>CM052540.1:93998925-94144010 GCA_028533065.1 Trachops cirrhosus
CTAAGCTATGATTCAGTTCAATTATTTTGATTCACTTTATTCATCCAACATTGGCTAAGTACACACAGTATTGGGCACTAAGACAGTGTTCTTAAATGTTAGACTACAGGAAGCTTACTTGATGATTGTGAAGAATCTTTGTATCTGAGCCCAAGCTCTGAAAATTCTAGTTCAGTAGGTATAAGTAGTCTGAGAAGCCACATTTTCCACAAAGGGCACTGGTGAGTGATGCAGGTAGCATCAGAACACACCTGAGAAACTACAGTGGGTAGACTGAAAAGTCCAAAATACTAACAGTAGAAGCTGCCCTCCAGGAGCTAATAGTCCAGAGAGTCGTGAAAACAGTTGTAAATTTATTAGAAAATATTTAACCACACATCACAACCACACACACACACACACACACACACACACACACACACACACACAATCATAACTAACTCTAGTTTAAGACTTACTGTGAACCAGAGATTGTACAAAATACTTTGATTATCCTATTTAATTCTCCTAACTGATCTATGAGTTAGGTATTCTTACTTCCATTTTAGAAATGAAGAATGAATTAACTTAGCTGTGGTTTCTATCTAGCAATGGTGGATGTAAGATACAAACTCAGGGTTTTTCACACCAAAGCTGTGTTCTTAACGAGGCAACACAATCTGTGTTGTGAAAAGGCTGCAGGGACAAATAATTGGAATTGGGCAGCAGGGGCACGAGGGAACCTGAGGGATGTGGGGAGCCTTTACGATGCTGTGTCGGATACCTGAGCTGAGTCTTGAAGAGCTAGATCAGCAAAGAAGGAGGAGGCCAGGTATGAGCTGGCCTCTGTGTGGGGAACTGCCAGGACTTGGAGTTGGCTGTACTTGGATGAAGGCTGCAGGAAACAGACTTTAGAAGGGAGGGCACGATCACAAGGTACCGTATTCTCTATTCCCATTTTGGGGACTTGGATCTCACATGGCAGTTGTTGGAGCAAGGAAGTAGAAACCATCAGTTTTATGTTTTTGAAGCATCCCGTTATTTGGAAAGAAGATGCAGGGCTGGCATTGTTGATAGGCAATAGGATTCTCTAACGCAGGGAAGCCATGGGAAAAGTCTTAGAACTAACAAGAAAAGGCAGTTAAGTGGCTACACAATAGCTTTCTTGTATGTTAGCAACAAGCAGTTAGAAAATAACAATAGAAAACAATCTTATTCCCCCAAAGCAGCAACAAATAATTTGTTTCTAAACCCTTAAGGAATCAACGAAACTATATGAAGAAAATCACAAAACCTTACTGAGAAACATTAACAAATACCTTGGCTTCATGGAGAAACACGTCATATTCTTAAAAGGCAAGACTCGATATTATAAATAGGTTCTCTCTTAATTAATGCACTGGTTTAATGCAATTATGATATAAATTCCAGCAGGACATATTTTGGGAATCTTGACAAAGTGATTCTAAAATGCATTTGGACAAACACATGGGGGATGAAAGCCAAGAAAAAATATATTATGGAAGGTAGCAAGGTGAAATTGTAATATATTTAATATCCATGAGTGCTGGGGGGATGATAAATTTAAAAGTGTGACACTGCTACAAAAAATATCTTTGAAACAGAAGAGAGAGACTAGCAACGCATGCTAATATAACACATACACAATACGGTACCTAATTCATGATAGGGGTGCTGTTTCAAAGTGGCCTGAAACAAAGGATTATTCAACCTGTAGTGCTTGAACAATTGGTTAGCCATTTACTTTAGCAATACACCAAGCAAAATTTTGGGTGGCTGATTTTGCCATTCATACTTAGGTTATAACTTGCTTCCTCCAACCATCTGGGCTTAGTGCAATGCAATTCTGCTCCCACAGCTGCCTTTTAGCATAGCACTCATCACAGGGAGATAATTTTCTGTTGAATTTTCTGTCTCTGTGTCTAGACCATAAACTTAGGAGGCCAGCAACTTTGCCTTATTCATATCTGTGTCCCCTAAAATATAGTAGGTACTCAATAAACCTTGTTGTGTGATGGGTAAATGGACCTAATGTACCTGCTTCCTCCTGGTCCATAAGCTCTATGAGGGTAAGATGGCTTCATTTCTCAATCTCCAAACCTTGTAAATCATGCTTCAAACATAGCTCTCAAGAAACACTGAGTGCAAGAATCACAATCACATTGACAGTTGTTTCCATTTTCCCCAAATTATTTTGAACTTTTGTATGTTGTTATCTTCTTAGCTATTGCTCTTTTATCTCTTGGATACAATTAAATTCGATCACAGATGGGAGGGACACTGAGAGGAAAAAACCATTTCAGTATCTGAGACACATTCATTCATTCTTCTATTTTTAACTATTTTATTTTTAATTACAGTTGACATTCAATATTATTTTAAATTTGTTTCAGGTGTATAGCATAGTGATTATATAATCATTTATATAGTTTACAAAGTGATCCCCGTGATAAGTCTAGTAGCCACTTAGCACCATATGTAATTTTTACAATATTATTGACTATATTCCCTATGCTGTACTTTATATCTTCATGACGATTTTGTAACTGCCCGTTTGTACTTCTAATCCCTTCACCTTTTTCACCCAGTCCCTCCACCATCCTCCCATCTAGCAACCATCATTGTGGTCTCAGTGTCTATGAGTTTGTTTATGTTTTGTTATATTTTTGTTCTTTAGATTCCACGTATAAGTGAAATCATATAGTATTTGTCTTTCTCTGTATGACTTGTTTACTCAGCATAATGCCTTTTAGGCCCAACCATGTTGCTGCAAGTGGTAAGATTTCATTCTTTTTAATGGCTGAGTAATAATATTCTATTGTATATATGAACCACATTTTCTTCATCCAATCATCTATTGATGGGCACTTAAGTGACTTCCATATCTCAGCTATTGTAAATAATGCTGCCATGAACATAAGGATGCATACTTCATTTTGAATTAGTGTTTAAGTATGCATCCTTATGTTCATTCAATTTTTTAATTCAACACATGTGTTGGCACCTATTACATGCTAAGCAGTGTTCCAAAGACCAATGAGTCTAAGTTTGGGCAACTTTCTGTGTATTACCTCAGTTCTTTCTCTATTCTCTGACTCCAGATAATCATTAATATTCTTGAGTAATTTCTCTGACTTTTTTCTCCTTGAAGCCATGAAAAAGAAGAAAACCATCAGGGAAGTTCTTCATGCAATAATAATGTCCACTTGCAGTGGCCCCTTCTGAAAATTGCCTAGATGGTTATGGAGAAGCTTTTCTCCTTCAGCTGGAGAAATGCCATTAATCAAAGTTTCAAGCCCATGTGGGAGATGCTGGCCCCAGACAAAGCGAGATTGGTTTCCACTTCCTTTTCATCAGCAGATACCTTTAATCAGTTTCCATCTACACAGCTCAATCACTCTCAGCCAACATGGTCTTTGCTGCTCACCTTCACATTGAGATATCCCATTGATGTCTTTATTTGCTGCTGGTTCTATAGTACCAGGTCTTTAATCAAATCACACTGGCTGATTTATTGGAACATATTCACCCATGTGGGTGTCCTTCCTCAAACCAATGCCTGTGCTGGACTCGCCATAAGACCCAGAGTCATTAAATTTGAATTCTTCCTGTGTGTACATTACAACTTCATATTAATATTTACTTTTCACCACTTCCAGGGATGAAACAAGAAACCTGGGACTCATTCTTGGAAATTGTCACTGTTACCATCATCATTACCATTAGGCGAGCACTTACCAAGGCTTAAGTGTTGCACATACGTTATGTCTTTCAATCCATTTAATCCCCACAATATATAGCCTTAGGAAACAGGGGCTGTTCTTGAGGCTATTACCTTAATTAAGCCAATTTAACTTTTGATGCAGTGCCTACATAATACATTCAGAGCAATGGCATTTCCTCCCATTTTTATTTTAGTTATACTAACTTATTTTCATCAGATCAATCCTTTTCACATAAATATTGATTAGAAATGTTTTAACCTCATGGTGTCAGTGCCACTTTTTGACCTGGTAAATATTTAACTCTATCATTCTTATCTGGCAAATGTTCAACATTTTTAATTACTCTGCAGTTTTACTCCGTATTTTTAAAACAGGCCCTCAATTACAATTATTTCCAAATGATTAATTTATATTGATATATTTTTATATGAATTTTATTAAATCAGCTTATGTCATCAATTTTTTCATACATTGCAATTCTTTTGTTCTCCTAAAGTTAATTTGCTTTATTTTCTCTTCCTTCTCCTTCTCTTTTCCTTCCTTTCTACCTTCCTTTGTTCTACCCACCTTCCCTGCCCCTTTCCTTCTGCCCCTTCTTTCCTGTCTTCCTTTTTAAAGATATTGGTTTGGACTGAGCAAGGTGGGCATGCATGTGGTGAGGTGGTAGCAGCAGCCCCCTTATGGATCAGTGTGTGCATGGGGTGAGAAAAGCAGTGATGGTGGGAGATTGGCTACATACAGGGAGTTTGATTAAATAAGTAAATATATTCAGCAGAATGTAAGCCAGTTTTACTCTCTGTAAGATAAGGGACTTACAAACACAGAAAAAGAGGAAACTGCTATAAACCCTGTGGCATTGGATTGAAATAGAAGATAGTGCTGTGAATTCATAGTTTTCAATATAGATAAAGGGAAAAATAGGTATAATGCACTTAAATTTATTAAGTATATTTTATAATAAAATATTTACAAAGAAACATAGTTCTATAGAATATATACAAATATATGTATATAAATATCTTATAAAGTATACCATCCTAGTTCTGCTTGGGAACAATAACACTCCAATGGTAATAATAGCACTTAGTGCCCCAATCATGATTTCTAAATACCATTTGGTTAATATCCAAGACATCATACATCAAGAAGAACACATCTTCATTTCTGTGGTATTCCTGCCAAAGACATATAACCCTAATCTAATAAAAAGAAAACATTTGGTAATTCCAGCTTGAGGAATAGTCTATAAATATAATTGGCATATAATCCTTAAAAGTATCAAGGTCATGGAGACAGAGACTATGGAACTGAGTATTCTACATTGAATACACATAGCAACTAAAATGTAACATGAGGTCCTGGAGTTGATCCTTTTGCTATAAAAGACATGATTAAGACAATTGGCCAAACTTGAATGAGTCTATCCAATAGATGGCAAAAATGTTTCGACTCAATTTCTTGTCTGTACTGTAGTTATTCAGGAGAATGTCTTTGTCTTGGGAATTATGAAAATTTTGTAATTAATGGGACATTGTGTCTTCAACACATTCAGAAATGGTTCAAAACCCTTTTATTTGACTATTTCTATAATTTTCTCCATATTTAAAATCACTTTAAAATACAAAGTCCAAAAATATTTATTTCAATTGTTAATATAAAATACTTCCTATAAACCAGAAGAGGCTTAGAAAATAATTTCATAAAAGAGGAACCAAGTAAAAAGCATGGTAAAGTAAAATAAACATTGGCCCTGGCCAGTGTGGCTCAGTTGGTTGGGCATCACCCTGCAAACTGGAAGGTCTCAGGTTCGTTTCCTGGTTAAGGCGCATGCCTGGGTTGTGGGTTTGGTCCCCAGTCGGGCATGTGCAAGAGGCAACCCATCAGTGTTTCTCTATCACACTGATGATGCTCTCCCTCTCTTTCTCCCTCCCTTTGCCTCCCTCTAGAATCAATAAAAAAGAAAAAAAAGTAAAATAAACACTGAAGAGCACAAGCATTTTAACCACATCTCCTAGGTTTTATTCCACCATCTGCTTTTTATTTTCTGTTTGATCTATTGGGGCAAGTTCCATAAATTCCCTTTGTCTCAGTTTCATCAACTGTCAAATGAGGGTAATATTAATATCAATCTCCCAGTCTTATTTGAGAATTAAGTAAAATAAACCATAAAAAGTGTTTATCATATTGATTGATCCATAAATAGTTCTAATTAGTGTTAGACACTTAAAAAACATCATTACTAATTTTTTAAACTAAATCAAATTTCCTCAGATGAAATTTTGCATGTCTAAATTTTGCCAAGAATATTTGAATCTTCCAACTATTTTTCACCAAACACAGACTTCACCAGTCAGTGCAGTCTTATCTGTTATCAGTTTTACTTTCTGGTAATTATTCTACCAAGTCTAATTTTTTCTTCAGGTCATTTTTTTTCTTTTGCAGATTTGAGTGTTACCAAAAAGCTGTGATTCTTCAGTCAGTTTCTTAACTATAACAAATTCTACCATATGCTGACTTAACCATTGTCAGTTTCAGCTTGTGTCGTATATTTCTATGAGTAATATGCATTATAAGTTAGAAAAAAGACTAAAGGTGTTTTATCATCCCTTACATTGGAAAACACTCACCAGAAAATCAGATGTGTAGATAAGGATGTACGCGAAAGTCACAGTGGTAAGGTGGGGCGCTTGCCCTGAATCCCACCACTGGTCTGGAATATAGAGGACTGAAACACCGGGTGAAAGACTGAATTTTGATTCCTTTAATCCAAAGATTTCAGGATGCCTATAAGGAATTCCGTGCACACAGAAGCATGTTATTACTGCAGAAAGAACGAGCTCTGGCTTTAGAACCTAATCACCTTGGTCTTAAATCCCAGCTCCCCGCCCCCCACACACACACACCTGAGCAGCATGACACTGGGCAAGTCACTTGACCTTCCAGAGCTCTAATCCCCTCAGTTGTAAAATTGGGTGGTAGCAGGGTTTACTGTTCACCTTTAGAATGTTGAAGATTGAAAGGGGTAGCATATGGAATGCATTATCCCTAGTGCTTTATAGACAATAAGTGTTCAACAAATAAAAAGTCTTGGAACTATCAGAGTGATGAGATGGAGGAACTCGAAGCACTAGGCCTTCCCTGTCCAATATAACTTGCTGTGATGATGGAAATGTTCTATATAGATGTTGCCCAGTGTTGTTCCCACTAGATACATAAGGCTTCTAAGCACTTGAAATATGACTAGTGTAAATGAGGAACTAAATTTTTCATTTAATATACATTAACTTATTTTTTTGAATTTCTTGAAACTATGTACAGTTGTACCTTGATACTTGTTGTTAATAAGTTTCAGAACTTCTGACAAGTGCCGAAATGGATGAGTACCAAATGCAACTAGTGATGAAGCATCTTCCCTTGGAGGGGTGAATCGCACCCATGCGATTCATACAAGTTCTAGCAAGTGCGATGAGTCCTCAGCAAGCACTGAGCACTGAAACATTTCTTTCTCGTCAAAATGTGACAAACACGGGGTTTCATGAGTTCTGAAGCTGAACAATATGAATCCATTAATGAAGCATTAGCACTGAATATAAACCAATGACATGTGTGCTCCTTTCTGAAGACAGATTAAAAATATATGAGGACTGTCCAGAAAGTATCCAGCCACACACTATGAAAAACAGAGACCTTTACTGAAGAAGATACAAGATACAAGAGACATTGTACACAGGACAATGATTAGTCAGTTCTCTTCGAAGTAGGCACCCTGGGACCTCACACAGTTCTCCTAATTGCCATCAGCTGTCCCATCATATTTTCCTGAATCTCATTGACAGTCTGAACTCTCTTCCCTTTCAAAGGTAATTTTAGTTTTGGGAAAAGCCAGAAGTCATGGGGCACCAAATCTGGGGTGTAGAGGGGCTGAGTCACCTGGGTGATTTGATGTTTTGCCAAAACACTCTGCATGAGACATGATGCATGAGCAGGCGCATTGTCATGATGAAGCTGCCAGTCACCAGTTGTCCATAGCTGTGGCCTTCTATGTCATCGGAATAGTGTCCGTGGAGGAATGTTGAAGCTTAATGCAAAGTTTGATGCAGATTTGTTGATGTGCTTGTTCAGTCATTTTGAACGTGATGGCCACACAGTACACATGCTCACTCAATGGCATGGACCACTCCCATTGACTAGTACAGTGAAGTCATCATTGTTCACACATGTGAATTCCAGTCCACTCTCCTTGGCTGCCAGGTTATATCAATGTAGCAAAACTGTTCTCATTATATTAACAATGGCTAGACTTTTTCCAGATAGACCTCATATTCTTGTCATTAATTTGCTCACTTTTTAAAAAATTTTATTGAAATTATTGGGGTGACATCAGTTAATAAAATCATATTGGGTTCAGGTATACAATTCTATAACATATCATCTGTATATTGTATTGTGTATTCACCACCCAAAGTCAAGTTTCCTTCCACAACATTTCTTCCCTTTTTACCATTTTCTACGTCCCCCTACACCCCCTTTCCTCTGATAATCACCATACTGTTGTCTGTTTCTATGTGTTAATTTTTTAAAATTCTTCCACCTTTTACACCCAGTCCTCAAACCCCCTTCTCCTCTGACAGTTGTCAGTCTGTTCTCTCTACCTCTGAGTCTGTTTCTATTTTGTTAGTTTATTTTGTTCATTAGATTCCATGTATAAGTGAAATACTGTTATTTGTCTTTCTCTGACTGGATTATTTCACTTGGCATAATACTCTCCAGGTCCATCCAAGTCATCACAAAAGGTAAGATTTCCTTCTTTCTTCTTTAACAGCCATGTAGTATTCCATTGTGTAAGTGTACCAATGTTTTTTTTATTCACTCATCTACTGATGGGCACTTTGGATGCTTCCATATTTTGGCTATTGTAAAACAATGCTGCAGTGAGCATAGATGTGCATTAATATACATTAATTTAAATTGAAGCAGCCAGATATAAGTTGGTAAGAGTATTGAACTACATAATCATAGACCTATGCATTTTCAAAGTTCCCTCCAAAGCACTCAAACAAATACTCCCAAAGTTATTTATGCCAAACCACAGAGACCCAACTAGAATAAATCAAAAGAGCCACTTAGACACCAACATTTTGGGACCCAAATTATTTTATGAAATACCTGCACTGCTACTCTCTGTTTTCTATCTGTAGCAATGGTTTGTGATCTGCTTGCCAGGCCTGGCACAAGTTTCCAGAGGATGGTAGAAGTCTCATTTCCCAGGTCTTTGCAATATTTGAGGTCTGTGCATTTCCTTGACTTCACATAAGTCTCTTCTCCATTCCTCACCTGAAGTGCCATGCACTGATTGATTTATTCAGTCATTCATGACTCAAACATTTATTGAGAATGCATTCTGTCTTAGGTATAGCAGTAGGCATTGGAAATAAGTCAGAAAACCAAAAGAGACAGTCCTTACCATCATGAAACTTATAGTCTATAGGGGGATAGTAACAAGTGACTTCAGTGCCATAATTCTATGCATAGCCCATGTTTTCATTACTATGGCTGGGTAGCAAAATCACCAAAATACATAGTGCCTTAAAATCACAGTTTATTCTTTCATGGTTTCTGTGAATCAGGAATTAGAGACCAGCTTGGCTGGGCAGTTTGGCTTATGGGTCTCTCATGAAACTGCAGTTAGATGGTGACTGGGGTAGGGGTCCTTGTGAAGACTTCTTTACTCACCTGCCTGGCAGTTGATGGCAGGGAGACTCAAACAGATGGAGGCTCATACACAAGGAATTCTTGGTCATCTTCCTCACAGTTTTGAGGTGCATTTTACAAGTAAATGGTAAGTGAAGGTCATCCTGGATGACCACTAGGAAAAAGCAAACTCTCTCTTGGCCCCAAGATTGATGTCCTTAGAACTCCAAGAAGCAGGAAGGGGATGGCCAGCTCACAGAAATGACCTGTAAATCAGATTGGAAACTTAAGAGGGACAACATCACCTCTCCCTTCTACCCTGCAGCCCTCTGTTTGCTGAGAAGGGAAACACTTCTATAAAGATAAGATAAATGGGATTTAGTGCCCACCCTAGATATGCTTGCGTGGGTTTTATCAATGTGTTCTCTTATGGTAAGCAGAGTTTATCACAACATCTGGATCTGACAAACTATAAGTAGCTGGTTTATCAGATGATGCCTTTTGCGTGAACAACATTTAATCTTTCTGCTATAGAAATGAGGCATCTGCATTTAAGTTTTTTTTAACTTGGACAGATTAGAAAACTATATATTTTAAAGGCCTTAAAATCAACCAAACTGAATGGGGTGTGGTGCATCTAAATCCCAGACATTCTCCATGAGCTCTGTGACCTTGGATAAATCACACAGCAGCTAAGTCACAAGATTTAGTGAAATGACCAAGTAGTCTTTGGAAACAGAAAGGTCTGGTTCAGATCTTAGATTTCCACATTCCAATTGTGTGACCTTGGGCAAATTATCCAGCCTTCTTCAAATCTCACATTTATCATTGGTAAATGGAGAATGAGAACACCAACCTAGTAAGATTGGCTTGAGGATGAACTCAAATAATATAGACAAAATGGCACAGCATTTGGAATCAAGAAGGGGCTTAATTGATGGCCATATATATCAATTCTCTTTCCCTTTGTCCTTCCCTCTCCATTTCCTCACTTTAAAATGGACAGTTGACCTCGATGGTTTCTAAGTTTCCTTTTAGCCAAAAATAATCCTGATTATTTTGGGGCTAAGTACTAGGATACAAATGGATCATATAGACATGAAACCAAGACAGGTGGACAGCCATTAGGTGTGTGTGTGGGTGTGAAGGTGAAAAATGGTGGCAAAATGAGAGGAGCCATTATAGGTGAATAGGATCAAAGATACACTAAAATAATGACTATTCTTTTATGAGACATAATGAGTGCTTCAGCTGAGTAATGTCAGACTTAGAGAAATCAGGTGAAATGGCTAGTTCCGTGGATTCAATTCTAGGTTGAATAAGGGCCTAGTGTGTTGTGGGATGTGAAGCATGGGCTACACAAAGGCAGGACTTGGGAAAGGTCGACATTCTTCATCAATAAAATGCTGCACATGGACACTCACCAACGCAAGGGTGAAACTTGCATCTTTTGTGCTTGTATCAATTCCATTGTAAGTACGTTATGTGTGTTAACTCATTCTTGGCAATCACCTTCTTATGTACATACTGGTATTATATGGGGTATAGAGAACTAAGTGGTCCAAGATCACAGAAAAAGACAAGGTGGGGATTCAGCTTTTCTGGGTTCAGGAACCCTGCTCTTAATCACTGCTCTGTAAACAGTGTGGAGAGACTGGTCATCTATTAGAGCCACAGGGGGCCTAGGCTCAAGACAGGTCAGATTCCCTGGTGGTAGTCAGTGGTCAGTCTGGGGAAGGGTGTTACGGCTACATAAAGATCAACTCTGGTTGAGGCATTTGGGTTGTATCTACCTATAGTCAACGATTCCCACTCAAGCAGGATTGTGAGGCCAATAGACTGAAAAATCTGTAACCCTGTCTGGCCCCTGACTACAATCTATGGAGGGGAGAGCTTCTCTCCAGTCATGGTCATTCTAGTGAGGAGTCATCTCTAACAAAAGTGGAGCTAGAGATATGTTCCCCACGTGGGTCCAGTTTCAAAGAGAAAGCTAGCACTGTGAGGCCATAATGAACACCAGTATCTGGAAGCTTATCTTACGACCAATAAAACTCAAAATTCCCACCCATGATTGAAGAGCACATGGAATAATCTTTCTGTAAACTCCACATCCTTGCTGAGTAAGATTTTATGGGATCACAGGCCAAAAATCATAAAATTTTCAAAAGCAAAACTAATTTGAGTCCTAAGAAATGGGTTTGAGTTCTGGTTCCATTATTTATTAACATCGTGACCTTACTTACCTCACAGGAGCGTTTCATGAGTCAAAGATAATCCACACAGACAGACGTGTCAGAGGTGAAGTCAGCAGAGAGGAGCAAAGTGGGGTGTCCCAGGCCATCAACTCCTGCCTCTAGCAGAGACAAATCACTTCCATCTGTTTAACTTGAGACTCAATTTGGTAAAGTGGTCTTATTCCTTAGAACAGATTGCACAACTATGATAGATGTCAACATGCATTGGAAATGCTAAAGCAGGGCTTCTTAAATTTCAATGTGCATTTCACAAATCACCTAGGGATTTACGGAAATGCAGATTCTCATTCAGTAACTGTATTGGTTTTCCAGGGCTGCTGTAACAGATCACCACATACTTGGTGACTTTGAGCAACAGAAATGTATTCTGTCACAGTTCTGGAGGCCAAAAGTCTGAAATCAGGATGTCAGCTGGGCTGGTTCCTTCGGGAGACTCTGAGGGGAAATCTGGCCCAGGCTTCTGTCCTGGCTTCTGGTGGCTGCTGGCAGTCCTGGGCATGCTTTGAACTGTGGGTGCATCACTCCAATCTCTGCCCCCAGTGTCACATGGCCACCTTCTTTCTGTGTGTGTTTGTGTGTCCTCTCTTCTTAGGACACCGGGGTGTGTAATTCCATCTCAAGGTCTTTCACTTAGTATGACTAGTCTTTCACTAGTCATCTGCAAAGACTAGTTCTAAATAACAAGCAAGAAAATGATTTTCGTAAAAAGCCAAAGTCACCCTCTGAGACATGAAATAGGCATATCAGTTGGGGGAACACAATTCTCCCTCCTGCAGAGGTCTGGGCAGGGCCTGAGACTCTGCTTTTCTAACAAGTTCTGCTGGTGCTACAGGTCCACAGTCCACACTTTTAGAAGCACGGCTCTAAAAGACACAGAGGATCGATTATTTGCAGCATTTCAGGTGGGCTATGTATCACATGGTCACACACACAGATCTACTGTAGGTTACAAATTTTAAGAAACAAAATTCTGGGACTTTTCAAGAGTGCAGAGTAAATTTCTAAGAACAGAAACAGACATAGCATAACCCAGACAGGGGTTTTCTTGCCCCCCAAATGTGACACTTGTACAAATGGCAATGTCTGGGGGGGTAGGTTCCTGCCAAAATATGAGAGCTGCACAATCATTTTTGTGCCACTGTCTTTTTTATTCTTGGGGTTTACAGAAATCTCTCCACCTGCCAGAATAACTTACAGTAACAATACATGTGCTTCTGTTTAAAGGGATGTTTACACATATCTGAGTCTCCTTGTCATTAAACTAAACTCACATCAGCATGGGCACCTTTTTATGTGGGAGAGAAACCAGAGTCAGTGGCTTGCTGTCTCTAGATTCCAGTTGGCAACCTGGGA
Source organism: Trachops cirrhosus (assembly GCA_028533065.1). Lineage (NCBI taxonomy): Eukaryota > Metazoa > Chordata > Mammalia > Chiroptera > Phyllostomidae > Trachops > Trachops cirrhosus. The sequence continues at coordinate 94,011,950 of CM052540.1, forward strand.
TTGAATCCCAGCTCTGCCCCTTTGTAGCTGTGTGCCTTCAGGCAAGTTTGTTGCCTTCTCTAGTTTGGTTTTCTCATCTGAAAAATATTAAAAATAATAGTAGTTATTTCACAAAATTGTTTTGAAGATTTAAGAGCTAATATATAGAAAGCATTTGGGAGAGTGCCTAGTACAGAGTAAATACTCAAAAAACAGCCATTATTTTTATACTTACTACTATTATTATTTCCCTATAGTCCACTTATGACTCCGACTTAATACCATCTTCTTCTCTGAGTGCTTTTTAATAGAGTTTTTGGTCCCAGGGACCATGACAACAAAATCCGTTTCCCCATACCTTTTAATATTTCATTTCATTTTTATCTGTTGATTTAATTTATCCCTCAGTTCATACCCCGAAGGATATGAAATAGGAAAGAGCTCTCTAATCCTTAACACTGACTATTTAAGGCCTTCTCTTGACTGTTTTCTGAACTTACTCCTTTGCATGTGTGAAATGTCCAGGGACATTTCATCGGGAGAAGTGCTGCAAAGATGCAGTTACATTGTCCCCTAGTCCTCGGGTTGACAGTGAGGAATGGAAGACATATGACCACCGATGCCCCAAGAGCTGGTGTGGATGAAGATGCCATGACATGCCTTCCCTGGGAATCTGTCTTCAGATGAATGTGTCGTAAGTGATGATCAGGAAGAGACCATGTGGCAATAAGAAAGACCCAGGAGACACCCCAAGTCCTGGCTCAAACCTCTCCTCTCCTCCCCTCCCTGGTGGAGGCTGTTTTCAAATTATTAAGTTTTCTATTTATCTAGATTTCCTCTTTCCAGATACAGCTCTTTGGGGGGGATAAAGCAATGGTCTATCAACTAAACTTTAAATACTGATAAACAGGAATATGATTTTCCATAATAATAAAATCTTTGATTTATGAAGCACACATGGTCTATTAGGCACCATACTAGAATCGTATATATATTTCGCATTTAACCTTCATAACAACCCTGTAAATCAGACATCACTGTTCTCATTTACAATGAAATAATGAATTTTAAAGAGAATACATGAATTTCTCAAGGTCACAGAATTAGTATATGGCACAGCCTACATTTTAACCTTTGCTCTCTGACTCAAAATCTCTTCTGTTGTAATATACAATATGATATTTAATATATCATATATAATTTAATCTATTAGGGCTATAATGCTTTTGAAGCTAGGGAAATTACAGATAGTTTTATGTACTTTATATGACTGTGAATGTTTTACATTTGCTATCATACACATTTATTTTTTTAATGGTATTTTAAACATAATATATTTATATATACACAATGACATATTTTATCATACTTTAAAGCAAATAACACAAGGCCAACTTGACAGGGAATGATAATAAAAGATGAGCTTTTCATAAAACTCAAGGCAAATGAATCTAAATTCACCTACGGATTCTAAAAATAATCTGAACAGGCCATTGAGTTTCATGGTCTGCTCAAAGTCAGCCTCACAATGTGTGATGGATGCTTTTATATATTTGCTGCATATGAGAAGTCAGTGGTTAACTGGTAAGAAAATTACATGTCAGTTTCCAGAAAGAACAGATGTCGATAAGCAAACTGGACTGTTGTACAAATGGGAACAACTAGAACTTATTAGTCCTGACTTGGAGGATTTCCTTCTCTTGCAGCTTAAGTTTTTATTCATACCATTTTTTTCTGAGTAGTTCAATCAGGTGTACCAGAAAAAAATGTATAGTAGTAAGCATTTATTCCATTTTTATGATATTGTGGACACTGTTATGGGGGTTTTATATATGATAAAGCAGTTTTTTTTCTCACAAAAGAACATTAAGTAGGTGCCATCCCAATGTCCCAGTTACGTATATGAGAAAACTGAGGTGTAGGTTTTTGAAAATTTAAATGGAAGTACAAAGGACATCTAAGTGCAGAGAATATCCAAGTAACGTTGATAAAGGGAACAGAGTTGGAGAAATGATGCTATCTGACTTATCTGACTTATTACAAAGCTGCTATATTGACACATGTGATATTAGTACTTTTCATTACCTACTAAAGAACTGGCAGCTTCTATCCAATGAAAGACTTCTAGAGCAATGGTATTGTCTAGAGAGTCCAGAAATAGACTTAAACTTATATGATAAAGTGACTTTAGATAAAAACACCACATCAATTCATTGGGGGAAAAATATAAACCTTGATTTTTTCCTTATACTTTACAAAAAACAAATCAATCTGAAATGGATCATAGACCTAAGTATAAAAGTCAAAAGAACAAAAGTTTAGAAGAAAATATAGGTGGATATCCACACAATCTGGGAGTGGCTGAAAATTTCTTAAGTAGAACTCACACACACATACAAAATGGTAAATTAGGCTTCATCAAGATTAAATATTTTTGCTCATCAAAACTCACCATTAAGAATGTAAAATAGCCCTGGCTGGTGTAGCTTAGTGGATTGAGCGTGGGCCTGTGAACCAAGAGATCACGGTTCGATTCCCAGTCAGGGCACATGCCTGGGTTGCAGGCCAGTTCCCAGCAGGGAATGCACGGGAGGCAACCATACATTGATATTTCTCTCCCTCTCTCCTTCCCTTCCCCTCTGAAGATAAATAAATAAAATCTTTTAAAAAAATCCATTTAAAAAAAAAAAGAATGTAAAATAAACCAGGTGGTGAAAGACAAATACCATATGGTCTCACCTATAAGTGCAACCTAATCAACACAATGAACATTTGAGCCAAATAGAAACAGAGACATAGAAATAATGAACAAACTGACAGTAACCAGAGGGGAGAAGGCGGGGGGGACAATGGGCAAAAGAAGGGGAATCGTCAGGGAACATGTATAAAGGACCCAATGACAAAAACAACAGGGCGGAAGGAGGATGGAATGTGGGAGATGGGGGAGGGGAAGAAGGGGAGGAGTAATGGAGGAAAAACGAGGACAACTGTAACTGAACAATTAATAAAAACCATAAGAGAGAATTAACCAAGAAAATATAGATCATGAAAAATATTTTCAAAACACATATCTGATAAATGACTTGCATCAGAATATATTAGGACCACCTGCAAGTCATTAATAAAAAGACAAACTATTTATTCATTTATTTATTTTTTAAATATTTTCTTTGTTTGTTGTACTTTTTCACTACCCTTTATCCACCCTACACACTCTTCCTACATTTAATTAAAAATGGACAAAGCCTTGAATGCCTTCTCACAAACACAGATATATAAATTTTGAACAAACACAGATATGTGCTCCCCATTGTGAGTCATCAGGAAAATGCACAACTAAAACCACAATGACACATTCCTATACCCTCACCTGAATAACTAAAACTAAAAATGACTGACAACACTAAATGTTGGCAAGAAAGTGGAGCAACTGTAACTCCCATACATTGCTAGTGGGTGTATAAAATGTTACAACTACCTTGGAAAGAACTGGCAGCTTCTATCCAATAACTCAGCAATTCCACCCCTAGGTATACATCACAGAGAAATGGAATCAGATCACCACAAAAAGAAGCTTGCAAAAGAATGCTGATTGCAGCTTCTTCATGACACCTAAATATTGGAAACAACCAAAATAGCCATTAACAAAATAAAGTAGAAACAATTTTATCCAATGAATTAACTACTCAATAATAAACAGGAATGAACACGTAACAGCATAGATTATATGACTTCAAAAGTATGCTGGTTGAAAGAAGCCAGGCACAAGAGAGAACATACTGTATGATTCTAATTACATAAAGTTTTAAAAGAGATAAATCTTGTCAATGGTGAAAAACAAACAAAAAATAGATTGACTCTTGTGAGAAATGACTGGAAACTGAGGCTTAAGGGAACTTTCTGGAGTTATAGAAATTCTGTTTATATTGGTAAAATTATGGGCTGCAAAGATGTATGCATTTTCCAAAACTCACAAACTGTATGTTTAAGATTTGTGCATTTCATTTTATGTAAACTTTACCTGCAAAAAAGAATCAAAGCCAAAAATTCAGCTCCAGTTAATTGGTTTGCTTTTCATAGTGGCATGAGTTAGCAACTCTAAAACTACTTTCGTATATCCTGGGTTTGAGTGACAGAGTAAATATTTTAAAGATAATGAGACCCAGGTTTCTCACTGTTAGAAAAGGCAGTTGCAAATATGGAATGGGGGAAAGCTATAATGTTTCTTGTACCATTGGATTAGAATTAGAGGTATCAATAAAATTCATGGTTTTTAATACAGGGGACCATGTGTGTAAGTGTGTGTGTGTAGACATACATACATATTCTAGCTCTATCTACTGGGAAGGTCTAGAAGCAATGCTACGGTAGTAGCAGTGGGCACATCTAGGCTCAGAGCTTCATTTCCAAATATTATTCTCCTGTGAAATGAACCCAGGTTTCTCAGTGAAAAGGTCAAATCCAGGGCTGGGGAAGGGAGAGTATAAGTTGAGCCTAGAATTCCTTTTTGTGCCAGAAGGTAAGGACGTGCTGAAGGGCAATGTAGATTTGTCAAAAGGACATGGAATCAACATGAAGGAGTTCCTGCAGGCTTGGTCTGGTACAGTTTGACAATGAAAACAAATAATGGCAAGAGATTATATTTCATTGGATAAAATAAGAGTACATGAGTTCATGTACTCTTTGCTCCATAAATGGCTGTCAAGTGAATAAATAAGTAAATGGGGAAGAAAGAAAGCTCTGCCTAATGATAAAATATCAGCTAATAAATATAGAGAGATTGATGGAGTGGGGGAAATTATCAATTAAAACTAAGCCATTGTTGTGAAAATTTGATAAAGGGACAGGTTATGTATAGAGTATCTATACACACATTATTTATTAATTACAAAAGGAAAATAGTGACTAGACAGTGGAAAAACCTGGAAGACACATTATATAAGTGGTTTTGAAGAACATTCTATAAAACAACCAATCAAATTTATTTAAAACTATCAAGCTCAAGGAAGACAAAGAAAGGCTGAGGAGGATTATAGCAGAAAGCAGACTGAAGAGACATGACAACTAAATGCAAGGTGTGACCCTGGATTGGACGGTAGAATAGAGTGGGAAAGGAGACAATGAAAAGCATTGTTGGAAAAACTGATAGCACTTGAATACAGACTGGATTTCATGAAAGTTTTATGTCACTGTTAATTTTTTTGAAGTTGATAATTATACTGTTTTTGAAAGATAATATTCTTGGTCCTAAGAAATATACACTAAATTAATAATAAAAGGATAATAAAAAGAGCATGATCTCCAACTTCTCAAATGCTTCAGAAAAAAATACATATGTAAAATGATGAATAAAATGGGGAAAATGTTAAGAATATGGTTAAAGGGTATTGGGATTTTCTCATACTTATATTGCTGGTTTTCTGTAAGTTTGAAATTATCAGAGAGAGAGAGAGAGATCCACGATGTGATTCCTGAAGAACAGGGTCTCAGGCCAGGCTGTTAAGCTCTGTAAGTTTTTGGCTAAACAAGCCTAGACCATCCTTGGGTTGGCAGGCACTGTCAGGAAGAAAGTGATCACAAGTCTGGAAATCAGAGAGCTAGTTTAGACCATAAAATTGAAAGTTAAAAAAACTCATGTTGAGCTGCAGGCAATTTAATCCCTTTGCATATATTATTCTGAAAGTTACTTTATAATTACAAGCATAACTAATACAGAGTTACATACTTTGTATTAAAGATTCTGTGGAGTAAGGAAAAACATCAGGAAGAGGAGCTGGCATATCTCTGCCTGTGTGTGTACCAGGCACTGGGTACATAGTTCTTCCCAGGATATTCCCAGCAACCCTCTTGGTGGCTGCTACCATCTGCATCTTACAGGGGAGTCTTGCCTTGCAAATTGGCCCTGTTCCTGGAGGGCAAGGAAACACCTAAGAAAGAGCTTGGCCACTGTGGTGGGGGAGGTGGCAGTTTTAACAAACAAGGGAACTTATATAAGAGGCTTACATAAGATGGCCACAAGACAAGGAGATCTTCGCACCCACAGGTCAGAATCTTAATGTTTATACAGAGGCCTTAATGGGGTTCCATCATCTATACAGTCCAGATGGCCTCAACAATGTCTCTCTCAAGGCCGCATCCTTGACATAGCACCAACTGTGGGAATGATGGGTGGGACATCAATTGCTGGTCGTGTCCTCTTGATAACCTCCTCCAACAAAGAGGGAATTGAAACATTAGAAGTGTATCTCGCCCAAGGTCACACAGGTAGAAAGTGTTTCAATAAGGAGGGGTGCTGCAGTGAGAATGAAAAAAAATGATGGCTTTCTACATCATTCCTCTCCTCTGACAGGAAAGCTCCAGGAGGGTAGGCATCTTTGCCTACTATGTTCAGAGATATATGCCAGAACCTAGAGCAAACATTGTGTAAACAAATGCTCCGTAAATGGCTGTCAAATGAATAAATACATTCCCCATTGGCCTTGGCAAGATCTAAGGCATTGTCCACTTCTGGTAATAGTCATTACCGTGCAGTGGGTTGAGGAGAGAATGAGAGGTAAGGCAGTGAAGACAGTGAGTGAAGTCAACTGTTTTGAGGAACTTTGCTCTAAAAGACAAGAGAAAAATGGCCATTATCTGAAGAGGATAAGACCCCATGGAAGGACTCCTGTAGCACCTATTAAGTCACATTTTTAAACCAGGGGGATGATCCAATGAAGGTGAAGCAATAATGTAGGAGAGAAAGGGGATGCCTGGGTAATGTGGAATTACAGCAAGTGAATCTGGTCAGAAGGGGCAGAATGAGCAGATAGTGCCGAGCAGAAGGTCTCAACACAAACTATAGCAGAGTGTGTATTCCATTGGTGCCTCATGATGTGTAACAGGCATAACTGTGACTCTGTAAGTCCAGGGGAGAATGTTTAGTGTTAGAATATATTATGGAATTCTTCCCTGCAAGTTAAAAAATTTCTTTATGTTTTTGTCTATAGAGAAAAAAATCTATAAGATTCTCATTTCTCTAAGAAGCTTCTAGAAACCTTAGTCTGAGAAAACATTCCTTTCTGAATATGCATTTTCCTACTATGTATCAGAGTTTACCAGATGCCTCACTGAAACCTCACAATGATATAAAGTTTGTATTATAAAACCAACTCTATGAGGTAGAATCTGAGGGCCACAACATTTAAGTGGCTTATATTACATAGCTATGGGTAATTTCCAGAAATGGAACCCACTTGGTCTGTCTGGGTGCTTGCTTTTCTACTACATCTTAGTAAATTTGATTGCATATTTCTTGACAGCACTTGCTGGGCTCCCTGGATCCAAAGTCTATCTTGGAGAGAAAGCCCTGTGCCTAGCAGAGTGGCTTCTGAGCTTCTGGCCAGCCTGCTTCTCCAGAATAATCCCCAAAACAGTCTGTCTTTCCTCTGCCCACCTGCTGAGATAGAGCGAGACAGACCCAGCAAGTTTTGATGTTACAGCAGTGACAACAGTATATTTTGCTTCACTGGGACTAGCTTTCTTTCTCTTTCCACAGAGAACTTTTCCAAATATCAGCATTTCATTATTTAAAATGTGCCTTCTTTTAGTAGAAGAATGGCTGAATAAATTGTAGTATATTTATTCATTTAAAAAAAACTACTGCAAAACATGCAAAGACATTCATGGTATGTGCAAAAACATGAATGAACCTCAAGAGCCTGCTGGGCAAGGAGGAAGACACCACAGCACACACACAATATGATTCCATTTACATGAGGTTCAAGGGCAGGCAAGACCAATCTACAGTGGTAGTCATCAGAATAGTGGTTGATACTCGCTGGAAGGGAGCAGGAGTAAATATTCTGGTATGATGGAAATATCTAGTATCTTAATCTGAGTGATAGATTCACAATGGTTTGCCTATGTAAAAAATAATTGAGTTAAGCACTTAAGAATTATGTTTTTTATTGACAAATTATACCTCAGTTTTCAAGTATGCCTTCCCTGAGAACATGGTCTTGTGGAGAAGCATGAACACCCAGAAAAAAAAACATGTTGTGCAGAGCCTTCCAGAGAAGACATTGGATGAAGGTGAGTGGAAGAAGGAACAACCAGTAGCAGAGGTGTCCAACCTGTGGCCTGCAGCCTGTGTGTGTGTGGCCCAGGATGGCTGTGAATGCAGCCCAACACAAAATCATAAATTTACTTAAAATATTATGAGGTTTTTTTGTGATTATATGTCACAATGTATTTCATGTGTGGCCCAAGACAACTCTTCTTCTTCCAGTGTGGTCCAGAAACGCCAAAAGTTTGGACACCCCTGCAGGTAGGGTCTGCTATCAAGGTGGGTTAAGAGGGTGGTGGTCTCTGCCAGCCACCAGGGCACTGACAGGAGCCTGGATTCCCTTAACAGGAGCTGGGAGCTGTCCACACCATCAGCTTGGTTACTCACAAGGCTGTCTTCAGACGTGGAGCCTGGGTGAGAGAGTTTTCTTTGTTCTCTGCCCCTCTTAGTTGATGGGGCAGGAGGATCTTGGTGCAGGAGCCTGTCCCTGCAGAAAGCCTATCCTTCTAAATATTTGAATTTGTGCTCAGTTGGCCTCATTCCTAGGAAGCATGGAGCTCACCCTGAGGAAAGACTGAGCACAATCAGCTCTGTTAGATAGCTGCACCCAACATACATCCTCTCTCACTCCCCTCCTTTGTTTATCACTTGGTAATCCAAGGCTGTTGTGGACAGAGTTTCAGCTGATGTTCTCTCTTCTTCCACCTCTTGGAACCATTATTTTTGGTTTCCTTTAAAAGTATTTTTTTTGCAGAGCATTTCAAACAAAATCACAGGCTGTACTCATGACCTGTGTAAGGGAGGGAGGAAAGAGATGAGAGCAGGGGAAGGAGAGAAGGAGGGAGGGTTGGAAGAAGGAAGAGAAAATAAAAGCAATGAGATGAAAATGAGAGAAAATAGAGACAGCAAGAGAAAGTGAAATGGTGATTGGGAGGAAGGAAAGAGATGAGAAGGAGAGAATATGGATTTTAGAGACTAGATCTTCTTTCTCCCTTGCCCAAATCCTCTTCCCATTTCTTATACTGATCTTGGTATCCTCGTGTCCATCAGAGAAGGTTGCTAGGAAGCACGCAAGAAAGAATGCTAAAGATGAATGAATGGATAAAGAACACATGGAACATAAATATAAATATAAAAACATTTTTCAGCCAAGACAAGGAAGGATATTGTGCCACTTGCAACCACATGGATGGACCTTGAAGAGATTATGCCAAGTCAGGTAAGTCAGAGGAAGACAAATATTGCCTAATCCCATTAACATGTGCCATTAAAAAGGCCAAACTTATAGAAAAAAAGAGAGTAGAGTGGTGGTTACTAGGGGCTGGAAGGTAGGAGACTACTTGTATAATATTGCAATGTTCCCTGAAGTTTCAATCATATTTATTAAGGTTTCTGGACAAGAAAAGTTTTCGAACTCTTTAGAGGAGAGAATAAGAAAAAAAAAGATGTAAACCCCAGGCCACCTCATCTTTACAGCTCCCAGGAGCTAAGGAATAAACAGCCTAACTTTGTTTAACTTAAAATATTTTTTCCCCACTGATGCTAAGAACCTCCCTGGGTCCACAAATGTTCATTGATTGTCTACTGCTCATGGAGCTCTGACATATTTTACTATGTGGAAGTACAAAAGAAATAAAATGAAGAATGAATACACAGAAATACACAGGGTACCAATTATGACAATAAACATAGATACAAGTTCTCTACTATAAATAAGGCTAACATTCCTTGTAAAAATTGTCTTAAAAATCCAAGTTATGTTGCTTTTAAGTGTCTTAAAGGACAAATAAAGGTTTAAATAAAAGAAAAACCAGCAAGTAAACCTCAGGAAAAAAATGTTTTTAAAAAGAAAAAAATGATAAAGGCTATATTACAATCAAAGTTAAAGCAGTGCAACACAATGAAAAGAATCTAGTCTTTGCATGTAGATCTAAGTTTCTATCTTAACTTTAACTGATCATCAACTACCTTATTAAGAAGTCAGGATTAAATAATACCTATATTTCTGGGCAATTGTGATAATTAAAGTGAATGCTAAAATATATGCATAAAACTTACTAATTATTTTGGCTCATGGCAGCTAGCCTAATATATAGTCATGTTTGTTAGTTATCACTATCTTAAAATAGATTTCTGCTCTAAAAAGGAAATGCAGTAGATCACTGACAGTTTCAAGATCTGAGTTCTGAAAAATGTATGAATCCTTAAATTCACATACAGCAACAACTAAATGACTGGCTCTTACTTGTGGACTTCCTAATTGATCATAAATAGACCAATCCTCATACTGACAAGAGCTCACATACTATTTATTGGGCTATTGAAATCAACTGTCTAAACCAGGGGCCGAAAACCAAATCCATACAGAGATCTAGCTGGAATTGAAAATGAACGGAGACATCTGGGTTAGACATATGCTTTTGACACAAACTGTAATTATATGTTAAACACACAGGATATATTTCCATTCCATAATTCTAAATTTTCTTGAAAATTGTGGTCCTGTCAGTCTGTGTCTTGTTTTCCTGCATTTGATAGAGATGGTATAATAATTATTTCACAGTTTCCTTAATTTTCCTGAAAGGAAAATAATCCAAATGCAATGATAAATGTCAAGGAGCACTTGGATTTGGACTCAGAGAGGATAAGGAGTGGTGTGGAGGGCTGCAAATCGAAGAGTGTGGGCATTGTCAGCTCCAACAGATGATTGCCACGTGGGTCAAGTACAGTGGGATTTCCCAATCTTTCTAAAGACACAGGAAATCTGAATTTTTATGGGGAATATTCTGACATTGTAACTTTATTTTTTTAACAGGATATTAGCTGCCATTCTGTGAGCCAAACAAAACATATCTGTAGTTGTCTGACCAGCATAGGCCCCTGATCGAAATTGCCTCATTGTAGAATCAGCTCATAAAAATCGCAGTTATTAAGTTATTACCCACATATCCACTCCTCCTGTGTTCAAAGCATTCATGCTAGACACTGGAGGACACCTCAGCTTCTGGGAAATAGAGTGAAGTATTTGCCGCCATGGATTTTGAAATCAGACATCCTCCTTTTGAATCCCAGCTCTGTTATGTGTCCAGTTGCATGTCATCGGGCAATATTCTTAACTCCCAAATCATCAGTAAAATGGGGGTTATTCCTAATTCTCTAGCTTGTTATGAGGATTTAATAATATAATGCATTAATTATTCATAGTGAATATCTATTTGTTGATTGTTCATAGCCTGGCACAGATAAAGGCTAGCTCTTATGATAATGAACAGCCCAGTGATACAGTCGTGGCATTTTGTCCTTCATGTTTCTAATTTGCCCTCTGGCCAGCTTCCTGCCAGCTCCTTCCTTGATAACATCCCTTCATACAACTACCTTCCAAACGAGCACAGCTGATGTAGACATAGATACCTCCTCTCTGGACATTTCAGTCGTCACGTTGAATTATGTGGTTGGAGCCTCACTGTGCCACCGTGCTTTGTAGTAGTGGTATTCCATCAGATATAATGAATTACCCAGTCCCATTTGCCTCAATTTATGTCCAGCTACAGAGCTGTATTTTCTTGTGTCATGTCTTTTTATATGCGTCCTTACCGACTGACTGAGGTGGTTGCTGCAACATCTCCTAAATTCAGAGTCCTGGACTGTGCTGCTGTGTCAAAGGCCTCCTTTTCTTTTTGGCCCCATGCATCCATTCTCAGCCTCCCTGGAAGACAGTACCCTGTTCTGACCTGAAAGTTCACTTCCCAATGCCCCCTGATTCTTGCTACTTGCCTTTTCTGCTTCCAAACATCTGCAGATGCTTGCCCAATCTACTTAGTTGACTTTGACAAAGAACTGATGCTGACTATACTCTAGATTGCATATATGACCATTATAACCTCTTGAATCCTCTTTCTGCTCTTGTGTATTTTTTCCTTTGCTCTTATTCAATTCTGAGGACTTCCAAAACTCTGCTCGTTTTTCTGACATTTTCACAATTGGGAATAAGTATCATTTATGTACAACATGATATAAAGAGGCTAAAAATCTCTGAGGTCAGATGGTCCTGAAAGCTATGTGCCTGGCAGCTGCCTGACTAGTTCCTTCTCCTTGGCTAGTTCTTTTTCCCCTTGAGCCAGAATTCATCATCTGCTAAATGAGGTTGTTACTGGTAACAAATTCATAAAGTTGTAAAGATTGAGTAGACATTTCTGGCACATAATTAGCACCCAACAAATGTTTGCTTCTTCATTCTATCAGAAAAAAATGCTTATTAATAACATGCCACAGGATTTTAACACCTGGAGGTAAGGACTGTGTCTTAATCATTTTTGAACTTGTGGGGGTGTCACAGTTCTTAATGTGTGAAGAAAGAGAGGAACATTTGGAGAGGAGACACTCCTAGAAGAGATGAGCCTATGAGCAAGTTTCTTGGTACCTGAAGTGAATAGAGCTCTAGAATATTAAACCAGAAATGCTGATGTTCATGCTGCCATCACCTACCACATCCAATAAGCAGAGACAGGGATTGCATCTTTATGGGTGCTTTATTCAGATGGCCAGCAATCTGAGAAGATAGTGGGTTTGCACCCCAACAGACTGTCTTCCATTTCCTTTCAAGTTGGGCTTTTTGTAAGAAAGAAAAGTGTAGGTACAGGGTTTGGAATTCAGGAAAGAGGTTAATCAGATAAAAGCTGCAGTCCAGCAATTTCCCTAACATTCTTTCATCCACTGACCAGTGATTTTCTATCGGGGTCCTGTGTCTTGTGTCCTGGGTGGTTTCCTTTATCTGTGTCCTGGTAAGTGGACTGTCTCTCCCTGGAATACAATGGCTTGGATACACCTTGATTGCTTATGGTCTCTTCTGGCGCGCAAAGGTAAATTGCTTGTGGTCTCCTGGAGTCAGGGTGGACCGTAACTCCAGTTCCTGAAGTAATAGCTTTTTACATGCATTAACTACTAAGCTTATTAACTATTGTTACCTACAACTAAAACATCCCAACCCTTGAGTTTCCCCATCAAAATCCTCTCACCGGCAGTCACGAACTTCCTTCCATATCTGATCTGAGTGCTTATAACATTCAGACTAGAGTCTAATGACCTGAAGGGCTTGTTCAAACATAGATTAATGGGTTCCAATCCCATAGTTTCTAATTCAGTAGGTTTTGATAGGACCTAATAATCTGCATTTCTAATATGTTCTCAGATGCTGCTGCTGGTCTGAGGACCACACTGAGAACCATTAATTTCTTAACTACACTCTTTTCCACCTCAGTGGTTCTCCACCAGTGGTTGATTGTACCTCTTGCAGAGGACATTTGGCAATATTGGGAGACATTTTTGGTTGTGACAACTCGGTTGGGGTTGGTCCTACCGGAATCTAGTGGGTAGAGGCCAGGGATACTGCTGAAAATCCTACAGTGCACAGAACAACCCCATGACAAAGAATTATGTGTCAATCATGACAGGGTTGAGAAGTCCTATTCTTCCTCCCCCTTGCCAGAATAACTATGTCCATCTGTCCATCTGGAAGTCAGTTGGCTCTCCACTGCTGTCTTTCTCTCTCCCCTCCTGCTTCACAGAAACAGTCTAATGGTCTCATTCTATCCCAGGAGTTAGTCATTTACAGCCAGAGCCCTCTGATCATAGCACTTTCTTGCCTAAAGCCCTTCTGTGGCTCCTCACGGCTCCTTTGATAAAGACTGATACCTTCCTGCACTCACAGGGCTGGTTTGTTTCCCCAGCTTCCTCTCCTGCATGCATCTCACCAACTCTACACTCCAGCCACTGAGATCAACTCTCAGATTCCTGAGAGGGTGAAGCTCTCTCTTGCCCTGGACCTTAGCTTGGTTGTTCCGTTGGTCTAGAATGTTCTTCTTCATCCCTTGGTGTATTAGTTTGCTAGCACTACCACAGCAAAGTACCAAATACTGGGTGGCTTAAACAACAGGAATTTATTTTCTCACAGTTTTAGAGGCTCGAATTCCAAGATTAAGGTGTCTACAGGGCTGGTTCCTTCTGAGGCCTCTTCAGTTGGCTTGCCAGTTGGCCACCTTCTCCCTGTGTGACACAGTCTTCCTTCTGTGTGTGTCTGTATTCTAATCTTTTCTCACAAGAATGTCAGTCGTAGTAGAATAGAGCCCACCCTAATGACCTACTTTTAACTTAATTGCCTCTTAAAGATCCTATCTCCAGATACAGTCTTACCTAAGGTACCATAATTAGGGCATCTACACATGAATTTTGGGGGTCATCATTCAGCTCATAATAGCAGACAACCAAAATTTTCTCTGAGCTTTAGTTTTCTCATCTCTCAAATGGGGAAGATGATGCATGTAAATGAAGCCTTGGCATAGAACAGTAGTTTGCTAAATAAAAATGTTCTTTCTAGTACCAACTCAGTGGTCTGCCAATTCATCTAGTGTCTTCTCCAGGGGGCTGGAGAGGGATGATAGGTGATACACAGATGAATGTCTCATGTAAAATTTACAGTCCTGAATCTTGTTCTCCAAAGTGTGATCCCTAAACCATTAGGGATCTTGTTAGATCCCTAAACCTGGGATCTTGTTAGAAATGCAGAAGCTCAGGCCCCACCTCAGACCTGTGGAGTAAGAAGCTGCACTTTAACACAGTCTTTAGGTGATATGCGTGCACATTGAAATTGAGAAGCACTGGTCTACACTGAATACAAAGTCATTCAATTGCCCCCTCCTGCCACTTGCCTCTCCAGCCTTGACAGAATCTCCAGAACTAGAAATTCTGCCATGACTTCTTTACCATGCTTCTCAAGTCTATATGCTTCTTTCTGGTATCATTTTCTCCAGCAGACAAGAAGAAACTTTTTTTTTTCCAGGAAGACAAGCCTCAGCCTTGACATTTAATCTCTATGGTTTGTAACCTGTCAGTCAGAAAAGGGGTGAAGCTCACCTACCTGATCTTCATATGGTTCAGACTTCTTGTCTGCTCTGGGGAAGATTACCAAGTCCAGCTCTAAATATACTCGACGGAGAAGCAAAGCTATCATGACAGGCCATTAAAAAGCATCAGGCAGACAGTGTGGGTGGAAAAGCATGGTTTAGAATGTTCAATTGCTCTTAGGCCCATCAGGAGGAGCAGACAATTAATTCTGTCCTTTAGCATCTTCTCCAAAAGCTCTGCACATAAAAGCGACTCACACTATTTGTTCTTGGAGCTCTCCTCCATGCAGCTGGCTTTCACATCAGCCTCAAGAATCTGAGGACACCAGCTCCACACAAACCAAACCCATCCCACCATGGTCCAATGCTTTCAGCTGTGACCATGCATGTGGGACAAGGAGACATTTTAACCCCCAATTTTTTCAAAAAAAGGCTATATCATTTTCAGCATGGTTTCAGTCCCACTGTTTAGCTGTTCTGCTCTCTCTAGCACAGCTAATCCCACAAAGCCCAGTAGCATCTCAGACTGTTACCTTCTGTTTCCCAGACTCTGCCGTCTGGAATGGGACCTAGCCACAGCTACCGCAGCCCCAGATGGAGCAGTTCAGGAGACTGTGAACCATTTCATGTTCCTGTCTACGGGCTTCCTATCAGTCTGGATGAACGGCTGCACAATTTTCTAGACTCTTTGGTCTATTGCTCAGACACCTGGGAGTTCCAACCCTGTGTCCTTTGCAATGAGTCATTTCTGGCAACTTATAACACAATCACTGTTAAATATCCATCACCAAATGTCAGTCAGCCATTTGCCTGATATCTGCTTCCTAATGTTTCATTCTGTGTACCACTTCAGGTACAAAAATAGCTCTCTGACCTACAGGAAGCAGCCCTATGAATTGTACCTGGTTCCTGTGCTCTAAGTATTTAGATGAGCTACTTGAACTACTCATCAGTTCTTAAAAAGCGAGTGGTTTTGATTGAATTTGATACCTCAGCCCCTCTGAAATATTTTAAAATATAATCTATGGGCAATTGAGTAATGACAGTGATAACTTGCTGAGGCCAACTATTGTAGCATGGCGCTTTCTGAGTAAAATCATTTCAGTGCCACTCTCATTTTTTAAAATTAAACATTTTATTTTAAGATAATATAAAAAATGAAGTTGTAAGAATTAATACAGAGAGATATGCTTTATCCAGTTCCCTCCCAATGTCTCATCTTGCAAAACTATGTACCTCATCTCAACTGGAATACTAACATTGATAAACCCAAGATACAGAACAGTGCTGTCACCATGAGGATCCTTCATTTTGCCCTTTTGTAGTTGTACAACTTTCCCCTTGACCTTAACCCATTATAATCTCAATTTCTACAATGTTATTGCCATTTCTACAATGTGATCTCCATTTTTACAATTTTATCACTTCAAGAATGTCATAAAAATGGAACCATACACTGCATAACTTTTTGAGATTGGTTTCCTTCACTCAAAATAATTGTCTAGAGAGTCGTTGGGTTGTTTGTATGTATCATTTTTTCCTTTTTATTGTTAAGCACTATTTCATGGTACAGATGGATCAGTTTAACTATCCACCCATTGAAGGACATCTGGGCTTTTGGCCATTATGAATGAAGTTTCTGTAGACATGTGCATACACATTTTAATGTAAGTCTTCATTTCTCTGAGATAAAAGCCCAGTGCAATTGTTGGGTCACATGGTATTTGCAAGTTTAGTTTTTAAAGAAACTAGCAAATAGTTTTCCAAAGTGGCTGTACCATTTTATATTCTCAACAGAAAGGTATAAGTGATCTAGTTTCTCCACATCATCACCAGTATTTGGTGTTATCACTATTTTCCATTTTAGTAATTCTGATAAATGAGTAATAATATCTCATTTATTTTAATTTGCATTTTTCTAATGGCTAATGATATTGAATATCTTTTCATGTATTTATTTCTACCTGTATATGCTCTTCAATAAAACATTTCTTCTTATCTTTTGCCCATTTTCTATTTGAAATATTTCATTTTTTAAAAATTATTTTATTGTTGTTCAATTACAGTTGTCTGCATCTACCCCCTGCCACTCCCCTGACCCCAACCAAACCCACCTCCCTCCCTTGCTTCCATGCCCCCTCTTGAGTTTGTCCCTGTGTCCTTCATAGTTGTTCCTGAAAACTCTTCCCCCTGTTATCCCCTCCCCACTCCCCACTGGTTAACATCAAATTGTTCTTAATTTCAGTGTCTCTCTGGTTATATTTTGCTTGCTTTTTTCTTTTGTTGATTAGGCTCCTGTTAAAGGTGACAGCATATGGTAATTTTTTAATATTGAGCTTTGAAAGTTCTTATTATATTCTAGATATTAGTCCTATGTCAGATTCATGATTTGCAAATATTATCTTCCCATCAGTAGCTTACCTTTCATCCACTTAACATGGACTTTCACAGAGCAAGAACTCTTAATTTTAATGAAATCCAGTGTATCAATTTTTTCTTTATGGATCCTGTGGATCATGTTTTTGGTAGCAAGTTTAAGAACCTGCCTAACCCTAGATCCCAAAGATGATCTCCTGTGTTTTTTTTTTCTAAAGATTTTATGTTTTCACATTTAAATCTGTAGTTTCATTTTGAGGGCTTTTTGTTTGTTATTCTTTTTTGTATAAAGTATGAGACTTAGGTTGAGAGGTTGAAGTTCCTTTTTTCTTTTTCTTTTTGGCCTCTGGATATCCAATTTCAACAGTATCTTTTGTTGAAAATGTTATCTTTCCCCATCAAATTACTTTTGCTTTTTTCCTCAAAATTAAATTAGTTGTATTTATGTAAGTCTGTTTCTGAGTTCTCTGTTCTGTTCCATTGGTTTATGTGTTTATTCCTCCATCAACATCATAGATTCTTAATTACTGTAGTTATGTAATAAATCTTGAAATCAGGAAGACTGATTCCTCTCACTTATTCCCTCCTTTTCAAAATGGTCTTAGTGATTCTTGTTTCTTTGTTTTTTCATATAAAGTTTAGAATAATCTTGTTCCCTGTAACCCTTGCTGACCTCATTTATTAGTTCTAGGAGCTTTTTTTTTGTTTTGTTTTATAAATGACTTGAGGTTTTCCACATAGACAATCACGTCATCTGCAAATAGGAACAGTTGATTTCTTTTTCTGGTCTTATGACATTTGCCAGACAAAGGAGGCAAGAATAGATATTCTTACCTGGTTACAATCTTAGAGGGAAAATATTCAGAATGTTCTGTAAAATTATGAAAGTTTCTTTTTATTCCTATTTTTCTAAGATTTTTAAAATAAAAATGGGTATTAAATTTTGTCAAGTGTTTTGCTTTGCTAGTTGATGTAATCATGTGGTTTTATTCTTTAACAGATTAAAGAATCTGTTAATATGGAATGATATATTGATTAATTTTCAAATATTATATACTTGGGATAAACCCCACTTTGTCAGGTGCATAATTCTTTTTACCTATTGCCAAATTCTGTTGGCCAATACTTTGTTAAAGAATTTTGTGTCTATATTCATGAGTTACATTGGTCTTACTTTTCTTGTTTTGTACTATTCTTGTCTGGTTTTGGTATTAGGGAATCAGGGTAATACTTGCTTCTTAAAATGAATTGGTAGTTTCCCCTCCTTAAACGTTTCCTCTTTAATTGCTTATTAGAATTCTTCAGGCAAACTACGTAGGCCTGGAGTCTTCTTTTTTAGGAGCTTTGTATTATAAATTCAATTTCCTTAATAGCTATAGAACTATTCAGATTATCTATTTCATATTGAGTTGTGGCAGTTTGTGTTTTTCAAAGAAGTATCCCATGTATGTTGTCAAATTTATGTGCATAGAGTTGTTTATAGCATTCCCTTATCATTACAATGTCAGCAAGGTCTATAAAGCCACCCCTGTTTTATTTCTGATGTTGGTAATTTGTGTCTTCTCTCTTTTTTTCTTTGTTAGTCTTACTAGAGGTGTGTCAATTTATTGTTCAAAGCAGTTCTTTGCTTCATTATTGTCTCTATTATTTTTCTGTTTTCAAATTGACTGATTTCTGCAGTTACATTTATTATTTCCTTTATTTTACTTGCTTTGGGTTTATTTGTTCTTTTTCTAGCTTCTTGAGGTAGGAGCTTAGATTATTGATCTTAAACTTTTATTGTGTCCTAATATATGCATCTAGCCCTATAAATTTCTTTTGTAGCACTGATTTTGCTGTGGACCACAAATTTTCATGTTGTATTATCACTTTCATTTAGTTCAATGTACTTTAAAAGTTTTCCTTGTCACTTTCTCTTTGACCCATGGATTATTTGGAAATGTGCTGTTTAGTTTCCAATTCTTTGGAGATGTTCTTGTTATTTTCCTGTTATTGATATCTAATTTGGTTCCAGTATGGTTGGGGAACATACTCTACATGATTTCATTTCTCTTCCATTACTTGAGGGTTTTTGCACAGCCCTGGACATGGTCTTCTTGGAATATGTTCCATGGGCACTTAGAATACTGCTGTTGTCAGCCCTGGCTGGTGTAGCTCAGTGGATTGAGCGCGGGCTGCGAACCAAAGCATCGCAGATTCGATTCCCAGTCAGGGCACATGCCTGGGTTGCAGGCCATGTCCCCAGTGGGGACCACATGAGAGGCAACCACACATTAATGTTTCTCTCTCTCTCCTTCTCCCTCCCTTCCCCTCTCTAAAAATAAATAAATAAAATCTTAAAAAAAAAGAATACTGCTGTTGTCAGATGCCATGTTCTAAAAATCTGAATAGATCTTGTTGGTTGATAGTGTTGTTCTGTTCTTCTATATCCTTGCTAATTGTCTAACTATTCTATCAATTATAGAGAGAAAGGTTGAAGTCTCAGCTATAATTGTGGATCTATTTCTTTCATTTCTATCAAGTTTTGCTTTGTATATCTTGCAGCTCAATTGTTTGGTGCTTATGTATTTAGGATTGTTATATGTTCTTGTTTGATTAACACTTTTATCTTAACATAATGTCGATATCTATTTTGATATTTTTTTGCTATGATAGCTACTTTATCTGATATTTCTCCTTTCCTTTGATTAATTTTACATATTATATCTTTTCCAGATTTTTGCTTTAAAACTACTCATATTGTTATATTTGAAATAAGCTTCTTATAGAGAGCACATATTTATTTGGATTAGTTTTAAAATTCATTCTCTAATGTACGTTTTAAATTGGTATATTTAGATCATTTGCATTTAATGTAATTGTTGATTTGTGAGGGCTTAAATATGTTTTTGAGGGATTTTTTTCTACTGATTCTTTCTCTTTCATTTTTCTGTTCTTGCCTTTTGTGAGTTACTTGAACATTCAGAATTCCATTGTGAATGTTCATAGCATTTTTTAGTGTATTTTTTGTATAGCTTTTTCTGTGTTGCTGTAATTATTCCATTATACAGGGTGCAGCAGAAGTAACACCTGTTTGAGTGTGGTTGGTAGGGTGTAATAGTTTGTAATAATATGGGTGTAATAATTTATAGTTTTAATTTGAACATTTCACCTAAAATATCATATGGTATGCTTGAGTGTGATATTGTTATGTTACAGAATCACATGCTTATGATTTTGTAATAAAAATTTTATAATAAAAATGGGGCATTACTTGTGCCAGTCACTGTATATACAAAACTTACCACAGTTTACTGGTGTCACCATTTTACCAGTTCCAGCAAAGTACCGAAATCTTGCCTACCTTTCTGTCTCTTTACCACCTCCTCTATAATATAATTATCCCCTGGTTGGGACTTTTTTGTCTATTCCTTTTTGCATTTCTAGGTTACCAGTTCCTTCATCTCCATAGCTGTAAATATGAGACAAAAAGAAAATCCAGAAAACTCACCACAGTGCTCATCCTCAGGCTCTAAGGCAACCTGTATCCGTGCACTATTCTTCTTTTTGCTTGAATAACATTCTATTGTGTGGATATAGAATGTTTTGGTTATCACTTTGGCAGCTGATATATGTTTGCCTTATTTCCCCTTTTTGATTATTATGAACAGTGCTGCTATGAACATTCAGGTACAAGTTTTTGTGTGGACATAAGTATTTCTTTTTCTTAGCAGTGTAATTGCTGGGTCATGTGGTAACTCTATATTTAACATTTTGTGGAACTGCTGAAGTGTTTTCAAAATAGCTGTACCATTTTATGATACCATCAGCAATGTCTGAGGGTTGCACTTTAAAATTAGATTGGCAATGTTTTTTTCTTTCTTAGTGGCAAAGAAAATGATGCATTTTGCAATCCATAGAACCTTAAAATTGATGGCATGTGATAACTGTTCATCACCACATAAATATTATCAGTCTTAATAATGTACAGGTGATAAAAATTGGGAAATGGAAGAGGGAGCAGAGTTGATGGGTGAATTTTAGATTTTGTCTCCAGTTAAAAGAACCAGGAAAGAAGATATGTAACGAATGTTTACAATAGAGGTACTTACAAATGTGTTTATTTAAGAGAAGGAGAAAGGTGAAGTACTTTAAATGAAGAAAATCCTCAACTATCATAGCAAGAAATCAATAGATAATTTACAATACTCATTGATCCACAAGTAGCAGAATAATCATATTATTTGTAAATATGGAAGTAACTGTCCTGAAAAACAATGAAAGGTGACAAGGGTGGTGTCTTTGTCATGATGTATTCTGAGAGTGGGAAGGATGTAGGGTTGGTGATGAGCAGAATGCTGGTCATTCTACAAGCCTTTCTGTTCTATTTGATGTTTTACCATATGTATCACTTTAATAAAAAACTTTAAAGTACATACTAAAATTAACGTCAAGATATACCTTGTTAAACTAAACTCTCTTGCGGTGAACCTTTGAGAGTGCTAATAAGTGTAAGATTTTTCATAAGATGGAAAAAAGGAGGGGATGTAATGCCAGGCAATGGATTGATCACAACTGTCCACTTTGCAGTTGCTATTTATCCATCTTGGTTCAGTTACAGCCATTACTTATGCCTTTTTCCAATGCCCAAGGGTAGTATGAGCTCAAGAAGAGAAAAGGAGAGCAAAGCAAATTTTCAGTTTTATCACGTATTAGTGGCTCAAAGTTTCAAGATGAAAGGAGGTTAACATTGGGATTCTGATTCTGTTTTCAACATTTTCCAGATGTATGACTGAAGTAAGCTATTTAATCTCTCTGTGAGTCAGTTTTCCCATCCCTAACATCAGGATATAATACTCTATTTAGTCCACAAAACTGTTATGGAAATTAGACATAATCAAGAATGTTAAAACTCCTTGAAAACTATAGATAAATGTTCTTTATTAAGGCTTTTACACACATAACAAAATAGGTCTTTGAGATTACAGCATGGAACTCTGCACACTATTCTGAAAATAACATCAATAATATTTGACATTTAAGCTATTAAACTTTTAGTTTTACTTTCTCCTCTCATTTCAAAATATTAAACATAAAGATTCAAAACGTGTTCATCTTTGTAGGAATCGTGACATCAGAAGTGAATCTGTTACATAACAGTTGTACATAAAATGTGAATCTAAGTCTTGTACAATGTTTCATGGGTGAGAAAACATGCCTTGGGCATCTGTGAAATATTTTATGTGGTAGATGACCAAGAGATTCTGTTTATGTATGTATTTTAGGATCCTCCCATATGGTTCCCTCGTCTCAATCCAAGAGGATGTGGGGCATCATGAGCAATTTCCAATCACCTACAATAAGACTGAAAGCACTTCCTTTATGATGATTATTTATTTGGCTTTAAAACATATTTCACATATCAGAACATAGTAAACTTCCCTCCATCCTTTCCATGAACTCCAAGGGCTTAGTAATAAAACTTTGTTGCTCCCTGAGGGCTGCATACAATGAAATTTGGCACTCAGTTATTTACTGGGCACGTACTTCCTCATCTAACTGTTACACAAACTTCAGTTGTGGCATTCTTATTATCCCCACTTTACCAATGAGGATGTGAGCTTAGGGAGAATGATCAAATTGCTCAGAGCCTTGGGCTGGAAGTGGAAAAGTCAGAACTACAATATTGCCCTGAAGTCTGAGCTCTTAATCATGATGTTGTATCCCTTTTTTGTATACACCAGGAGCTCATGAAAATACAGAGGGAAGAGGTGTAATGTCATCAGAGCTTCTACTCTATGTCAGGTTCATTTACTCCAGTGGTGCATTTAATCTTGGCAGCAACCCTGAAGGATTAATTTTATTATTATCTTTTTTTGTTGTTATTACCAATAAGAAAATAGAGAAGCATAGAGATGAGAAGGAGTGGAGGGAAGTAAAGCAGAGGCAGGGTCAGAATTGGTGGTCTTGCAGCATGTGGGGGTCAGGAGGAAAGAGGCAAAAGAGTGTTGGAGGCAGAAACTGAGAGACAGGTAAGGGGTGCTGAGGGTTTCAGGTCAGTGCTCTGTTATATTACCATGTGACCTAGCCTGAAAGTATCATGAGCCAACTTAATTACAGTGAAACCTGGAGCTGTCCATGGCAGCTAGACTTGAAGAAAGTAAACCTGGTGCTGGCTACCTCTTTGCCTACCATTTGGGAAGCTGATAAGCCAATACAGAGGCTACCAGAAGCAAAATATTAGGAGCAAAATGTTCCTATTGCTATCATTTCAGCACCTGGATCTAGCTATGCCTGAAGTCTTCACCAGACTTTCTATTTTCTTGGCTGATGTCATTCTCTGGTGTGCTTAGTTTGTGATGGGTTCCCATGAGCTTTAGTTGCAAAAGTCCTGAAAACAGGTACCTACAACTTTTCAAGGCACAGATATCCAACTTTTCTCATCATAGGATCATGTCAGTATCTAAAAAGTGAGAGTTGACATGAGAGATTTCCGGAATGTCACACAGTTGGTGAACGCTGAGGCTGAAATAGAAGATACAGAATTAAAATCCTCATCTTCATTCCCCACCCTTAGTTAGTACAAAACAAACAAACTTTTAAGGCAATTAATTGCTCAGTATGCTGATCTCTTTAATTTTATTTCAGATATTTCATATCATGTTCTATAACCAGAGTTTCACACACAAAAAAAGAATAGTTCCTTCTCATAGTACCTGTTGGAATTCTTTTGGAGGATAAAGAAGTGAGGAAAGGAATGAAAAAGGAAACTAGCATTTACTGAATACTCCTTATGATCTGGGACTGTGGAGGCATTTTGGCATAAATTATCTTATTTATTTCTCAAAAAATCCATTAAAGGTGATTATCCTCATTTTCACACTGAGGATGAGAAAAGTAAGAGTCTTATCCACCTGCCTAGTTCCATATCCCATCCTTTAATGGCTACACTATCAGACATCCAAACTTAGTGAAGTGGGTGAGAGAGGGTCTCTGTTCACAATGGGCTCATTGGGTGTGATTCGTAGCAGAAAGAGCAGGCAGTTCTGAGGGGAAGTCCAGCACCTTCGTCTATTAACTGGGATCTTAGACAGTTCACATCACTTGTCTGAAGCTCAGTTTCCCATCTGTAAATTCAGAATAATACTATGTAACCTACAGGAGTGTTGTGAGAATTCTTGGTGGAATGTATATGTATTGTAGTTCTCACCACAGGAAAAACTAAGTGAGGTGATGGGCTTGTGTTTTTTAACTTTATTTTTATTATTTACACTATTAAAGTTGTTCCCATTTCCCCCCCTTTGCCACTTCCACCTAGCCCTCACCATCACCCGCCCCCTCGCCACTCCCTCTGACCATCACCACACTGTTGTCTGTGTCTATGGGTTATGCATATATGTTCTTTGACTGATCCTTTCACCTTCTTTCATTCGGTCCTCCCTCCCCCCAGGTGTGTTAATTAGCGTGATTGTGGAAGTTATTTCACAATGTATATGTATATCAAATCATCACACTGTACACCTTAAGTAAACACAATTTTTATTTGTCAATTATACCTCAGTAAAGCTTGAGGCAAAAAACTGCTTAAGGAGCATCTCCTGTGTGCCAAGAGAGGGCAGCAAAGAGCACAGTAAAAGCAGTAAGACAATGGTGGGAAGAGGTCCAGATGTCAGGGGAATTGATGACCAGAGTCTGTTACCTACTAGCTGGACGACTTTGAGTAAATCACTCAACTTCTTTAGACTTCATTTTCCTCCTATGCAACATAGAGATACCAATAGTTTTACTTTTTTGATTGGTTGTGTAATGAATGAAAGAATGTGTATAAATTGCCAAGCACAGTGTCCAGGTCACACAATACAGGATCAATAAATATTAGCTGCTGTTGCTGTTATCAAACCTCAATACTAGATGCCAGGGTGGTAGTTCTCAACCTTTATCTGCTTGGATATTAAGGTTGCCTAGGAAACTTTTAAAATTTTGATTTGCATCCATATCCCAGGCCAAATAAATCAAAATCCTTATAGATAAAAACCAGGGATTACTATTTTTAAAGCTCCCTAGGTGATTCCAATATATATCCAAGATATACCTGGTGCCAGAGGTGATTTTATGGAGTGTGCCCTTCCTCTGGGGAGCCCACAGCCTTCTTGAGAAGACTGGCATGTAAGGAGATGTGATATGATAACTCTATATTCCAAGAAAGGAGCTAGGAGAAAACAGCAAGAGTGGTCAGTCTGAAGGTGTCTTTGAACCTAAAAGACATAAAAAGTAAAGAGAAAAAGGTACCTCATACTAGTTTTTTTGTTTTATATACAGAAGAAAGTGATTGCCCATGACTCATATTCTGGCAAAAGTTGTTTTTCTCAAAAGTAACTAGGTCATTGCAACCCAACCACTAACAATTCTAAATAGGCCCCAGGTGTCTATTAACCTCCTTGCTTATTTCTTCGTGAGATGGGTGAGTAATTGTGATGTTCTTTACATGGCCTGCCAGATGGTGAAAAGAAAAGTTGTTGTCACCTGCCTCAAAAAAGTATTAAAATATTCAATTAGACATGGAAACCCCATGGTGCACTACAGTCAAGGCCTGTGAGATCAGAACCATCCTTTGCCAACTGGCAATGCCATCTCACCTGCACTCCATGATTCTTCTGGTTTCTATTGGCTAAAGAGTCTTAAGTCAATTCTCCCATTCAGAGTCACACCAAGAACAAGCCTGATAAAACTAGTTTGACTGGTGTTGTAGGTTGAGTTGAATCCCCCTAAGAGATATGTTGAATTCCTAACCCCCAGTACCTCTCAATGTAACTTTATTTGAAACTAGGGTCTTTTCAGATGTAATCAAGTTAAGATGAAGTCATCCTGGATTAGGATGGGCTCTAAATCTGACAGGGGTCCTTACAACGCAAGAAAAATACAAAAACACAGAGGGAAGAAGGCCAAGTGATAACAGAGGCAGAGATGGGAGTAATGCAGCTACAAGTCAAGGAAGACCAAGAATTGCTAGTAACAACAGAAGCTACAAATAGACAAGGAAAGATCCTCCCCTAGAAACTTCAAAGGGGAACATGGCCCTGCTGACACCTTGATTTTGGACTTCTATTCTCTGAAAATATAACATAATAAATTTCTGTTGTTTTAAGCCAATATTTTGTGGTAATTTGTTACTGCAGCCCTTGGAAACTAATACGGCCGGTGACCCATCTAAATGATAGGATCAAAAGCAATAGAACAGTCAACCATCCACTTGGGACGAAGTTCATTGGGCGGACTCTCTCTGGCCAAGACCTCAGGCATCTCAAACTTCATAAGCACCTTCCAAAGCGTTCACTACTTCTATTTTGCTCCAGGCAAAGACAGAACCTAGCTTTGATAGAATTTGTTAAAAGTAATTGGATTGGCTCTGGCAGGTGTGGATTAGTGGACTGGGTGTTGGCCTGCAAACCGAAAAGTCACTGGTTCGATTCTAGGTCTGGGCACATGCCTGGGTTGCAGGCCAGGTCTCCAGCTGGGGCTGTGCAAGAAGTAACCAGTCAATGTTTCTCTCCCTTTCTCCTTCCTCTCTCTCTAAAAGTAAATTTTAAAATATCAGTTGGATTTAAAGGACCTACGTGAAGATTTCTGTGTTGGATCAATCTGGCCATGTAGACACCAATGCCAGGACCTTCCCTGATGTCCAAAGTGAAAAAAGAGGTTGACCTTAGATTCTTTTAGCTTCTTGAAAACAGACTATAGTTAGTTTCAAGCCAGACTCACCCAACTTTACAATATTGTTTACAGTTTCTTTCCAAACTTACTCCCTTTTATAATTATAATACATAGCCAGGGGTCCCTCACAAAATAGATGCCTGTTTTCACCTTTCCAGGATCTCCTGACTTCAGTGAAGACAGATTTCCCTTGCTCAGATCAATAATATTTTAGGTTCTATTATTTTACCTGTATCTGAAGCACCCTTGTTCATTTAGACATACTTATGGTATCTTTTCTCTGTGCCTAGAACTGGTATAGATGCCAAGGATGGATGAAATAGAGAATGGATTAGACCAGCTCCCTGTTCTTCTGGAGCTCTGGTTTGGCATTGTCAAAAATCCTATAATAGAGAGAATTTAAATAAAGAGGGAAACTTAAGGCTCCTGTCATGAGAGCTTTAACCTCGTGGATAAGAGGGAAAGTGGAGGGGGTGATAGGGTTCAGGTCTGCAACCCCAGAAAGTGTCACTTTCACATGGGGATTATTTGGAGCTGAGGATAATCAAGGCCCAGTAGACTCCAAAAGAGCTTTTTACCTCCCCTGTAGCTGCATAAAAGAATTCAGATAGGGGGATTGTATCAGGAAGAGAAGTAATTTTTATATCAGAAAAACTTATCTGCATGGCAGGGCAAACATCTGTTTACCAAACATTTGCTCTTCCCACGCCCTGTGAATTGTCTTCCTCCCCTTTGAAGCCCCAGATGCCTACCCCCTTCTCCTTAACTCAGGGTGGCATATAAGCCTCAATTGCCTGACTGTTGTGGAGCCTCATATCTTTGGAGTTCCCATACACACGAAATTAAATTTGTTTCTTTTCTTCTGTTAATCTATTTTAAGTCAAGTTAATTATTAGACCAGTCAATGAACCTAGAAGGGAAGAGGGGAAAAGTTTTCCTCACTTATAGCAGTTAAATATTGTATATTTGAAAGCACTTATCTGGGAAAGTAAAGAGAAAAAAAAAGAGAATCAATTATGGAAATAAAGGGATTAGTTCTTGAGAAGTCTAAAGATGCTTGTTAAAACACAAAGAAAGAGGGAAAGGGGGTTGAATTTTTTTTTTGTCCTTTAGCTTAGGTCATTTCAACTATGTCTGCATATTAAGCTGTTGACTGGTTAATGGTACTGCAGCCATCAATGGCTGGTTTTCCTACCTAGCAGGGTGGAAGAGCCGGGTGGGCAGTAAAGGCCAAATCTGGCTTCCTCACTTGCCCATCCTTTGATTCTGAAAATTCTCCTAACTTCTATCTACCTTGATTTTCTCATCCCTGTGTTCTTTGACAAAACATCATCCTTTAAAAGGAATCATCTACCACACACGGCAGCTGCAAAGGACTAAATAAGATAACGCATGTAAAATGCTCTTAGAGTGGCTGGCAAGCAATGTTAGATATTATTTTCACAAGTCGTATATGAAATATTTACTGATAATAGCGCTCTTACTTGGCAGCTTTATTTTCCATGCTCAGATTTACAAGTCCCTAATTTGTTTTCCCTGAAGATGCCAAGTACTGCCTTTCATTTCTATTCTCACCTTAAATTTGGAATTCAAGATAGGCAGCTCCTACCATAAGGCTAACTGTGGCTCTTCTCTGCTTTATTTATCCAACAAATACTGACATAGTGCCTCTTCCTGGTGTTGGAGACAGAGCAGTGAACTAAAGAAACAAAGTCTCTGACTGTTTGTGACTTAAATGCTAGGAATAGAGAAAATAAAAAGTGCATACAGGGTGGGGCAAAAGTAGGTTCACAGTTGTGAGTACCTGACACAGAGTTTATTCTTGTATTTTTATTAATTACTGTATTATTATTTTTATCCTCACCCAAGGACATTTTTTTCACTGCTTTTAGAGAGAGAGGAAGGAATAGAGAAGAAGGGATAGCAAGATATATTGATGTGTGAGAGAGGCATCAATTGGTTGCCTTCCGTAAGTGCCTGGACCAGGGATAACACATGCCCAGCCCAGGGATCAAATCTGCAACCTAGGTATGTGCCTCAACTGGGAATCAAACTGGCAACCCTTTGGTTATGGGATAATGCTTCAACCAACGGTACCCCACCGGCCACAGCAATAATTGTATTATTTTTTATACAAACAACTGTAAACCTACTTTTGCCCCACCCTGTAAAATGAGGCCAAGTAGTGTTCAATGTATGAAAGACATATAAAGCAAAATTAACCAAGAATTGTAGGGCATCCACTAGACATCAGAGACTGCAGCCACCTGATATAAACCCAAGTGGCATTACAAGCAGGACTAATGGTAACACAAGTAATTAGTAATCTTTGTTTGGAAGATTAAAACTGTCACAGCATAAAAATAACCATGGGCATGCCGATCAACCAGCAAAAAACAAACACATGCAGAGGTGAGTACTTCACCCATAACACTTGTAAATTTATCCTCCAACACCCAGTTCTGTTAACTACCTTTGTTCTAAACTGAGATGTAAATTTGCAAGGAGGAGAAGGAAGGAAGGGCCGGAGGAGGAGGAGGAGGCAGCTATGAATGCACAGGAAGAAAACCAGCCTTGATCTTTCTAAAAAGGTCAATGTGGGTTTTTAATTTCTTTTCTAAGCAGGAAATGCAGATAGAGTTTGCCCCCAAATAATTTGAGGATATTGCTTCTTCATTTAATTAGAAAATTCTTCCAGAAGTGTTTACACTGAAAAATTCAGTTAAATATAATTAAAAAGATAAGCATGCAGATCCTGATGGAGGAGGAAACCCGAGGCTTGCGAGTGGAGACAGCTTCTCAACACCCTGGGAAAGCTTCCCTGGGGACCTGCTTACCTCCTCTCGCTCCAGGGAGCTCTGCTCTCCTAAAGACTTTCTTCCCTCCGCCAGGTGACAAAACCAAGGGACTTTGGCAAAACAGCACATTCCAAGGAGATCAGTCCTGTTGGGCATGTGACTGGGAAAGGGGCTGTGGCAGGGCCCTGATCCTGTGCAGACAGCTGAAGCATTTTTTTCTCCCCGCTATCTCCACAGCCCTTGGCAATTACAAAATCCTATTGTCCTGGGGGAACAGTGAGCTGTGAAACACCTTCAGAGTCAGAAAAATATGGGCTTGATCACTTCCTCTGCTAATTATCAGTGGTGTGACCTTGGATATGAATTTAGCCTCTCGGATGGTGTTTCCTCCTCTGTCCTATAAGGCTCTGTACACAGACGTGCTCTTCGAATAGCACAAGACATACAGAAAGTGTGTTGTGTTTTTCTCTACAGCGGCACTGCTCCACAGAACTTTCTCGGTGATCAAGATTCAGTGTGTGCACTATCCAATACAGTGGCTACTGTTCACATGTGGCTATTGAACATTTTAAATGTTGCTGATGCAACTTGAAACTAAATTTTAAATTTTATTTCATTCGAATTACTTTAAATTTATATGTAAATGACCATGTGACTGGTGGTTACCATATTGGACAGTGGAGTTCTAGAGCAATCAAAAGATTGATTTTATAGAATGAGATTCAAATCCTAGTTCTGCCACTCACTGCCTGAATCACCTTGAACATTTACAATTGCATGTATGAGGAGGTTCAAAGCACATAGGAAACTTGAGTGGCAACTTTTTCATCTTCTGAGCTCTCATGGGTTGAAGAAGGAATCCAAGACCAATTTAGCTAGAATTTATCCATCTAACCTTACCCACATTAACATGGAGATAATGGAGTGAGGCTGTAAAGACCCCATACAAGCAGAAATTTTCACCTACTTAGAACACATGTTGGAGGGTGTGGAGGTCCAAGAATCTTCTGTGGCCAGGAATACAACGTAGGAATGTTCTGAGTAGTCATCAGTCCTGCTGGTGACCGCAGGGATCTAATCTATGACGAGGCTTTGTGTCAGCTAACATAACTCCCTGAATGCACCTTGCAAGTCTGTGTCTCTATGCCTTTCCTCTGTCTAAAATGTGAACTTGTACCCTAAAAAGCACCCCTTTGTCTGCCTTACCAATTTCCTCTCTTGGACTTTCTTAAAGGGTCATTTTAAACTGCTCCTCTTGAAAGTCTTCATTTCTTTCTTCTCTGTGGCCCTTGAACAGGCCTTTGTTGAAGCACCTGTGGATGTCTGCATGCCAGCTTCCTATTAGAGGATCATATCTTTTAATCCCTGGAAATTCTCTAAACCTAGTACAGAACCTGGTATGTAACATGATCTAAGTCAGTGTTTGACAAGACAGTAATGATGACAACAACATAGAGGATGATGCTGGTAGCGATAATGATGATGTGATAGTGGTGGTGATGGTGATGGTGATTGCAAACATTTATTTAATGATTACCACATGCCAGGAACTGTTACAAATGTTTCACATAGCATTCAACCACTCCACATAGTACCTACTATTTTTGTCTCTATTTTACATATAAGTAGAGTGAAGATCAGCCAGTTTAAATCATTTTCCCAAGGTTGACTGAACTTGGAGGTGGATTCCTTATTGAAATGGCTACCCCTCGAGAGTGCTGAAGGATCTGCTCTCCCAGGAGAGCCAGCTTCCTGACATCTTCTCCCTATGGACCCCACCATGAAAACAAATGTTGTCCTGACTCCTGTTGATTTGGGAGTTAAGGAACCAACACCCCTGCATTTCAGCATAAATTGCAGAGCCTCAGAAATAGCCCTGTGTGGCTCCTGAGGGCAGGAGCACGTCCCCATATCCCTTCCCAATTCCCAGGCACTTATCGCTTGGACAGCTGCAGTGGAATGATTTACAACATCTTGGTGTTTTCCAGCAAGAAGCTGAAAAAATGTCACATTCTGTGGAATACCAATTGCACAACCTCTCCCAGAAAGCAGCCACCGGGGACTTTCCGTAGACCTGCTGCCTTCTCCCCCAACCTCACACACACTTCTTAATGAAGGGCTCGCCCTGTGGCAGTCCTGTCTTGACTTGGCTCTATGCAATAGGGAGGGAAAGAAGTTAGGAACTGAGTAGAGTAAAATTTATGCAGTGGTGGGTTTCCCCATGCCTCCACTGAGTTTAAGGATTTTTTCCCCTCACATTCTGCTTCCTATCACAAATTGACTCATTTAAAAAATATTTATTGAGCTCCTTTCATGTACTAGATACTGGAGAAACTGGCTGGAAAAAATACCCAGCCTCTGCTCCTTAGTCTAGCTAGTAGTAAAGAGGCTAGGAGTAAGTATTTGCTGTGCAGTGTGATAAATGCTATAACAGAATGGAGCCTGTTGGGGGTTGTTGGAGCACAAGGGAGGGTTCTCACCCTGTCTGAGGAAATCTGGGAAGGTTTCACAAAGGAGGGAGTATTTAAACTGTGCCTCTAAGGCCCATGAAAACTGTGAAGCCTGTGAGGGAAGCCCAGACACGGAATAGCTTTCAAAAAGCATGGGAGTATGGAAGGATGCTGTGACAGTTTATCTGTCCAGCTGGCTAGGCTGCAGTACCTAGTTATTCAATCAAGCACAGATGAGTTATTAATCTAAGTGCTGCTGTGAAGGTATTTTATAAATGTGGTTAACACTTATAATTAGTTAATTTTATAAAAAGGATCCACACTCTTTGGCACGTGCTTACCACATACTAAAAATTCAATGCATGTTATTCATGGTTAGCTATTATTATCATATTGTTATTATATTTATTATGATAAAATTGAGATACAAATAGGCTATTTGACTCACTTAAGGTCATACAAGTAGCTTTAATTTAGTGAAAACCCTTGGGGTGCTAGCTACGTTATGCACACAGTAAAGTAAACGTGAGCAGTCATTTCCGTTCTTATCACCATTTGCAGGTGAGAAAACTGAGGCACAGAAAGGTTAGGACACTTGAGCAAGTTTGCATAGTCAGTAAAGGGCAGACTCTGGATTCAAACCCAGAACTTTAGAACTTTCCCTGCCCTACAGTCCAATCCTAAAACACAGTTGATGTTCTACCCTTTGCCTTCTATGTTCCTGCTTCATCAGTCAAGACACCTCTCATCACAGCCATCCCCACCTTCTGAGAAGATAAAATCAAACTATGAGTTCCTCTGTCTACAGAAGCTAAGTGTGGGGCAGAGATGGGCCAGTCTCAGTCAAATCTGTAATTCATTGCTGGAAGAACCCCTGGCATCAAATCAGAACGTTATCTCCAAATCTGCCAGAACACTTCCCCCATCTGCACTCAATCATTTGGATTCTGGGGATGGTTTTTTAGGCAGTCAGATATGTCTGCTCTGCAGGATAAGGCTTGCAGGGTATGCCCTGGCCCAGCTGGAGTGCTGCCGCCCCTGGCTGACAGCCTCAGGTACTGGGTTTCTCCTGCTGGATGGTTTGGGTCTATACTACACTGTCATCAATTATGGCCTAAGGCTGGACAGCTAGTCATCCATCAAGCCTTCACAGCCCTCTGGAACAGAATCGTTGGGACCCTGCAGCCTGTTCTTCTATGCTAGGGCCTGAGATTTCACTATCAGAATTAAAAGGTTCCTGCTCTGTCTTCTGATTTAAAATTTCTTTGTATCTGAATTATTGGTATTTTGGGGACATTCCTCTCATGAGTGCTCAATGTCAGAATAATGAGACTTTAAGGTTCAGCAATTACCTTAATTAATTTCATTTCAATTTCTTTTCTTCTATTTTATTCAGAGAAAAACAATTTAATAATGTATTTCAAAAAGGTGAGCATCCTAGGATCCCTTTCTTATCATTTTATTTCTATCTGTTGATCTCCTATCTATTAGTATATAAGCATAGAAAGATGTCTGGAATGATCTTCATCAAATGTTCACTGTGGTTATTTTGAGATGATAAGATTTGAGGTACATTTGGCATCCTTTCTTTGTACTTCTCTGAATTATTTAAGTGTTTTAGGACAGTCATGTATCTTTTCCACCAATGAAACCAGAAAAGACACTGGCATTTGGGCTGCCTGTCACTACCAAACCCAATAAGCAGAGTCAGAGATTGAATCTTTATGGGTGCTTTATTTAGGTGGCCGGGGAACTGAAAAGATGGTGGGTTCACACCCTAACGGACCATCTTACATTTTCTTTCCAAGCCAGCATTTTTATAACAGAGCAAAGTACAGTGAGGGTTTTGAATTTTAGGGAAAATTTGATTAAATAAACTGCAGTATTCTTGGCCTGGGTAGTTAGCCTTTTCCAGGGGCAGGTGGTCAGGTGGTCATCTGTCTTTCCCTGGAATCTCTCCCTAGAACACAAAGGCCCAGATACTACTTGTCCCCAGGCGGTAATCTTTAGCAGTGCCCCAGGAGGTCGGCTGTTTTCCCAGGAGCTAGGAGGGGCCTTATATGTAGCTTCTGAAATAAAAGCTTTAACATATGCATTACTTACTAGGCTTATAACTATTTACCATAAACTAAAATTTTCCAACTCTTAAGTCCCCTATCACCAAGACAGTCATCATAAAAGAGAGAGGGATGTATAGAAGCTCAGAACTAAGAATGGGGCCTCACATATTTACAGTCCCAGTCTCTAACACACAGATGAAGAAATGGAAGCCCACATTGGGAAACAGATTTATCTCAGGTACGTAGTGATTTCATTGTTGAGGCAAGACTAGAACCAAGACATAGATCTCAGTCGGGGTTTTCTCCCAATATTAATTCGTACATTCATCAAATATTTAGTGACCATATACTTGGAAATAAGATAAATCCAATGCAGTCCCTGCCCTCAAAGAGTTGGAGACTTGAATGCAGATTTATATTGTAATTGATGAAATTATGGAGGAGACTACAGGGGCCTGTGAGAGCTCAGAAGAAGAGGGACCTGGTTCAGGCAAGAGAAGAGAGAGGGGCTGCAGGGAAGGTTCCTGGAGAAGATATAAATAGCCATTGGTTAGATATAAAAGGGGGCAGGGGTGGGTCCAGCCAAGAGAACAACATAAACACATTCATGGATACAAGAGAGAACATGAGCATGCATCAGATGGAGAATAGTCACCATGTGGCTAAAACAAAAGTGTGAAGTAGTGGTTAGGGCTGGGAGGGGCATTAGGCTGGAAGGTTAGACACAGGCAGGTAAAAGTCAAATTCCCTAGAATCTGCATGGAAAGCACATGAGGACATGAACCTTGTCTTTCTTATTTGCTGCAGTGTCCACAGCACCTAGGATCAGCAAAACACGGCATCCTCTCCAGGAAGACTTCTCTGAGTCCCTCCTTTCCCCAAAGTCAAAATTAGCCTCTTCCTTATTTCTATGTCTTAGGTCTTTGTCCATTTATTTTAGTGCCTATAAAAATATATCTGGTAGAAGAGATTATTTTTCCATGCCAGTCTTTCCCATTAGACCACAGACTATAAAAAGAAAGTTGGAGGTTAGCATGTCTGATTCCTCTCCTTATCACTCCAGAGTATTTGCACACAGTTGGTACTCAGTAAAGGTTTGATGAAAAGATACTTATTAAGCTCCCCTCATCCCAAGTCTTCCCTACCAACTTACCTGGAGCTACACCTGGCCACAGTACCTACAATTCTAAATGCCTAAGGAGCTCTGCAGGAAGGATCCTGTTGGGATGGTGAAGACTATAGTGAATATATTTTAGTTCCACCTGTTCAGGAGTCATTCCCTTTTCTTTTGGTTATGAACACTTTTGTTGTACCTTGGTAAGCTACCCATTGAACATAATTTTGGTAAGATTGTTAGTCAAGGTGATCTATCCAACCCCAGCTTGTGGTTGACCAACAGGCTGGGTGAATAGTCTCTCTTTCCCAGGCTTTTCAAAAATCAGCAGAGTGATACAAAGACCAAAAAACAAACAAACAAACAAAAGACCTGAAACTAATATGTCCCAATGTGTTTCCTCATATCCATTCTTATGGGTAACTCAGTCTGTTTTTGTCGTTTGCAACTAAAGAATCTCTACAAACTCAGGCATTGAATCATTCATTGTTTGGCATGTTTCATTAAATCTCTAGGGCCACAGGTCACCTGCAATGGGCAGTGTTTTCTGTTCTTATTCAACTATTGAACCAGTCTTTTTGAGGCCTACTTTGTTCAGGGTACTGTGCTATCTTTTTGAAGTTTATATTACCTGGATATTAATAAGGAAATGTCAGTAACCTCAGTTTTGTAAAACAGGCAAAGTATATAATTAACCAGTGTTTGGAACAGGAAGCCCTCCCAAAACCACCAAACAAATGAAGAGATGCTCAAACTCATTAATCATCAGAGAAATGCAAGTGGAAAAAACAACATGATATTAATTTACACCTGTGAGATTGACAAACATTAGAAAGTTGGGTGAGGCCTAGTGCTGGCTGGGGGAAGATGTGGATTTGTTTTCTCAGGAGGAAGTGTGGTGTGGTTCAGACACTGTGGAGCAACATGGCAGTGTTTGGTCACAGCACACCAGTACTCAGCCTGGGGCCAACAATGCAGTCCCTAGGGGTATGCCCCATACCAACTTTCTCACTGGTCTTTAAGGGAACATGCATGAGACTGAAGCATTGTTTGTGGTAACATGAGTGGGAGAGGAATGGGATGCCCATCATAGGGAAAGTGGATAGATAACAAATGAAGGACACCCCCAAAGTATACTAAACAGTAGTTAAAAGAAGCCAACTAGCTTCACACCTACCAATATAGATGGAATGTAAAAACAGAGTATAGGGGAAAAAAAAAGAGAAAAAAGCAGAATGAGATGTGGCACAATGCCATTTATAAATTAAATGGAACATTGCCAAAATAATATTTTGAAAGAACATACACAGAAATGATGCACATTAAATGCATTGGTATGCTTATCTGTTGAAAAGAGAAAATAAAATTGAAAGTGGGATTAAAGTGGAATGAAAAAATAAATAAAACAGAAGAAGATGGGGGGAAAGTTGATATTGTTGCATCTTTTACCAAAAAGCATTAAAGAAGGAAGCTGACTTTAACAAGGCAGGATGACAAGACCTTGAGAAGTGGTAGAATCTGACCAAGACAAGCTTTAGCATCATTCAGGGACCAATGTGGCAGGTACCACTGCTTCTAAGAACTTCTGGTGACAAGTCTTCCGTGAGCACGAGGCTGTTTTCTGAAAGACTGTGCAGGAGTGGCTGAAGCTGTTTGCTGTAATCTGTGTGCCTCCTGGATACTGCATGTTCTGATATCAGGGAGTTACTTACCAATGACACTGCCCAGACCAGGAGATGAACATCTTTCTATTCTGGTAACATGAATCACTATGTCTTAGGGCAGATGGATCAGAATTTAGGTATTATTAGTTCAAGTCAACTTAGGATAAATGAGATATAGTTCTAATTTCATAATTGTCCTAAAATTCCTGAATAACCCCCCATAACTATTAGTATAGGTGAGTGGTTGAAGGAGCAGTTCTTTTTTTAAAGTATATTTTATTGATCATGCTATTACAGTTGTCCCAATTTTTTCTTCCTTTTCTCTCCCCACCCTCTAGTACCACCCTCCCTGCCTCCCCCACTTATTTCATGTCCATGGGTTGTATATATATGTTCTTTGGCTTCTCTGTTTCCTATACTATTCTTAACCTCCCCCTGTCTATTTTGTACCTACCAATTATGCTTCTTATTCCTTTTACCTTCCTCCCTATTTTCCCCCTCACCCTTCCTACTGATAACCATCCATATGATTTCCATTTCTCTCATTCTGTTCCTGTTCTAGTTGTTTTATAGTTTTAGTTTTTGTTTTTTTAGGTCCAGTTGTTGATAGTTATGAGTTTGTTGTCATTTTACTGTTCATAGTTTTTGATCTTCTTCTTTTTCTTAGATAAGTCCCTTTGTAACAGGGTGCAGCCAAGTGGGGGGCCCCAAATGGGGATTTGTAATGGGGTCCAGAACTCAAGGTGTCCAGGAAATATTAGAAATATATATATAGGATGTTCTCACCCCCACAAGTCTGAGCTGGGGGAATGGGACACATGGAGCAGGGCCATTCAGAGCTGTGTTGTGTAGCAGCAGCTTTGCAGCTAACCTCTGGCATAGTCATTTAACATATTTATAACCTTTAACTGGTTTCACAGATATGTTAAACAGCTTTGGCCATGCTTTGAGCCAGGGGGATGAAAGTGACTTCCACCCAAGATGTAACTGGGAGGCAACTCCTCCTGGTTACAGCGCCTGAGTGAGAGCTTGGAGAAGACTGGCTCCAAGCCATGGGGCCACACCTGTCCAGACTTACTATGGCAGCCCAGTAAAGCTGGAAGAATACGGGAATGCTGGCAGGTATAACCGATTGTAGGAGGAGTTGGAAATGGGGCTGCAGAGAAAGACTGTTGCTGGGATTTAAACCCAGGTGCAGCAGCCATACCAGGGAGAACCACATGGCTTTGGGGTGCTCCCTTTTGCCATGTGGCATAAGAAGCAGGAGAGACTGCCTGAAAGAAAAGGGGTGAAAAGATTCTTGCTGGTGGGCCATGAGAAGGTGCCACATGGTTTTGGATTAACTGGAGATTGTGGTGATGACACAGCTGATGGTGCCGGGAGCCTGAATCATGAACTTCTACTTCTTTTCTTGAGATATGGTACCCCGGACTAGGGCAGAGGGAGAAGGAAGGACTGTGTGTGTTTGTGGATATTCTAAAGAACTTCAGTATTTTAATGAAGACATTAAGTCACTACTCTAAGTCTGTATAGCTTTTAAATAAATAATGCCTTTCCTTTTCACAAATCTCTGGCATTGAGAGATGTCTTTCCTCTGGCAGCAGGTATAGCAAACCTAGTAGGTGGTGGGGACCCCTAGAGCAAAAGGGGGGGTCCTTTTGGTAATAGTATATCATACATTCCCCCCCACCCCCGGTCTGCTCTGTAACACCTTTAACATTTCATATAATACAGACTTGGTAATGATGAACTCTTTTAACTTTACCTTTTCTGGGAAGCACTTTATCTGCCCTTCTATTCTAAATGATAGCTCTGCTGAATAGAGTAATCTTGGATATAGATCCTTGCCTTTCATGACTTCAAATACTTCTTTCCAGCCCTGAAGGAGTAGTTCTTTTGTAAAAAAAATTATTTTATTGTTGTTCAATTACAGTTGTCTGCATTTACTCCCCACCACTTCCCCCCACCCCAGCCAAACCTTCCTCCCTCCCTTCCTTTCACCCTACCCTTGGTTTTGTCCATGTGTCCTTCATAGTTGTTTTTGAAAACCCTTCCCTACTTCCCCCCATTATCCCCTCCCACCTCCCCTCTGGTTACTGTCAGACTATTCTTAATTTTGATGTCTCTGGTTATATTTTGCTTGCTTTTTTCTTGTATTGATTAGGTGCCAGTTAAAGGTGAGATCGTATGGTATTTGTCCCTCACTGCCTGGCTTATTTCACTTAGCATAATGATCTCCAGTTCCATCCATGCTGTTGCAAAGGGTAGGAAAGAAGGAGCAGTTCTTAATAAAACATAATGTCGTCAAGATTGTGTGATTCTCCAGCAATTCTATTCCTTTGTATCTGCCCAAGAGAAATGAAACATAGTCCACATGGATTTGGGCTTGTGCACAGTTATTGAGAAAGCATACTCCCAACATCTAAATAGTGGAAATAACCCAAAAGTCCATCAACTGATGAACAGATGAATAACTTTACCATAGACAGACAATGTGATACTACTTAGTAATAAAAAGGAACGACCTACTGATGCACACTCATGGGTGCATCTCAGAAGCATTGAAGAAGCCAAACACAAATGAGTATATATACTGCATGATTCCATTTATATGAAATTCTATAAAGATAAATATAATCTGTAGTGTCAGAAAGTAGGTCAATAGTTGACCGAGGCTGGAGGGTCTGAACTGACCAGGAAAAGAAACAAGGGGACATTTGGGGTGTGGAAATGCTCTGTATTTTTATTGTGGTAGAGATTACACAGGTACAATCATGTGATAAAAGTTCAGGAATTATACACTTGAAATGTGGGCATTTAATTTTATGTTAATTTATAACTCAATAAAGTTGATTTATTATAAAAAGGTAAGGGGATATTAAGTCTACAGAACAGAGAAGAATCCTCCCATTCTTCTCTGAGTGAGCTATCCTACTTAAAAATGATACTATTTTTTTCTTACAGGCTAATTAGAAAGATCTAATGAAATAGCCTATTGGAAATAACAACAATAATGAGGAAGAGGAAGAGGAGAAAAGGAGTATTTATTGATAATTTACTATGGGCTAGGATCTCCAGCAACTCTATAAAGTATGAACTATTAATAATCCATTTTCTATTAGGAAATTGAGATATTGAGAATATAGGTAACTTACTTAAGTTCACAAAGAGAGTAGTGGAGGTAGGGTTCAATCCCTGATAGTCTGAATACAGAGGCCTTTAAGCTCTAACCTTTACAGGCTATATGACTCTGTGTGAGCTATAAAATACATAAATGCCTAAATCAAAAGGAAAAGTGGAGAATGGAAAATTCATGTATTAAACCAAGCAAGAAATTTTGGAACACTCACACCTTACAAGTGACAGCTATCGGTATACTTAATCACAGGGTCCTTTGAATGGTTGAGAATGAACAAGGGTATCTTATATTTTTTTCTAACCCTTCTTATAATGGAAGTCTCTTATTTACTTTTATACCTGCTGCCAAAGTTGGCACAAAACCAATGAACAAATTAACACAAGGGACCGGTGAATAATGGCTGCCTTCCTCTCATGGTGAACAAGATGAATGACACTGAAGGATGACTCTGATCATCTGGACAGGAACATGAATAATCATGGGGTCCTCCACAGTGGCTGGTCTCCCCACTCATTGGAAAGTCAAGCTTCTGGCACTAGCACAGCAGATCTGTGCAGCCAGTGTGGCCAGGCTTGTCTCGAGCCAGGAGGTGAGCATCATCTCCTCTGAGGCCAGGGACTCCATGACATTTCCTGCTGCACTTGATCTGGCATGGGAGAAGTGGGCACAAGGGGCATGCCTAAAGGCCTGGGATGTGTCACTGGCTGAGGACTGAGCCTCCTTTAGTCTCATCGATTGGTACTCATCTCATCAACTATCCCCAAAAGCAACTGAGGGAAGAAAAGCCCATCATGGGAATAGGAGCTGGGCCGAGGTTATAAAGCATGGTCCTATGTACTGGTTATAAGGTCTTGGAGCTAGACTGTCGCATTCAAGTCCTGACACAATCAGTCCTAATAGGGTGACTCTGAGAAAGTGTGTTAACCTCTCTCCATCTCAATTTTGCCATTTGTATTTTTTGAGTTTTAAATCAAGATTGCTTAGCACAGAGTCTGGTACATAGTAAGAACTCAATAAATATTAGCTCTGATTGTTGTAATCATAGAAATTGCTGTAATTCCAAGATGCATCTTCTTCATAGTTTGAAGTTCAGAATGTATCTTAAAATTTATGTTTCTGTCAATCTAAAATTATCCAAGACAAAAAAGTTTATTTATAAATTGATGTATTTTAATTAAATATGGTAATAAAGCTCTCACTAAAAAATTCCACATAAAAATAATGTTAATAAACCAATTCGGTATCTTATAATCACTGGCATCTCAGAATCAAAATAAATAGGTATTAAAGGCCCAGATTTGTGCTGTAGATGGGATACAAGGAAGGGTTTTATATTGCAGTCAGAGTTTTATATTGAGTGGAGTTATACTAGCTTTTATCAAACCTTCCTATGCACAATGATCATCTCACCACAGAACCTTGAGTTCTCCATCTTTTCTTCTTCACCTAGCTAATTTCTCATCATACTTTACTTCTCAGCTCTAACATTGTTTCCTTTCCAACTTCCCTGTCTAGGTTAAAACTTTCTAATATCATTTGTTACTTCATTATATTCCTT
Source organism: Trachops cirrhosus (assembly GCA_028533065.1). Lineage (NCBI taxonomy): Eukaryota > Metazoa > Chordata > Mammalia > Chiroptera > Phyllostomidae > Trachops > Trachops cirrhosus. Next base: position 94,053,721 of record CM052540.1, read on the forward strand.
GTCACAGTTGTGATTTTATGTATATTACACAAACATGTGATTACTATCTGTGTCTTCCTATAGACTCTAAGCTTCATGGTAGGAAGACAGTGTATCTTCTTTTGCTCATCACTGTATCTCCAGCACCCAGCATGGTTTCTGGCCCAAAGCAAAAGCAGAATAAATATTCTCTGTAAGAAGGAACAAATAAATGAGTTTTGGAGACACCATGGATCTGGTTAGAGAGTTTGGCACTTCAATTTTTAACAAGCATTTAAATGATAATTTAATTCATGTCTCTTAAATTTCACTGCAACCTATGTTCCATGAGAACAGGGGTTTTGTCTTCTCTGAGCTGTTGTAATCTAGCACTTGTTGCATTTTATATTGTATTAAAATATTTCTGTCTATACCACTCCTCATCTTTGGGCGTCATGAGAGCAGGTATTATATCCTGACAACTTGTACAATGGTGAGTCATAAATCTGTAGCCAAAACTCCAACTGGTTTCCAGAGTCAGCTCAGTGAGTCCCTCTCTCTGTGAGACAGTGCGCTTGGCTCCCCACAGACAAGTTAATATGCACGTAATATTCAAAGTTGGATTGGCCATCCCTCTAAATACACACAGGTCTCACTCACTGAATAAATGAATAAATGCAAGTTCCTGTGGTACCCAGGCCCTCCTTTGCTGTATCACAGGTGATATACAAGAAGACATTACCTCAACTTTGCCATTATATTATCACGGTGGCAGGGGTAAAGGTTTCAGGCAGCATGGGAAGCAAAAAGCACATGGGTTGGGGGATCAACTAGTCTGGGTTCAAACTCCAACTCTTTTCAACATCATAAAAAAGGAAGAGCGAATGAGCAAATAGAAAGGGTATTATTATGCAGTATATATGATGTTAATACCTTTCACATATGTTTTATTCAATTTATAATAAATCTATGGAGTAGGCATTACTATATCATTTTAATAACTAAGAATTAGTTATTAAATGTTAATTAGCAGAGCACAGATTAGAACCCAGATCTCTCTGATCTCAAAAGGGAGTTTTTTTTCCCTAATACCATCTTGCCCTGATCATTCATTTTCTGGTCTGTAACTGAGATGATTCCCACACCTACCTCCAGTGGCTGCACTGAGGGTCCGGTGATAACTCATTTCAGGGAATAGACAAATTCCAGTTATTACTGCACTCAATACCCACAAACAGGTAGATCAGGAGAAATAAATTCTTCTGTTGGTCTGTTTAGGGCAGAAGAGAGCTTTTATTATTCCTGAAAAAGTCATCACAGCTGGAGAAGCAGTGATTCAATTCCTGCAATAAAAGGGAGTTGTGTGGGCAGGAGGGGATCAAAAGGCAGCACAGCTCTTCTGTCTTCCAATCCAGCTTGTTTTTACTTTTACCAAAAGGCAGTTTTAGATTAGATAGCTTATTCTTCATCTGAGGCATAAGCATTCATAGCCCAGCTGTTGGGAGTAAGAACACAGTGGTTAAATACTGCTCTGTGCCCAGGCCCTCTGCCAGCCTCCCAGCAGATGACTCAGCATGAAGAGCTCAATGGGAGACTAGTTTCCCCTAAATGATTTCCCTGGTATTGCTTCTGGCATCTTACCACATGCCCCACCCTGCACAGGTGCTGGTTTCCATGAGAACATGTTGTCAATTCTCTGTACTGTCACCTGTTGAAATGATCAATCATGGCCACTAGATTAACAGCTGGCATAACATCCTCATTTGCCCCAAATGCTGGCCAACAGCAACAGCACTATCTTGGCTCAGTTTACTTCTGTGCTGAGATTTGCTTCTGGGTGAGTTTCCCACACGATGAAATCCAGGGTTGTAAAGGCTCACAGTGCCCAGAAACCCTATCTCCTTTTGGGAAGAAAAGAGCAGATGATAAATACTCAGGAAACAGAAGGGAACAAGCCACAGTCACTGCCCTCAAAGAGGCCACAGTTTACAAAGAGCCAGAAATGTGAACAGATAAAGATAGCAGGAATCATTTCTAGAATGCTAAGTATGTGCCAGGCACTGCTCTAAGTGTGTTAAATAATATTCCACTTTTCAATCTCACAACAATTCTAAGAGGGGGGTACTATTCTTGTCCCTGTTTTACAGATAAGGAAACAGGTTAACTTGTCCAAAATCATGGTTGGTTAGTTAGTGGTAGAAGCAGGAAGTTGGATTTCAAGAGCCTATGCCTATAACCACAGTATTGCAGCTTCCCTTGGATGACTATAACATAACGTAGGCTTAATAGAGGCGTAGGTTTAAATATTGTTCATGGACAAAGGTGTTCTAGCCAGACAATCATGCATGCAAAGCTCCTGAGGTGCCAAAAAATTTACACATACAGGGAACAAAAAACCAGCTCACTGAAGTTAGAGCATAATGAGGAATGGGGGACAGGGGAAGATGAAGATGTTCACTGGAAAGGTGGGGTCTGGTTGGGTTGGAAAGAGCCCTGAATGCCAAATTAGAATCTTGGATTTGACCTAGTAAGATGGGGATCCACTGGCTTTTAGAGAGGAGAGTGACATGAACAGCTTGGAGTCGAGAATAATCTTTCAGGCAATAGTATGGAGAATGGACCTAAGAGGGAGCCTGGAGGAGACAGAAAGAGGAGAGAGACTATTCCAGGACAGTGACAGAGGATGGAAGGAATCACCATCTCCATCTGTTTCCTGATTTTGGAGGGATATGTGCCCCTAAGGATCTCCCTACCCTAAGTGACCCATCAGACTGAGTCTTGGCAGTAGCATGCTAGTATATAATCAACACCTGCATATAAGTTGGATTGTAAGGCTTCCAAGAAAGGAGACTTGGCCAAATGAAACCATTGATAGAGAAGCCAGTATGCCCTTCCAAGTCTGAAAAGTCTAATGATAAGTCAATTTTCCAAACACCTGCAAAGGGTAAGGGAATCATTCATAGTTGCAAGGAACTCTGAACAGCGTTTGTTATTTTGCCTGTCTTACTGGGAGTAAACTTCATGATGCCTGTCTGCCCTACCTCCCCACAGCTGTGAGGGTAACCTGGATCTGTCATAGAACTTCATTTTCCCAATTGTGATAGCCCAAGTGGTGGAATGCGCAGGCAAGTAGGACCAACCACAGGTTCTGCAAAATTTGACATATGGATGGTGGGTCAGAGAAGGGTCCTGCTTGTAGCCAGCATTCCTGACACAAAGAATGAACGTGAAAATAAAGCAACATCAAAGGAAACAGAAGCAAAGATGGAGAAGGACAGGGTCTTGATTATACCATTGAGCCTAAGGACATAGCTGAGCCTAAAGTCAATTAGATTTATCTGCAATTTACATCTCCAACATTGCCAACAAACTACAGTTGAATCTCATTGGCTTATTCAGGAGTCAATCATTGAGGCCAAGGGGATGGAATACACTGATTGGCCAGGTTTGAATCACATGACACTTTGGAGACAAGGGCTATGGTGTGAGTTAAGGGAACCTGAAGCAACCACATCAGAATCAGATAAACTGAAAGGAGTGGTGCGTAGCTTCCCAAACAAAATCAAGGCCTTATTACCAGAAGAGACAGGAGTGGTTTTGGGGAAAGCAAAATATAATACATGTGCTCCAAAACCTTTGGCAATACAAATGTTAAAATTTCATCAAACTTTCAACCTCATTAGTCCTTGAGCTGAGTTATAGAGAGAGTAATTCCACTAGGCTGAGAACTCTTGGGATAGGAGGTACATAGCAAGTGGCTCTTCATTTTCATCCCTGTTTTTAACCAAATCTCCTTGTCATTCTGCCCTATTGAAAACCATTGGGTCAGCTAAAACACAAAGTTTTGTTTCTGTAAGCCTGAGGCCTCTATCTGGACTTCTCCTGACTTTGCCTTCACATTAGCATTCAAGAACTCAAATTGTCAGAGTCTGGGGTGTGATTAGAAGTAGTAAACAAATGTTAATTAGCACTCTGGCTGTACCCAGAGAATGCCACAGGCATAGACCCAAGCCCAGTGTTTATGTTTTCAGGATTCCTTGAACTTCCACATCTAAGAACACTTTCTGAACTTTCTTTATGAAAGAGCGAGCTCAGAGACAGAATAGCATTTGTGAAAGGCATTGCTCTTCCAGTTTACAGACTTGCATTTCAACCTAAACTCTGCCATTTACAAGAGCTATATCTATTGGCAAGTTTGTTAACCTCTCTGAGTCTCAGTTTTGTCATCTATAAAATGGTAATAGTAATAATATCTACTTTAATGTGTTTTTGTTATGTGAATTAAATAAGGCAATGAGTGCAGTACCTGGCATATGATGAGTATTCAGTAAATGAATTTCTGTGAGTATACGTACTACACAGGGAGAAAATGGGAGGTCAAACCTGAAAATCAGGGTGTAGATTCTTCTCTGCTCCATCCGTTCCCACTACCACTGTTTGGCTTGGAGCATCACACCTCCTGTGTGGACCAGAACAATATTCTTTGGTCTGAGTGCAGTTCCTTCCCTATCTTCTCTTTCCAAATCATTCTGTGTTAGATTCCTAAGATTGCTGTAACAAATTGCCACAAAATTAGAAGCTTTAAACAGTATAAATGTATTGTCTTAGAATTCTGGGTACTCTGAAAGTATAAAACTGAGGTGTTGACTGGGTTGGTTCCCTCTGGAGATGCTGAGAGAGAATCCATCCCATGCCTTTCTCCTATGGTCTGGTGGTTGCCAGCAACCCTTGGCATTCCTCGGCTTCTGCATATATCACTCCCACCTCTGCCTCAGCCTTCACATGGACTTCTCCTCTCTTTTCTGTGTCCTCTCTTCTGTCTGTAAAATCTCCCTCTAGGCTTTGCCCTTATAAGGATATCTGTCATTGAATCTAGGGCCCACTCAATTAATTTAGAATTTCATCTTGAGATGCTTAAGTTAATTATATCTGCAAAACCCCTTTTTCCAAATTTGGTCATATTCACAGATTCCTAGACATATCTTTTTGGGGGGTAACTTTTCAACCCGCTATATATCCCAAACCCCACATCCCAACTCGATGGTCAGTCTTCCTCAAATACACCTCTATTGCTGATGTCACATCAATCCCAGGCCCCCAAATCCACAAAGCCTCCTTATTTGAACCTAAAAGACCTCTGACCACATGACCTGCCATCAGTGGTCTTCCCAGAGGAGGCCTCAAGCTTCTCCTTTCACATACCCTGTACTGTAGCTGTTGAGCTGTGTGCCCTTTGTTTTCTCATCCTGCCTCTTTAGCATGTCCCTCCACCCATGTTCCCACCCTGGACTCTGTTTTAGTTTTCTGTTGCTGCAGAGCAAATTACCACCAACTTAGGGGCTTAAAACAACGTGAATTTATTATCTCACTGTCTCTGTGAGTCAGAAGCTTGGGCATAGCCTGGTCAAGCCCTCTGCTCAGGGTCTTACAAAGCTACCATCAAGGTGTCTGTTGGCCAGGCTATGCTCTCCTGTGGAGGTCTGACCAGGAAGAATCTACTTCCCAACTCATGCAGGTGTTAGTAGAATTCATTTTCTTTCAGCTGTGGAACTGAGGGCTCAGTGTTTTGCTGGCTGTTGGTTTGGGGCTACCCATAGTTCCCTGCCATATAAGACTCCTCCAAGTGTCTGTTCACTGCATCAAGCTGGCAAGAAGGGATACTCAATTCAGGAAGGGCCCTGTCTCACCTTTAAGAAGTTTCACCTGATTGTTAAGTTGCACCTACTCAGAATAATGTCACTTTTAATAAACTTAAATAAAAAAACCATTGAAACCTTAATTAACATCTGTAAGATCCCTTCACATTGGCTCTGTTATATTGCCTATGGCACATAGGCAATCCTGCCCACACTCAAAGGGGGTTGGGATTGTACAGGACATGACAACCCAGAGGCTGGAAGCTTGGGGCCATGGACTCTTACCTGTGCTTCAAAGGAGAACTTCCCAATCTACCTCCCCCATGAAGCCATTGCCATTCCTATCTAGCTGGATCATGTCTCCCTCTCCCTTATTCCTGGTGGCTTCATTTTTACCCCTGTACATGGTAACTGAATTATTTGAGAGGTAGCAACATGGCTTAACACAGGAGTAAAAAACAGGAACTTGGGAATTAGCCCACCAAGGTTCATCTTGGCTTTTCTACTTTCTATAAGTGTGACCCTGTCAACTTTCAAAGCTCAATTTTTAAAAAAGAGGAAGAAACATGCAGTATAATCTTTCTTGTGGGATTATTATAATGTTGAATGTGCTAATTTTTGTGATGCAATTAACAGTGTCTTGTTCACAGCAAGAATCCAATATATGGTTATTTTGTGTAAGTCAGGATAGGCTAGGTTATATTACAGTAACAAACAGCCCCTAATCTAGAAACTCACTGGCTTAAAACAAGTGTTCCTTTCTTCCACATACTGTAATCAGAAGATCTCTGTGCATCTTAACCTCTTAGGGTCCTCAGGTTGATGGAGAAACCATCACATTGAATGTTGCTGGTTGCTGGGCTGATGAAGAAAGAGTCCAACTGGTCAGACCAGTCAAATGAATGGTCCAACTCAGAAGTGAAATGGGACACTTGTGCTCCCAACTCATTTGCCAGAATGAGTAACATGATCCCACCATGGAGCCAGGAGATAAAAACCTCCCAGGTATCCAAGGGGGGAAAACCCACTTGTGCTTGCTGATAATGTTATTTCTATCAACATAAACCTCATTTCCCCTTAAGAGGAATCATCCTTTATCCACAAAAACTCCAATCACAGTGCCTAGCATACAGATAGAATTTACTTAGCATAATGCTCTCCAGTTCCATCCATGCTGTTACAAAGGGTAGGAGCTCCTTCTTTCTTTCTGCTGCATAGTATTCCATTGTGTAAATGGACCATAATTTTTTGATCTATTCACTTACTGATGGGCACTTAGGTTGCTTCCAGCTTTTGGCTATTGTGGATTGTGCTGCTATGAACACTGAGGTGCATAGGTTCTTTTGGACTGGTGTTTCAGGTGGTGAAAGACAAATACTATATGATCTCACCTTTAAGTGGAACCTAATCAACAAAACAAGCAAGCAAGCAAAATATAACCAGAGACATTGAAATTAAAAACAAACTGACAGTAACCAGAAGGGAGGTGGGAGGGGATAGTGGGGGAAAAAGAGAGAAGGGTTTTCAGGAACAACTATAAAGGACACATGGACAAAACCAAGGAGGGGGTGGGGTCAGGGGAAGGAGGTAGGGTTGGCTGGGGTGGAGAGGAGTGGTGGGGGAAAAATGCACACAACGTACTTGAACAACAATTTAAAAAAAGAATTTAAGAGCAAAATGTTAGAAAACCTAACGTTAAAAATAGAAGTTTCAATGCATAGAAAAGAAGACACAATTCTCTTTGTAATATAATTTGAGGAGACAAAAATTTCCATCTACCCTTAAAGGTTTTCTCTCTCGCCTGTTACCACGTCTAATATTTCTGCTAAGAGCTTGATCTATTAGGGTCTTTAGAGGTATATTTGTAACAGCCTAAAGCATTGCACTGCTTAGGCAGGGTAAGGTATTTGCAAATACATCATCTATTCAACCAGGGCTGCAATTTCACCAGCATTTGCTCAGCTCACTGCCAGGCAGCGTGCTCGAAGCTGGATAGGTTCTAACATGGACCCAATCCTCAAAGAAGTTATCATTTGGAAATCTTAATAGCAGGCAGAGTCCAGAGAATGGGACAGAAGATGCTACATTTTGGAGGAGAGAATAATAATGCCAGCTAATAATTATAAAGTACTTTCTGGGTACTTGACTGAGCAAACATAGATTTGTGAGATCTAATCCTCCAATCAGCCCTAGGAGGATGGAGACCGGAATTTCCTTTTACAGCAGGCAGATTGAAAAGAATTTCCACTGCTCCTTCAGGTCTCTGTGCCCAGATTCTTCAGTGGTAATTGCAGGCTCCTGTGTACTTCTCCCCAGGGCCCTGGCACATAGTGGTCATTGGAATCGCTCTCCATCTCTGTCTCCTTCCTCTTCTCAAAGTGCAGCAGTGGGAGTGCAGAGACTCTGAACAAAGCTCCCTGCTAAAAACTAAGAAACTTTTGAAAGAATGGAAAATACAAATAAGTTTAAAAATTATTTCCAGAGCCAATCAATAGCCCTGAATAGGATTGTGAACGAAAGACACAAAACTTAGGAAAATGAAAGCTATTAATACTGTATTGAAAAGCTCTATGTGCATTTTTTTAATACAGAAAAAATAAGTCCAGCCGTTGGATGTTAATATGTGGACAAGACTGAGCTCCATCGACTCAGGAGTTGGAATTAAAACCCCTGGAAACTGCAGAGAGCACGCAGTCTCAGAGGCATTCTTCCAGCCTTGAACAACACAGATTTTGTGCGCGATGGTTTGGCACTTGGCAGCAAGGAGCAGTGAAAAGAATTATTTGGAAATGAAAAGAATCAGCAAAACATGCAGAAAAAAATAGACAAAAAAAAAAAAGAGAGCAAATGGAACAGGAGAAAGACAGTCGGTCGCGAACAGGCTGATTTTCTCTGCCTCCCGCGGTTTTGGTGGCTTGGCGGTAAATGAGTTTCTAATGATGTATTTACAGAGTAGGCGGGTCTTGTTTAGAGGGGCTGACGTAAGTCCTGCTGTTTCCTGCCCTGTGTCCTGGGGAACCAGATGAAAGCAGGAGAGAGAAAGCTTGGCCCTGGAGTTGCCATTTTCTTTGTCCTCCTGGGAAGGTCGCCAACCAAACGCTTATCCCTTCCCCACACCCTGCACTGTATATTCAGCTAGCCCCTACTATGTGCCAGCAATTCTGACCTTCAAGGATCACAGTCCCGTGTGGAAGAGAGACATAGACGGTCACATGCTTTGCTAATAAGTGGTTCTTTCATGCCTACGGTGTGCCAGACATGGCAATTTATTTTTTAAATTAAGTAATGGAAGAATGAATGAATGAGGAAATGAAACAGATGCTCTGTGGGCTCCTTTGGGGTGAAGGAGATAAAAGGGAAGGCTTCCCAGAGGAGGTGATGCAGTAGTATTCAGGAAAAGAACACACAAAGGGGAGTTTGAGGCAGAAGGAGAGGTGGAAGCAAAGGCAGGAAGGACTGTCAGGCAGGACATCTCAGTCTAGGGAATTCCAAGACTGGATTTAGGTGGAGGATTTTAGAGGCAGGCGGTGGGAGATGATGAAGATAACCCTTACTGAGCACTTACTGTGCGCCTGGGGATATTTCCCAATATCTAGAGACATTTTTGGTTATCACAACAGACATGGGGGTTGTGCTATAGGCATCTAGGAGATAAAGGACAGGGATGCTTCTAAGCACCCTTCAGTGAACTAGACAGCTTTCCTTTCAAAGCAAAGCCAGTACCTCTGAGGTCAAGAAACTCTGCTGTATGATAACCTCATGCTGATCACTTTATAGACTTTGAACCACTTCATCAGCATCATAGCCCTATGAGATAGTGGATTTATCCACATTTCTCAGACAAAGAAAATGAGGCTGTGAGCACTACAGGAGAGAAATCCATTGGCCATATCATAGAGGTCCTTGATGCCATGTTACAGAGTTTGGGTTATTTTTCACCTACAGATTTTTCACTTTCTCATTCACTAGAGTACTCATTCACTAGAGTACTTTCCCCATAAGAAGCAGGTATTGGAGTCAAATAGTAGTCCCAAATGTAAGGAGAGAGAGAAAGAGAGAGTGCAAAAACATTGCAAAGATTTTCCAATGAACTTATCATATTACTCTCCCTGACCCTCCATCACTGCCCCAAGTCAGGCAAGCTGTAACCTATTACTAAATGCAACTGCAAAAGGAATTACCCTGGTTCATTCAGAAAGAGCCTTAAAATGTAATTAATGGAAGTCTCTCCACAGGGCTTCAGGTTGTCCCTCTTCTGTGGCAGGGATATCAATGCCTAGTGGGTCTGTATCAGAGGCTTTCTTGAAGCTCTAATTATGTACGTGCACAGTGACTTCCCTGCAGTTCCTCGTGGAGGTGCAGTGTTCTCAATGCATGCTTGTAAGGTCTGCTTTTCCTTCTGATGAAGAAGTCACAGTATCCAGCTTCTCCTGAGCACCTGGCACAGTGCAGCATGGAGAGGGGAAGCTGCCTCTGGCCTCATAGCAGCAAAGCAGAGCTCAGAGTATTAGCAAGCATATCTGGAAAACAGGAGTTCAAGACAATGCCCACTGCCACAGTCCTTAATTGGATGCCAGCTTCTGAGCAGGATCTTTTCTTGATAATACCCCTTGTCTTTACCACAAGCCAGTGAGACAGGAATTAACCAGTGCATTGTACAGATGAGGGAACTGATACTTAAAGAATCTAAGAAACTGTGGAGCTGAAATTCAAACCCAAGCTCTTTAGTTAGTACAGGTGTACTGAAATAATAACTTGTGCATTTATTTTTCATGGCTTTAGAGAAGAAACTCTTTCTGGTTTGTGTCCTGTAACTAGCACAGTGCCTTTGCTTAATAAAGATTAAATCAACCACAAAAGCAAACATATCACAGACAAATGACCCCTACAGGGACATCCTTGTCTGTTATGTCATTCATTTTTCTAAGAAACACTCTAATGGGGTGATAGTTTGTATGGGAGTCCCTCTATTTAGAACTCATTTAGAAGAACACAGGCTCTGAAGAGAGTCACATTTGGGTTTGAAATCCAGCTCTGCCCCTCACAGGCTGTGTTATATAGGGCAAGTGAGTTCACCTCTCTTATTCTCTGTCCTGTTGCTTATAAAGTGGGGATAATAAAATCAACTTCATGGAGATGCTATGAAAGCAAATGTGCCAAGAGCAGAGGAAATTCTCTTTTTGAAAGTTTAGAACACACATAAGGTGATCATTTAATTTCCCAATCATGTTTTTTATGTTCTTCCTCATTTTAACACCAATTTAAGTTTTATTTTCTCTTTGATAGTTGCAGCAAATTAGGCTCAGAGAGGTTACAACTTGCTGGGAGACACACAGCTAGAAGGTGGCACAGTGGGAACTTAAAGGCAAAGCAGTCGAACTCCAAGTTTGTCCCTTTCTTATGTACTTTGATGCCTTTTAGGAGGGCTTGAGAATCTGGGATTTTGATTCCAAATTTAGAGTTTTAGGGGGAAAGAGGGATGAGGAAAGTATTTTGAATGGATGTGAAGTGGAAAAGGAGAAATCTGCCTTTCAAATGTGAGAACTGATAGGTCTGAGTTTGAGGAAAGCTGATACTGTGTCAGGTATGTTGTGTCTGGGGCTTACTCCCTCGAGGTAGAGAGTACATCATATCAAGTCTCATTCAAAATAACCTATGCACCCATATAATCATAGCAGTGTTATTTACAATAGTGAAGTGCTGGAAGCAACCTACATCAGTAGATGAGTGGATCAAAAACCTGTGGTACATTTATACAATGGAATACTACACAGCAGGAAGAAAGAAGGAACTCCTAAGCTTCGAGACAGCATGCATGAAACTGGAGAGTATTATGCTAAGTGAAATAAGCCAGGTGGTAAAAGACATATACCATATGATCTCACCTCTAAATGGAACCTAATGAACAAAACGAACAAATGAGCAAAATAGAACCAGAGGTTTGGAAAAAAGGAACAGACTGACATTGACCAGAGGGGAGGGGGCAGAGGGATAAGGGAGGAAAGAACGGGAAGGGAATAGTTAAAGAACCTGTGTGAATGACCTATGGACATAGACAACAGGGTGGGGATCGACTGTGGGAGCTGAAGAGACAAGCTGGGCAGGGCAGGGGAGAGCAACAGTGGAAAATTGGGACAACTGTAATAGAACAACAATAATAAAAAAGATCTCTTCTCTGATGGGGACAAAAAAAGTCACAGACCAGTTGAAAACAGAAGTACCTATTTCCTGGGATGAAACATTGATATGCAGCCTGGAGGGAAAACACACAGGGGCCAAGGGTTTAAACAGCTGGTCTATAGGAACTTGTATCCAGAATATATAAATAATTCTTACAAATCAGTCAAAGAACATTTATGAATGACTCATGGGCATGGGTAATGGAGAGGGTTGACTGTGGGTGAGAGGCATGGGCTGGGTGGAGGGGGGCAATGGGGGAAATATTGGGACAACTGTAAAAGAATGAACAATAAAAAATAAAGTAGGAAGAAAATAATCCTTACAAATCAATAGTAAAACAAATAGTCTGATTTAAAAATTGGCAAAAAGATTTAAATCAATTCTCCAAAGATGACATACAGATAGCCAATAAGCACATGAAAAGATGCTCAACATCATTAGCTATCAGGGAAATGCAAATACAAACCACAATAAGATGCAACTTCACATTCATGAAAATGGTTAAAATAAAACAGATAGACAATAACAAGTGTTGGAAAGAATGTCAAGAAATTGGAATCCTCACACTTTGCTGGTAGAGATGCAAAATGATGCAGCCACTTTGAAAAATGGTGTGAGAATTTAAAATTCCCAAAATTTCAAATACAGCATTACCATGTGAGCCAGCAATTTCATTTCTAGGAGAACTGAAAACATGTTCTTACAAAAACTTGTACATGAATATTCATAGTAACAATATTCATAATAACCCATTTCTTCAAAAAAAGGCAAATTTATTGAAACAAAAAGTAGATTAGTAGGTGTCTAAGAAATGGGTGAAGGAGGAGAATTTGGGGAGTGACCACAAATGGACATGAGGTTTCTTCTTGGAGTGAGGGAAATATTCTAAAATTGTATTATGGTTATGGTTGTATAATTCTGTAAATATACTGAATGTCATTGAATTGTACACTTATAATGGATGGCATGGTATGTAAATTCTACCCTAATAAAGCTGTTAAAAAGATGACTAGTCCATTGCCCCAGCTAGTGAGGGTCAACCACTGAACCCCAAGCAGTCTGACCCCACTCCCCCACATCACAACCTTACTCCAGTAGGAGGGCAAACCTTAAACTTACTGGGTTACAGGAACTTTTCTCATGGGGCCTGGGCACCCAACTTGGAAAAGACCAGGAATGACCAGCTGCCAACTTTGCTGCTGGCAGAGGTAGTGCCAGCAATAGCTGTCTATGCTGTGTCAGTCACCAGCCAGCCCAGAGGCGAGAGGGGACCCGAGCTTGGTAACAACTCAAGCGGGATTGAGTCAGCAGTATATCTGATGTGTCTGCTATATTTGTATCATGGCTCCCCGTGCCTGGCCAGCCATTCATTCAGAACAAACTTGGCAGGACAAGGCAGACAATTAATTAATTGTTGCATCAGTAAAACCCAGGTTTGGCCATCTTATAATTAATTACATTGTTTAAATGAACTTAACAGCTGCATTAAAGAAAGAAAACACAGGAAATCAGTATAGGAGAATTTTCTCAGCCAGAGTCAGCATTTCTCATGGACTAGGTCAGTTGTGAGATGAGCATCTATCACATGGCAGAAATGGTATTTATCATTGACAAGACCATCCTAGTTTACATGCAGGAGTTTAAAACAAGCACACACACACACAATACTGCAGCCCCAGAAGCAGTAGACTGTGGTTGGCACAAGGCCCAGACTCTGGATTTGATGAGACCTTGGTTCAAATACCAGCTGCTCCACTTCCTAGCCATGAATTTGGCAAGCCATTTAATTTGGGCCTTGGTTTCTCTTATTGGCAAAATGGGGATAAGAAGAGGACCAATATCTTAGTGTTGTTAGGAAAATCGAACTAGATAAAATGGAGTAACATTGCAGTTCTAGGTAAGTAGGTATTTGTAAAGGTTTGCTATTAATCATGCAACCTTTTTCTCTTGCTACAGTGTTTCTAGAAGCAAAAGCATCATCCTTTACATCTTCCTCCATGGTTCTATTTCTGAACTCTATTCTTGACCTTGATCTATGCATTTCAATACCTTTTCCCATCCCATACTGTGTTGATTACTGTGGTTTATACTAAGTCTTAAAACTGGATGATATGATTCCTTCAAATTTATTCTTTCTTTTCAAATTATTTTGTTGGTCAAAAGATTATTTTTTGGAGCCTTTTTTAAAACTATGAATTAAATTTCTTTCATATATCTATGTCCATTCAGGTTACTCATCTTGTCTTGGTGAGTTTGGCAGTTTTTACATTTTAAGGAATTTGTCCATTTTATCTAAATGTTTGCATTTATGTATATAGAGTTGTTTGTAGAGTTTCCATGTTAGCCTTTTAATAACTGTGGGGTAATATTATCCCCTCCTTCATTCCTAATATTGGTAATTTGTGTTTTCTCACATTTTTCTTTTTCAGTCTTGTTGAAAGTTTATTGAATTTGTTTACTTTTTTCAAAGAACCAGTATCTTTTGGCTTTATTGATTTTCCATATGCCTTTTCTATTCTCAAGTCCACTTTTCTTTTAATCACATTGTTGTTGAAAGCAAATATAATAACATTGTTCTGTTTACTTTGGGATAGATATTTAGCTCATTATTTTCAGATTTCCTAAAGTGGAGGCTTAGACTGTTGATTAGAGACCCATTTTCTTTTTTAATGTAAGCATTTGATGCTAATAAATTTTCCTCCAAGCACTACTCTGTTTCCATTCCACAAACTGTCATATACTTACATTTTATTTTCATTAGTTCCAGATATTTTGTCATGTTTCTCACAATTTCCTCCAAATCTTGGAAACTTTTTTTGAATCTCATTGTAGCTTACAAGTTGTGGTTTTGACTACGTCTCTTGTATACATATATTTTGTAATGGTTGGCCTAACACTGCCCTACTTCTCACAAGTCTATTTAGAGTCAGTTCTTATCACTTCCAGTGGAATATGGAAATATTACCACCATGGTGTAATATGTAATATATATGTAAATGTACATTAAAAATTCCCTGACTCAATGTTATATTTGCTTTCAATAAATCTATTTCGAAGAATTCAAGAGGAAAAGAGTTTATTATATTTGCTTAGCTATATACCATTTAAGTTGTTCTACCTTCAATTACCAAGGTTCCAAATTTCTTCCTGGTATAGTTTCTCTTAGTCCAAAGAATTTCCTTTCTCAATTCTCTTCGGGAAGATCTGCTGGCAACAAATTCTCTTATTTTTTTCTTCATATAAATTTGTGTGGTGCCAAGTGAATACTATACTTATCAGGGGTGGGGGATCACTTCATAAATTATATAAAGTTCTAACCACTATGCTGTATACCTGCAGCTAATATAAAATGATATTGACTGTCAGCTGTTATTGAAAAATAAAAAAATAAAGAAAGTTAAAAAAGAATGTCTATATTTCACCTTCATTCTTAAAGGATTATTTTCTCTGTATATGAAATTCTGAGTGGAAAGTTTTTTTCTTTCACATTACAAATATCATTTTGCTTTCTTTTGGCTTCCATAGTTTCTGATGAGAAATTTAGTCACTCAAGTTGTTGTTACCTTATAGATATTGCATTTTCTCTACCTTTGTCTCCATTTAAGATTTTTCTTTATCTTTAGTTTTCTGAAGTTTGATTATAATATATCTGGACATGAAGTTTTGGGGTTTATCCTGTTGTGGTTCTGTAGGCTTATGGGGCTTAAGGGGAAGGTTTCAGCAATTACTATTTGAAATATGTTTTACTCTCTGCACTCACTCTTCAGAACATGGCTGTTATATCTTTTAGTGTTATCTCTGAGACTGGGTTCAGCTTTTAAAAATCTTGCCTCTCTGTTGTTCATATTGGGTAATTTTAATTTCTACTGATCTGTCTTAAAATATACTCACTTTTTTATGTTATTTTTGTTCTGCTATCGCATCCTTCAGTACACTTTTTAAATTTTTGTGATTGTATTTTCAGTTCTAAAATTTCTGCTTGATTTTTCTTCAGAGTTTCTGGCCTGGACTCAAAGTTTCTTTGCTGAAACCTTTAATACTTTCATTCACTTTAAAAGTGTGTGCCTACTGGAGCATTTCTGTCATAGATGTTTTAATGTTGTGTTCAAATCATTCCAGCATCAGTATCATCTGGGTGTTGGCATTTGTTGGATTGCTTTTTCCCATGAAAAATCAATATTTCCTGATTCTTCACATAGTAAGTAATTTTGGATTGTATCCTCATATTATAGTGCAAGACTAAATGTTGTTGAAATCTTGCTTCATGGACAATTGACCCCATTGGGTTGAGACCACAAGTTTCTACTGCCCTTTTCTAGATAGTAGTTTCAATGCCTCCTCCACTTTCAAAGCTTTTGCAGTGCTCTCTGGATTTGGCCCTTGCCTGAGCCACCCACTACTCAGTCTGGAGTCCAGCTGATGGTCTGTTTCACTGCACAGAACCAGATCCATGACAGGTGCAGCTCAGGGATGAGCCCCATGGTTCAAACAACATCATGGAGATATTTTCCTGAGCATCTACCTTCTACCACATGATCCTCCCAATATTTTTTGATTCCTTGGTTCTAGTCATTTTGGTTCTGAACACCCCCAGGTATGGGGTCAAGCAGTAGGAGGATAGATTGGAAAAGAACAAGTATTTGCCTCACCTTCTTGGAACCATAGCTTCTTCAATTTCTCAAGAATTTTAGGCTCCCTGCTGGTGCTGTTACTATGAGGATACCCCTCTTCTGTTCCAAGATCCTGAGCTGAAGGACTTTTCTTGGAGCTCTCTGTCTTCACTGATGCCCACATCTTGGTTTGGGGGCTATTTTGAGTCCAGGCCAGAAGACATGAGAGGAAACGATGCTAAACTTACTGATGATTCTGTAGTGCTTCAAATTTTAGTCTTTCCTCCAACCTGCCTGTTACTTTTTAGTTCTCAAAAGCTGATCTACACATGTACCAGGTTTTATAGCTCTATTTATTATGAGAGGCAGGATGTTGAGCATT
This sequence comes from Trachops cirrhosus, assembly GCA_028533065.1. Lineage (NCBI taxonomy): Eukaryota > Metazoa > Chordata > Mammalia > Chiroptera > Phyllostomidae > Trachops > Trachops cirrhosus. The sequence continues at coordinate 94,070,487 of CM052540.1, forward strand.
CACCCTATCTTACCCAGAATTAGGATAATCTGGCTGTTTTTGAAGCATAACAATATCCTTATAGACTAGAAATAGTTAAGGGCTTATTTATCAAAGTCAGAGTAATTTGAGTTTCAAAACTGATTCATACCTTAAAGGTTTGCCCAAATAACTTGTGAAATAAGTATTATCCCTTTTTATGAGGGCTTACATAAATTAAATAAATTCCCTAAGAGTAAACAGCTGGTAATTAGCATAAGCAGGACTTGAACCCAGTTTGTGTTAGCTCCAGGGCCTATTCATCTTGCAGTACCATGTGCTAATATTATATCATCATTTTATTACCTGCAGGCATAAAGCTTATGCTTTCCTTTCTCAGATAATGTTGATTGACGGCAGCCCTTAAGTGCTGGAATTAGATCATCAAGTCCCAAAGCAATTTTGTTCAATAAAAACCTAAGACAATTCATTGCTTTCTATGCCTTTGTTCTTTCATGGTGATTTGTGAAGGGAATGGCCACCTTCTCTGGCTTTATGCCTTATCCTTTGAAAACACAGCTGCCAGGGAGAATCCTGACCTTTCACTCCAATTTTGTAGATAACCATTTTGAACAACAGACAGAGTTGAGGCTATTCATGTCAAATGCAGGTAACATACTTAAGGAAAAACAGTCCATTTTTTACTTGTGAAAATTAAAGACATGTAGCTAGTAGCTGAGACCTGGAGAGGAATTCAGTAATTACTAAACACTTTGTCTGTAGAAAACATCTGCCCAATAGTTTGGTTCCCTTTGGAGGTAAAGTATCTGACAAAAATTGGTCAGTTTTAGAGGAAAAGTGTGAATTCACCCAAGCATCTTTCTGACACACTGGAATATCTCAGTGAGTTATAGCTTTTAATGGGATGTAAAGAAAGTCCTGTTAGATTCAGACTATAGAGAAAGTGGTGACTAGGATGACTAAAGAGATAGGATGGAAAGCTCTAACCTTCTTAGAGAAAGTAGTGGGGATCTGAAATCTCTGTCAATAATTTTTAAATCAGAAATGCAAGGGATAGAGCATAACAATAGAAGTCAAGAGACTACATCAGTTGGGATTCTTTTAGTTGGTGGTGTTAGAAGCCATCTCAAATTAGGTTAAGGAGAAGTATAACAATGTGTTGTCTTAAAAAGTGATCAGTTTTTGTCTCTTCAGATTCTAGGAGTTGTGCTAGTTCAGGTATGGCTCAATCAGGACACTCAGCAACATCAGGAATCTCTCTCTACATACTTTCTCCTCTGTGTTGGCTTTATTATCAAGGTGGCTGTCCATATATGATGGCAAGGGTGGGCACCAGCAGCTCCTGACTCCCATCCTAGCTCTTGAGCAATCCTACCAGAAAGAGAGCATGTCTTTCTCAATCTCAGAAGAAGCTTTAGGGCAGATTCTCAATGACTCTTGTTCACCTGGCTTGGATTATATGCCTACTTTCCAGCATCCCTGTGGTCATGAAGATGCAGTTCTCTAATTGACCAAGCCTGGACTATGTGGTTATAGTCCAGATCCCTAGGAAGGATTAGCTCAACCTAATCACAGGGGCAGAGAGGTGAGAAGAGGTGTCATCCAAAGGAAAATTGAGGTCTTGTTGCCAAATGAATGGAGAGGGCAATGGATGATGTTTAGGAAAATAAAAGGAAAAAGGAAAGAAAGAAAGGAAGAGAAAGAGGAAATAAGGACAGAAAGTAAGGAAGAAAGAAAAGAAAGGTATGTCCATTATCTGTTGTCCATACTGGCTCTGATATTTACTAGTTCTCTGTGACTTTAAGCAAATCCTTTTCCTTCTTGATCTCTTATTTCTTCATGCACAAAACTGAGGGATGTGGGCAATGTGTTTAAGATCATTTCTAGCTCTATGTAGTCTTTGATTATGAATCATGTACATTCAGATGTTCCTCAAATCTCATATCATAGTCTGGGTGCTCAAAGGAGCATCACACCTGGAGCTTGAAGGAGGCAGTTTTAGGGAAAATACAAGAACTGTCTTCCTCATACTGTTTGACGAACATAGACTCTGAAGTCTATTGCTTAGGCTTGCATGCTAGATCTCTGAGCAACCTTGGCAAGTATTGAAGCCTCAATGCTTGACACATACAACCTTATTATGCATATCACAACCTTACAGTGTTGTGATAAGAAGTATGGCAAGCAGAATTCTCAGATGGGCCCATGATTCCCACTCCCTGGTATCCATGCCCCTGCATAATCTCTTCCCTTGAGTGAGGTGGAAACAGCGACTTGCTTCTATCCAACAGAATATGGCAAAGTAATGGGAGGACTACTCCCAAGATTGCATTACATTATAGGAGACTCCATCTTAGCCAAGTGGGACTAGAGATTCTGTTGCTCATCTTGAAGAATTAAGCTGTCCTGTTATTAGAGGAGAGACCATGACAGGAGCTAGAGGGTGACCCCTAGGATATTAAAGAGGTCCCTGGGTGACAGCTGGCAAGAAAACAGGGACCTTAGTTCTATCACTACAAGGATATGAATTCTGCCGAACAATTTGGGGGTAATTTGAAGTGAATTCTCCCCCAGTCAAGCTTTTAAATAGGAAGGCAGCCTAGCCAATACCTTGAGTGCAGCCTTATAAAGTCCTGAATAGGGAAACCATCTAAGCCATGCCTGGAATCCTACCTAACCCATAAAAAGGGGGAGATAATACATGTTTGTTGTTTTAAGCTGCTATAGGAATTATAATTTGTTATGTCACAATAGAAAACTCATACAAGTGCTAAATGAGATAATACATGTAAAGTTCATAAACTTAGCAAGGTGCCTGGCTAAGTATTCTATACTAGCTATTCTTTTTTTTAAATTGTTGTTCAAGTACAGTTTATACTAGTTATTCTTAATATTATAGTGAAAGAGTTTGGCACTGTAGATTCAAGATAGTACAAGGCTATAAATCTCCTTGTGTCCATCAGAGATAACCTTCTGAGCTGAATGGACCCCAATCTGGAGCCATGCTTCCATACTAAAAGTGCCATCTTTGCAAATATCTATACAGCCAAAAGATGACCAAGCTGATGTACCCTGTATTTGAAATACAATTTATAATCATCCAATTTCAGCAGAAACTAGCTTAGTATAATGGGAACTGATTCAGAGTATTAGTGTTGGAGATGTACTGTGCTTACCCAATAATGAGGTGAGATCAGGTAAGGATGAACAGGTGTTTCAAACAACCTCAGTATAAAATTCTAAAATTGGGTTCCTCCAGGCTTTGGAAACTAAGAGAAAGGCAAATAACATTTACTGAGCACCTGCCAAATGGTCTCAAACACACTGTTGCCTTTAATGCAAATAGTCTATGAGAAAGAAGTGATCCTCTCCATTTTATAGGTGAACTGCTGAAATTAAAGAAGGTGGGCTCAGAGAAGTTAAGGGACATGCCCACACCTCTCCCTGACCTCAATAACTGGGAGAGTCCTTGGAATCTACCATGATGGAATTGTAACCACTGTAGTATGTGAAAGGAGTCTAGCCCACAAAAGAGGGAAAAGAGAATGGATGAGTAGGATCGGGAGCCAAACAGTCTTCATTTGAAAATGTTCACATTTGGCTTAATGTATGCCAAATAATGTTTCCAAGGGGGAGAGGAACCTTAAGGGAAAAAACAGGGACATACAGTCACTCCTAAACCCCCTAGTGGGATAGAGGAAATAAATAGCAAATAGTACTTGGCTGTAAAAAGAGAAGAAAATTTTACCCTTTGCGACAGCATGGATGGTCCTGGAGAACATTATGCTAAATGAAATAAGTCAATCAGAGAAAGACAAATACCATATGATTTTGATCACATGTGGAATCTAATGAACAAACTGAACTAACAAGCAAAATAGAGACAGACTCATAAATAGAGAGCAGGCTGACAGTTGGGGGTGGGGATCAGGGTGGGGATTGTAAGGATCAAGCAAAAAAGAAAAAAAGAGACAGAACTCATGGTCACCAACAACAATGTGGTGATTTCAGGGAGGAGGGGAGTGAGTACAGGTGGAAGAGGGAATGGGGGGATAAATGATAATAGAAAAAATACAATATAAAATACTAATGTAAAAAATTAAAATAAAAAATGTGGAAAAAGCAAATGTTATACCTTCTTTTTAAAATTTATTGTATGGTAAGAACACTTAATATGACATTGACTTTCTTAACAGATTTTCGAGTGTTCAACAGTTTTATAATCTGTAAGTGCTGTATTGTAGAGCAGATCTCTAGAATTTTCTCATCTTGCATAATAAAGCTTAAATTGCTTCATTACCAGCTCCTCATTTTCCCTCCAATACCCCCACCCCAGCCCTGGCAACTTCTGTTCTGCTCTCTCCTTCTCTGAGTTTGACTGTTATAGATTCTTCATATCAGTGGAGTCATGCATTATTTGTCCTTCTGTGATTGGCTTAATACATTTAGTCCTCAGCGTTCATCCATGTTGTCACACATGACATGATTTCCTTCTTTTTAACTCTCCATTGTATGCATATACCACATTTTCTTTATCTGTTCATCCATAGATGGGTATTTAGGCTGTTTCTGCATTTTGGCTATTGTGAATAGTGCTTCAGTGAATGTAGAAGAGTGTAGGAGACCATTCTGTGTGGCGTGGGCCCAGGTCCCACTCGGAGATGCACAGGACCCACGCCCACGGATAAGTTCTCCCATGAGGAATCAGGCCTGCAACGTGCTTAGGCCGCTTTGAGACTTGCTTTTTGCTAAAAACTCCCTCACCCTGAATTGAGACAGCAAGTGCTTACTGTAACTTCCTAAAATCCATGCTAAACCTTCCAAGGACAAGTGTAACCGGTCCAACTACTCTTCCCTTTTCATTTGCAAATATCCTTCTTCTGTGATGTGATTAGCAGCATTGGCTCCGTTCTTTTCTATAAAAGGTAACCACCAAAAGCCAACCTGTGCATAGTAAATGAGGACCATCATGTAATGTGCCAAGAAAAGAAATAAAGGCCCGTCATGGCGGAGGCCTTGGCTTTTGGCTCCTCTTGAGAGCAAAGCCACTCGCTCTTTTTCTCCACAGGACTCAGTAGTCCGTGTGAATGTCTCTCCCCCATCCACAATGTCACGGACCCCACGAGCTGGGATCCGCATAAGGAGGGCAGATATTTCTTTGAGATCCCAATTTCAATTCTTTTGGATAAATACCCTGAATTGAGATTGCTGGATCGTATGGTAGTTCTATTTCTTTCTTTCTTTCTTTTTTTTTGAGGAAACTCCATATTGTTTTCCATAGTGTCTATACTATTTTTGAAACCAACAGTAAACAAGTGTTCCATTTTTTCCACATCCTCACTAACACTTACTGTCTTTTTAAAAAATATAACAACCATCTTAACAAGTGTGAGGTAATATGTCATTGAGGGTTTTTTTTTTAACTGTCTTCTTTTTTTTTTTAAAGATTTTATTTATTTATCTTCAGAGGGGAAGGGAAGGAGAGAGGGAGAGAAATATCAATGTATGGTTGCTTCCTGTGCATTCCCTGCTGGGAACTGGCCTGCAACCCAAGCATGTGCCCTGACTGGGAATCAAACCGTGATCTCTTGGTTCACAGGCCCACGCTTAATCCACTAAGCTACACCAGCCAGGGCTCATTGAGGGTTTTTAATTAAATTTATTGGGGTTACATTGGTTAACAGGATCATATAGGATTCAAGTGTACATTTGTATGAAACATGATCTGCATATTGCATTACGTTCACCACCCAAAGTCAAATCATTCTCCATCACCATATATTTAGTCCCCTTTGCCATTTTACTACACCCCCACCTCCCTTCCCTTGGTTAACCACCATACCGATGTCTGTTGTTCATGAGTTTCAGTTTTATATCCCACATATGAGTGAAACCATAGAGTCCTTGGCTTTTCTGACTCATTTTTCTTAGCATAATATTCTCAAGGTCATCAATGTTTCACAAATGGCAGTATTTCATCTTTTCTTATGGCTGAGTAGTATTCCATTGTTTATATGTACCACATTTTTTTTTACCCAATCCTCTAGCAAAGGACACTTTGGTTGTCTCCATGTCTTGACCACTGTGAATAATGCTGCAATGTACATAGAGGTGCATATATCTTTTCAAATAAATGTTTTTATGTTTTTCAGGTAGATACCCAGAAGAGGGGTTGCTGGTTTATATGGTAATTTTATTCTTAATTTTTTTGAGGAACTGCCATACTGTTTTCCATAGTGGCTGTACTGGTTTACATTCCCACCAGCAGAGAATGAGGGTTTCTATTTCTCTGTAACATCTCCAACACTTATTATTACTTGTCTTGTTGATAACAGCCATTCTAACAGGTGTGAGGTGGTATTTCATTGTAGTTTTGGTTTGCATTGCCTTAATAACTAGTGAAGTTGAACATCTTTTCATGTGTGTGTTGGCCATTTATATGTCTTCTTGGGAGAGGTGTCTGTTCAGGTTCTCTGCCCATTTTTTTAATTGGATTTGTTTGGTGTTGAGTTGTATGATTTCCTTATATATTTTGGATATTAACCCCTTGTCAGAGCTAGTTTGCAAATATCATTGGTTGGTTGCCTTTTTTGTTTTGTTGTCAATTTCTTTCACTGTGCAGAAGGTTTTTAGTTTGATCTAGTTCCATTTATTTATTTTGTCTTTACTTCCCTTGCCTTTGGGGTCAAATTCATAAAATGTCACAATGATCAAGGTCCACATGTTTAGTACCTATGTTTTCTTCTATATAATTTATTGTTTCAGGTCTTATATTTAGGCTTTTCATCCATTTTGAATTAATTTTTGTACATAGGGACAAACTGTAAACTAGTTTCATTCTTTTGCATGTGGCTTTCCAATTTTCCCAGCACCAGTTATTGAAGAGGCTTTCTATTTTCCATTGTGTGTTTGGCTCCTTTGTGAGAAAATACATGTGGTTTTATCTCTGGGTTCTCAATTCTGTTCCATTGGTCTGTGTATCTGTTTCTCTGCCAATGTCATGCTGTTTTGATTATCATAGCTCTGTATTATAACTGCAGGCCAGGTGTGATACCTTTGGCTTTGTTCTTTTTGTCTCAGAATTGCTTTTGCTATTCAGGGTCTTTTGTGGTTTCATATGAATATGATTTTTTTTGTTCTACTTCTTTAAACAAATGCCATTAGGATTTTGATGGGGATTGCATTAAATCTGCACTGGGTTGCTGGGTTATATGGTAATTTTATTCTTAATTTTTTTTGTAATATGGCCATTTTAACCATGTTGATTCTTCCAATCCATGAATACAGATTATCTTTTTATTTCATTATGTCTATTTCAACCTTTTTAAATAATGTTTTGTAGTTTTTAGTTTATAGGTCTTTCACATCCTTTGTTAAGTTTATTTCTAGGTATTCTGTTAGTTGTAATTGCAACCAAAAATTCACTTCTTTTTCTGAAGTTTCATTGTTAGTACAGAAAAGCAGTGGATTGCTGTACATTAACTTTGTATCCTGCAACTTTACTGCATTTGCTTATTGTTTCTGATAGTATTTTGGTGGAGTCTTTAAGGCTGTCTATAGAGAGAATCATGTCACCTGCAAAAAGTGACACTTTTACTTCCTCCTTCCCAGTTTGGTTGCCTTTTATTTCTTCCTCTTTCCAGATTGCCCTGGCTAGGACTTCCAGAACTGTGTTGAATAAGAGTGTGAGAGTGGCATCCTTGTCCTGTTTTTGATTTAGAGGAAAAGCTTTCAGTTTTTCACCATCATTGAGGTTTTGATCTGCATTTCTCTGTTGACTAGTGACTTTGAACACCTTTTCATATATCTGTTGGCCATTTATATGTCTTTAGAGAAATGTCTGTTCAAGTCTTTTGCCATTTTTTAATTTGGTTGTTAAAAAAGCACAAACAACAAGCAAAAAATAGACAAGTGGCCTTACTTCGAACTAAACATTTTCTGCATATCAAAGGAAATAGTAAATACAGTAAAAAGGCAGAAGAAAGGGAGAAAATATTTGCAAGCCATATATCTGATAAAGAGTTGATTTCCAAAAGATACATTCCATTTTTAAAGAGTGGACGTTATTATTTTCATAGCCTCTATATGACTTTTTCTTTCAATATTTCAAAATTGACCACTGAAAATTAAAATGCCAGAGGCTGTCAGGGTATTTTTTCTCTTTTATTATGTATTAGAACATTGCTATCCTAGCTTGTTCCAAAAAGGATTTGAGGCAGGTACAAAAGATATACAATATTTCAGTTATAATATATTATAACTAATTAATGAAAAAGATGCAACTATAAAACCCCCCAACCAAATAAACAATGAAGTGAGGGAGAACCAGGAGTAAGATGTTATACAAAATCAATGTTTGCTGGAAGGAGGCCACAAATTCTGCTTCTGTAACCTCCCAGCATGTAACTAGAAGAAGCAAAGATGGTTAGTTATAAGAATTTCATGTCTATACATAGAAACAAACAACAGTGGCAATTGAGCATTTATTGAGCACAGTTAAGAACCAAGTCTCTTCATGTATTGTCTCACCTAATCCTCACAACAAATCTTCAAGCTAAGTATTAGTGTTAGTAAGCAAATAATAAGTATATCCTCAGTGTTTCAAAGTAAAAGGGCCAAGTTTTAATAGCTAAAAAGTGGTAAGGATGAAATTCCAAGACCTGCCCCTTCCCATTGCACTGTGCTGTCCCTCTCCACCACAGCTGCTTTGGAGTGTAACTGAAAACCACTAAGATTTTCTCTAAGACACAGGTGGCAAACACAAGGCCTGCAGACTGAATCTGGCCCTCTACCTTGTTTTATCCAGCCTGGCACATTGTTTCTACCCAGCGCAGCGCTGAGATCTCACTTAACTGTTAAGGAGTAGTTACATTTGTACAGTCCTAAAATTACATGCGGCCCTTTGAAGGCAACCGCGAGGCTGATGTGGCCCCGGGTGAAAATGAGTTTGACACCCCTGCTCTAAGGGGTCTCAGAAGGAGGGTTATGTGTTATGTAATGAGCATGGCTGTCAATAATAGCCTTAGAGCAAACCCAGAAACAAGTTTAAGGGTTGTTTCTCACTTGATCCCTAAATACAAGTCGGTTGTACCATGTCAAGGTAAAGTTTGGCACAAAGACATCCTATAGGGTGAGATCCAAGACATGACAGATTGTTATTGTTTTATTTTTTAAACATGATGGTGTAAAACTATTCTAACAGAAACGTCTAGTACAAAGTGCTGTCACAGAGGCCCCTGAAATCCAAGTCCACAAGTTTCGTCATCGTCTGACTAATGAACTCATAAGAGGTCAGCTCTGCTTCACTTAACACCTGCAGAGAGGTAATGAGCTGCAGCTTGGACTGAAGTAATTACCTAGGTTAGAGGCAGGGGGAGGCTGGGCTGGGCCCATTTCCACCAGACACAGAGCTGCCAAGAACAAAAGTGATGCCGGCATTTGCAAGGAACCAGCAAAAGAGAAATAGAGGTGGTAAGATGTGTTTGGGAGGCTGTGAATTTCAATTTAGTGCAGTCTTAATTAGGATGAAACAGCTAAAAAAACCCTTCATGTACTACCATAAATGTCAACACAATCTTGGCCTATCCTAGACCCCAGTCCTTTTCAATCATTTATTTATGCAGCAGGCCAGGCTCTGGGGATACAGAATGGGTACCGCCCTCATGGAAGTCTCCTCTGGGGGGTCTGGACTCTGTGCCTCCACTAGGCAGCTGGGGGAAAAGATCTCAGGAAGAGACATGGAAACAGGCTATATCTCAGTGGATGGAAATTAAGGTGGTTAGCTTTCTTGAGTGAACTACACTTGACAACCATAAACCTACCCACCCCAGATTCTGGTGAATGAGGGACTAGCTTCCACATTGTGTTTGCGGGTCACTAAGTCTGGAATTGGAATCCAGTTCCATTCGACTGTAAAACCCATTTCGTTCCACAGCATGAAGGATCTTACTGATCCTTCACTAGACAATCAAAAGGTCTAAGTCACTAAAATGGCAGGAACATTGAAAATGCCTCTCTTGGGATTATTCCTAACCTCCTTTTTTCTTGGGAAAATTTCAAATGAAATAAAACCCCTGACCTTTGTTATACAAAATGTGTTGTTAGTATACCAGTGGTTATTTTTACAGCAGCCTTACCTAGTCAAATCCCCTTTGAAGAGCAGAGTTTGAGCCAGCAACCTCCACGTCAAAATGCAACAGAGAATCCCAAAGCAATGTCACCAATATTACTCAAAGACAACTATAGTCTCTGAAGTCTGCATGGGAGGCAAATTATTTCACCCTTTGCACCCAACTAAAGAAAGAGATAAGGAGAAACACAGAGAAGCAGGTGGCAGAAGGGCAGTTGACAGCCCCACTGTGGAGGATACAGAAAATCAGGAACAGACAGAGCTAAAAAAGCGTGTCATTCCTACAACCAAGCCCACTCAGGCCTGGATATTTCTGAAGTCTCCCAGGATCATTGAATTTGGTGAAGTTCTCAGAGGCACCATGTGCTCAAGGATATTAATAAGTCAGAGGTACCTGGGCCTAACATTGCTTGCTTCCAGGTTCAGTATTAGTTAATACAGGATTAGTATGGGGTAAAATATTGAATGTATTTTCCTGTAATGTTCCCCCTTACTCATGAATGTTCTGGTAAATAGTATTTAACATTATCTCAAAGAAAATGGCTGTGAATGGCCAGGCATTAACATAATTAATTTTACTTTCATTCCTATGGGCATTTCTATTACCCCAACTAATTGCTTTAAAATACTGTTATTTCCACTCATGCTTCATATATAGGTACTTAGGCCCATTGATTATGAAAATATAGTAGAATGCTGAATGTAATGGTCATTCTGTGATCTTTGGGGGCATTAAAGTACAATATTGTGTTTGAGCAGACTGGGACAAAAAGCTTCCTCTTTTGTCCTCTGACTGGGCAATGCAGACCCCTCCAGTATTCACCTGAGCAGGAGGACACCCAAACATCACCAATCATTCAAACAACATGCTTCTCTTCCTTCAGTTAATCCCACAACCTCTTGATGACCCTGAATTCATAGCTCAAAAATCATTCCAGATTTTCTGCCACACCTTCTTCCTCCTGGGCTCCCTGTTTAATGAATGCTGCTTTCTTCCTCAGAAAAGTCTCCTTCACAAAACAATTGAGATACTACCAGCTAATAACCAGAAATAAGGAAGACCGAGGGAGCAGATAAAGGTGATCAGAACCCACTGCCCCTCCCCAGAAGGGAACACAGCTCAATATAGCTTATAGCCACATCTTCACACAAAAGAAACTCTCCGTAGCTCTTATTCTAAGCCATGGTTTTAAGGATATGTCTCCATAAATGAAGGCAAACAGATCTAACGAAAGTGGGACTGCCACGGAGTTCACACACACCCTTGTTGTTGGGCTTGAACTCAAGCTTGATCCAGAGGGAGGTACTGGGGGAAAATGCAGATCTGTTGTATCTGTTACCAAAAATAGGGTTGGCATTTCTTTTGGGCATTCTTAGAGCTAGAAAAGATTGTTGATATAATCTTGTCAGTTATTGGTGAGTACAGCCAGTCTTTATGGAATCCCACAGAACAAGGTGGAGTTTGAATTCTGTAGGTTGGGGGAGTTGGAGAGAGTCACACAGTGAGAGGCGGGCAGACCACAAATCACCAAGGAGCTGATGTTTTTACCTAAGGACTATTAATTTTATCCCAAAAGCTTGGTAGTGATGTTCTCAGATCGGTGTTTTGGAAAGTCACAATGGCAAACTTGAGTAAAATGCAACCAGTTAAGAGACAGGAAGACCACAGTTTCCAGAGCCTGCTCTAACATCACAGAGATATTAGGGATGAAGAAACAGCTTGTATGGGGACAGAAGGATGCTGACCAGCTCATTGAGGCTAACCCCTCCAGCCTGCATACCATGGTGGCTCTGTTCTGTGCGCAAAGCTCACCTTCCTTCCTAGCCCTCCCTTGTGACTTCCTGAGGTCTTAACTCATTGGGTGTACTGCTTCAGGTGCCAACCTTTTCCTGATTCACATAAGTCAGGACCTCCTGAGTCATTTTCCTGGCAGGACTACAAGTTCACCTCTCTAACATTATTCTGTGGCCTGGGCCCTCTCAACACTAATACTGCTACACTGACCTTTTTGTTCCTCACAGTGGCATAGAGTTCATGGCCAATAAATATTTGTATAAACACTCTGAGTCCAGCCCTGGCTGGTGCGGCTCAGTAGATTGAGTGCTGGCCTGTGAACCAAAGGTTTGCTGGTTCAATTCCCAGTCAGAGCACACGTCTGGGTTGTGGGCTGGATCCCTGGGAGGGGGGGCGTGACAGGCAACCATACACTGATGTTTTCTCCCTCCCTTCCCCTCTCTCTAAAGGTAAATAAATAAAATCCTTTTAAAAAACACTCCGAGTCCAACTTGCAGCCTTAATTTTGTTCCTTCCTTGTCTGATACACACCAAACTTTAGGAAATGGATTTCTGGAATATGAGAACAGTTCTATTAGAACAGTTCTATTTAGTTGACCTTTGGCATCCCTAATACCTGGGTTCAAATCCCAGCTCCACCTCTGGGTGGCTGAATGGCCTTGGGAACATTACCTAAACTAAGACTCAGGTTTCTCAGGAGAAGAATGTAATTTTTTTTACTTTTATTAATATTTATTTTATGCTGAATTTGCTCCCAGACCATAAAGTTTTTTTTCTTCAGTTTCTTCTGGGATATCTGTTCCTTCTGTACAACTTCCTGTTCTGGTTTAGGAACAATCTGCTCTTTTTCAGTGAGGATCATCTCAGTGTGGCAGAGAGAGAGCTCGTGTATAGGATAATCCACCCATGAGCTCTCTAAGTTCTACACCACATCTTGGGAGTTTTGTTCACCTGGATGTGCTCAATGATCAGAGAATCTACATCTAAACCCTTAAGTTCAGCATTACTCTCTGCATTTTTAAGTACATGCAGCAATAACTCAGCACTCTTTTTGGGCCACTGACCCTGTGTCCAGCCCCACTGTTCCCACCAGCTCCACCATTGTATCGATGGAATGGGACACACTGCTTCTTTAAAGTGACATCTTTCAGATACTTGGTGGCTTTTCAAATATGCATACCCTTGATGGCCTGGGCAGTTTCATGAGTGTTCTTAAAGTAAACATGAAGATTTTAACCTCTTGATTTGCAGGATTTTGTGGGGTTTTCTGTGTTAATTGAATAGCGAACCATCTTCAGAGGTCACCTCTGGTTGCTTTCGGGGATTCGGGAAGAGCAAGAATGTAAATATTCACTTTATTCATAGTGTTTCTCAGAGATTCAAAATATAAATAGATCTACCCTGAGCACAGCACCTGGTAAATGTGAGTATCCTTCCTGGCTACAAAGCAAGAGCTGTGATTAGACAGGAAATGGCTTCTATTTGGTAGATTTAAATGTCTGCAGTATTGACCAGAATTCAAAGCATTACTTTTCCTTCTGGAAATAAAATAATATTCTAATTCAGTTCCAATTAAAAAATAAAAGTAGTTTCCTTGCTTCCACAATGAACCCACTAACCACATTTTCACACACAGAAAGCTCAGGTACAGTTCACTGGTTTACAAGACATGACTCCATATAGTACATTTACATTTCTGGAAAGTATATGAACTTACATAATCATGTATATTTGTGACTTTTGCATCTGCTTTTGAAGCCTGACTCTGCCACTCATGACCTCAGAGAATTTATTCAGCTTCTCTGATCCCATTTCCTCAAATATAAAATGTAGAGATCATTGACTGCATAGGGTTACTATGAGAACGTGGTAAATTTATATAAAAAGCACATAAAGCAAAGTCTGACATGTGGCAAGTTCAATATCAATTTCAGTGATAATTGTTAATATGCTTAGCACAGTGTTTGGCGTGCAGTAAACATGTTCTCACATTAGCCACAATGAATTAACTTTTGCTGAAGTCCATTGGATAAGATCAGAAGCAGTGAGAATTGACAGGGCAGGGGGCTCTGTGGGCAGCTGGGGGCCAGGCTGCTGATCAATTTATTAAACCCTTATGGCTCAGGCATGCAGGTGCTGATAGGGTACTGTCACTTCAACAGAGGAAGTCAGAGGATGCTTTTCCTTTAAAACCTGCAAGCAAGAATGTCAATGTTTAGAAAGGAAGCTTGGGATTTGGATTTCCATGTTTCACTTGACGTGACATGTTCTAACCTCACACGTGCAAGGCCATCTCCTCCCAGTGGCATACTTCCATAGACACATTGAGTGTCTACCCAGAAGGTGTTTTTTTAAAGAACTTGGAAATATTTAAGGCCTTTAAGTCAGAGCAGAGTTTGGAGTGAAGGGTAGAAAAGAACCTTTATTTTCCCTCCAATATCTTATAGCTGGGGCTTCTCCTGAGAAATGAAATGGTAATAATTTGGTAGCAACTGTCAGGGGAAGGGCACCTCCATCTGGTTGATACTTTTTTCCAACTTATAACTAATAAATTAGTGCATGCTTAAATCACCTGGGATATAATTCTCTTTAATGACTGGTTTCTTTTGGCCTCTCAGAGTGGCTTGTCTAAGGGAAAAACCAAAGGTGCTGAAAGAACACTTCGGCTTTCTGGGTTCTGACTTCTCAGACATGAGAGGTTAGGTAGTGATAAAGAGAACTAAGATCAGAGAGCTGTTTATTTGTCTTACAGAGAGGAAGCTGCAGCCTGAAGAAGCAGACCATCAGGCCACAGAGTGGGCAAAGTGGCCAGAACTGGGATTTGATCCCAGAACATTGTAGAGTCTGGGACCACAGCTCTTCTTTCTGATACTTAGAAGTCTTTATTTGTTGACTGTCCCACTCCTGAGGGATCACTGTCTAACAGCGTTGTATTTATCTCGGCACACACAAACCTGGCCACTGAGCCCCGAAAGCTAAGTCATCTGGTAAAGTTTTCCTTCTATCGAGAAGAAGGACTGAAACATTGACCTCTTTTCTGACCCTGGCTGGCATTGTCTATCTGGGATGCCTGGCACTGTAGCAGCCATTTTGAGGCCATGAGGAAGGATAAGCCCTGTGTGATGATTGCATATCAGAAGAAGGGAAAGGACATCAACATCTGTCTTCATGCTCCTTAATTTTTTGAACATGGAAGCATCCAAAATATTTCATGTCCTTGCATGATGGAAAATGGACTGTATCTCTCTTATATGACAATCAATAAGATAAGTATGATAGAAAAAATTACAGAAGACTTGTCATTGTCAGAGGGGAGTGGGGTTGAGAACTGGGTAAAAAAGATAAATGGATTAAGCCACAGACACAGACAACAGTATGGTGATTACATACCAGAGGGATCACCCTACCCAAGGTGGTGAACACACAATATATAGGTGATATATTATGGAAGCATACACCTGAAGCCTATATAATTTATTAACCAATGCCAACCCAACAAACTCAATAAAAATATGTGTATCAATATGAAATTCAAATAAAAAAGGAGTGACATATGCAATGTAATCTCTCTCTAGTCACACAGGGAAAGTCTGGTCCACATTCCACCAGGACAGTGCCATCTGGGGGTAGAAAACAGTATTTCTCCCTTTGTGTACCTTTTTCTTTAAAAAAAAATTTTTTTTAATTGTTGTTCAAGTACAGTTTTCTGTCTTTTAATCCCATCCCCACCCCCCAGTCCTCCCCACCTCGGTCCCATTTCCACTCTCCCCCTAGTTTTTGTCCATGTGTCCTTTATACTTGTTCCTATAAACCCTTCCCCTTTTCCCCTGAAATTCCCTCCCCTCTCCTTTTTTTCTGAATGGAATAAAAACTTTCTCAGAAAATCCCCCAGCTGATTTAGTGTCATGGTTTATGCCCAGGTTACAATGTCAATCCCTTGATAAAAGGAATGACTTTCCATGGCTGCCTTAGATCAGTGGTCTTCAATGCTGGCTTCCCATTAGAATCACATGGTGGGCTTATATAATGCAGTGGTGCCTGGGCTCCACCACAGATCAGTTCCCTGTGGACAAGAGTTCTTTCTCCTTGTCCCATATCTTGTGGTCTTAAATCTGGAGAACTCCCTACATTTTGGAAGGTCAATTTTTCATGTTTTGAACCTGACTTTGTGATACCCAAGATGGACTATACAGTTACTCATTGCTCAAGAATGCCTCATTAAGCATTGACAATGGGGCAGATCATTGGACATGTTGTTTTAGTCAATAAGACAGGGAAGTCTTTGATCTCATGGAGATTTATGGTTAAATGAACAGAAACAAAAGAATAAATAGACACCTGAAATACTTTCAAATGGTGTTAAATACCATGAATAAAATACAACATAAGAATTTCATAGAGACTAGAGATGGGGTGCCAATTTATATAGAGAATCAAGAAAGGTCACTTTATGAAAAGGACACTGGAATTGAGACTCAGTGGCTAGAAGGCAGCATAACACACTCTTGGAAATGAGAGCAGCATTCCTGATTACAAATGAGCGTGGTGTGTTTGAGGAACAGTCATGAGGCCCATATGCCTGGAATGAATGGGTGATGAGGAGCATGGTAGGAGATAAAGTCAGAGGTAGGAGCTCACTGCCCTAAAAGTTGTAATGGGTTGAGTGGTGGCCCCCAATATATGTGTCCATCCAGAACCTGTAAATGTTACCTTATTTGACAAAAAGTGTCTTTTCAGCTACAATTAAGTTAATAATCTTGAGATCATATCATTCTGGATTATGGTGGGTCTTAAATCCAATGACAAGTATCCTTATAGGAGAAAAGAAGAGGAGAAATACACAGAAGACAGGGTGATATGCAGACTCAGGAAGAGACTGGAGCAATACATCTAGAAGCCAGAAAATGCCAAGGATTGCTGGCATTCACCAGAAGCTGGAGAGAAGCATGGAATCGATTTTCCTTCAGAGTGTCCAGAGGAACCAGACCTGACAACACTTTGACTTTGGAATCATGGCCTCCAGAACTGTGAGGGAATAAATTTCTGTTGTCTTAAGTCATCAAAATTGTAGTAATTTGACTTCCAGCCAAGATGGAGGCGTAGGTAGATATACTGTGCCTCCTTGCACAACCAAAGAAGGACAAGAACAAATTTAAAAACAAAATAAAAAAAAAACAGGACTGCCACAAAATTGAACAGTATGAAAGTCTGACAACCAAGGAGTTAAAGAAGAAACATTCATCCAGACAGGTATGAGAGGCAGAGATGAACAGCCGGGGCAGAGAGGACTCATGGTAAGGTGGTAGCAGGAGGACCAGGGAGGGCAAGGCAGCAGCTCAAGGACTGGGCAAAGTGGCAGCTGGTGGAGTGGGTAGTCCCACATTTGCATGCAGATAAACCAGGAGGAATAACTAGGGAGCGAGACAGACCATTCAGCCCAGGAATCCAGCACAGGGAAATAAAGCCTCAAAACCTCTGAGTAAAAAAACATGTGGGGGTTGAGAGGGCAAGAGAAACTCCAAGTTCATTGGAGAGACCCACAGGGTCCTAGAAGGTACACAAACCCGCCTACCTGGGAATCAGTACCAGAAGGGCTCAATTTGCCTGTGGGTAGTGGGGGAAGCCACTGAAAGCTAGCAGAGAGCCTAGCAAGTGGCATTGTTCCTTTTTGGACCCCTCTCCCATGTACAGCACCCAACGCAGCGACCTGGGTTGCACCACCCTGGTGAATATCTAAGGCTCCAACACTTATGACATAAAAAGCATGCTGAGACAAAAAAATGGCCAAAGTGAAAGAACAGACCAAAGCTCCAGAAAAAATATAACTAAGCAATGAAAAGATAGGCAACCTGTCAGATGCACAGTTCAAAACACTGCTAATCAGGATGCTTACAGAAATGCTTGAGTATGGTTGCAAATAGAGGAAAGAGTGAAGGCTATGCAAAGTGAATTAAAGGAAAATGCATAGGGAATCAACAGTGATGGGAAGGAAACTAGGACTCAAATCAATGGTTTGGACCAGGAGGAAGAAATAAACATTCAATCAGAACAGAATAAAGAAATAATAATTCAAAAATATGAAGAGAGGCTTAGGATCTTCTGGGACAACTTTAAATGTTCCAACATCTGAATCATAGGGGTGCCAGAAGGAGAAGAGGAAGAGCAAGAAATTGAAAACATATTTTAAAAAATAATGAAGAAGAACTTCTCTAATCTAGCAAAGGAAAGAGACTTCTAGGAAGCCCGGAAAGTGCAGAGATTGCCAAAGAAGTTAGACCCAAGGAAGCACACACCAAGGCACATCATAATTACGTTACCCAAGATTAAAGATAAGGAGAGAATCCTAGAAACAGCAAGAGAAAAGGAGAGAGTTACCTACAAAGCAGTTCCCACCAGACTGTCAGCTGATTTCTCCAAAGAAACCTTACAGGTAAGAAGGGACTGGAAAGAAGTATTCCAAATCATGAAAGGCAAGGACCTACATCCAAGATTACTCTATCCAACAAAGCTATCATTTAGAATGGAAGGGCAGATAAAGTGCTTCCCAGATAAGGTCAAGTTAAAGGAGTTCATCATCATCAAGCCCTTATTATATGAAATGTTAAAGGGACTTATCTAAGGAAAAGAAGATAAAAAACTATGAACAGTAAAATGACAACAAACTCACAAATATCAACAACCAAACCAAAAAAGAACAAAAACAAACTAAGCAAACAACTAGAACAGGAACAGAATCAGAGAAATGGAGATCATGTGGATGGTTATCAGTGGGGAGGGGATGGGGTGAATGGGAGAAACGGTACAGGGAATAAGAAGCATAATTGGTAGCTACAAAATAGACAGGGAGGTTCAGAATAGTATGGGAAATGTAGAAGCCAAAGAACTTGTATGTATGACCCATAGACATGAACTAAAAAGGGGTAATGCAGGTGTGAGTGGGCATGCAAGGTGGAGGGGAATAAAGGGGATAAATGGAGAATCTGTAATAGCATAATCAATAAAATATATTTAAAATAAATGAAATAAAATAAACCTGTGGTAATTTGTTAAAGTGCCACAGGAGACTAATACAGAGTCATGACTCAAAGTTAAGTCCAAGACCCCTCTATTTCTGCTCTGAACTGGTGCTGTATGTTTGCACCCCATCCAGCTACTGAAGAACCAGGCCAGACTCTTACAAGTTTGTCCCCCTTCCTGGAAACATCTGCCTCTAAAGTCTGAGTGTTCTAGGAAATGTACAAGAGATTGCACTACAACTCAATTCACTTGAATTCATGCCGCTTGAAAAGATTCCATCTCTATGTTTGAAAATTCAGTTCAATTGTTGAGCATGCCTTGGCAACCATCCTTGCAGTGAGCTTAAATTATCTTTCTGGTATTATAAAAATTCAACAGTAGCATTAATTGTGCTAGGTCCAACTCCAATGACTTGAAATAATTATTAGCAATTGCTCATTATCTCTTTTGGAAACCCTAAATATATACCTATTGTTTTAGACATTGGCTCATTGGAACTGGAAAGGATATAGATTTTCATTCTTGGGGTTGATGTAAATCAGGGCATTGTTCAGGAAAATAGAAATTTGTGGGTTGGTGGATGACAATTTGAAATATTGATAGGCTAAGCCTGGTTGGTTTTGAAGCATCAGGCTTCAAACATGAGGCCCAAAATAAGATGGGCGGAATAAGGAGGAAATGGTTTTACCTTGTTCTCTTAGCAACCTAAGTGTTTCTTAGGGCTGCTTTCTCTTTATTTATCCAGTGCTATCATCTCATACCTTAAAATGTTCAAGTGATCTTGACCAATCTTGAAGATACCCCTATGGTCACCTGGCAGGTTTGCTGGGGCTAGCCAATCTAGAGGACCTCACCTACATGCCTGGTGGTTGGTTGGCTATTGGGTGGGGCAGAGAGTAATTGGGTCACATGTCCTTCATTATTCAGCAACCTAGTCTGGGTTTACTTACATGACAGTAAGTTTCCAAGAATAACAGCAGAAGCACAGAAGCCCTCTTGAGAGCTCTGCTCAGAACTAGCACATGCCGTTACTTCCACTGTACATTATTGACCTAAAGCAAGCCTCGAGGCCAGCTCATGTTCAAGGGGTCTGGAGGTTATCTCTGCCTTCAAGATCCTCATTCTCTGAGGTTGCCTCTGTTGCAGGCTTTACTGAACTGGTGTGAAATTCAGACCTTCCTGAAGTACAAAGTAAAACACACTGACATATACACACACAGTCACACAGCATTTGTGAATGTAATAAAGTTGACTGAAATACAAAAATTACTGCATGAACAACTTTAAATTGAGTAATATGCATATCCTTTTCCTTTTAAATATCTGTTCTCACCCTCAGAAAATGTCCACTAGCCCATAACCTCACTCAATCTTGGTGATTCCTCACTCTTCTCCCTTTCTGCTCCTTATCCCTTCGTCTCAAGAGCTAAGTAGACCTTTCTCTCACCCTTCTACTCTCTCTCTCTTTTTCTCTCAACCACCCCAATTTCCCCAAGCTCAGGCTTATTTTTTACACTAAATGGCTTTCCAATGTATTCTTGCAGACACTAAAAGAAATTCATGGCCATGTCTTAAAATAATATTTTCACTTTTTATCTTCATTGAAAAATATCAGATAAGAAACACCCCAACATATAAGTAGTGGTTGGTAAGATTATAGGTGATTTTTATTTTCTTTTTTAAAAATTATATTTCTAATAAACTTTCAGTGGAAGATATATTATATCATTGTATAAATATCCCCCAAAAGAAAATGATGAAGAGTAAAACTTTATTTGTAACCCACCCACACAACAATACTAACTGGTTATCCTCAGACTCACAGAACCTGGGCTTTTCTGACAATACATGGGCTGAAGAAGGAACATCTAAAATATCTGATTGTAGCTTTTCTTTCTGGAGGGACTTTAAGGACACCTTTATCTGCTAAACATTGATACCACCAGCTCAGAGAGGCTAAGCAATTTCTTCAAGGTTGTATGCTAGAGAGAAGCAGAGCCAAGATTCAGACTTAGATATCTGACTCTAAAGACAATGGTCTTTTTGCTATTGCACATCTCTACCCAGGGAGCCTGAGGCTGGCGATTCTTTGTGGTTTTTCACAGGGCTTGGTCTCTGACACAGTAGTGAGCACATGGGCACAGGGTCATGCTGCCAGAGGGATGGATAATGTTCACAATTCCCTCCCTAGACAACAAGCACATTTGAGAAAATATGCCCAGCATTCCTGATCACCAGTAGAAACAATTTATCTATGTGAAATCATGCTGGTAATGACCTCCAGAACAATTATTCCTACCAAATAATGGGATTGAAACATGGCCTTATAAAAATGGATGTGATCAGGCTCAATTTGGCTGTAGTCATTTGAGACACTGAGTCATCAAACCTTTATTAGAACCAGAAATCAGTCGCCATGGTTTTCTGCCTGGGAGATTCTGATCCAGTCCCTCCACCCCTATTATGGAACAAAAAGAAAGTAAGCCCTGGATACTGTGTCTCCATCCACAAGAATATTGGTGATTACACATTGAATATAGGGCAGGGAAATCAGTGATGCTCACAGAAAATCCCACAGTGGGGAGGGCAGGTTCCCTTTCACCAACTTCTTCCTCCAAGTGTTGGGCTCTGTTTTATCTCAAAGGCAATTAACTGCACTTGAAAGCTGTAGAGGGGAGATTGCTCCAAGGTCTGACCGCTGACTGATTTGCAAGGTGGACCCAGGCCAGGAGGGAGGTCTTTTGTCATGGAACTTCCTCGAAGCCCATTTTGATATTAATCATCATGTATTCTGACACAAACAAGCATCTCCTCCCTGTCTCCTGGACAGGCTGGGTTTGGAAACATTCCTTTTGTCCTGACCTAGTCAAGCATGCAACACAATTTGCTGTACCTTATAGCAGTCATGCACGTGAATGTCTTCCTTTTGTCCTTTATAATTCTTTGGCACCTGTTAAAAGGCATAAGCATCCATTTCATCTTGCAGCTGCCTAAGACCCACCTCATATGTAAGTCTCCCTTAATAAGCTCTACTAATTAGCACACTGGTGAGCCAAACTTTCTCTTCAGTCTTTCCCTGCCCTCCACTTCCAAATATGGATTTTCAGTCTCAGGGCCTTTCCCTGGGTCTACATGTATAGGCACAAGACTACACTGAAAAGACCTTAACCCTAATCATGCAAAAGAAGGCGGTATAGTACAGAGGCTAAGAACTTAGACTACCTGGCCCTTTTGATCATTCCTTTCACAAACATTTATTATACACCTACTATGCCACAGGCATTATTTTAGGTGCAGTCACTAAGATAGGATCCTTACTTTCATAATGTTTCAGGTTAAGTTGAGAGAGAGAACAACATACAAGCAAGAACACAGCAGATGGCAATGAGTGATATAAAGAAAGCAAAACAGGGTAGTGTAACAGAGGGCCTGAGGGATGCTTTAACTGTGGTAGGGGAGGAGTCAGGGAAGACCCCTCTGTAGAAGTGACTTTTAAACTACAACCTGAAGTATGAGAATGAACCAGTGTGGGGATTTCTGGGAGATGAATTCCAGGCAAACATTGCATTTACCATCTGTGACCTTGGGAAGTTTCTTAACCCCACCATAACTTAGTGTTTTCACTTATGAAATGGAGGTAACAAAAGGTCATTATTAGAAGTGAAAGCTATAAGCCATATGAAGCCCAGCATGCTGGGTGAGGCTAAACCATGGGAAATTAATGAGACTGTGATTGTTGCAGTGGTGGTGATGGAAATGGAAGGAAGTGGATGGGGTCTGGGAGAGGGAGGATGGGGCTATGTTATAGTCAGTCATGTGTGGTGCTGAGACAGAACAAAGTAATAAGAATGGCTTCTGCTTTCTGTATTGAGCTTGAAGGACAGTGGTGCCAGCCTTTGCAATGGAAAGGTTGGTGGTACCAATCTCTGCTGCAGGATGAATAAATTGGCTTTGGGATGAGATCGGTTATTTTGGGGAATGTTAAATCTAATATTGCTGTTAGATATCCAAATGGAAATATTGAGTAGGCAAATAAAAATTATAAGTCTGAAGCTCTCAAGGGAGGTCCACACAGAAATATGAATTTGAGAGTTGTCAGCCTACAGCTTGGATTGATGTCGTGAGACTGAGTGAGGACATAGATAGAATACAGGGAGAAAGAATACATGGAGAGATGAAGATTGAGCCTAATGTGCTCTGTAATACCCACATGCCCACACACACCATAGACAAAGAGCTAGGTGTCATGGCTATTTGAATTCTGTCTCTGCCCTTTACAGCCTTTGCAACTTTGGGCAAGTCACCCACCTCTCTGAACCATGCTTTTCTTACCATGAAATGAAAGAATGTTATATATAGCTCAAAGTTTTTTAAGGATTGGAAATGACGTGAACTAACCCCCCTGGGCACATCCTAAGTACACTACACATAAGAGCGGGTCTGGGGGCTGCTTTTACTCTTAGACTCCTCCCTGACCACCCAGCCTGTGTCCCCAGCTCTGCACTTCCTTGATTCACACCATTCTTTCTTAAGCTCACTCCAAACTTCCAGCAGCAAAAGCCAGATCCTTGATAACTCTCTGTGGGGTTTCTTTGATTTCAGATTTTTCTCTACTTTTCTGCCTCTGAGTAATATCTGGCTCATCTGAGCAATCTGCCAACTTCTCATGTGGAAAAAAAATAAGACTATTTGGGATGAGCCACTTTCTAAGCTGCATGCTAATAAGTAGTGTTCTTATTGTTATTATATTTGCTTTCAAATCAGCAAGAATTCTGATTAGATTGTGTAGATAGGGGACTATATTAGCCAGTGGTGTGAAGAAAATAAAAGCTATTCTTAGAAAGTCTCTCTTTTGATTAGACCTTAATGCTTACTGGATGATGTCAGTAGATAATCTTGAAATGATGTCAGGGGGTGTTTGGGGGAAGCTGTAAGAGACAGACGAGAATAAATAGTTGCACATAGCAGAATGTTATCTGTGCCCCTCTCATGTAGGCCTTCTGCAAATATAACATCCCTTAACCAGTGCTTCCCACATGTGACCTTACCAGGTGCTTCTAAATATTGTGAATGACCAAGGGGAAGATGACTAAGACTCTGGGTCCTTACAAGTTGGGTTCAAATGTGGTCTTTTCCATTTCCTATGTGACCTTGAGCAAGATACTGATCACTCTAGGTTTCCATGTCTTCATCATATAGCCTGGGGGAAATGATACCACCTGCCTCATATTATAGTTTTGTTGTAAGGATTAAATGGGACAATAGGGTAAAAGAAGAAGGATTTTAGTTGCAATGTGGTAACTGCTCTATGTCAGTTTTTATCATCTTATTTAATTATCATATTATGTAAGGCAGGTGCTAATATTTTGTCTCTCTCTTTTTTTCCAATTTAGCCAAACAGAAACTCAAAGAGGATAAAGGATTCCACTATACTTCATTGTCTCTCAAGAGAAAAGAGAAAGAGCTGATATGATGTTAGAATATTTAGCCTTGAAAATAAAGACTTGGTGGAACTTGATGTTTACTTGCTTCATATTCCTCATTTGTAAAATGAGGATTACAATAGTACTTACTTCATAGGGTTATTTTAGGCCTGAAGGACATAATGCAGGTAAAACACTCAGTCCTGTATCTGATACATATTCCTTCAGAAATATTAGAGACAAGTGTCTGATCTAGGATTCAATCTATGTCTTCCATAATTGAGGCCAGTATTCTTTCTGTTGTACCCATGAGTTAACTATGTGATGAAAAACTAGAGTCCAAGCCACCATGAAGACTTGTAACTGACTGAAAAATAGTATTCCAGGATGTGAATGAGTAGATGGATGACTGGGCAGAGCAAGGAACCACATGACCACCCTGAAGGCATGTGTGCTGTGTTCAGCAACACCCATTCACACATTCAGCTAATACCTGTTGGAGCTCCTAGGAGTGTCACAAACTGGGCCAAACACTGCAGTGAGTAAAAGTGATGAGTAAAAGGTAGCTCAACTCTCTGCCCTCATGGAGCTTATAGTTGAGTGGAAAATGCCGGTATCATGCAAATAATCACCAAATACATGCAAAATGATAATGAAGATAATTTCTACATCGGAAAAGTACAGGGTCCCTTTTTAACATATACATACACATCCTGGTCCCCTGATCTAGTCTGAGGACCAGAGAAGGCTCTCCTGGGTAATTATATCATGATGTAATAATAATTATTAATGCTTTGATAACATCACTTACTATGTGTCAGCCATTGTGTTTTTGTGTTATGCTTTACATATTATCCTCACAATAACCAACCCTGTTATATATTGCTATTATTATGCCCATTTTAGAGAAGAGAAACAGACACAACAAGGTTAAGTGATTTATTTGCCCAAGATCACATGGCTAGCAATGGTAGAGGTGAACCAGCAGTTGTCTCCAGAGTCTATGGTCTTAAGCATGCCATGGTCTGAAAGATTAACTCAGGATTAACTAATAAATGAATAATAAAGGGTCAAAGTGAGGGTATTCCTGGCAAAGGATTGGGAACAGAGAGTATGGTCAAGACTGAGTGGAGCTGGGTGGAGCTAAAGCTCAGGAGGACAGGAGTGATAAGAGAGGACACTGGAGAGATAGGCAGAGAGACACCATGAAAGGCCTCCAGGCTATAGAAGAGATTTTAGTCTTGAACCTAAGAACCATGCACATCTATGAAGGTTTTAAATTGAGAGGTCACCTGATTTTCATTTTTAAGGTTCATTCTGGCTGTTTGGTGAAGAATAGGTTGAAGGGGTAATCAAAGAATCAGGGAAATCAGTGTTAAGATGATTCCACTATTGTCTAAAATGAAATGACAGAGGCCTGGACTACAATGGTGATGATGGAGTTGGAAAAATGCTGAGGGATTAAAAACTACACTTGGGAGGCAAAATGAACAGTACTTAGCAGTTAATTGGTATTGGAGTTAAGGGAGAAAGATTAAATGTTTACTCATGGGGTCAAGGGCATAGTGAGCTGGTCACCCAATCCACAACTGGTCCAAAGAGAAAGAAAGAGAAAGATACTTGACAATAGCTTGTGATCTGCATGACTGCATAAGTTATAGCTTAACTGGGATAAGCACACATTCTTGCTATTGGTTCCCAATATCCACTTTCCAAGAACAAAGGAGGGATGTTATTTCTAATCTGGGCACATGGGGGGGAACTTTTGAATCTGAAACTGAGGCAAGCAAACTATCAGATGTTGGGTTGAAAATAATTGTTATAAGGAAGCTGGATGAGCTCAGTGAGAACTACAAAGAACTACAGGGAAGCTACAAGGAACTTACTGCAAACTACATCAGCATGAAAAAGGACATAGAAACTATCAATAGGAGCCAGGAAAAAATGAAGAATACAATTTCTGAATTAAAGAACACAGTATAAGGAATTAAAGCAGGCTAGATGAAGCAAAGGATCAAATCAGTAACCTGGAGGACAAGGTAGAAAAAAAACTACCAGACAGAGCAACAAAATAAAAAAGACTAAAAAAGAATGAAGAAGGTTTAAGGGAGCTGCAGGACAACATGAAACATAATAATATCTGTATCATAGGAATACTAGAAAGAGAAGAAGAGTGGCAAGACATAGAAAACCTATTTGAAAAAGTAATGACAGAAAACTTCCCTAACTTGATGAGAGAAAAAATCATACAAGTCCAGGCAGCATAGAGGATCCCAATAAAAAAGAATCCAAAGAGGCCCACTGCAAGATGCATCATAATAAAAATGGCAAAATTTAAAGACAAAGAGAGAACCATAAAGGCAACAAGGGAGAAACAGTGAGTAACATATGAGGGAGCCCCAGTAAGGCTATCAGCTGATTACTCAGCAGAAACACTACAAGCCAGAGGGAATGGCAAGAAATATTCCAAGAAATGAAAAGCAAGAACCTGCAACCAAGACTACTCTACACAGCAATACTCTCATTTAAAATGGAAGGCGAAATAAGGAACTTCCCAGACAAAAAATAATAATAATTAAAAAAGGCTAAAAGAACACATCTCCACCAAACCAGCACTGTAAGAGATGCTAAAAGGACTGCTTTAATAAGATAAAGAAAAAGAGGTGGTGGGGGGAACACAAGAACACAGGGAAAAAAATGGCAATGAATAAGTACCTATCAATAATAACCTTAAATGAAAATGGCTTAAATTCTCCAATCAAAAGACATAGAGTAACAGAATAGATAAGAAAACAGGATCCGCATATATGCTGTCTACAAGAGACCCACCTCAGAACAAAAGATCTACACAGACTGAAAGTAAAGGGATGAAAAAAAAATATTCCAAGCAAAGATGTGAAAGAAAAGGTGGGGTAGCAATACTTATATCATACATAATAGATTTCAAAACAAAGGCCATAAAAAGAGACAAAAAAAGGACACTACATTGTATGTAAGGGAGTGGTCCATTATGAGATATAACCCTTGTAAACATATAGGCACCCAACATAAGAGCACCTAAATATATAAGGAAAATCTTGGAGGACATCAAGAAAAATATCAAGAGCAACATATTAATCCTAGGGGATTTTAACACCCCATTGTCAACAATAGAGAGATTTTCCAACAAAGAATCAACAAGGATATTGTGGCATTGAACAACACTCTAGATCTAATGGAGTTAATTGATATATACAGAACTTTTCACCCCCCAAAAGCAAAATATATATTCTTTTCAAATGTACATGGAACATTTTCAAAGATAGACCACGTGGTAGGGCACAAGCCAGCCCTAACAAATTCAAGAAAATTGAAGTCATATCAAACATCTTCTAGGATCACATTGGCTTGAAACTAGAAACCAATCTCAAGGAAAATACTCAAAGACATTCAAATATGTGGAGACTGACTAACATGCTATTAGATAGTGAATGGGTTAACAATGAGATCAAAGAAGAAATCAAAAAGTTTTTGGGAACAATTGAAAATGAACACACAACTCAAAACCTATGGGACAGGGTGAAGGCAGTCCCAAGAGGGAAGTTCACAGCAATACAGGCCTACCTAAAAAAGATAGAAAAATCTCAAATAAATAACCTAACTCTCTATCTACAAGAACTAGAGGAACAATAACAGATAAAGCCAGAGCAAGTAGAAGGAAGTAAATACTCAAGATCAGAGCTGAATTAAATGACATAGAAACTAAAAATACAATTCAAAAGATCAATAAATCCAGGAGCTGGTTCTTTAAAACCTTAAACAAAATTGATAAGCCTTTAACCAGACTCATCAACAAAAAAAAAGAGAGAAAGGACCCAAATAAATAAAATCAGAAACAAAAGAGGAGAAATTCCAAATAGAAATATGGTATGAATTATCTGTATGACATGGCCACCAAAGGTTTCCAGGTTATTTCTCCAGGAAAAGGGAACATGTGTCCCTGTCTTTTCTGAAACTAGAGTATGACACACGCAGTTCTGCATGTCATACATTCAAGGAATTGACAGACCCCATCATGTCTTGACAGTATCTGGGGTACTGACAGGGAAATGTAAAACACTGAGCACTTATTTCATACCAAGCATTTGCTAGGACACATAGCCTCAAACTCTTCTGACCTTATAATATGTTGACCTGTTGGCAAGGGGCCGGGCAGCTCAGATATTTAAGTGACCTGTTGAAGGTGGTTTAACTTGTAAGAGACAGAGAAAACATTTTAATTTGGGTTAGCCTTACTCAAATGGTTATGCTTTTTCCACTATATTGAACTGTCTTTCCAGACAAAAGAGTAAAAGCTAATACAATGGAGAATATTTAGTCTTAAAAATTAAGGTTTGGTGGAACTTGATGTTTACTTTATACTTGCTTCAAATTCATAATTTGTAAAATGAGGATAATAACAATGCTTACTTTGTGGGGTTATTTTACACCTGAAGGACACAATGCAGGCAAAGCACTTAGTCCTGTGTCTGACACATGGCACTTCAGGAATATTAGTTTTTATCATCATCATCATCATCATCATCATCATCATCATTGTTGAAAGGAAATTAAATTACTCTGGATGAGTACAGAAGATAAGATGGAGACAAATGTGTAGAATTTCTAGAGAATTTTGTTTGTCTCAATGGGTAGAGCTGACCCATAGTGCAAGGAACAGCCTCAGGAATGGGTGAGCTCTCTATCACCAGAGATGCCCAAATCTCGGTTAGACAACAGCTTATGAAAATCACATATGAAGGAGCTGCTCATCAAATTGAGTTATGTAACCTCCAGTGTCCCTTTAAACTAAAAATCTGATTCTAACTCCTCCACCTGCTCTGAAGTGACAATTTTTGTTGTGACATGGAGTAAATCTAGGGCACCTGTTCCAAAAATAGCTGCAGAGTAAGGCAAGAGGAGGAGTTGAGCTTTTATGTACGTCACCTTCCCTTTGACTCACTCTTCATGTATGTCATAAGGCCAGGCAGGAGCAGGGAACTGACAAGAGTACTTATGACCCATCATTTGACTTTCTGCAGTGTCTCACCTTGAGCAGGTCCTACCCCTTCCACCTGGCCCTGGTAACCCAGCTTTGTGACTGCCCCAAAGGGAGGGACACCCTAACTCTGGCCAATGCATCACCCCAGGGACACTTGGCCTATTCTCTTTAAGGTATTGATTCAGGGGTTTCAAGAAAACCACTGCTGAGAGGAAGCTGAGCTTCTGCTCTTAAGAGCATAAGGCAAATTCACCTTGGATACCTCTGAAGGCTTTATATGGAGGATTACTTACTTAGAGCAAAATGAGAGACACTTAAAGATAGGGAATATATTTTATTCATTTTTGTATGCCTCACAGCTTGGTACAGGGCCTTTCACATGTATATGCTTAATGAATAGATGAGGTAATAAGTAGGTATTTGAATGATAGAATCTGTTTATTGGACAAACGGATCTATTCTCTTTCAATTCAGCTTGGTATTTACAGCATGGAGGTGCAACTTAATACAATTTTTGGTGTGTGATTATAGGTTTAAGATATATCTCCAGGCTAGAAAGAGTTTCAAAATTTTGAGGGGGTACAATTGGTACTTAAATTTCTATGGCCAGGGTTTGGATGGGTGAAAGATCTACTCACATGCAACAAAAATAAGGAACAGAAAAATAGTTGAACCACCTTAGATAAATGAGGTCATATATACTTGGCCCTCACCTCTCTCTCTCTCTTTCTCTCTCTCTCTCTCTCTCTTTCTCATTTGCTTTCCCTAGACAAACCAGATACCATATCGTTAGCTCTCTCAAACAGCCCTATGTAGAGACCCAAGTAGTGAGAAACTGAGGCATCCTGCTAACAGTCATGTCAGTGAACTTATAGCCTCCATTCCCTGTCAAACATTCAGATTACTAAAGCCCTAGTGCCATCTTGGTTGGAACCTCATGCGACACCCTGAGTCAAAACCACCCAGCTAAGATGCTTTCAAATTCCTGACCCACATGAAGGTAGTATGTGTTAGTTGTTTGTAGCCACTAAGCTTTGGTATGATTGGTCTTATAGCCATAGATAACTAATGCAATTTTCATTCCATTCTTAGTATTAAATTCTGTATTAGTCAGGGTCCAATCAGATAAGAACCACTAAGAGATTATAATTAGATGATAAATTTGTTACATGGATTTGACTATATGCAATGGTGGGAGGTGATTAAATAGTATCTATAATGCTGTTGTCTTCATGTCTAATGACGAAGATTGAGGTCCACAAGAAGGTCAACAGGAAGGGAAGGTGGATGTAAAGGGGAGAGGAGGAGCAAAGTTTCTATGGAACCCATGAGAATGAGCCTGGAATTCTGATGAGTGATTGAAACCCATGCCAGTTTGCACTGCTTCAAACCTGCTGAAATGGATGTCCTGCCAGAGAAACTGGCACCCTTTGTCATAGAGCTCAACACACACCTGGTTTCAGAGTTGGAGAAGCTGAAGGGGACTCAGGGAGAGGTGGAGCAGTTGCAGATTGTATCGACCCTACCCCAATGAGTGAGCCAGCACATAGATAGCAACATGTGTGTGCTACCCTGACTGTCCAGGCATAGAAACAAATGACTGCTTTCTCCCTCCAAATCTCCCTCCATATCTCTTATGGTCCATCTTAACCAGGAAGCTGACACAGTACAAATCCAACATACTCTCTGAAAGGGTCTCATTCACACACACAGTTTTAACTAAAATCTGTGTCTTGGTGATTTCCAAATTGTCTTTACCTCAATCCTTTTCCTGTGCCTCACACAGCTCACTATCTTTTCTTCAAATCACTTCATTGAGGTGTGATTTACATGTAAAGAGCTGTATATATTTAATGTACAAAACTGGATGAGTTTGGGAATAGTATACATGCATGAAACCATTACTGCCATCAAGGCCACAGATATATCCATGGCTTCCCAGATTCCTGACACCACTATTGTTGTTGTTTGTTGTTGTTGTTGTTGTTATTGTAGGAACACCTAAGATCTGCCCTTTTAGAAAATTTTAAGTATAAAATATTGTGAGCTATAGGCTCTATGCTATATAATAGATCTCTAGAACTGACTTATCTTGCATAACTAAAACTACATATCCTTTGACCAAAATCTCCCTATTCCCTCTCTCTAGTCCCCCATACCCTTGGAAGCCACAATTATATTCTCTGCTTCTATGTGTTTGACTATTTGAGACTCTACATATAAGTGAGATAAAATATTTACCTCTTAGTTTCCGTTTTACTTAACATAATGTTCTCCAGGTCCATCCATGTTGTCACAAGTGGCAAGATTTCCTTCCTTTTTAAGACTGGATAATACTTCATTTTTTGTGTATATATGCCAAATCTTTTCTATCCATTCATTCACTGACTGACATTTGGGTTGCTTTCATATCTTGGCTATTGTGAATAACACTGAAGTGAATATGAAAGTGCAGGTATCTCTTTGAGGGCCTGATTTCAATTCCTGTGGATAAATAACCAGAAGTAGGATTTTTGGGTCATATGGTATTCCTATTTTTAATTTTTTGAGGAACCTCCATATTGATTTCCATAATGACTGTACCAATTTACACTCCTACCAACAGTGTAACATGGGTGCACTACACTGAGTTCTCTTTCTTCCACATCTTCACCAACACTTACTATCTTTTTTTTTTAATAATAGCCATTCTAACCATTGTGAGGTGATATCTCATTGTGATATTTATTTGCATTTCTCTGAAGAATAATGGTATTGAACATTTTTTCATGTGCCAGTAGGATTACACAAGCCATTATGTTGATGGGAAACTTCACAGTAGGGGGAAGTAGATATATTAAAGGAACAAATAACATGCTACACTGGAAAAGTGACCAAAAAGTCAGAGGAGCTCATAAGATGGAGTCACTAATTCTGTTTTGGGTAAACCAAGAAAGACTCACAGAGATGAGTCAGAAGTTAAAAGATAACTATTTTTTAGATAGTTAAAGGACATGGTATACTTAAGGACCCACTTGGGAGATTACAACAGTTTGTTGTAATCCATGACAGGATTACAGGAAGAACAGATGAAAAAATCCTTGCCAGACATGTCAAAGATTTTGGTCTTTACACTCTAGGCAACAGGAAATCATTAAAAGACTCTCAGTTGGGGATGACTTGGTCCAAATTTTATTTTGGCACAATTGCTGTAGCAGGTATATACAGAAAGAATTAAAGGTGAGTCAATATCAGAGGCAGGGAGACATGTTACTAGACTATCATAATAATCTATGTAGAAGGAGATGAGAGATGGCAATCTGGCAGTGGGGATGGAAAGTAGGAGGCATGTAGGAGGGTAAAGACAGAAAAATGACCAAAATTGAGAGAGAGAAGGAGAGAGAGGATTCAAAAAGACTGAGGGTTTTGGTCTGGAGAATAAGAGCTGATGATGCTCTGCTCTGAGATCAGAAAGATGAAAAGCAAGTCCTGGCAGCAGGGGGAGGAGGGTGCACTTTGTTTTGAATATGTGAATTTGGATTGCTTTCAAGATATACAAGAGGCAGCTGAAAATATGTTTCTGTGTTATTATTTTTACTTCTTATCACTGATGAATAAATGTGAACTCTATGACCCTAAGCTTTATTTCTTATGGGCAAATATCAAATATCCTCCAAATCAGTGAAATGCTTTCAAGGTCTGAAGGCAATACCAATGCTTACATTTCCTCCCTTGCAGCTTGTGATGGAATGTGAGTTGTTTAGATGATGGGAGAGGATTGGAAAAGATTCAAATTTGGCTTGTGATTTAACTCATAATAGTGGATTTGGGTATCCAAATTATAAAGCCTCTGTGCATGTGATTGTACTAAAATAGGCCCATTGTCACCATATTTTTGTTATGATGGTGTTTTTATATCTTGAAGTCAGTAAAATATGCCATGGCTCCATGAACCAGACTGGACCCTGACTTCTTTGTATTACTCTGAGCTTGCTAGGGAGGTCATAGATAATCACCTTCTTGAGCCACTGTATTATAATTTTCCAAGTGGGAAGTCCATGTGCTTGTTCTTCACTGTGCTTGGTGATTGGGGTGGGGGCGAACTGGGTCTGGGTGCTGTATGATAGGAAATGAAAGTCTCTTCCTTCTCTCTTTTTTTTTTGCTGCATGTTCCTTATTCCTTGGCTTTTGTTTTCAGTAATGGCCCCAAGCAATCAAAAATAACAAAAGCAGAGAGCATATTTGATGCCACCAGTTCTTGGGACCTTAGACTCTGAAATGGTGACTAGAATCTCTTATCTGCTTAGGAAGAAATAGAAGAGGAAGAGGCTGTCAGTTAGAACACAAGGCTGCCTCTAGTACCTCTGAGTTAAGAAGGACAAGGCTGCTGCTTCCTTTTCAGGCAGGAACAGAGACAAAGTGAGAGGAAGGTAAGATAAAGACAAAACTTCTGAAACACACTAGCATGTCAGTGGGTGGTGGGAAATGGAAGAGAGTTGGACACTACCTCAAGAGAAAATTAAAAATTTCAAATGGAAAGTCACAGCAGTCTGCTCCCAGCTTCTGCCAGCATGTAGGCTGAGTGGAAGTTTTTGCTGAACTGGAGTGCACCAAACTTTGTGTATACATCCCCAGAAATATGAGCATACAGCCCCAGAAATTTGAGCACTTTGGAGATTCTAGAAGCAAAAATGGGGACTTCATTTCTATCTGCTGTTTTAGAACAGTGAAGGCTTTGCACATATATATGCCTACAACTTTCAGCACCATGGAAAGCTCATGAAAACAAAACGAAACAAAATAAAAAGCTTGTGGCCACTTTTCTATCTGCTTCCTTAGGGGAAGGGCTTGATCCATCACCTCTAATTCATGGACCATCTCACTTCCATGAAAAGACACTCTCTATCCATGGTAATGCATGGACTTCCATTTCATAAGGCAGTTGTTTTTTATTTTTTGTTTTTTTGTTTTTTGGGTTTTTTTTTTTTTACATACTCTGAGCACAACTTCTACATTTTGGAACTAAAAAAAGTGCAAAAGGAGTAATCTTTTGTATTGTATGATTAGTCATACCTCTGCACAGCCTATGAAGAGAGCAGATTTGGAGCTGAAAATTCTCATTTTACAGATATATATGAGAAGACTATGAGAAGACTACGAGAAGAATCAGAGAGCTGGACTGACTGGCCAAAGGTCACAAAGCTTTAGGATGTGGCCAAGAACCCAAGAATTTCTGGCTCCTCTTTCTTTTACATGTTTATTTAAAAATATTTATGGAGCCCTGGCTGGGTGGCTCAGTTGGTTGGAGTGTCATTCTGTACCACAAAAAGTTGTGGTTTCCATTCTTGGTTGGGTCATATACCTAGGTTGTGGGTTCAATCCCCAGTCAGGGAATATACAGGAGGCAACTGATTGATGTTTCTCTCTCAGATCAATGTTTTTTTTTTTTCTCTCTCCCCCTTTCTCTCTCTAAAATCAATAAACATATTTGTAGGTGAGTATTATATACATATATGTAATACTGTATTTTATAGTAATATATACACACGCATATATAATACACATACACATACACACAGAGTGGATAAAGCATTAGGGACAGAGGCAGTTCCCGCCTATACTCTATTGGAATCTAGGTAATAGTGAGCATAGAAATGGAGTTTAAAAGGTCATGGGATGTGAACTTGAGTTGACACATGATTACCCCTGACCCCTGCTTCACAACCATCTGGCTCACTTCAGCTTTCCAACCCTTGGTTTCTAAATATGTAAAAGGGACATTATAATCCCTGCTACATAGAAGTGCTCTAGAGATTTCTACAGGGCTCTTTACAAAGATGGGTTAGTTTCAGCAGAACTCTTGGAAAAGAAGATAAATGGTCCAAATCACTCCATTTCTAGCAGAAGACTACAGAATCTTCCAAGAGAAATATTTTTTTTTTGTTTTCATCTCAGGATTATAGCAAATTTGACTAGTAAGTAAGAGATTTTTCCCTCCCACAGGACCAGAACTGCCTGTTAATTAACTTTCCTTGGCTGTATGGTCATCTGGCTTCAGCCAGCAGAATCTTGGGGGAGAAAAGAAAAAGTGAAACATGGATAGTCACGTCACTAGCAGAAGCAAATGCCCCAAGTCCTGAGTATAAATTGCTCCTAATTAGGAAATAATTATGCCCCCAAATGGGGCTACATGAATGTAAAGGCATCTCACAAACTGCCGATTAGTTTCATAGAAGCAATGGTATTTAGTGCCACTTCAGTTAATGGAAAATGTATTGGAAATGGCCCATTTTTAACTGCTCCAAAATAAGAGAGAAAAGGCTTGGAATGAGAAAAGGCTCCAAAGACAGGGAATGAGGCAAGAAAAAAAAGGAAAAATTTATTCTTTTTCTTGGCAAGTGTAGTGTAGCATGAGTTTGGGACATGAAGTTAAAACAGGGACAGTTTTGATTTTATTCTGACCATAATGGAAAGGTACTGAACGCTTCAGAGAAGGTGAGGAATGTATTCTAATTAACATTTTTAAAAGATTACCATGGCTTCTTTCTAGAGAATGGATGCACATGAAGGCAAGAGGAAAAGAAGGTGAATGGATTAGAAAGCTACTACAGCAATATAAATGGGAGGTGATGGACTGGGTGACAGTGATAGAACTGATAAGAAGCAGAGGAATCCTGAATGCATTTTACAGATCACCAAGGCAGAGCTGGCCATTGGATTGGATATGAGGGGCGAAAGAGGAGTGATGGATGACGAATAGGTATTTGGCCTGAGAAGCCAAGTCAGTAGCAGTGCTGTTCCCTGAGATAAGGAACCTTGGGGAGGATCAGATTTCTGTGTCTATTGGCAGGTAGTCAAAAGTATTTTTTAAAGATTTTAGGTTTTGGATGTGTTTAACATTTCTAGGTGAAGATATAAAATATAGATATGTATATGTGAGTCTAGAGCTTACAAAGGTAGTTAAATCCAAATTTAAAAAATGAGGGGCGGGATTGTCAGTGGCATTTAAAGTAAAAGGACTGGGTGAGATATTGTAGACTAGGTTGAGAGTGAGGTAAACCAAAAACAGATTCCAAAGCACTTCCCCTATCTGCCCATCCCTGCATGCACCTACTCAACATCTACCACTCTTTCACCCAGCCATCTTTCTACCTATCCATAAATGTTTAGTAAGTGCCTTCGCTGTATCAAATGCTGGGTGGGGTGGTAGGATTCAAAGGTGAAAAATAATATGGCCTCTTTCTGGAAAAGCTCACATTCTAAGATAGCACACATAAAACATACAGTAAAGCTGCCAAATTATTTGATGGAAGTGTGTACAAGAAGCAAGATCAGTCAGCTGTTATCTCTGCTTCTGAAACTTACTTCAAGTATGTACATTTAATATAGACTATCTTCCTTTCTTTGTTCCTTCCTTCACTTCTTCCTTTACTTTTATCACCCAACGGCCACTCTTAAATTAAGAGTGCATCTTATCATAAAGAGCATTTTGGAATCAAGAAAATGAAATAGGTAGATATTCAGTAGACTTTAAGCATCATGAATGCCTAAAGCTAGGAAAGACTGAGAAGAGGTTTCTACTGACAATACATTTTGAAGGAGGATTAAGAGTTGACAAGAAGATGTGGAGGAGACCAGCAGTCCTGGAGGAGAGAAGAGCTTGAGTGAACACATGGGAAAATGAGAGCATTTGGTGTCTTTCTTTGCAGAGGAGCAGAATGATCTCTGACACAGCATAAGTAACATGGTAGAAAGGGGTATGGAAGAAATTGGAAAACTTTGTGTGCACAAACTTTGTGTCATGGAGTCTGGGCTTTTCCTGTGGGTCATTGTTTTAAGCTAAAGGCTTTAAGTAAAGGAGAGGTGGAATGAACATGGCCATATTTTGGTTTTAGAAATGTCAGTTGATTTGGGGATGAGGATTGTCAAATAAAAATTAAGTCTGGCTTTAGTAGGGAGTGACTTTGTTCAGAACAATTACCTCAAAAGGAGAAATATATTATAGCAATAAGAGAAGAGGACTATTGATGTGGAGAGAATGCCCTGACCATAAGCTCTGCAAGTGTCTCAAGGGTTAGGCAAAAAGAGTTTTTCTTTTATAGGGAGAAGCAAACAAAGCTAGAAAGAACAGGTGAGATGTGAGATGAACAGGAGCAGCATGATTTGACAAGATCAGAGAATGTTAGGCCAGCCTATCCCTGGAAGGGGCTGTTAAGGAGAGGTTGTGTGCTGGTTCAGACTGAAGGTGTGCCAAAGTCAGGAACCCAGGAGGAGAGAAGCTTAACCAGCACTCAGTTGACAAGCATTTTGTTCCCAGTGATGAATGGGGACCACAGGTTCAGCCAATCATTTATGCACCAAAAAAAAAAAAAAGGGAATTTGGTGGGGCGGGGGCTTCTATGTCTGGCCTTGGTAAACAAGGGGGCATGAGTCATATCTAAATCACATAAAGAAGGGTGGTTCTTTGACGTATATGGTATGTCTTGAAACACAAAAAAGGAGGGGAGATCTTTAACCATCACCTTTTTTTTCAGAATCACAATTCACAGGGCTTGGTAAAGTTCAATGTTATCCAGAGTCAAGACTGCAAGTGTGGGAACTGCACA
The DNA here is from genome assembly GCA_028533065.1 of Trachops cirrhosus. NCBI lineage: Eukaryota > Metazoa > Chordata > Mammalia > Chiroptera > Phyllostomidae > Trachops > Trachops cirrhosus. The sequence goes on from CM052540.1 coordinate 94,108,435, forward strand.
GGAAGATGAGGTCCAGATAAGGCACAGTGGCAGAGAACGTCAGTAAAATCCTGAAGCTAAACCATGGATTCTTCCCAATTCCATGCTTCCCTCTATACCCCTTAAGTGCACAAAGGGGAGATATCAAGTTATTTCCACATGTAATAATAAGCCTGCCTGACTCATAAGTGATGCCCACTGCTGCAGCAACAATGACAACAAAGACCACAACACTGTTTCTTATTTTCATATCAATTGGCAGAAATTATCTTTATTAGAAAAATGAAATTTTCCTGTATTTACATTTTTACACCATAGGACTGGGCACTTTCATTGTCTGGGAGTTATATACAGATCAGTTTGCACACACATTTCAAACCCCATTCCTTAAAACAGTTGATAACACGTTGAACAAAAATAAAAGACATACTACAAGAAGACAACCATAGTATATACTTCCTCTATCGTAGAAAGGTGTTAAGCAAACATGTAATTTAGTAGCTATCCTTGGAAATATTTAATACAGTTAGTAGCACTTCCTCATGCAATGGATTAAAATATGACAGGTATAAGCTGCTGTGATTGGTACATGAACATCTATTCCCAAATGGAAACCATTGAGTAGAGCACACAGCTTGCTTTGGGCTCCACCATACAAGAGATCAAGCCAGTTCTGATGTGGGTTTTGAATTGTGTTTGAATGTAGCTGTGAATGGAAACCCTTTATATAAAGCTCAATCCCATCCATTTTGGGTTAAAATAGACTCAGACATGGACCATTAAAGTTGCGTCATTCAATTTCTCTCTTGTGGGTAATGGCCAGTTTGTGTCTTATGCGGTAAGTCTAACACGAATGAAAGATCAATAGTTTACTCTCCCTTTCTGTCTAAGAAGGCCATTAATTATGATTTTAACAATCTACTTCTTATTCTAGCCACCAAATTAATTCACCAAATTCTTTCTGAATATTCAGCTTGAAATATATATACTATTCACAAACACATATGCACAGACATTCCATTATGATAAACAACATTGAAATATCCTGACTAAATAATTTGGCAAGTATATGCTTTTAACTATGTTTTAGCAGGGGGATGAACAAGATTAAGATTCACAGTTAAAAACAACTGATGAAGAAATCTTTGGGGACTCTCAGGCTTGGAAGATATCTAAGCCAATTCTGTCCATGTAATTAGTTATATTGAGGAATTTACTGAATTTTCTATGAAAATGTTATTTTTGATCTTACCTCTTATTTGAAAAAAAAAGGCAATTGACATCCTTTACCACTGAAAAACATGGGAAATATGAATGTCACAAGTGCCATGTTCATCTTCCCCAAACCCATCAGAATTTGACCCCAAATAGTTGTTGAATCTTTAATTTCTAAATTGGAACATTTCCTTAGTGGTCATGGCCCCAGAGCTATAAACTTAATACATTTAAGAATTAAAAAAAAATAAAACAGGGTTTAAAAAGTCAGTAGTGTTTACTTATTTGAATTAGCTTAACTGAGAATAGAAATAATTTAGCAAGTCTTAGGTGACTAATGTAAAAATCTTAATTGAATTCAAAAAGCTATAATTGTTTTCCATGGAAAAACCAACCATGTTTTTATATATCTGGACCTTCACTATTTGTTCAGCTATCAATGGTCTTTGATTTGAGCCCTTTAAAGCTTAAAACAGCAAAATGTCAGATCGATGAGGAGCATTTAAAATGCCAAAGACAAACTTATGTTGCTGGAGAACAATTAACCTTATTAATTTAAAAGGCAGCTGTGGTATTGGCTACATGTTATGTTAATATCCTTTTGAAGGCTCATCTTAAATCCTTCCCAAAGGGGTAAGAGAGAATTAAGTGGAAGAGGTTATGACCCAGGGCTATGGCTAATGAGGAATGTTCTAGAACCGCAAAAATGCAAACTCATTTTTTCATGGATATGGTCCATAAGAGGGATTTATCAGTGATGATCTCAGTTTTGTCTTGTTTGTTTCTGCACACTGCTGACATCTTATTTGAGGAAGTTAAAATGAGAAATGGCTCCATTTTAAACAATTTGGTTTCTGCTCCCTGGAGAGTTGTGTACTTTGAAATATGGCCCCAGTGAAGAAATACCACTGGCCAAATTCTTCTTTTGAGTGTTCCAGTTTCTGCACAGCTCAACATCCCTGGGAGAATGTGGTCATGCACTGTGGACCAACAACTGGATCTCCAAATAGCTGTTAAATAATAACTTTTTTGCCCTTAGAGACTTTTTACTACCAGCTTGAAACAGCTAGAGAATTTCTCAGGGATGAGGACATTAGGACAACTGAATGATTCACAGAACCTTCTAGAAAAACATTCCTCAGATTTCAGATCAGTGTCCTCATCTATAAAATGGACTTAAGGGGCTCCCACTCACAGTAAATATAAAGTGCCAGGAGAGAGCAGTGTGGCTTACAACATGGGAGGGCAAGAAGAAAAGAATGGGTGGGCTCAGTGTCATTGTCCACACAATGGATTTTTAAGTGCTAGACCATTCTGAAATCCTAGAATACCTAATGGAAACATTCCAATTTGACACTCTTTAAAGAGACAAACTGAACAAGCATTCACTAATTCAATAGTTATCTTAATGTCAATGACCAGGAAAGTAACTCTAAGATGATTTAAAAAAAAAAGTCTGAGAAAGAAAAACAATCCTACTAGTTGGCCCTCAGTCATTCTGACCACCAAAGCTCTTGGTCATTTATGCAAGTCTATTTCCTATCATACCTCAAACCTTATTCTGTCTGCTTGGCAAAAATAACCAAAAATATAGACGAAATTGAAGGGACAGTCACTTGCAAATAACATGACCTTTTTGAAAATGGGCCAAATGTTTTGTTAGGAGAGCTTTAATGAGGGGGCTACAAGGCAGTGTGTGTGCACGTGCATATGTGTGTGTCCACATACATGTGAAAACATACTATTTGCATATATTTAATGGAATTAGCCCTGATGTCTGCTGAGAAAAAAAGGAAGGGAATATTTAAGATTAGGCACATGCTAAGTAGAGAAAATAACTCTCTGGGGACCAGAAAAGTAAATGCTGAGTGCAAGCATACAGGGGAGAGACACAAATAGCATTCACGTCTCAGAAGCGACTGAGAACAAAGCTGAGTTACCCAGGAGTTCTCAATGCACCCCAAACCAGACAATGAGGGGAGGACACTGACTAACTTCCTCACAACAGAGGATGAAACTCAAGAGAGACCTGCGGGGACCTCTAAACAGCATATCTCTCTTTCTGACTTCTGTTCTGACCTCTCTGGAGATCAGGCACTTTAAGAATATGCCTAACATTAGGGATTTACTAGCAAATTCTTATTGATGAGGCTGAGATGGACTTGAGCCCCAGTTTCCTTATCTGGAAAATGGGAGCACTCAGACTTACAGCCTAAGGTTATTTTGAGAATTACACTCTAGGATATGCCTAGAATATTGTCTATACTCAACATAGATATATTTCAATACTTCCAAGTTTAACTTCTGCCCCAAGGCATATACTTGGGATAAGCAAAAAATCTAATATTCTAGTAATGTAAGAATAGGATGGACAGAGAAAAATAAGTTCACTCCCCACCCACCATTTTCCTGAAATTTCCCTGCCCCATTTTCTCTCCAGGGCACCTGATTTGTTCTTTTTCACCAGCCACAACAGTAGGCACTTGGGACTCAACAAGGAATTTTCCCTGATCCCTTCCCTGATACATTTATAACCTGAACTATCAAAAGTATTCTTCACAAGTCAAAAACAAAACCAAACAAAAAGGCTTTCAGGAAATAGTCTTTTTACATCATTGTCTATTTTCTAAACCTTTGAGGATTTTTTCCAACCTCTCCTTAAAGCACATATAAAGTAGAGAGGGAAGGAGGCAAAGGCTGGAGAACTGAGTGGAATCAGATCTGAGCCTGTCTGTGCAAAATATGGAAGGGCAAGTTTAGTCACCTGTTTAGATGCTCCAAGTTTTCCTAAATACCAACTTTGAAGGTTTAAGTAACCAAGGGCATCCCCAGGAGCACCAATTATATTCTCCAAAGTTACTGACAGATCTAGGGGAGGGTGTTTTGTTTCTTTGATCATGGAATCAGCTAGATTTTTATTTTCTGGCAAAAACTTTATTCATCATTTCTAGTTTCTACATTTACTCTGTGTTTGCATTTCCTGGGTCCTTGGTTATCTTTTGTATTAAGGAACTTAATGCCTAGACCATAAGCTACTATGGCAAGAGACTATTTTCTATTCCCTTTGCAGCCCCCCAATCCCAAATTGGCCTTAAAAGGAGAGTGGATACTCAGTCCATTGCTATCAGCTGATCAGTGTCCTTTACTCATCCTTAGCTCATGAGGATCACTGCCAGCTTACATCTTTGGTTTGAGATTTTAAACTGTAGCCTTCATTGACTCCTCCCAGGAAATAGGTCCTTGAAAAAAGTTTTTTCTCTTCCAGGACTCTGAGGCAGGGAGTGCTGGGGATCTCAAAGGAAAACCAAAATCAAAGAGGGATGCTTGGGTCTGTGTAAGGCAAGAGGCAAAGAAAGATGGGTCAATTCTATGAGGTTCTCTGGCTCTTACTACAGAGGGACTCAGAAGAGCCCTCAAGAGAAACATAGAAATGAGTCAGCATGGTAAAGGGAACCAAGCTGGAACTGGGCCATGAAGTCTTAGGTTCTAGACCTGGCTCTGATACTGTCAACCTGAAGACCATATAGATTATTGACTCCTTGAGAACTTCATTTCCTCTTAGTGTTCCCATCTTCCCCCGCTTCCCCTACATCTTGGTGTATTTCTTTAAGTTATGTTTTTCTCAGGCCCTCCTGGGCAGGCACCCTTAACTGATACTCTACTGAGAGTACTTCTGGCCACAGAAAGAGTGAGAGTGGGGGAAGAGGATAAGGAATTTAATAGGAAATATGCCCTTTGATTGGTTTACAGAAATCATACACATGTCCATTATCAGTAGTGTCTTCAGAAGCAAATGTGAGCAGAATATATTCCATACTCCTAACTCCAGATACATTTTCAAAGAAGGGGTCAAGAACACCAACACCCAAATCCCACTGGGCTCTGTCACCCTCCCTAGAACTAAGATTTTTAAAAAATACTGTCCTCTCTACATAAATATCATCCCATCAGTAACCAGAATGGGTTTTCCATGTGTTAATACCATTATCACCATTCAATTTTTAACATAAACTTTACATTATGTACAATTTTATTTGTATAATACACTTACGTGTGAATTGTAGAAATCAAGCATGTATAGTATATACATGTGTACACAAGCATTTGTATTCACAGGATAAGTGCATTTGATTATCTCCGATCTCTATCCAGTGGCAAGCTGACCCCATGTGATAACAATTAGATATGAACACAGTACAATGGAAAGGGATCAAATGGGAAAGGGCAACGGCATATTGGAAGAACTTTTCAAGTATAGGCCCCACTTTACCTCTCATTAAGCACTTTCAACCCTGTTGAGGAAAAGAAGGTGGGGGTATCCAGAAATGTCTCATTTTGTCTTAAGTGAAAATAAACAATGCTTTTGCAATGGAAATTACCTTTATAGAGAATCTTTAACCCACATTAATAATCAACCAGTAAGTTTAGCTTCCACCTACTCAGTTTCATTTTGGGTTTTTACCTTGAAGTCCAATTATGTGTATTATAGCCATGGTTAATACAAAAACAGGGTCCATTGCAGAGACAGCTCATGTCCTCTCTTCAAGGATTCACACACAAGAGCAATGCACAAAGAAACAGTACAGGGATGTACATCAAGTTAACGAGTAATTCAACTCTTCTGAAAGATATTTAGGTTTCTCAAATGAGTATTTATTTAGGTCTCAAACTGCAAGGGATTTCAGTGTAACGTATTTATTTATATGACAACTGATTATTAAAGTTGCACTTTTTAGGTTTAAAGGAGATAAATTTTTAATCACCATTTAATTAACACCAACTTTTTTTCCTTTTTCATTAGCAATTCTATTTGCAAAGAATTCAGGGCATTTGTCATTTCCTGAGAAGGATGCAGAATATTAAATACACATCAGCACTAGACATATCAAATAGAATAAACAATGTGTGCCTACCGTGGATCTTTTGACTAATTAACTGCCTTGGCTAGAGTCCCATTTAAGTGAAACTATTTCATTTGTAAACAAGGTGTAATTTTCTTTTTTTCTCCCCTGAAAATAAGCATGAATTGATTTGACTGATTTTGCTGCAATAGGTGAATTTTAATGCTTTCATCAGAAAAGCTAAGTATGAACACTGCTCAGGCTCCCTGTGAAACAGGGAAGAGGAAACAAAGTACACTCCATGAAACACCTGGTCATGGTGCTGGCTATAATCATGCAGTGATATTTGCAAAGGGCGGAAGAGTAATGTGTGGGGAGGTTATAATCTCACACGTCTCATGGAAGCCTCACTGACAGAAAAACAGACTTATCAGGAACATGCCTTCTCAGAGAATTGAAGCCAGCTGTGACCTAAGAACCTGAGTGTGGGATAATAAGCAAAACTATTTTCCACAAATGCATAAGTTTCCCAGGGTAGAATTTATGCCCTAGAAAACTGTCCTCTTAACATAGAATATTTTAAATTGGTTGCATGTATGTACTGTTACACATGGGCAGGAACATGAGCATTTGCATTCAGGTATATCAGTTGGGTCCTTCTCAAAAGGAGAGAATCATATAAAGTTAATGAAACATCATTATGATGCCAGCTCTGAACTGAGTCAGGTATAACTCAGGCTCAAAATTGGGTTCAGAGATTCTGGCTCCTTGGCATGAATGAATCTAAGGTCACAGAGCCCTTTGGGATGGATCCATAGTTCAGGGCTTTTTATTTAATTTTTGTCACCTCCTGCACTGTAGGCGTACTTTACTGTTGGGCAGTGTACTCCTGATATTCTTTTCCCAAAGAACTTACCAGATGTGAATTACCTCTGAAGAGCTCCAAACATCACCTGTCACTTGAAAATTGACCATCTGATCCATCGTCAATTTTCTTATATTCTGGATCATCCCAACTAAGAATCAATGAATGAGTGTAGGAAGGAAATTAGGTATTTATTATATAGCAACAAATTCTGACTATTTATTTTTTAGAAAAACTTTGGGTATGAAGGAAGAATATTTTTTCAGTACATTACTATTGTTTCTTCTAAAAGTCACACTTTTAGTTTCTTATCCAGAGAAGTATGGAGTTAATAACAGAAATAATGCTGCTATTAGAAGGCTTTTTCAGCCATGGAATCATTCCACATGTAATTTGCACTCTCCCTGGAGATCCCTGTCACATTTGGCTACCCCATGCATTTTGAGGACACTGGAGAAAGACAAAGCCTCTTTGGATTAGTGACATACCACTGCTCTGTATTCTGGGGAGACTTTTTAATTCATGTCATGTTAAGACATGCCAAATTTGTGGGTAAATGGAGGTGATCCTGGCTGAGGGAAGACAGGTCTGGGATGCAATGGAAGGGCAAAGGCAGAATGTTCTAAAAGATGATAGAGTCAGTGGTATGCCTAAGATTGGAAAATGGGGTGACTATTCAAGGTCCTTCACTCTATGCTCCTCCATTATTGGGCCTACAGGAGGCAAAGTTGCAGTATCCTGTGTTCAAATACAAAATACAGTGTTCAATTATATTTGTTATCCCATCTAGTCAGTCCCTTCTTCCTTTCTATCTCAAAAGTCATGGGAAGACTTCCTCATCCATTGCCTTTCTCTGCCTCTCTACTACTGACTGAGATTTACTACAAACAGTTTTCATCATTGGGGGAATATTGTAAGTGAGGTGCACTTCCCCAGAGATGGAGCCATTCAATGAATCCTCAAGCTCAAAGAGAATTATTCCTGGCACCTGCCCACTCACAGGAAAGCACTACCTACAAAATAGAACTCACCATTAATAAAAGAAACAAGAAAACTTTTCAACATGCCACTCTGTCCCCTCTTCTAAGAACCCGAAGCAAAATGCAGGAGGAAACAACAGTCAGGCTGGTGTACATTAGTTTAGGGTTTCTGCAGCATGGCACGAAACAGACCGAGGTAGTCTGAAAAAACTGATGGCTACTTCTCCCGAATATTTCAGGGATAGTAATATATTTAAAATACAGTAATCATTAGATTAATATATAAAATCTTTAATGTTGTTTGCATTTTTTATAATATTTAATCTTTAAACTAGAAAATTCTGGTCTGATGAAGTATCATAACAATGGTCTTTATTTATTTAGGCACTTGGCATGTGCCAGGCACAGTGCTGAGAGCTCCCCAGGGATAAAGATCCTCCCTCTCCCCCCAAATATGTTAAATGAGTATCATTTCATATCATACATGCACAGGTTTGAGTAGAGTAAAAATGGGATAATGGAGGGGACTAAGAAATGACAAAAGCTTTAAGGAATTTTTCATCTGCCTCTGTTGGTGTTAGTGAAACAGGCTCCAACAGAGTGAATATTTCAGAAGAGAGAAATCACTTGTCCCACTGATGTTTATCCATAATTTGGAGGATGCTCAGGGTAGATGTTTGAGTGTCTTTCATGTTTTGAAGGTTTTTGATTTGAAGAGTCTGGGGTGGCAATGAGTGTCCAACTAAATTTCATGACGTTAAGAAACATAAACCTAAAACCACACTAGCCTTCTGCAGACAGATGGCATTGGACTTCTTACAGATCACAGCACACATATGGCTGTTGGTGCGTGCCACCACATTAAGAACCCTGGGAACAGGAACACACAGTTAATTAGACACCACCATGGCTGTTTGGCAACTGAATGAGCTACGGTTACTCAAGGAGGAAAGGGGTAACAGATACTATACAACCCTGAGTCATCACCAGAAGGGAGGAAATGCAAACTTACGTACACAGGAGTCTTCAAGATAAACTACAATGGCCACTATGTCATAGACAGAAGATCCACACTTAGATATTGAAGACATACACGCGTTAGTTTATGCAGCTCTGAACGAGACCATTAAAGCCAAGGGTGAGAGTGTCTGTGAAACACGCAAATAGACAGCCAAAGAGATTCTTGTAGCTCTGTGCCTGAGGGCCCTTCTGGCCTTTTATTCCAGATGTGTCTTGGAAATGGACTATTATGAAGGTAGCATAGTTAGCATGAAACCCACTGATTTGCTATTCTTTGGGGGAGCCTGGAGTCCTGGGCTTGGGCGTGGGCTGTGATGGAAAGCATGACAGTAAAGCTGAAACAGTTACAAAGCCAAACTTCCTAATCCCTTGCACATATCAATCTCACTGCAGTGCAGATTTATTTGGTCTGTGTCGGATTTACATGCACACCATATTGCTTATTCTGTATTAGAGAAACCATTAGGCATTTCTGATGAGAAAATCACATGGTGGACTGACTTAATAGAATTTGGAATATAGGAAATCACAACATCACCATTGACATCCAAGGCATCGTTACTGCCAACATACCTAGTGGGCATGTCCAGGAGACTTGCCCTTTTATTTATTATTTTTGGTTAAGGACTCACCTATCTCATATCTAAGATTCTCAGCATATACCTCACAATATTCCTTGAGTGGAAGACTATGGCATGTAGCCATGTGCAAAAGAACCAACAAAAAAAAAATGCCTTCCTAAATCCTCTTCCTCTTTGCAGGGTACTATTGGACATCTAACATTTTCTCTCCAGAACATTGGCCATTATGTATGTTTCCCTATAGATAAAACATTAAAGGAAGGCTTTAAACATCAGATTCAATACTAGGCATTTTCTTGTACACACGTCTATTGCTGCAGGAATTCAAAACCCTAGGGGTAGAGTACATATTATTCTTATTTGCAGCATAAGGCATAACATGCTCAGAAATATACACATCGTTGTGGCCTCTACTGTCCCTGGAACAGTACGATGCCGTTGACCTCAAGGACGATCGAAGGTAGCTGTCATTCACTGTCTGGGATGGCAAGGAGTGTTTATAAGGGTCCGAGGGGCATCTCCCAATGACTAAGCGTTGGTCATCCCCATAGGGGTGGAGGAAAGGGTTATCAGAGGTGTGGTCTGGCAAGAGAGACTTGCTCCGCTTGCTGTCCTCCAGACCCTGAGGGAAGAGGGAGCTTTTGTTCCCCAAGAGTTTGCTGGAAGGGACACTAACAAGACTCCCGTATAGATTTCCCTCCAGAAGACGTTCCCTGTCCTTGAGGCTTATGCTCCGAGAGGGCCTGCTAAGGTCCATCTCCCTAGGTTTGTCAAGGATGTTATCGTAGGAATGCTGACGGCTAATTCTTAGCTTGTTCTTTTGGAACTGGAAGGTGTTGTTTTGTGCCCAGTCCTGCCGGTAGGCCTCTTCCTGGGTGGCTGGATTACCTGTCTCCTGAAGCATCTGGTCTTCATCTATGTCATAGAGATTCCCCATCCGTAGGCAGGCATCGCACTTGAAGGGAGACCTCATGGTGAAATGACCTGAATAGGTGGGCAGGTTGGAAAGGCAGCTCCTGCAGTGTGTGGAGTTCTGCCGGTAACGGTCACTGCCCTCGCTGAGAGGGGAACTTTTGTCTTTCAAGGTGAAGTGCTTAGAGTAGAGTTTATACTGGTCATTGTTGGGAAGCCCATCTTCATTGTGCAGAGGGTTCCTGTTCATGGGCAGCGTGGAGTCCCCCTTGCGAAAATTCTCATTGCGGTCCTGGTAGGCATCTGGGAAGTCCACATTCTCAGGAAGGGCCATGTTTTCAACAAACTGGGGGGGATCTAGGTGGAAACTTGGCTCCTTCTCACCATCAATGGTATAGATCTTGTCCCTGGGGGAGCTTGCTTTTGTCTTCAAGTAGGACCGCTCAGCCTCACTGCAATCCTTGGGGTACTTGGAGGCCACTGACATTTTGAAGTTGTCCTTGGTCTTGTGGTTCTTACTGGTGTCAGGTTCCCTGTGGCATGTGGCCCGACTGGAAGTTTCTGAAATATCTGAGTGAGCCACCTCTTCTGGAAGGTACCTAGGACTCTTTAGGGAGTGGGTCCTATTCTCCACTGTTCCTTCATTTCTCTGGGAGACTGGGTTCTGGGTCACTGAATCTTGGCGTAGAGATTCCACAGATTTCTTCCAAAGCTGCCTGGGCCTGGAGTTCCCTTTGGGTTCTGTGCTCACAGCCACCTCTACTGTGTTAGGGTTGGACTCGTTGAGAGTCAGAGGGTGCTGACCCTGGAACACATAGTTATTGAGGTTATCCTTGTGTCTGTTGGCCACAAATGTTTGGAGTTCATTCATGTTGTCCCCAAATATGCTGTCTTTTCCCTGAAAGGACCTGTTGTCTGAATATATTAAATTTCCCTTGTCTGAAACCATGTCCATGATGAGGGAACCTCTTTGGATGAGGTCAGCAGCTCTTTTGGGAGAATCCATTCTCGAGGAGTTCATGTTGGACATGTTGGAGATGTCTTTGGCTGATCGAAAGAGTTTTAACATGTTGCTCTGCGACCCGCTCAGATTGAAGTCTGGTGACTTCTTTTTTTCTTCAATGTGCACCCCATGAATACAGCTGTAAATGCCCTGTGGGAAGTAACATAGCACACCATCAGCAGCAGCAATGAAGAAACCACTTCTCACCTGAACTCAGCCTGAAAGGTCAGATATGGCCTCCTTGTAGGAGCCCTGGAGAAATACTGAAATTCAGTTGGAGGCCTGATAAGTTTCTTAAATGGATGTGACCAGTGACAAGGCATCATGCTAATCTTGTCTCTCTGGCTCAAGATTATTGGACACTTTTGCAAATAGTCATACATGAAGTTTGAGAAGAGGTATCCATGAATGCTCACGATACCAGGGTCAGCTATTGACAAACAAAGTTGGCATAAAAGGACCACTTATTATTAATTCTTTTGGGAGATTACCCCTACTCACATACTGAAGCTATCGATCAAATCATGAGGCCCAAGCAGGTCAGTCAGAAAAATCCTTTCTGATTAAGGGTAGGCATGAAATTCATAAGCAATCAATTAGATTTTTTTGAGGAATAAACATAGATGCTAGGATAGAAGGAGCAGTTTCAGGGGACCAGTATTCCCACCATGTGGGGACATTATCCTGAGAGTGAAGCCATCATAGAAAAAGGTAGAACCCAGGGGATAGAGAGACATGACATTTTGAAACTTTGGGGCCAGTCTCTTGAACTTGTTCTTACCCAACTCCATATATCCTTTGTGTGTTTGTTTGTGTGTGAATTTGTTCAACATGGAGTTGGGTTTTGGTTACTAGGGATGGAGGAGAGTCCTGATGACACAGTGCATGGCATTTAAATCCATCTAGGGACTGAGTGACTTACAGACTCCTGGGTAGCTCAAATATAGGCATGTCGATCTATATGTCTCTTGTTTTCCACTACACTTTCTTCCATACTTAAAACATGCTGTTTACTTCTACTGAATAGTAGTAACTCAAGGGAAGAACTCTTGATTTATACTAAATAGTAGGCAAGAGGGAGTCAGTGACATTGTGATCTGTGGTCCCCTCTCTCCACTCCTGCTTCCAGAGTTTGGCAGCTATACCTAAAAGGAACAATCAGATCAAGCCTGAAGGATTTGATCTGCTCCTCCCAGGAATGATGGGAAGCCAGCCCAAGAAAGAGTTTGTAAAAGTGAATGCAGCAGCTGCTGCTGACTTTGGCATAAACTTGTGGAAAGTATATGTGCTTAACTGTGGACTCTGATAATAGTGGCTCCATCAGTTACCCATGGTGAGGAAGAGTTTCACCTGCAGAGATGCTGAAGGAACTGTGACAGCCTCAACCCTGCTGCATTTTTCTTACAGTTTCCTAGAGACAGTCTCCACTTTGGTCTTCAATGAGAGGTCAATAGAAAAGTTGTGTGTTCAAGCATCTCTTTCTCTGATACTCCCAACCCCAGCCTGCATGACATCACACCCTTTCCCACCTTCCTGCAGCCTTGTCTTTAGTCTCCTTCTCTGCGTCCTGTGTGGCTGGCTGTTCACCTGCCAAGAAGCCCCATCTCCTCATTGCTTCCAGAGGGGCTGGATGTGGAAATTATACAAATGTACATATGTTTCTTATAGCACAACGCTTCAGAACCTTTTATGTTAAACTATGCTTTCTTTACCCAGTTTAGTAATAGAATAATTTTATTCCTTGACCTAGAGGGACTGTGCTAGCATGAGTGAAAATCAGGGTGTTTCCTGTATGTTTGAATCAACCAAGATCTGTGCTTTTTCTTCCTGTTGTTAGTGTGATGAAAATAGTAGCTTTTAAGTTTTTTTCAAATTTTCAATTTCTTTTTCTTCTTTTTTTGAGATGTATCTGCTTTTACTTGAGATCAAAAAAGAATAGTTATTTGATATTTTCTTCTAATGAGCTTCTCTCTTTCCCCTTGAGATTTTGAGATTTCCTTGACCCCTTCATTGTCAGAGCAGTATGGTCCTACCTACTGAGAGAAGCTGGCTGTCTCTCTAGCTGAAAGACACACAGAAGTGGTCAGAGAACCAAGTTATGTTTCAGAAGATGAGAGGATGGCTCCTGACTGTTTTCTGTGACCCCTGGTTTTCCCTGGGACTAACTCACATGACATAGCTAAGACACCTCCCAGGTGTATCTGCCTGGTGAAACCATAGGCAAGAGTCAACGTGACAGACCCAGCCTGTACCCCAGGTTTTGATACAGTATTCTCCAGGCGAGTTGATCCATATTCTAGATGGGCTGCTGAGGGATGGGGTGCATATTAGAGGATAATGTGAGGAAGAGTCAGAGATTTGGAACCCACTGGATGCGAGTCCCAGCTCCAACTTTACTAGCTCTGTGACTTCAGATAAGCCATTGCATCTTTTCGAGCCTCCATTTCCACATCTGCAAAATGGGATCATACACTCCTAAGGAGGGTACCAGGGCAATATAAACTAAGGTAAGCAAAGCACTTGACACAGTAGGGGCTCAATAAATGTAGGCTGGACAAGCTGCTCAGTCACCCCTGACCTGCCCTTCCTTGTGTTACCTCGCCTCTCATTTCACACTAGCATGAGCACACAGTGCCCATTTTGTCGGAGCTCCAAGAAAATGCCTGTTACCCTTTACTACCAAAGACTTGTTCTTGAAAGCCACTGTGGCTTCCTGGTTAGATAAGCAGCCCAAATCCCACCCCAGGAGCCAAGTCCCCAGGCTCATGTTTCTTTCCTCTCTGCACAGTTCTCTCTTCCTTGTCCTCTCCTATTTGTAGATTCTGGCTACATTTTATGGGTTGTAGAAACAGGGTATGCTCTCAAACCCACACTGGACTTAGCTAAAATTACCAGTGAAGACTCAACATGCTGATCCAGACAATTTGCTCTGCTCCTGCCAAGGGCCCCTGACCTCTCAGAACATTCTCTGTGGGGCATGGCTTGACTGTCCTTGACACATGGGCCTGATCCCTAAGGTGTCTGCTATGTACTCAAATGTTTGTGCCTTTCTCTCAAATTCATACATTGAGATCTTAACCCCCAATATGGTGGAATTAGGAGATTAGGCTTGACAGGTACTTAGGTCATGAGAATGGAGCCCTCATGAATGGGCTCAGTGCAGTCATGAAACTGACCCCAGAAATCTCTCCCAGCCCTTCCACCAGGTGAGGACACAGATGTCTGTGACCCAAAGAGAGCCCTCACCCAACCATTCAGATTCCCAAGCTCCACAGCTGCGAGCAATATATTTCTGTAGTTTATAAGCTACTCAGTCTGGTTCTTTGCTATAGCAGTACAAATGGACTAAGACGGTGTCTGTGCCTCCTTTATTGGCCCCAGCTGTGGGCCAGCCAGAAGCTTCTTGCTTCCTACTCCCCTCATCTGAGCTCCTTGGGAAGGTGTCACTGTTCCATCTCTCTGGTCCTTGTCTTTGCTCTGTCTCCCATTCCTCATATCTCAGGGGACACCAAGTCCATTCTTTTTGATGGTGACAGGGAATATATTTTGCTACATGAGAGGGAAAGCAGTTTACAGAGAAAACAAAAGCTAAGGGCATCCCATAGACAAGAGGTACAGTTTTGTAAGTTATTGAAGACAAAGGCCACAGATGTGGGAGAAACTTGGTTCTAATGTTAAATGGCTTCTCTAAGTTCTGGCCTTCTCCCTGGGCAGTTCCAGAAGCGCATGTGTCTCCAGTTGTTTTTGTTCAAATTTTCCAGAACTTCCTAAGGGACAACAAGCCCACAAGGAGGGCTGTGTGTATTTGTTGTATGGCAACAACTTTACATGTATCGTTTGGCTGGGCAGTGTGCTTTAGTTTGGAGAACTGGTAATGGAGAGACCTGGCTTATGTGCAGAAAACCCTGCCTTGGGTAGAAGTAGAAGTGAATTTCAGAGCATCCTAGATGAATGTCTCTTAGAGAGGAGTGTAAACTCTGAAACTGACAAAAACATGCCACCCAACCCTGCACACACAGACAGGTTTCCTCTTTCATGCCATTTTTTCTGGCATGAGAAATGAAGTGAGAAGACCCTTGTTGTTTCAAGGAAACAGAGTGGACCCTGAAGAGTCTCATTCTAACCTGTTGGGCCTCAGTTTCTCCACACATAAGATGGGTGTGATCAAATCAACCTCACAGGGTATTGTGAGGATTAGAGTTAAGGGCCCAATGTCTTGTTTCACACTAGGCATAATTTATTGTGTCATTGTGATCTTGCATTTGTAGGAAAGTAGGTTCTTTGCTTGGGAATTCACCACTGCATTTTTTTTTGTTTTTGGTTTTGTTTTTGAGAAAATGATTATGTGTACACAATGAAGACACTTTTGTTTTGGTGTGTGTTCTCTGAACTGTGAGTAAGCATGTATGTAAGGTGGCACATGTGTGACTAAGCACATAAGACAAGTTTTAAAGGTATGTGCTGGTCCTTGACCAGAAAGGAAGAACATTTTTTTGCAACCTAGAAGAACTTCTATGCACAGCATCAGGACCTAAGCCCATTCTGGGTTTCCCTAATAAATGAAAGACATATTTATTAGGGGAACTCAGAATGAGAAAAGTATGTCAAGTATGAGATCTTTTTATTCACACATATCAGGCTGTGCTTATTTTAAAAGATAAACCTTATCTGGGGAGAAGGAGGATCAGTGCTCAAGCAGGGTTCTCTGCAACCTTCCAGGGTAGGAGTGGTGGTGGCTAGGAGTTTCAAGGGGACACAGAAGTTCCTTCAGTGCTCCTTAGGGATGAGGGTCCTCCCTGCCTTAGGGAAGGGAGACTGAAGTTCAAATCTAGTCTGTCAAGCTGCAAACACAACAATGGTTGCTCCTGTGAGCTCAGTCTCCCCTCCACTCCCATTCTTCAAGATGCTTGTTATCGACTTGGCTTCCTTAAGCCAAGGAAGATGCCGCCTGATGGTATCTTAGACCAAAGAAACTGCTCTTCCAAACATAAGCAGGATTTATAAGTAAATGCAGCAGGGTGCATTTGCTCATGATAATCCCAGAACCCTTTAGATATGGAAGGCCTTTAGTAATTAGCAGAGAGAATTAGCTTAAAGTTGGCATACCTAGCTGTATGCATGCATGTTGTTATTTTTTAGCAATCTGTGTGTTTAGATGCCATGAAGCTAATTAATAAATATATTCTTGCACAGAATTCAAGTTTACAGTGCCATTGAACAGAGAAAATAAATCTTCTTCAATAAGCTAATGTGTACTTTCTGAATCTCCGAAGTTCTTAAAATTACCAAATGCTTAGACTACATAAATTCCTTTTAAAACAATTATTTAGTTTTCTCTGTAAACCTTAGCATATAAAATTAGATGTTTTTAACCAAATATTTTTTATCACGTTTCAAATTCTAATTCATTAAACTCCTTCAGTTTGAAAAAAAATCCAAGATGAGTAAATGGAAGAAAAAGGAGATAAATAGATTAAATAGATGGATGGATGGATAGATGGACAGATGACTGGACAAATGGACATATAAATGAATAGATGGGTGAATGGATAGATGAATCAATGAAGGGATGGATGATTGATAGATTACCAAATAGATAATGTTATACTATGTTGGAAGATGAGTAAACAATATGTATGTATTTGTTTTTATTATGATTCAAGTAAGTAACTAGATTGTGTGGAATATGTAAATATATTATGTGAGTTGAATGTATGTATATATTGTATAGTATGATTTGTGTCAAATCTTTTGTGTTGCTTGTGTTTGATATTTGTTGCTTGTGTGACAGTGTGGGCTCTAGCTGGTACACCATCTACATTCAAATCTTGGCTCCACCAAGACTCTGTGTCCTTTGGATAATTCCCCTAGCCTCATAACTCTGAGTTTCCCTATTTGTAATCTGGAGCTAATTATAGTACCTGCCTCATAAGAGTTGGTTTACAGGTTAAATGAGATGGAAAGTATAAAGGCACAATATAAAGTGTCTGGCACTTTTATATGGTGCCTGGCCCATATATGCGCTCCACAAATATAAGCATTTTCCATGATTGTTATCATTATTGATGAGTTATGTCACATGTACCCTTTTATGGCAACACACATGTGCCATACTGTGCAGCATAGCATAAAAGGAACTGTTCTTGAATTGCATGTGAACTCACTATAGTATGTGTACTCTGTGGTACAGTTTACATTGGGTTGAATATGTATTTTGTTTTGTTTGATGTGTGTCCATTTTCTCATGGTCTTTCAGGTCTGTGTTTCATTTCAGGCTCTGTTGCTTTGCACATGCTCTCTGTGTTTTGTTAAGTGAGTATACACATACATGGTGGTATGTATAGATTACATTTTGTCATGCATGTTTGGTGGGAACGCATGCACACAGTGTAACATCCTGCATAGGAATTTTATCAACATAGTTAGCATGTCTGGGTGCTAATGATGGAGGCCACAGACTGGTTTGTTGGGCCCACATGATGTTTTTGGGGACTTTTTTGTTGGGTTTTTAATGGAATTAGTTCCTAATATTTAAAAATTGAAAGGTTTCATATAAAATCAGATGATTACTTTCTCTTTTACAAATAAGGAGGCCTGATAACATTGGCTCTGCATTTGATCCTCTTTTGAGGATGACTGTCCCCTTTAGATGTGGTAAGCATTATGCAGTTTGTCATAGTTCCTGGTATTCTCCGTGGTTCACTTACAGTGATGCCCTGGTTCAGAAGCTGTTTTTCATAACACTGGTGCTATCTTTCTCATGCCCAGCCTGCTTCATCCATTCACCTTTCCTCTCTGGCTTCCACAGTCATCTGAGTTTGCACCCTGGCTTATAAATACTCAAGGTTGGTGAGTGAGGGGAAGGTGTACAGAACCCCACCCCTGTGGCAAAGAGTCAATACTCCCTGATTCTCTGGAAGCCTGATGCTTTTCTGAACGTGTTATTGCAAAAGGAAGTAACTGCTAGGGGTACTGACCCGGCTGATGGAGAAGAGCAGCCCTGGCCGGTCTGAGCAAACACCTGTGAAGCAGAAGCGCAGCTTCCAGTAGAAGAGGTGCTCCCAGATGAAGGTGATGAGGCTGAGGGCCATGGCAGCCGCCAGCATGTAGAACACGCCTGCCATGTTGTCAATGTCCAGCT
Source organism: Trachops cirrhosus (assembly GCA_028533065.1). Lineage (NCBI taxonomy): Eukaryota > Metazoa > Chordata > Mammalia > Chiroptera > Phyllostomidae > Trachops > Trachops cirrhosus. The sequence goes on from CM052540.1 coordinate 94,126,972, forward strand.
GACTGCTCATCACCTCGTTCTTCTCATTGTGGCAGATCCCCGTGAGCCACAGTGTCTCCAGCTCCTCCATTTCACCTGAGCAGAAGACAAGATCCACAAGCAGTGAGGGGGCAGGGCATGCACTTGGGGGCAAGCACATTTGGGTTTGGGACAAATATGTGTGACTTATGGCTGTGTAACCTTAAGGCAAGTTACTGAGCTCTCCTGGTTTACATGTCCACTCACTTGTTGAGTGAAGATAATAATAATAACAATACCTACCTAATATCGTTGTGGGAGGATAAAGTGAGATAGCGTTAGAGAGTTTGGCGTGGTCCCTTTTGTTGCTTTTTGGGTTTTTTTCTTTTTCTTTTTTTTTGGTGATTATCATTATGTCCTGCTCATCCTGTTTTTCTCTGTCTCTACCTCAAACACACCCAATCCTGGAATAGGACAAGGGATAAACTGGCAGTCTGCTACAGTGGAGAGACCTGCAGCCCAGTTATGATTTCATCACTTACTAGCTGTGTGACTTCAGAGCCACAGTTATCTTGCCTGCGAAATGGACATAATAATACTCTTTATTTCCTACACTGTGGTGAGGATCAAAGGTATTCACATATGCAAAATTACTAAATGTAGTGCCTGGATCACAGGAACTTCTCATAAATTGTAGCCTTCACAGGACTTTTGTGAAGTAAATGCCCAGCGCAGTGCCTGACACACAGTCGTCCTCGAATATATAAGTTTCTTTTTTCCTTTTTCTTTAAAAGAATATGCAGAATTATTCTAAAAACTCACCCACAAACAGTGCACTTTGGGCACAAAGCATTCACTGAAAAGAGACATCTCAACTGGCTCTAAATGGCCTCTTGCAAACTAAACATCTCCACACTTCAGTAAGAAATTAAAGAAGTGGGTGAGGTTTTCAAAGGAAAAAAAGTAGTACATGTGCTTACATTATTTTGTCCCTCTTTTTATGTGCATTTTAGTTAGTTGCCATTTAGGTGAAAATTCTCTGATCTAAATGTCTAGCGATTATACTAACTGTCTAGCAATTCACCAAACTATGGTACTTAGACTATGATTCAGCCTTTACAAACTATCCTTCAAGGACAGTGAAAACCAAGGAAGAGGCATATAATATACTGTACTTTTCTGTGAGTAATGTGCGTCCACGTTTTTGGCCCAAACTTTCAGGAAAAAAACTTTTGTTTTCATTTTTAATTCAATTTTTCATTTATTTATATTTAAAAACAAAACTGATTATCATATTCCAGGTTATAATTTTGCATATGGATATTGTTATTGCTTTCTGGAGATACACTTTTAACACATAAGCATAAATAAAATAATTAAAGTCATTTATATAAATATGGAATTAGTACTGCCCATGTTTAATGCACATCCTTATTTTTCCTTCAAAAATTTGGGCAAAACAGTGCACATTAGGCACGGCAAAAATATGATAAGTGGAAGGTAGGACTATAGTGTGTGTGTGTGTGTGTGTGTATAATCTCTAAGATACAGGAGGCATGCAGAGGAAAATAAACACTCCACATGTTTATTTGATCTCTTCTGCAGAGGTTAATATAATGATTGCTTTCACATTGCTCTCTTTTTAAGTTTTATGGAATAAATGTGTATTGCTTTTGGTTTGTTTTCACTCTTGACTGACTTGGTGGAACATAAAAACCTAACCTGACAATTATTTTATTTTGACCTTTTGAAGATGTTATGAGTTTTCTTCTTATCTCCACTGCAGCTGTTATGAGAAGTTGGACCATAATCTAATTGTCATTGTTTGCTATGCAATTTCTATTTTCTCTCTACTTGCTTTTGAGAGTTTCATTTTGTCTTTGGTGTGGAATCTAGGTGTGGATTTATTTATTCTGTTCTGGGCTCTGTGATTCTTCTATCTGGTGACTTATAACTTCAACTCTGGAGAAATCTCACCCACTGTTGTTTGGTGTATTACTTCTCTCCATTCTATCTTTTAAAAAATTAATAGGCTTTATTTTATAGCAGTTTTAGATATAATGAAACACTGAGCAGAAAGTAAAAACAGTTTCCATGGACTCCCTGTGCCCATGCCCCTCAGTTTCCCCAACTAACATCGGACATTGGTGTGGTATTTTACAATTTATGAACCACATTGTTACATTATTGTTAACTAAAGTCTATAGTTTACATTAGGGTTCACTCTTTGTGTTGTAGTTCTGTGGGTTTTGTTGAATACATAGTGTCACATAAGCACCATTACAGCATAATAGAGAATATTTTCACTGCCCTAAAAATCCCCTGTGTTCCAGCTATTCATCTCTCCCTACCCTCCATTCCAGTCCTTGCAACCACTGATCTTTTAATTGTCTCTACAGTTTTATCTTTTCCAGAACATCATATGGTTGGAACCATATAGGTCGTATATAGCCTTTTCATACAGGCTTCTTTAACTTAATAGAATGCACTTAACGTTCTTCTGTGTGTTTCAGTGACTTGATAATGCATTTCTTTTTATTGTCAAATAATATTCCATTGCATAGATGCACAGTTTGTCCATTCACCTGCTGAAGGACATGTTGGTTTCTCCCAAGTTTTACCAATTATGAATAAAATTGCTATAAACATTCATGTGCAGGTTTTTCTGTAAACATAGCTTTTTAACTCATTTGGGCAAATACCTAGGAGCCTATTGCTAGAGTGTATGGTAAGACTATGTTTAGTTTTGTAGGAAACCACCAAACTGTGCTCCAAAGTGGCTGTGCCATTTTCATTCCCACCAGCAGTGAGTGATAGTTCCTGTTGCTCCACATCTTCACCAGCATTCATTAATGTTGTCAGTGTCCTGTGTTTTAGCCATTCTAATAAGGGGTGTAGTGTCACCTCAATTCTCTAATGACACATGATAACCCTGTCTTTTTTTCTCTTTCTGAAAATGTTATTTAAACTATTCTGGACCTTCTCATTATATCCTCTAGTATATTAACTTTGTTTTAATATTTTCTATTCCTTTATCTCTCTGTCCTGCAGTTATATGATTCCCACACTTTCTAGTTCATTTATTCTTTCATTAGTAATATTAAACTTTATATTTAATTTTCATCTATTTTAATTGTGCCATACATCTGGCTCTTTCAAAGTTGTGCCTATTCCTTTTAGTGTAATGTCCTACTCTTTTGTTATTTTTTAAACTTTTATATTTAATGACTTCAACCCTACAGTCTTTTGGATTATTCTCTGCTCTGCCTCTCTCCGTACTCTCTTAGTTCTTAGTTCTCTTAGATTGTGAAAAGATTCACAATCTTCTGTTTGTTGTGTGTGCTGACTCTCATGGTGGATTACTTGCCTGTGATATTAGTAACTTTTAATTAGGAGCTAATCTTCAGCAGACTTGTTCTTCCCCTGCCCTCCATGGGGCTCCCAGGCATACTGGGCTATAGAAATGTCCCCATGGCGGGCTTTAGGGTTTGCTTCCACCATGGTTCCAGGGACTTTCAATGCACCAGTTTCTGTGTGAAAAATTTTTTACTGTAATTATTGCACCATTTAAGTAGTTACATTTAGACCTTCATACCCATTTTGTTTTTAATTTCTCACTCAGAACTTCAAACAGATGGCAAGCCTTCTTGTACTTTCTTTGCTTTGACGGACAGTTTTTCTAACCGCCTTTGCACAGATATGTTGACTCACTGAAAGTCTCAGATTCATGCAGTGGATGTTAAAGTCCCAGGCTCCACCCCTACAGCTTGTATCTCCTTAGGCTGCTGCACCTCAGCTGAAAACTACCATGAGAATATCCTATCTCCTTCTGTTTCTGGTACCTAAGGATTTTTCTTCTTTTCACCTTGACTATGCATTATGTGAGTGTGAGTGTGTGAATGTGTGTGAGTGTGTATGCAATTGCTTTTAATCCTGAGTTATGTGTTTCCTCATGTCAGTTTGGTTTTCCATTGTACCATAACAATATACATGTGTATAAGTTTTATAATCAGGATTTAAACAGCACAAGTATTTACAAAGGAGAAAATAGGAAATGTATATATTTATACATTCTTCACCCACAATGAAGGGTGCTGGTTAATCAGTGGAGCAGCCAAAGTAATGGGAAGGGATATCTTGATTTTGAGTTCTTTCTTTCCATCAGCCTCTGGTGTTTTCACACAGTCACAAATGTCATGTTATCTCATTGTCCCTCAAACACCACCAGCAACTTGTCCAAATTCTGCTCTCTCTCTGTGCCTCAAGATTTAGAATATTACTTCCTCTTCTCACAAAAACACTGATGCCATCCGTTCAAAAATACAGTGGCTGCTGACTTTCCCCTTCCCTTTGGCATTTCTGAGGACACAGAAATGGGTCTTTTCACCTTATTTTGTCAAATTCTCAGCACATCTTCCTTTTGGTGTTGTCTCAAAGAGAGCCAAGTTTGTATGCCTCTAACAGGCTCAGTCTGGGGATAAGAAACATCATCTTGATTCCTTTTAGAATGTAAATGTAAAGATTCTCCCTCTGCCCTCTGCCCAAATAACACCTCTCACTCTTTCTGAATAAGTCAACTTGGTAAACCAGACATGCATCCTGAAAAGAGAACAAAATACACAATTCTCAATACCATTTACAGCCTGTTCCAATCATTTTCCAGTTAATCATTTCCTGCCTCATAGCCTTCTCCTACTAGTGTAGTGAACTGCAGTTCAAATACTTCCTTATTTTGTTTTTAATTTACTCAAGTATATTGTAATCTCCTTGAGGGAGACCAGGGACCATGTTTTATGGTTTTGATATTTCTCATGGCCTGCAGCATATAGCAAGCACTGAATCCATATTTGCTCTTTCTGTTTCTTTCCTTACATCCCCAGGCTTAAATTGGGCAGCACTGCAAAAAATGTGCAGATCTGTTGGGGGAGCATTCTGCCATATAAATACAGAAATTACAGAGCAAAAGAGAACTCGCAGTGGGCTTGAGAGTAAAATGCTAGGAAGTTCACATGTCCTCAGCTAGGGTGAAGCAGCAAATGCCATTTTTCCAAGAAGTAGCTCTGTGATGTTCATTCCACTGTCTATTGCTCCATTACAAAGAGGCCGTGATCTCTGTCAAAGTGATCTTGTAAACTGGAGCTGGTAAATGGGACAATTAAATGGCTTTCCTGCAGCAGACTCATTCTTGCTGGGAAGACAAAAACTAAGAGCTCTCCTGGGAGCAGAGGGAGCCTGAGCAGGTTTGGGTTTGCAGCCAGGCCCATATTGTCTTCCTCTCTCCACCTGAGAGCTGAGAGCTCTCTTCCTCTCTATTTATACCTCTAATGACAGACTGAGAGCTCATTCACAATTGAGAATGCTGTTGCATCCATGGAAGTTACACCTGTTCAAAAGCTCTTCCTATATCTGTCTTCAGGGAAGAAGGCATTGCCAGCACGTCTCTGCCAGTCTCTGAGTTCTGTGACATCCTAGGAAGGCTGTGTGTTACAGCAATCTCTCTCCCCTAATGTTGCCAGTTAAAAGGCAGAGTGGTGGGTTTCTAGAAGCAGGAACCAAAAAGATGTAAAATCTAAAAGGGAACAGGCAAGAATAATTGAGACAGTACTGTGCATATGTCTGAGACTTGCTTCCATTAGAAGCTTGGATGATGCTGCAAGAGACTGCATGAAACGTACAGAATCAGTCAGACCAAATCCTGTGCAGAAAGGATACAGACAGTGCAGGCCCATGAATGACCATGGAGTCTCACGTTACCCATCCACTCACTCATCAGGTAGAAGCCATGGGTTTCAGAATTGCAAAAAGGAATCAATGCAAATTCAAGTAGATACCATCCAGAAAATCACAGGAAAGAACATTTCAGGTGGAAAACACTTGAATGAGCTACAGAAGGTAGTGCCATTTTCTGAGGGTTTAGGGAGCACCTCAAATCATACTGTAAGGTCTAGATAGTCTCAGGAGGAAGTATGAGAATCAGACCTCCTTAATTCAACCCCCACCTTCAATACTTGCTACCTATTTGATCTTGATCTCAATACTCCTTTTATCTATCCATCCCCAGACTCCTTCATTTATCTATTTTCTATTATTTGACAAAATTACATAAATCCTATTCTGCTTCAAGCACTCTACTAGAATTTTTGAACATTAACCCTTGGAGTCCTCATATCAACTTAATGTGACTGGTGCTTTTATCACACCCATTTTACAAGTGAGGTTAAGGAACTTGAACAGTTTCTCTGAGTGCCAGTTCTAACACCTTCCAAATGGAGGGACAACAGCATTTACTGTGTAACAGTTTTGTTGGATGGAATTCAGTGAGGTTGCACACATACAGTGCCTGGTGTACACTCATTACACAATCAGCATTACTGGAGATTTTATCATTTCCTGCCAGAAGCCAGGGAGGCTGGGGCATGGAGTAGCTTACATATCCCTCCCTGTGCCCTTGCAACTTGTGGAGTCTATGAGTCCAAGGATGCATGTCCAGAGAGAAGACTTAGGTCTCCAAGAAGAATCTGCTATGTCCTAAGTAAGAGAAATCAGTTCCTTATTTTTCCCTCAGACTTATTCTCCGCACCTCCCCAGGGACTGCAGTTGCTTTTCAGATTAGATTTCATTCTATTCAGTAAGACTGTCTGAGCACTAAGGGGATTTCTCCGGGAAAGGATTTTATAGCATGCAATGTGACTAGCCTTCAGACTTTCTGAGCATTTCTCCCCCAAGGTCAGATGCAAAAAGTTCATTTTGAACCTGTGCCCTTTAGGCTTCATCCAGAGCCTGAGAATTTGCCAAAATACATCTTCTAAAATCAGCCCACACATACACCCTTGCAGGCACACATCTCCATATTTTCTTCCCTTGTTTTCCAGCCCAAGACACCAGACCTGAGGCAATGATGGTATGGAAAGAAATAGTGTGTGATTTGGAGAAGATGAGTTCAATGTTATGTTTCATTTCCAGTCAAGAAAATTAATGTTTTTTGATCTTCAAAGACATCATTTGGTTTTGCCTTATTCCCCAACACTTTCATTCACTCACTCACTCATTCATTCATTAATTTTTTAAAAAGAACATTTCTAAAGCACTTAGCACATGGTCAGCATCTCTGTATTTGTGTACAGAGGTGGGTAACACAGTCTTTGGCCCCTATGAGCTCAGAGTCCTGTGGGAAAGACAGTCCTATAAACCAGTAGTTATGGCAAAATGAGATGACTGAATTGGCATAGGGCTAGAGGGAGGAAAAAACATGGAGTGTTTTGAGATTTTGGAGAAGTAAGAAGCAATCAAAGGAGGGGCCCAAACAGTAGGAACCCATGGCAAAGGACTCAGCTTTCATGCTAAAGCATATGGGGTATCCTGGGAACAATGAGGCCATTGGATAAGACCAGCTATATGCTTGGTGGACCCAAGATTCTTCAACTATTGTCCCTGGAAACCCAGTGTCTCCTCACATATAGTATAAGGCAAGCTGTTACAGGTGGGTGAGGGATGGAAAATTTGAACAATGCTGCTATAGTGTGGAGAAAGGTCACCAGGAAATTCTATCACAGTAACACAACCGATCTTGGTCTCAGAGGCAGGAAGAATGTACAGACTAAACTCTCCTTCTCCCAGGATTTGTAATGATTGGGAGAAACCAATGTGCAAAAAAGTGTCGACAAAGCAAAATATAACCAGAGACATTGAAATTAAGAACAAACAGTAACCAGAGGGGAGGTGGGAGGGGACAATGGGGAAGGGTTTTCAGGGACATATACAAAGGACACATGGACAAAACCAAAGAGGAGTAGGATCAAGGGTGGGGAGTGGGGATGGCTGGGGTGGCGGGGAGTGGTGGGGAGAAAATGGAGACAACTGTACTTGAACAACAATTAAATTTTTTTTGAAATATTAAAAAACAAGTGCTGACAAATATCCACTGTAAATTGTTATCAATATCACCGAACCCATACTAATTTACTTTGGATATACCAACTGCATAGTATCATGCTGAAAACTTGGCAATGGCTATATCTGGGTACAGCTCAGAGGTCTCCATCTCCAGGATGTTTTCCCTGAATGCATAGGGATATTGATAAGAGACCACAGTTTCTCCTGTCAGGTGATATTGGGATATCTTGTCAATAGGAAATCTGTCACACTTGAGTATAATTGTCAATTGCTTCTACATTCTCCCTGTTAGGAGGTAAGTTTATTCAGAGTGGGGATTTTGTCTTACTCTTTCCATACCCCTTGGTCCCTTGCACAGGTCTTGGTCATAGTCGGTGGGTCCATAGAGGTGTGTTTAGTGTAGATGACACAAGGCTTCCCTTCTTGATTAGCTGGTGATTCACTGATCTGAGGATCAGCAAGAACCCTAGAGAGGAAGTAATTTGTAAAGCACAGACAAAGGGGACCAAAATAGTCTTTGGAACCTGGAAATCAAGGCTGACTCTAGGGGCAAGCAAGTTCTAATCAAAGTCCTACCAATAGAGTCCAGTGGTTCTCTACAGGGAACCAACTTCCATCCACAGACAAAGACATCAGGATGACGTTGCTGCTGGTCCCTTCAGGGTTTGCTGTGAACACAAGAGGGGTACTGACCCCATTTCAATCCTTTTTCATGTCTTGCTCAGGGATTTGATACTCTGAGTTTCTCAGAAGCCCGAATGGAATTGGAAATGGGAAAGGAAGAACTTTTTTTGTAGAAAATCTAGGGCACCATCATTGGCTGGCTCATGTTCTCAGTGAGACCAGATTTGGCCACTGTGAGGTATGAATGGCAGTCCTGGGAGTGAGGACAGCCTGGGGTCTGCAGGGTTGAGGCCAAGTCTTCTTCTTGCTCAGTTGCCCTGGAAGGAAGCTGCTGGTCAGACCTGGGATTTAGTATGTGGCCTTGAAACAGAGTAAGGTCAGTCACCATCTTCTCAATGACCTTGGGGACTTAGCTTCATTAATTTGAAACTCTTGACAGATGATCTTGGATATGGAACTAATAGCATTTAGAACCTAGGATCTCTGTATCCATAATCTCTGAGGGTCACTGAAAAACTTGCTGTAGAGAAAAAAAATACCTTTGCTATGGAGTGGGAGCTGGGAAGAGGAAGAATACAAGATTCTGAACACAAATAGAGAAAATTTAGAAGATAAATCTCCCTTATTTATATGTCAGAATATTCCATTTCTGTATAATGCTGAGAAGTCATAAAACCAAAAATAAAAATAGGCTAAAATATATCCAGTTAGATTCAGAGACAGGCTGTCTTTAGCATAAATGTTCCACCTTCCAGTTGAGGTCTCTGCTCTGTGGATGGAGCTCATGTACCGTAGAATTCATTGTGGGTAGTCACCATCTGGCTGGGATTTCATCAGCCACATAATCAACCATGCAAGTTGGAGTTGGGAAATGCACACAGGTCCCCAACCTGTGTCTCTTAAAGAAGAAAAGGGGAAAACTGGAGAGACAGTTGGGCAACTTTATCAAACGTCAAACAATGTACATAGTCACAATTTTCTATAGGGGGTAGAATTGGCAAGAAATAATTCTCTAGAGTAAGACTGCAGAAAAATTTTAAGAAGTCCAGGAAATTCTATGCTGAACAAGCACTTCTGGAGTCTGCTTAACCAATTTGTCTCATACACATAGAGATGGTCAAATTGGTATGCCTTAAAAGGCATATGCATTTTTGAGCGTAAATGAATTCAGAGTAACTTTTTGACACTGCACATTTTGCAATCAGTAGTGCTCAAATTTCTGTGACTCATTGTATAAGAGTGTGAGGACTTTTTAATATCACAAAGAAATCCTTGTGTTTTAAAAGGTTGCAGACTTAAGAGAAGAAAAAACAAAAAGGATAGCAATAATTCTATATTCCATGCCAAAAAATATCTTCTTTCTTTCAGTAACTAAAATGACATCACTGCCTTTCAGTTCTGTTTTTATTGAAGTGTTGTGAATAAGTTTCCAGAGACTATAAAATCCTTAAGCAAAGGGTGCACATCCATTGTCCATTTTATCTGCATTCCCCACTGCCTAGGATAGTGTGAGCTTAATGAGCACTCAAGACTTGGATGTGGCATGAAGCAGAAAGAGAAGAAAGCAAAAAGGAAAGAAAAGGGGAGAGGAAGGAAGGAAGAAGAGAGAAAAGGGGAAGAGAAGAACAGAAAGAAAAGTGGGGGTGGTGGTTCTTTTCTGGCTTCCTGCCCTTTTATCCTAGGTCAGGAGTACTGGATGGTAGTGGGACCATAGCCAGCGATGAGTGGGAGAGTAAATGGGGATAGGAAAGTGGTTACGTTCAGATTCCAGTTCAGGTGAGAGATCATAGCCCCTTTGTAATGGAGCAATGGACACTATTGACCTCTTGCTCCATTCTACTATTGATGCAGCTGAGGTCAAGTTAGAGGAGCCAAGGTCATAAATTAAGGAAGCTAGAGAAGGAATCTGGATCTGTACATTATATTGGCTATGATTTTACAACCCTCAACCATGCAGCCACCAAGGAACACACCTAGAGTTCAGTTATGCAAGCCTGCTTTACCTCTCTCCTAGAAGGTAGAAACAGGGCATTCAGAAATTAGAGGAACCACATGCACTGCTGGTGGGAATGTAAATTCACTGTACTTCTGTAAACTGTTTTTGAGTATTGACTGAAGTGGAACATATGCACACTCTATGACCCAGCAATTTCATTCCTAGGTATATTCCCAAACAACTAAATGCCCACATACACCAAAAAAAGTGCAAGGATATCCAAGGCAGACAAAAATGAAAAATAACACAAATGCCCATAAACAGCAAATGCATAAATACATAAATTACAGTGTATTCATACAATGGAATGCCATGCAGTAACAAAATAATAATGAGCTATAGTTAATTAATTCATTAATATGGATTAATGCCATAAAAGATACAAATGAGTATATATTGCATAATTCCACCATTTATCTGAAGTTCAAAAGGAGGAAAAGTCTGTCTATGATGATGGAGGACAGAGTGGTGGTAGCATTTTGGAGGGGGTATTGGCTGGAATTGGTCACGAGGGAGCTTTCTGGGATGGTGGTCATGTTCTAGATCTTGATCTGGGTGGTAGTTACACAGTGGTATAAAATTAATTGCACATTGAGATTTGTGCAACATAGTGAATGTATATGATAGTTTACAGAAGGCAAAAAAAAGAATGGCCTAGTAGAAATGTCAGGTGTTTTTCCATTTTGGGAGTCAAGAGGGGAAACAATGAGGAAAGCGGACAGATGTAGTCTTTCTAAACAGGGAAAGAAACAGTTATTTATGTGAACTTTTTACAAAGAAAAAAGTCTTATAGGAGAAAAAGGTGTGCACTATGTTAAATTCATCTATATTGTTGGAATTATTTTAAAATAAATTTTTAAATCTATTTTTTTACTTTTATAATTGAAGCCAGAGGTCAGCAATCTGTTTTCAAAGGGCTAATTAGCAAATTTTTTCAGAGACCATATGGTCTCTGTCACGACAGCTCACCTCTGCGCCTGCAGTACAAACGCTGCCACAGGCGCACACAGGGTGTGAGTGACGTCTGTGTTCCAATAGGACATCAGTCACAAAAACTGGCAACGGGCCCCTGGGGGCCACACATAGTGGAATCCTTAGTTAAGCAATCAAAAAATGAAACAAAAGGATTTTTAAGAAGACAATATATATGAACAAGAATAAATTCCATCTTAAGGAGATCCTCACCATTGTTTTTACCTACAATACTTAGGCGTTCCCTTATTATTCCAGTTGGTGAGGTTGATGCCATTACAATCCCCAACTGAAAGAGGAGGAGACTGGCCCTTAAAAAGGGTAATTTTCCCAAGGTGATGGAGTAAGTAAACATCACTTCTTACGTTTGAACCCAAAGCCTCTGTTCTTAGCTGCACCCCATGCTGCTACACTTGTGACTTTGTGTGTGAAATATTACAATAGAAATTTAACAAATTATGAAGAAATATAAAATGTTCATTAAAATTTATATGTAAAATACTTAAATGGTTGAAAAAAGATGGAAAAGACAACTCAGATGTTTTTTCTGCATTCATTACTATTCACAAGCATTCAAATTAAGGCAACCCCAAGATAGCACATTGTGCCTTCTATAATAGCAAAAACCACCCCCCAAAACAAAACAAAAAGCCCCCACAATATTCAGTGCTGTAACATTGTTTTAAACTTGGTACCTTGACTCATTATTAATAGTACATTTAGATGGCAACAATCAATTTGTGCATTAATATAACATCATAAGTCAAGACTCCTAGAGATAGTTATAGCATTTACCTTTCCAAATCTATAGTTAAGAATTTGTTAAAAATAGACAAGTAAAAAAAAACATGCAGATGTTCCTTCCATCATTATCTATATGAGCCAAAAAATAAAACGTTTAACATTAAGAAAATAAAGTAATGAAATATGGTTTGATAATGATTATGACATTTTATGCAAAATTAAAAGTAATTATGAGGACCAGATTATGTAACATGAAAAAATGTATAAAATATACTGGTAAGTGAAACAGTGGAATATAAAAGTGTACATGACTAGTAATTATTTAAATAAATATGTTTACAAGTAACAAGGACTAGAGGGGAATATATATTAAAAATAATTATGTTAAGGTAGTGGATTGGGGTGCTTCTATATGTATATTATATTGCTTTGCCAAATCAAAGTGACTAAAAAATGTAGGCTGAAAAGGATTTGGGGTCTCTGTTTATCCATCCTGTAAGTACTACATGAAGTTCTATGACATCAGTGTTTGACTTACCAGCAAGTCATTCATTATGCCTTATTTCAACTTTGATGGTTCTCTTGACATTTGACTTTCCCTGGTTTGAGCTGTTCCCTGCTCATGAAGCACAGTTTGACACTGCGACCTTGCTTTAGTCTTGGTGTTGATGGATAACAGTGCAAATGTGGGTCTCTAGGGACCTCCTGGGAAATTCACTGCAGACTTAAAGGAAGAGTCAATGGCTCTCTGGGATATTTATGCATTTTATCTGTTTCTTAAGTACTGTTCTATTATTATTTCAAGTATGTCTCTAGTTAAAATTAGGAGGGAGATAAACAAGTCTAATTTTTATGGTACCATCTGGTCACAAGCCAATGGAGAAGCAGGTAAACCCTTTACTGCTAAGCTTTGCTTAAGACTGACACTCCTTTTTTTGAAAACATTTCATTTTCCAATGAGCAGTTTTCCCTGAACTTAGTTTCTAGGTTATATATAGGAGGTGACAGTTGCTGGGGCATCAAAATGGTAATTAATCACCCCCTTTGGGTTTATATCATCAAAGCTGCTATTCTGTATAAATGAGGTCTGTGTACATGTAAAAAATCAGACTCAGTCAACCTATCCCCAGTAATGATCTCTAGCCACACTTCCCAGTGGTTGCAAATAGATCCACATCACAGGTGTAAGAGATCAGGAGAGTTATTGCATCTAAGTCTGCTTTCATGTTCAATTTAATCAATAAAAGCACTGGCTCATTGTCCATCCAAATGTGGGTCTCTCAGCCTTGCCCACTTTATTTTAACACTGGTATTACATGAAAGCGAAATCTTTGGGAACAAACACTTTCATGTCTATTTTGTTTCTTTCTGAATGAGGAAGTTTAACAGTAAAGTCTATTTGATTACTTCTGCCACTCATGCTCCACCCCTATGTCTTCTATGTTCCTTACTGTTTGCACATGAACCCTTCCAAGTTCCACACCTTTATTCCTCAGGTTTCACAAACACCAAGGTCTCTGGATATGGAAAACCAGTTAGGAGCCAGAGAGGAGGATGAATAAAATACAGGGCAAACATCTAATTCATGGACCCCAAGTGAGTGGGTGATCTGTTGGCCAGGGGCATATGTATCCAATAACTGCCAATCAGAGAATGAGATGCTTCTAAATGCTAAATATTGTTATCCTAAAAAGTGATTCTTAAATATTATTTTGCATCTGAGAGAGGATGTAAAAGTGCCCCTGGGGAGTAAAGCTTCAGAATCTGCATTTTCCACAGGCTCCCTAAGTGAGTAAGTCTGGGGGACACAGAAGTGACACAGCATCTTTATAAATAACAGAACTCTTAAGGGCAATAGAACAAGGAGTCTTCAGTCATTTTTATGCACGACCACCTTGAGCTTTGAAGTTGCTCGGTTATTCTTTGTTGAATGTATGTCTGCAGGGAGAATGAGTGAGTGAGCAAATGGGTGAATAAATTGGGGTCTTGTCAATGGCACCTGATCTTTGCCAACTGATTAGAAAGTTCATGATTTGCACACCAGCCTAGCTCAGCCAAACTGTGATTTCTGCCTTTGAAGTTTCAATTTGATTAAAACATGTTTAGCAAGGAACAATAACTTTCTGAAATGCCAGAGATTATGCAGCTCTGAGGAGCTCTGTGGGGAACAAGCAATTTGGGCAACAAAATCGGGTCTCTGTGAACCTGGAGAAGCTGCTCTGCAAGTCTGTATTGGGGCCAAACATCTGACTCCTCTTAATTACATTCTGTCCTTGTTTCATTCCTTCTCATCTCTTGCTTCTGGGTCCTGAGTTTTCCCCTAACAGCCAGGGTTGAATGATCTCAAAAATTAGGCTGAGCCTGTTCCCACAGTGCCGGGGCCCGGGGCATGGACAAGACTCTTTCTCCATGGAAAAAAGTGTAGGTCACTTTCTCTCCCACCCTCAATCTCTGTCACCAAGTTATTTTGCCCAGCATCATCTGCAGGAGACCCATGCTGTTTCATCAGTGAAAGAGGAAGGAGCACTGATTCTGGACTCTGACTGATCTTTTAAATCACAGCTTTGCCTCTTTTCAGATAAGAAAACCTGCCTTAGGAGATGCCTATGAGGGTTACAGAAGATAAAGAAGCAACATTGCATAATGGTTAAAGGAAGCCCCTGGTACCTGCTTGCCACTTACTAATTTGGACACCTGACTTAATGTACCTGTGCCCCAGTTTCCTCATCTGTAAACAGGGATAAGTAATCATAACTAATGCCATTTCATCATTTTGAGAACTGAATGAAATTAATACATTTAGGGACTGAAATTATGTTGTGACCCATGGTTATCCCTCTGTAAGCATTACCTATTGTTATAAATGTCTATAAAAATAACAATGATAATGGTAACTGTTGAACAACTTCCATTTAGAGAATGGAACACTGTCTTTTCCCCTTAAAGGGGAAGAGATACTCAGTACCTCCTTTCCCCAGAAACCTCTGTCCTTATTTTGGCATTTGTCTCTAAATGGTTGCGATGGGGTGTTGCTGAGTCATTTGAGGACATAGGCACCTATGTAAAGAAGAAATGCTGGCAGGGGAGCCAGAGGGAGATAGATTAGACATCTCCGAGTCAGGAGTGAGTCAGCCGGTGGTCTGTGCCTTGCTCCATCACGGAGACAAGGGGGCCAGTGGGCCTTCAGTTTCGTCTATAATGAGGCTAAGTGTTCAGCTGAGCAAATACAGCCTGCTCTGCAGATGCCCAGGTTGAATACTGCTTGACTAGTCACCTAGCACACATCTCTCTCTGACCTCCTTTCCCCACTCCTTCTTCTTTTCATCTCTCCTTTTCCTCCATCACTCCCTCTTTCCCCCTTTCTTGGCTTTTGACTGTTTTTATTTCTTTATAATTTTTCTCTCCTCTTCATTTACTTTCTTCCCTTATTTCTTTCCTTCATATATCTGTCCCTTTTGAGTTCCCCATACTCCTCTCCCCTTTATTCTTCCTCTTGTCATCTTAAATTTTTCCCTTTCCCTTAGGAGAACTGGACAACCTACAATTTTAAGTCTTCCCTCCTTGTCTTTCTCTAGACAGTCCAAGACCAGAAGTTAATGATCTCAAAAATGTCACACTTTTTCTAGAAAGGGCCAGATAGTAAATATTTGGAGTTTTGCAGGTCATATGGTTTTTGTTGAAACAACTCAACTCTGCTGTTGTAGTGTGAAGGCCTCCACAGACAATACCAGAGTGAATGGATGTGGCTGTTTTTCAATAAAACTTTATTTTCAAGAATGGACAGTGGCTAGATATGGGCCACGGTCACAGTTTTGGCCATAGTTTGCCACTCCCTGTAGAAAATACTCTTTCTCTTGTTTACCAACTTGACCAAAACTCAGTAATAATTTATGATCTGCTCCAATCCTAAAACCCAGAAAAAATATCATCTTGCTGATTATATCCATTCCAGAGGGTTTGTGTTAAAAAGAATAAGTAAAACAGGGTATTTGACTACAATCGTATGCAGATTAGACAGTGGAGGAATCTGTCTTCTGCTTTACAGTAAGACAGATTATAGGGGCTCAGAGGCTTGAGAAGACTGTCAGATTGGACAGCGATTACCTTGTGCTTTTCTCTCCCTAGAGATATCTAATCTCCTTCCTAATGAAAACAGCATCCCCCTCATCAGAAAAGATATTTAATTGATGATATAAGCCCTGCAAAAGTATATCTGTAATGGCATTAAATCTGTTCATTCATTTATTCATTCATTCAACAAACTTTATTTGAGCACCTACTGTGTGCTAGGCTCAGTAGCGAGACCTGAGGGGAGAGAGAGGCAACACAAATGGGCATGGGCATGATAGTGTCTGCCTTCAAAGGACTTACAATGCAGTTCACTGCCGTGAGACAGAGCACATAGATAGGGCAGCAATGAATAGGCATCTATTATGTGCCAAGCACTGGGCTAGTTTCTTTGTTCGTTCTCACACTCCTTAAACAGCTCTCATTTAAAGATGAGGAAACTGGAACTCAGAAATTCATTTGCCCAAAGTCATACAGCTAGGAAGTTATAGAACCTTCTATCTTAACCCTTCATTTGCTTTGCTAAATGCCACAAGAATGCTGTAAGTATGGAGCTAAAGGAGTTTAAAGTTCATAAGGGCATCTAGTTAAGAACTATGGACTTTAAGGAGGTCTTTATGGAGTGGCATATAAGCTGAAGGATGGGCCAAACATCAAATCAAACAATGGGGTTAGGAGAAGAGGGAGAAAGGAATTCCATTGATAAAAGAACTCAATTTTTTAAAGATGGTAGAACTGCAGATGCTGTAGAAAATTGAATGGAGAAAGTATTTAGGAGTGGGCC
>CM052540.1:94144510-94218763 GCA_028533065.1 Trachops cirrhosus
ACGCCGTTCCTTCCATAGGGATTCCCTGGACCTGCAGGAGCTGGACTCCGGCACATGAGGTTGTTATGAATATTAAATTAAAGAACACATGTAATGTATCCAGTATGATAATTGGCATATTCTATTACCTAAATATGTGCCTGTTTCATAACAGATTCTGCATGAGTGACAGCAATAGTAGGTAGGAGTAGAGTTAGAATTCATTATTTGACAGCTATCCATCATATTTGAAAGTTTTCTGTCAAATGAAACACACCCCAACACAGATCATTCATCCATATGCATATTTATTCATGAAATTCTTCATTGACCAGTTATCCATTATGTTCAGTACTTTGTGATGTTTACTGCTGGAAATAAGACTCTTGTTTACTGAGTAGTTTGCCTCATATAGAGTTGCTTAGGCAACCACTGTGGTAGATGGGACAATTAGCTCCAATTCTTCATCTCTCTCTGTGTCCACACCCCTTGTCATATAACTCCAAAACTACACCCCTTGTCATATAACTCCAAAACTCCTCTCCTAAAAGATTGAGTGTACTTTTGATTCCCTGACCTTGGGCTTGGTCATCTGATTTGCTTTAGGCAGAAGGGAGTTTGTCAACATGAATGTGATGAAGCAAAGACTTGAAATGTGCATGGGCAGTTAGGTGTTCTTTTTTGTGACGCTGACTTAGCCAAGAAAAGAGCTTCTCTTAGATAGCTGCTAACCTTTCAACCTGAGACCCAGAATAAACAAACATGGAGCAGAGACCACACAGCTTGCAGAGGGAGTAGAGTCACCGTAACCATCATAGCCTGAGGCAGAGTTTTGCCACTCAACCTGCAGTCCCATAAACAAAATAAATGCTTATTTTTGTATGCCTCTAATATTTCACAGCAATAGCTGGCCAGCTTAGCTGCAAAGCACTATTACACTGTGGAGAACATGGCTCATGATCTGAGGAAAGTACAAACAAATATCCTATAAGGAATTTAAAAAAATCAGATGTTATTATTTAGGAGTTAAATATAAAACACATTTACATTTCTTGATAGCACTATGAGAATCTAGGGTTCAATTCTGAAAGAAGAAAGAGGAGGAAAAGCTGCAAGGAATTATGTACTTGGTTCAAATTCACATCAACCCTATGTACTGACCTCTGCCCATTTCAATGTATCTGGCCACAGTAGTCACCAGATTTTCCTCTCCCAGCTGTAGACAGGCATAGCATATTTTATAGACACTCTGACCGTAGCCACCACTCATTCCTGAATACTGATTCTGCCTATGTCCCGAATGTCTGTACCCTGCTCACACTCAAGTTTTCAGTGTTAACCTGCCATCTCTGCAGGCTTTGTATTTCCTGTCTCAGGGCTGTCAATTCAGAGTAAAATGAACCTGCCATCTCAGCCACAATAGGACTCTAAAAACGATGTCATTGAACAGGCTGTGGTGAGATCACCAATGAGGAGATAGAGAAGGACAGACAGAAGGAAATGTTGCTGGACACAAAGTTGACCCAATTAGCTCTGCAGTTTCATGAACACCATAATCCCATTAGACTATAATCCCCATGATGGTGGAAACTTTTTTTTTTTTTGCTTGATATTAAGTCAAGGAGTAGAGACTGTACTGAAAAATCCATGAAATTTCTTCTTCCTATACTTTTTCTATAACTTGCTCCTCTTTCATTCTTCGTGGGATAATAACAGGAGCTATTGTGCTAGTACAATATAGCCCTGCATTTTACTCACTAATGATATGTCCAGCAAAGAGTCCTTGACCCAAAATGTGCCAAGAATTCTTCATCTGGAATTTGGAATTTAGAATAGAGAGACTAGACATGGGGACTTATTGTAAACTGGTAATGTAACATCACCACTCTAGAGCAGAGTTTCACAGCTACAGTACTACTAACATTTGGGGTCAGATAATTCTGTGTTTTGAGATATGGGGGATGGCTATCCTGGGCCTGGTAAGATGCTTGCCAGCATCCCTCATCCTTGGCCTCTACCCTCTAGATGCCAGTAACAAACATATAACCGAAAATGTCTCCAGACATAGCCAAGTGCCCCATTGGGCACAAAATCCTCCACCCTCTTGAGAACCACTGCTGCAAAGAGAGGACCTATGAATTCATGCCACTGTGGCTCCAGGACTACCCTGGTTGCTGTTTTTCCTTTAAATCTATTTGCTCAACCCTTTCCAAAATTCACTGAGATGGACACTTCTGCATCCTTAAAAGAAATTCCTTTAAAAAATGTAGCTATCTAACTGGCTCCATTATAAGAAACCCAAAGAACCATGGTATCATGTGATAGGCATGCAATAAATAATTTTAGTGTTCAAGTTCATCACACAAAGATCTACTGGAAAGCCAATGAAAAAACAGAAAGTGTAAGGGTCTCGCGTCCCCCAAAGCAGGGGGTCACCCAAGGTCTTACCATCACCCACAAACTGGAGCAGGGCCAGATCTATCTGCCTCTTCCAAGGGGAGCCCTTTTGGAGGGCAATTCCATAACCAGTGGTGGCAAAGATGTACCCACTCCCGATGGTCACCAGCTTGCAGCCTTCGTCCCGCCCAGCCTTGTAATTCAAGACTGCTGCGTCGTAGATGAAAGCATCCAGTTTCCTGCAATGACAAGAAACCAAGGAGTTACAGGAATGGTGGGGTACTGTTTGGGGCCCAATTCCCAAAGCTCAATACTGCATCACACACTTCTTTTCATGCTGGAGATGGTGACTCATGTCCAGTCCATCCTCTCATCATAAAGGGATCTATTTTTAATGAAGAGATAAAAGCCAGAACCTTTTCTCTCCAAGTTACAAGAGGCAGCTAAATAAAGACATGAGAATCCTTATGCCCAAGTGAGTAAACAGTTGAGTTTGCTGGTTTGTGAAGTGTTGCCTTTAGCACTCCCAACAGTGGAGAACAGCGGCCTATTTAGAACAGTTGCATCAGAACAAAGTGAACTATTAAGGGGCAGGAGGATTTGGTGGTAGCAGGCGGGAAGGGGAGAGGGACTAAATAAAAACAAGGTTTCTTCTTCCTAAGAGAAACATGCTTACTGTGTATTTATATTATAAAAATGATTACATAATTGTTTCTAGAAACCCAAATAATATGGAAAATATCAAGAATATCATTAAAATTAAGATTGTCCATAATTCAGAGGCAACCTCTGTTAATATATTGATGAATAACCTTCCAAATTTATGCATGTACACATACACAGAGTCACAAATATATGCACACATCTTTTAAAACAGGGATTAGTAACTTTCCTGTAAAGATAAGATAATACATAGTTTTGGCTTTGTGGGCTATGTGGTCTTTATTGTAACTACTCAACTCTCCTGTTGTAACATGTTATGGCCTGAATTATGTCCCCCTCTCCAAAATTCATATGCTGAAGTCCTAACCTTCAGCACCTCATAATATGTCCTATTTAAAGATAGGGTCATTGCAGGTGTTACTAGTTAAGATGAGGTCATAGTGGAGTAGGGTGTGTACTATAAGGACAGGTATTCTTATGAAAATGGGGAAATCTGGCAACAGACACACAGGAGGACACCGTGTGAGAGTTGGAGTGGTGCTGCTGCAGGTCTAGGAACCACCAGAGGCCAGGAGAGAGGCTGGAAAGGACCCCTCCCTAGTGCTTTCAGAGAGAACACAGCCCTGTCAACACCTGGATCTCAGACCCCCAGGCTCCAGGACTATGAGACAAATAATCTTGTTGTTTAACATTCTCAGTTTGTAGTACATCTTATGGGAGCCCTAGGAACTAACACACAGCATGGAAGCAGCCATAGATAATATATAAATGAATGAACTCAGCTCTGTTCTAGTAAAAGGCTATTTACAACAACAGATTGGCCCATGGGCCATTGGTTGCCAAACTTTGTTTTAACCCCCCAAATATGATTATACCATGCAAACTATTTCACAAATTGCTTTTCTTTCTCATTTCACACCACAAAGAGTGAACATGTTTCATATCAATACACATAGTACTTTTTTGGATACATTTATTTTTATTGAAGTATAACTTACATATAATAAAGTGTTAGATAAAATTTGACACATGTACACATCCTTGAAATCACCATGCAGAGCAAGGTATAGAACATTTTCATCATCCTAGAAGTTCTGTATGCCCCTCCCAGTCAGCATCCCCCAAAAGGCGAGTACTATGTAACCCCTTCAATAGCATCCCTGTGCCTCATTCATTACCTAGATCCTTTTTAGCAAGTGTGCATATTGTTTCCAATTTTTAAAGTTATATAACAAGGATGGAATTATCACCCTTGAATATGGGGAGAAATACTCAATTCTAAAGTAGGTAGGAAAGTGAAATTGGAGATCACTCAACTTCCTGGTACTTTCTCAACTTTACTTCCTTTCTTTCTTTAATAAGAAAACATAAAACAATGAAGCAAAGAAAAATTAAAGTGGCAGGGAGTGGATGTAAATGCTGCATCCTTTCAGAGACAGCTGCTGAGGACTCTCTAGGGGAACAGAACTGTTTGGAAGGTTTACAGCTGCATTCTACATTTTAACTTTTTGTTTCTATAATGGTTAGAGATGAGGCAAGACTACAAGGTAGTCTCACCAATAGAAAGATCCTGAAGCTTTTATCCAAGGCTATAGGATTGGTTTTTATACTCTGAGCATATTCAAAGGGGATCAGATCATCCAAGCAGAAGAGGAAGAAAACTGGGCATTGTCAATGGTGATGGTGAACCAGCAGTGACAAACCAAGAGGAAACAGCCTTTCTGCACAGTGAGCAACACTGAGACCTGTGGATATAAGGGATGGGGAGTTTTAAGAGATCAGTTTGTGTGTGATGGTTGTAGGGGGCATGACTGGAGCAGTGGACCAGCATGTAGAAGATTGCTGAGTTCTAGTTCAGATGCAGATCATGGTGCATCCTCAGGAAAGTCACTTCCTTCTTTTGTATGGTCAGTGGTCCTGCTGAGAAACTCACC
Organism: Trachops cirrhosus; assembly: GCA_028533065.1. NCBI lineage: Eukaryota > Metazoa > Chordata > Mammalia > Chiroptera > Phyllostomidae > Trachops > Trachops cirrhosus. The sequence goes on from CM052540.1 coordinate 94,149,484, forward strand.
AAGCTTTGGCATCTTATAATGCTGCAAGCTAATAGTCACCTTCTGGCACTCTTCATAGGGAAGTTGAGGCTCTGTATAACATGTGTTTTCTGAAGACTTCAGGCCATAGGCAGCATCTGTCCTCTTGATTGCAGTGGGGTGTTTTGCAACATCCCTACTTCACATATCAAAGTTACCACAGAGACCTGGAGAACCTGGGTTATTTTAAGAATTTCTAAGCCTCCTCAACTCTCTTCTCTCAATTCCTCAAAAAATAAACATAAATACACACATATGTGTGCACAGGTGCATTCAAATGTTAAGACCATATGTTGGTATTCATGGGGTGAAGCTTTTCCCCATGTTGTTAACTGTCCACACACTGATGCATTTCTGGGATGGCAATCTAATACTGTATCTGGCAACCACAAGAGATGTGTCCAACAGTGGTTTAAAACATTAAGCACAGATATCAGCAATCATTGCTATATTTCATGATGAATCTTTTTTTCCAATAGAAAGGAAAATGTTCCCATTGTTAAAAGGAAAAATTAAAAATTGCTGACATCCTCACAAGTGGGCTTTGTGGCCGAAGTGTTTGAGCAAGCAGTGGATGATATCTGACCTTTGTGGGATGCTGGGAATAAAGGGAGGTTATATAAGTAAAATGTGTGCAGTGACAGGTACATAACAAATGCTCAAGACACACAAATGCATCCAATCAAATTCAGACTTTACAGCAAAGGGGCTCACAACTCTTTTGCATTCTATGTGACAAATCCAGTCCTAAATATTTTATATCTGTTATCTCATGTCAATTATGCCTTCTAACTATGCACAGATTTACACACTACCACCATCCCCATTGTGAGCTGAGAACCTAAGTCACAGAGAGGTAAAGTGACTGTACACAACCACCCAGCTTAGAAGTGTCAGATCAGCATTTGGACTTAACACAGTCAGATACCAAAGGCCACAGAATAACCGCTGCCACCATGTGACCCATAAGGCTTGTGAAATAAAGTAAGGCAGCTCTATTACTTATGAAATTTGGACTGGGGGTTACAGCTATAAATCAAGCTCAGTGATATGAAAAAGAAAGTAAGGATGAGACCAGAATAGAATTTTAAAAGATTTTAGTGGGTTGTTCATGTTTCCCTTTTCCAGCAGATGCATAGTTGTGTAAGGTCTGGAGTTACCCCACAGAAAACATCTCTGGTCCATTCGTTCAGGAGATGTTTAGGTATAGATAGCCATAGCTTCTTGTTAAAGCTAAAAGTAAGGAAGAGGAAAAGACCATCTGAAAATGAAGCCCAATTTAGACCAAAAGCACTTGGGGATTGGAGTTGTGATTGCTGGAGATGGAGGGATATATTAGGCTGCCACATGGTAATTGGAGGCTCTGGGTTTGCAACATCACAGAGATGAAGGGCTGGCACTGGGGGAAAGAGGCCCTCAGAACGTAGAGCAGTCAGCTGGATGCATGAGGGCTCACAGGTAAGGAACCCAGTATGATTCTCTGCTCCGTATTTTCTTCTGCTTTTCAAGAGGAAATCATCTTTGTTCCCACCTTCCCAGCTCCTGCTGAGGTCGCATGGCTGTCCCTGGCTTAGTGCTTCTCCTACTGGGCAGAGGAGGCTCAAAGATCAAGATGAGAGACCTGTGATTGGGATAGAGCCCCTACCCAGCCCAATTCTACTCCCTACAGAAGGCTGATCATTTCTCCAAACATTTGTGACAAATGAAACAACACCTGGGCTCCCCAATGTGAGGGCTGCAACAGAACTGGAGCCTGAAATGAATGCTGTGTGGGTTTCGTGACATACCCATCGCCCTGCCCAGCATCACTGAGGCTGATTGGTGCTGTCACCTCTCCCTGTCACTGGCAGTCCTCAAGGAAAGCGAATGATTAAAAATGACAGTAATTCAGAATGAGAGGGAGAAATAAGACAACCTTTCAGTAAATCTGCAACAAAGCAAAGTAAGGAAGACTGTCACATGTACCCCGTGCTACTTTAACCTAGCGTCATCCTGCCCAATTTTTTAAGAGGTTTGAAGAGCAGCTACAGCTTGCTGGAGTGTGTAGATCTGATACTGTTACTTCAGTCAGTCTTTCTTACACCTGCATGATGGCCTGAAAGTTCACTCTAGCCCCAAGACTACTTGTGGGCAAATCTGATTCCCCCAACATAAAGGAAAAGAATGGTCTTTTGAGAATGGGAACTTGTATTGTCAAGTAGCTTGATATTTCCTAATCAAAAGTTTCTGATTTTAGCTCTTCATCTCCTTATACATGTTTTCAGATGCTCTCTGGGGGTCTCAGCATATTTAAACCCTAATTATATAGTTTAAGTTAATTATTCATTCATTAACATCCAAGAAGCCTTTAACAAGACATTGACTTGTTCTGATGAATTAATGAAACCTCCACGTATGTGTGTATGTGTGTGTGTATCGGAGGTCTAAAGTGTTACTGAAAATTAAACATCTCTTTGATGATAAGTGAATGTCATTTTTTTAGGTCACATCAAAGCCTTTCTAGGTAGAGAAATATATCACCCAGCAATTTAGGCCAGTCAGCATGTTCAGGCCACTGTGGAACAGTGGGTGGGGTTCAGATCCACCTCTGCTGGCTCTACGAATGAGACCTAGTTCTGAGACCTCTTGGAGTTTCGACTTGCTCATCTGTGAGATGGTGAAACAGCTCTCACAGGGCTGGCTGTTGGACAGATGAAAATGGAAATAAAGGTATTCTGTAAATTGCAGATTTGGGTGCAAATCCAGGAGATCATTGAGGCCTTCAGTGAAGATCAGTTGGGACTTCATTGGGCAGAGAAGCAATGGTGATGTAGACCAACATCAAGCACCCAGACACAGGGCTATTTGTGGATGAAGGGCATTGGTTGGCCCAAGAAGCAGTACCACTGAGGCATGAAAACTTTTGCAAGTGCCAGCTTAGGCAAGAGACATTCAAATGCACAGAAACTAAAACTGCAGTCAGCACAGGATAGTCTAAAACTGGCTTTGGGAAAGTGGCTTAGAATCACATTTTGACTCTAAGTTTATGAATACAAAGTTTAATGCATTTTCAATAAGGAGGCATTTTTCAGAGCAAAATCCATTAAGCTAATTTAATTCCTAGATTGATGTCTTACATAGCATAGTTAAATTGTTTCCATTTTCTTTTGGAAACTATTTTCACTGCAATCAATTCTTTAGTGTTTAAATTATAAGGCTTTGATTCATTGATTGGCATTTGAACCATAACAAATTCTACTGATTTATAACTTCTGCTATTTTGACTTTTCTTTTGTGATTATTACTTCCATCAAGTCCTATGCTCTTGGGTCAAAACTGTGCAGAGATCCAAAATTGGCCAAGAAGATTTGAGTCATCTATGGATTTTTAGTCAATGACAAATTTCATCCTGTGTGCTTTTAGCGGTTGTGAGTTTAATTTGTGTTAATTATTTCTACCAGTAATAGTCACTGCGAATTGGGTAAAAAAAAAGACTAATGGCTAATATTTATTTTTTAACTGAGAAAATTCTGAGCAATTTTGTAAGACAGAGAGAGAGACAGATGCATGGGCAGAGGGAGGAAACAAGGCGGGGAGAGACGGGGAGGGAATGATGCAGATGGAGGCAGGTACTGAGTAAAACAGAAGGACAGAGAGAGATAAAAGGAAAAGAACAAGAAAGAGATGAGGAAAAGAGATAGTAATACTCAGAGAGGGAGAGAATAAGAAGGAGATGAACTTATAGGGAGAGAAACAAAAAGGGAGGGAGAGGGAGAGAGGAGGGAGAAAGAGGAGAGAGAGAGAAAGGGGGAGAGAGCAAACACTAGAGATGGGGTGCACACACTTTGCCTGTTGACTAATAACCTGAAAAACAGGGAAGAGTTAAATGATACAACAAACTCCTGCTTTGTTTCTGTTCAATTTAATATTAGACCCAAACTAACCATCTCCAAAAAGTTAATAAATCATGTAATGCAGTCTTTTAATTTTTCAGACAAGGAAACTGAGGCCCAGAGATCTCTGTCCAAGGCATCCCACAGTCAGTGATCCCAGAACAGTCTGCTACTTGCTACAGCAATGTGCTTTTGGGTGTCCACAGGTGAGATGTGGGGTCAAAGGAACTAGATATGGGATGGTGGGCAAATCTGTATACTCCTCTAAGCCTTGATTTCCCCATGTGACTAGAAGGAAAACAATCTCCCCACATGGTTGTACACCAATTGAAGGAATTTGCTGTAAGTTTGTTATGAATTTGCTATAAATTTGCTTGGTGAATTTTAAAGCATTATGCAAATGCTATTATTTCCTCACACTACAACTCATGTTCTGCCATAGGAAAAATATCGATCCCTTCTGTAATATAAGTATTTTATAGAATTCCATAGAATATACTCTTCAAGGATTTGGGATAAGAGCTGACCATTTACTGCAAATTTCAAGGTGCATAGTATATGATAAAAAATGCTCAAAACTGTTTTCTTTGTGCAGACTTTTCTTCAATGTTTACTATGGGCCACACACTGTGCTCTTTGCCTGCATATTGCATTTAATCCATACAATGGACTCCTACATGGAGGAACCAAAATTAGCGTCATTTTAGAAAAGGGAAAACTGGGGTTTAAGAGGTTAATTAACTTGCCCAAGGTCTTACAGCTGGACATTAGCAGAGAGGAAATTCGAATCCAGGATGCTTAGCTTTTAAGCTTCACATTATCCTGGTAGTGATAAATGATGCTGCTGAACCTGTCACACACCAGGACTACAGGACAGGGAATCTCATAGGCCAAAAACATGAAAATGAAAGAGATGTTAGGTGAATATGATAAGTATTCAAAGTCATGAAAGGCAAAAACCTATATCCAAGATTACTCTATCCAGCAAAGCTTTCATTTAGAATGGAAGGGCAGATAAAGTTCTTCCCAGATAAGGTCAAGTTAAAGGAGATCATCATCACCAAGCCCTTATTATAGGAAATATTAAAGGGATTTATCTAAGGAAAAGATAAAAAAATATGAACAGTCAAATGACAACAAACTCACAACTATCAACAACTGAACCTAAAAAAAGTAAAAAGAAAACAAACTAAGCAAACAACTAGAACAGGAACAATTCACAGAAATAGAGATCACATGGAGGGTTATCAATGGGGAGGAGGAGGGGGGATAATGGGAGAAAAGGTACAGGGAATAAGAAGCATAAATGGTAGCTACAAAATAGACAGGGGGAGGTTAAGAATAGTATAGGAAATGGAGAAGCCAAAGAACTTGTATGTATGACCCACAGACATGACCTAAGGTGGGGGAAAGATGGTGGGGAGTACAGGGCAGAAGGAAATAAAAGGGAGAAAAAATGGGACAACTATAATGGCATAATGAATAAAATATATTAAAAATAAATAAATAAAAATAAGACGATGGAAAAAGAATCAATGTCTGATAAAACCCCTATTATGTTTCGGATATAGTGCCAGGTACTTTTCCTAAGTCAAGTCACTCTCTTCTCACAGGAGTTTCAGAAGGCTGGATCAGAGAGATTATTTAATTTGCCAAAGGTCACACAGTAGTTATTAGAGCCAGTGTAGGAAGTCAGGCATTTCTCACTCCAAAGTTCATGTTCTGCACCAGAAAGCCACTCAGAAAATAAGTCAATCAATCAATCAATCAATTGGCTAAGACTAAAGTTTTCAAGACAGTATGAATACTTGGACTCAGAAAATCTACTTTTTGTGATAATTTCTGCAGAACTACTCATGAAAGTGCACAGAGGACTCATCAAGATTTTTCACACAACCACCTGACTAATATCCTCCAGAGGGAAATGGTTAAATAGATTGTGATGCATGCATACCATGGAATTGTTCCAGCAGCCAAAGAAAATGAAGAAAAAGACACCTACAGATATGGAAGGCTCTTTAAAAGATATGATTAATTGAAAATCAAACTGTGACATATTGCATAGTTTAATAGCATCCCACAGAATGAAATTTTATAATTACGTGTAGACATATAAATATGTGCGAATGCCTAACAAAGGTGTAGGAGAAATGGTATCAAATCAAACAGAGAGCAGTGCTTACCTGGTGGTGGGGTGGTCTGAGATTGGAACATGGTCACAAAGATGCCTATATATTTGTATTTTTTATTTTTTATAATGAGAATATATTTTTAATGAGAAGCAATATAGCACTGTGGTTAAGGGCACAGATGCTAGAACCAGTTAAAATCCCAGCTCTGAAGCTGACCAGCACTTGCCCAGACAAGTGCCTTAACCTCTCTGCATGACAGTTTCTCTGTGTATACAATGGAGCTGTTGGGTGTCCCAACCTCAAGGGGCCACTGTGAAAACTAAGTGAGGAATTACAGGTAAAGTGCTTGTAACAGTGCCTGGCACAAAGTAAGGTCCACCAAACAACTGAGATTACGAAGCTGGGAAAGAGAAGGCACAGAAATCCAGCCAGCACAATTATCACATTGCTTGATGGTGGAGGTTCACACACGAGAGCCCGTGTCACATAGCTGTGCACTGAGCATCAGGTGGATATGGCGTCACTCCCAGAAGCACCCACTCAGTAGAGCAGTGAGTGCTGAGGGCTCGCCCTGCACCCATACACCAGAGGAAAACTCACTGTCTGTGCTGAGGCAGTACACCTGTTAGAAGATGGTGTTGGGAAAACTACACTGTAATCCAGGTGACTGTTGTGGGTTGAGGTGTCCCCTGAACACCTCAGAACATGACCTTATTTAGAAATTGGGTCTTTGAATGTTTAACATTTAAGGATCTCAAAACGAAATCCTTAGAAGGGCCCTAAGTCCAATGACTTAGAAGAAGAATCTTTTATAAGAAGAGGAGACATGCAGGGGAGAAGGCCATATAGAAATGAAGGCAGAGACTGGAATGATGCAGCCACAAGACGAGGAGTGCCTGGAGTCCACGGAGACCCTGGAAGCTGAACCAGGCAAGGAAGGATTCTCCCCTGGAGACTTAGGAGGGAGCATGGCCTTGCAGCACCTTGAGTTTGGACTTCTGGTATCCAGAACTTCAAGAAAATAAATTTCTATTCCTTTAAACCCCCAAGTTTTTTGCAACTTGTTATGGAAGCCACAGGAAACTACCTGAGGAGGGTAACCTGATGGGGTGGTACCTGAGTTTCTATCACTCCTCCACCTGCATTTCTCTCAATGGAAGGAGACAGGGGTTGTTAGCATAGGTCCAGCTTTTCAGGGTTGGCCCCCACACTTACCAGGGGCTGTAAACAGTGTCTTCCAACACATGCTGAGACCTCCACGGTCTGAGCTATCCCAGCCCCAGGAAAATTCACTTCTTACTCTGATGCTAGATCAAGACATTGGAAGAGGTACACATGCTGATGCTTTACCACCTTGACCTTTTTAGCACCAGGTCAGTGGGAACCTGTTCACAATTTTCACAGTGGAGAAAGAAAGCACAGTACTGAGGTTTTCTCAATCTGAGCTGCTGGTGGGCAAAAGCATCCACTTCCCTGGTTCTAGTTCCATCGCCTAATAAGGAAGGGGTCCAGCCCTTCCCAGGATGGATCACTTGTCAGCACAAGCAGAGTCAGCACATCAGGGGAGAAAGAGAGGTCAGGGTGAGTTTGAATGCTGGCTTTGCCACTGGCTTATCCTTCAGATGACTTGCTCCTGTTCCCTGAGTCTCAGTTTCCTCTTCTGTAAAATGGGAGGAACACCTATTTGGCAAATTGAGTTAGGATGAAATGAGATCATATATTTGAAGCCCTCTGACATGTCAGCAACCAAATAAGAGGCCATCCCTAAGGAGATGGAATCTCCAAGGAGCTCCTGCTTCTTCAGTTTCCCCAGGAGGAACTTCCTAACCAGGTGTATCCCACTATAAGGAATACATCCTTCTTTTGGTTTATTTTCTTCTGAGTTCACTCTTTTCTCCAGCTCAGTGGAAGAAGAAATATTGCCCATTTTTAAAGCAGTTTAAGGCTTTCAAAGAAAAAAGAGACATTTTAAAGTATGAACAAAATTGGCAGGCAATTAGAAACAGGCTAACTGTATAATGTTATGGGAATATTCATACTTATTATTTTATGATATGACTCCAAGCATGGGCTCTGGGGCAAGTGTAACTTCAGACAAGCTATTGAATCTCTCTGTGTCTATTTTCTCCATTGTAAATGGGCATCACAACAGTCATTGTCTCATAAGGTTCTTATGAGGTTTAAAAAGATAGTGTAGGCAATGCATTTAGAACAAACAGTACCTGGCACATACGTAAGCTCCCAATAAATGTTATCTGTTATTTAGAAACACCATACCTCCTTTAGCCCTAGCCAGGTTGCTCAGTTGGTTGGAGCATTGTCCAGTGCACCAAAAGGTTATGGGTTGATCTGCAGTCAGGGCACATACCAGGGTTGCAGGTTTGATCCCTGGTTGGAGAGTGTACAGGAGGTGGCCGATAGTTGTTTCTCTCTCTCTCTCCCTCTCTCTCTCTCTCCACCCTCTCTCTCTCCCATCAACAAATTCCTCACTCAGTTCCCAAAACAACTGAGGTAGCTTATTCAAATTGCAGTAGAATAAGGTTTAAACATATGGATAAAGCAATTAGAGTTCAGTGAAATCAAGGTAGAATGGTAGCTAAGGCCTTAGGTAAAGTCTAGAAGCAGATATTCAGGATGTAAGCTCTTCACAGTTGCTAACAAAGGATCATAAATTAAGCTCTGAATTATGTAGCAGCCAAAGCAAAAGGAAAACTGCAAGTGGTTTCAGGAATTGTGTTGTTCACAAGATAAAAGCATGCCTTTGTAGTGAAGAAAAACAATGCTGTGCATAGAAGTCTGAGAAATGATGTAGGATGACATTCTCAGCAAATTGGTCTGCAATAATGGTATCAGCAAGCTTGCAAAAAATGACTGTTTCTTGTAGGGCCCTCCAATGCCAGTCAAGGTATGATGAAAATGCAAAGCAGTAAAGTTAATTAAAATTCCTCTAGTTCAACCTAGTAATTAAATGTGAAAATTGTCCAACAAAATGGAATAGATTTAACTGAGAAAAGTAAAACACAGACTTACACGCAAACTGATTCAATGTGTGTAAACATGTGGACAAATACCCAAAGGAAATGTAGGAAGAAATGAAGAATTATGTTCAGAAGAAATGTTTTTCCTGATTATTAGAAGTAATACTTCTGTTGCAGAAAATTTGTTACAGTATAAAAAGATATGAAAAAGACCATAATCCTAATCATCTAGCAGCATCTCTGAGAACATTTCGATGTATTTGGTTTTAGTCTACTTTCTTCCCCTCTCTCTTTCCTTCTCACGCCATCTTTGAGTTTACAGAATTAGGATCTCACTTCATCTAATTTTCCCCTGACTTTTTCTATGTTTAATGCTTTATGGGTGGGTGGCCTTGAAATTCTGTTACTATAGTTTTAATAGGTTTTAACAAGAAATAATTCCAAGTACAAAAGAAAATCTGATGTCTGTGCTTTCCTGCACTTTTATTATGGAAAAAATTCCTAAGTCTATGATGTGGTAGCAATTATTTTTGAGCTTTATTTGCAGTGTGGGGGTGGATCCCAGAAACCAGGTCATTGTCGATCTGATTTTCTCTGGAGAAGATGTTATTCCATGTAGGAGAACAGCTCACTGAACCCTGATATCTATGTCTGCTTTTGAACCCAGCAGCTGAAAATGAACCCTCTGAGTTTAATTCTGCTTGAATGATAAAATATAGCTAATAAAACCTGTTAAAAGGACATCCTTAAATTTGCTCTGTATAGCAACTAAACTTCATGAGGATCCTTTCACCTTCCTGGTCTACCTTTGCCCCTGAAATTTCTACACCCCTGGATCAGTTTCTTTTGAGGATGGAAATGAGGATGCTGTGATCTTGTAGACTGTCAGGTCATCAATTAAGAAATATATATTATGTAATATATGTATATTGTATATAATATTAAGTATGCATATATATGACTATATCAAATATAAATCCCCAAACTCTAATCTCACATACCAATTGTCTATAGGCATTGCCAAGTGAGGAGGCAAACCTAACTCCTGTACTTAATAATGCTATGATATAGTTGCTCAGTTAAATAGCCTGTTGGGTTATGAGTTAATCTTGGGGAGTTTAGAGTCTTCACCTCTTAAAGAAGATAACAATGGTACCCAGCTCATGGGAATGTTGTGATCATAGGAACATTTGAAGATTAAATGAGATCATTCATGTGAAGCACTCAGGGTTTCATGTCACAGATTGTTAGGTTTCAACAAATGCAGAGATAATATGCAAATATGATGATATTCTCCCAAAGGCACTTCCAACTTAGCATGATCAAACCTAAACTCATGTTCCCCTATGCCTCCACTTCTCCTGAACTGCCCTTCCTCTTTCTTATTCTATCCATGCCGGAGAGAATACCACATCTCAAGATTCAACTAATTAGCCTCTCAAAGCCCAGGCACTACTTGTATTTGAGTCACTAGAAGTGCTACTAAAGACATAGACTCCTGAACCCCACAGGCTTTCAGGATCTGTGCTCTCAAACAGGGGTTCAATGTGCACCTTTTCTACGAAGACAGTTCTGACACTTGCAGGTAAAAGTGACCAATCCCTTCTTTTATTTATTTATTTATTTATGTATTTTTTAATTTAAAGTGTTGTTCAAGTACAGTTTTCTGCCTTTTACTCCCATCCCAGCCCACCCCCTCCAGCCCTCCTCCCCACTTCCCTCCCGTTTCCACCCCTCCTTGTTTTTGCCCATGTGACCTTTATACTTGTTCCTGTAAACCCTTCCTCTTTTCCCCTGAAATTCCCTCCCCCTTCTTTTATTTTTATGGACACATCATTGGACACAAAAGTCACCAACCCCTTCTTTTATTTATATGGAGACAATTTGAACCTTGCAAAAATAATATTTATTGGTGATAAGACAACGTTGCTTTCTAATTCTTCTCCCAAACTACTCAACGTAAAGGAAGCCAAAGATACTTATCTGTTTCCCAACATTGTTGAGCTGGAAATAAAATCAGATAGGGAATAAGGGTGCCAGAGGGCTAAAGTTTGATGCTTCTAAAAGAAATTGGGACCTTTTCAGAAATTTTATACACATAAGTGTATATGAAATAAGTTAAAGTAAAAAATCATCCCACTGTGTCTTGAAATATGAGGCTCCTTGGAGTCCTAGGGATGTTGATAGTTTCATTTAAATCTGGCATAAGCGCTATGCTTGCAGTTTTGCCCACTTGCCAAAACTTCTTGGAGAACATTGGCTCCTGATGACTGAGCATTTGTAAATCTAAATCTGTCTCCGCTCATTTCAGCTTCAGTTCACTCTTCTAGAGCAGATGTTCTAAAATCTGATTAGCACACAGCAGAACCAACTGAAGAGCTTGTGAATTGAAAGCATGCAGATTCCCAGGCGCTGCCCCAGAAAACCGATGTTTCTATTGGCTAGTGGGGTTCAGGACAAACATTTTTATTTGCACCCCACTGATTCAGATAGACTCAGGCTAGGATTTGAGAACCACTGCTCTAGAAACCTGGGGTCACAAAGAGCTCATACACATTTGGTTCTATTCCTAAAAAATCCTATTTCTGTCGATGTTTGCACATCAAATCTTATTTCCTCACTGACTTACACAATAATTTCTGGATGCTTTATCTCTGTTTATTATAAATTTCAATTTACAATGAAACTGAACAACTTAGTTTCAAGTTTCTTGCTGCCAATGCTCTTCTTAAAGCAATTTTGGATCCCAGAGATAAGCATTTGTTTGATTTAATCTTTTTATGCTGTCTCAATAAAATGTATTTATTGAACTACTTTAAAACAGTACTTCCCAAATTTTAGCATGAACCAAAATCACCTGGAGCAGGGGGGTAAAGGATGCTTGTTCAAATGCAGATTTATAGGCTTCCTCACTGGAGAGAAGGTTCTGTGTTGGGCCCAAATACTTTGACAAGTGATTCAGGTAGGGTTAGTCCACTGGCCAGGTTTGGAGATGCCCAGCTTTTGAGCCTTTTATAAATCCTTTGGGCAAAACTGACAGCCATTTATGTACATAGTATTGTGGTAGGCAGTTAGACAGACATGAGCAGAGCAACGGCGATGGACCAGGTACAGAAGGGCACCAGGACAGAAAACCTGGGATGTCTAGCAACAGGCAAAACTGGGAAAATAAAGACCTTGCCTCCGGGTAACCTTTCCTCCCCTAGCACGTCACTGGTCAGCAGTTTAGACCCCTTGACCTTTCCTCCCTAGAGATAACATCTAGGCCTCAGTTGTATTTCTGCCCCAGACCCAGAAAAGCAGCAAAACCAGACAATTGAATCCTTGGCTGCCTCAGGACCTGCTGTATTGATTAATGACAACTCTGCTCTGGCACTGACCAATCAGTGGAGACCAGGACCCTGAAAAGACACTCCTGGAAAGCTGATAAATATTGTATTGAAATCCTCCCCTGGGACAACCCCTAAAATCTCCATGCTGAAAACACCTTAGGACAGAGGACCCAGGGTGCTCTCCTTCCTGGGAGCATGTCCATGCCTTTCCCCTCCCTCTGCCCCTCTTTTTCCCTCAGGCACACTTTCCTTGACTCTTTCTTTCTCCTCAGCTCTGAGGGCCTTTTTCTTTTCCCCCTCTTATTCCTGAGCCCATTTCTTCTGCTTACTTCTACATCTATGACTTTCTAAATAAAGTCTCTCTTAATATTTTCAGTCTTTGTTCTCAATTCTTTCCTATCTGGAACACAAGTACTGAGGTTGCTGAACCAGGGTCGGGTCTGACTCCATGGGTCTAACATCTGGTGTCATTCTCACTGCCACCGACAGTATGTTTCAATTTTGCATTTTGGAATGTTTTAAATACATGTTCAAATGTTCAACACAAATAAAAGAATCTCAAAACTATGTTTACAGATCAGAGATTCCAGCCCTTTCGTTATTTAGATGGGGAAACTGAGGTTCAAAGAGGTCCAAGGCCACAGCTCACTAACGATAGAGCCAAGACTCAAACCAAGCTGGGACTCTCATTCAAGCATAATTCAAAGCCCTTCTTGTATTCCAGAATCTTACAGGAAGTTGCAATCTATAAAGAAGCCTTCCCACCTTACTGACACTTGTGTTTATGTATGTGCCTTGCTGGGCAGCAGATGACTGGTGCTGAGACTTGTAGGTGAAGGGCTGGGACCCAACAGACAAGCTAGGTGCTCTGGGTTGTCTAAATCAAGGCTCACTGGATTTTAAACTATTAGGGGAATTAATGATTCAGGGGCATGTGGGGTACCCACTTCTACCTCCCATAGGGTTGGAACCTTCTAGAGATGCTGTATATAGTGACGGAGGGAAATGGCTAATTTTTTAAAGATGGTGGTGGGTCCCTGGGAGTTCATTTTACTATTTATTATTCCTTAAATAGTATAACCTCATTATATTTACTTCGTAAAATTTTATATTTCACATTTTAAAATATTTCATAATAAAAAAATTTAAAAAGGAAACAAGATGTGGGAGGGAAGACAAAGACCAGTAAGTGTGTAGAAGCTGCCACTTGAGAGAAGTGGGAGGTGAGCAGACATGATCAGCTCGGTTTGTCTGACTTGTGCTGTACCATGGTAGCTGTCCCCAAATTTTGGTTCTCATTGTCATATGAGGAGTTGGAGTCATATCTCACACTCTATACTCAGAAAAATGCTAAATATTAGAAATGCAACCAAAATGGAAAGAAACAGGAGGTAGTTATTTTGTAACCTCAGAGTGAGGAGGACTTTTAAATTATAACTCAAAATTCAGAAGTCACAAAACAAAGCTGGTAAATGTGACTACAGAAAATAAAAATCTTCATGGAAAAAGAACTCATCCTCAAACTTAAAAGACAGACAAGAAAACTGGGAAAAACATTTGTAATTACACCACAGATAAAGCACTCATTTCTCTACTATACAGTTTTTTAAAAAAACCACCTGATAAACCAATGGAAAAAAATGAATGTTGATGAACAGACCACAACTGAAACAAACAAAACCATACCCATGGCTAAAATGGAGAGGCATAATAAAAGTGTGTCTTTTCTGATATGTACTAAAATTGAACATACATTCTATAGCTTAGCACTTCCAGTCTTGGGTATACAGCAAGAGAAAGGTACTCACTTGTGCAACAAAATACATGTAAAAATGCTGTTTGAAACATTACACATAATAGCCTCATTGGGACACTACACAAATGTTTATCAACACTTGAAGAGACAGAAGAATTTGTGTTGTATCCCCACAATGAAATTCTATACAGCAATGAGAATGAGAGAACTGGAATATGCAACCATCTCATAAACAAAATACTGAAAAAGAAAATAACCAAAAAAACCCCATATGGGATGTTTTTACTTATATGTTGGAATAACAGGTAAAGAAAATCTACTTTGGATGAGAGGAAGGTCCACACAAAATAGTGACTGGAAGAGGCTGTGGTGGTAGGGGATAGGTTCTGGCAATTTGGTGATGTCTTGTTAATTGACCTTGGGAATCAGTTTCTACAAAGTCATCAAACAGTAAACTCAATATTTACATATTTTCCTGCATTTTTTAGCTTTCTAAAACATTTTGAAAAACCATTGGAAGCCAGAATGAGCAGTGTGTCAATGCAGTTTGGATAAGGAATGGACTCAACATCTAAATAAATTCTGTCCTAGCTCTTGCCAAGATACCAAAGAGATTCCAGAGATTGAAAGGACAAACTGCTATCAGCCAAAGCTCCTGGAAAATTATGCAAAGACCTGGGTTTGGTGGTTTAGAGGAGGCTCCCTTGGTACCCCTAGACACAAAGGAGTTTCGAGGCCTTTGCATTGGGCCTGCAGGAACAGCCCAGAGGACAAGGCTGTGGATTCAGGAGAATGCACTATAGTAACATTTTGCTTGTCAGGAATTCCTGGTGATTGGGACAATGCATGTAAATTAATTTTCTGGATAAGTAAAACTTTCCTTATTAAACAACTTCTTCATTTAAAGCAGAATCATTTTTAGTGAAACCCTTTCAAAAATGCATTTCACACACCCCTGATATTTTGGTAAGTCCATGGAATAGAATTTAACCTTTACACCAAATTACTAACAATTAGGTCCTCTCTTTATGCCAGGCAATTTCTAAAATGCTTTCCTGCCACATTTTCTCTTGAAACCTCTGTGAATTAGTTCCTAGTATTATTCTCATTTATATATGAGATTGAGAGCCATGAAAACACTGTCCAAATTCATATAACAAGTAACAGCAAGGCAGAAGGAGATGCATATTCTAGCTTCACAACCTGAACTAACCACTGTGCTGTCTTCTCTTTACAGCTTCAGTTATTTCACATATGCTACCGCAATGCCACAGGTACTCAAGAATATTAGGTATATCTGTACAGAGATTGAATTCTCGTTGCTTTTCTCTCTGTATTGCCCTTATCCTTTATCAAAGTTATACTGTTTGTTTTCACATAAAACCATACCCCTAAACGCCTACCGTAAAATTGGCTAAAAATCTATAGCACTGTGTTTTTACCACTTTAAATAAACTCTCAATCTCCTTAGATCTTTCTAGAAAGAAAGAAAGAAAGAAAGAAAGAAAGAAAGAAAGGGCCCAAAATGGAGTTGCATATGCTAAGCCCAACATCAGCAAACCAAGACTTAATTGCAGTTTCAGCTTCTCCCCAGGAATGTGAACTTTAACCAGTCAATCTGGAATTACTTGGTCAGCACTAGTGAGGTAATCTGCTTGCCTACATGCCCCTCCCCAGAGGAAAGTGACCTGGCCTGAAATAGTCCACTCTTTGCTAGAAACTGCTTTTCCTGTCCTCTTCTGCCTATAAAAACCTTCCATTTTGTACAGATCCTCAGAACTCCTTTTTAGTTGCTAGATGGGATGCTGCCCATTTAATGAATTATTGGATAAAGCCAATTAGATCTTCAAATGAACAGTGGGGGTTCAGAATGAATCACCCCAAGATGTCCCACTCTGGCATACAGATTATTTTGAGCTGAAAACAATTGAGGCCCAGAAGGTTCAGGATGAAACTCTGTCCCCCACTTACCACCCCAAAGAATTTAAGATAGAGAACCTGCTCTAAAAAGGGAGATATCATCATAGGTAACCACAGTTTAATATGAACTTGGTGCAGTAGACAAAGAGGAACCTACCAAAGCCCATCTGATCAAAGTCCTTCTTCCCTGTGTCCCACTGTTTCAAGATGGCCCAGCAAACATTTGTTTACTAAACATTAACTTTTTTTCATCCCCTTGTAAACTGTCTTACTTCCTTTTGAAATCCTGGACCCTTACTCTCTACTCCTTAGTCCAGAATGACACATATACTTCACTTTGCCTCAGTGTCTTTGGAATTCTCATGCTTATGTGAATTTCCTGTGAACATGTTCTAAACTTGATTTTCTCCTCTTAATCTGCCTTATGTCATTTTAATTATTCTCCCAGCCAGAAGAACTCAGTTGAATTTTGTTTTTTAACATTTCTATTTGGGTAAATAGCCCATGGAGTTGGACCAACTTCTTTATCAGTTTAAGAAACCCCACTGGTTCTCTGCACTTCACAGTGTCCTGGATTTGCTTTTCCTTAGCACAACTCAGAAGGAAACCTGTGATGCTCATCAGGTTAACAAAAGCAGCCCCTAACTGGGGTCCATCTTGACTGCATAGCTCTCCAATGAGGGCAGATAAGCACCAATGCATGCAGAGAGTCATTTTCTGTAAGGTTTATCAGCTGGCAGGCCTGCAGAGAAAAAGAAACCAACATCCTTACCCTGTTTTCAAGCTGACCAAGGCGTCCTCTACTCCCTTCTGATTAAATTTGGTCATGTACTGATGCATGTACGGGTAGTTATTCCGAATGTTTCGTTCGGTACTGCCATTAGGCACCGTGCCAAATCGAAAAGGTGGGGAATAGTCATGAGGTCTCTGAAACTGGAGAGAGAGAGACAGAGATAGACAGACAGAGAGAAAGAAAAAAAGGAGAAAGAGGAGGAGGAAAAGAAGTCAGCCATCGCCTTGCCTTGTGTGAGTTAAACATATGCATGCATTAACACAGCAAAAACACAATCATTTTTGTGCTTCTTAATGACATCTTCCACTGGTCTGTGAGCTCCAGTGTCTTGTTCCATACTGTTCCCGAGTACAACTGGCTGAATATGCAAAAGATACCTGTTGGACTGAATTTTTTCATGCCGTTATGGACAGTAGCCTAGTGATACGCACTGGGGAACTGGAAGAGCTCAGGAAATGATAGTTGATCAGGAATGAAGTTATTTTAGTTCAGTTAATTTATCCATCCTATGATGAAATCTGTGATCCTCATCAATCACTCCCTTTTGTGTCAACTCCATTTACAACGACCTTCACCTCACCCAGAAAATGAGGAAGGGAAGCAGAATTTGCCACCCAAAAATACGTTTCTTTGACATAAAGATTATTTGGGGGTGGTTACTTTTAAGAAACAGCGGACACAGGTGTAGCTCTGAAAACCAAGTAGTAGTTAAGCCTTTTTTGAGAGATATTTACATTTATATGGAGAATCTCTATTTGTAAGGGCATCTTTTTCTCTGTACCAGGAAGAGGAAGATGACTAAATCTCTTATAACTCTTATAGGTGGAGAAGGCAACCTACTTAAGTCTATATAACAACCAAACCCTTGTTAACTGTGCTTTTCCTGGTAACTTTCCATAATTTGCCTCCCTCCATCATCTTTTGTTTTTAGCTGGAGATGGTATTCAAGGTCATCACTTGGACTGTTTAAGGGAGTTACTCAGTTTTCTTGGGTATCTCCCCTGCATACCGATGTTATGCTTGTTATTAAATTTGTTTGCTTTTCTCTTGTCTTAATCTGCCTTTTATTATGAGAGAGGGGCAGTTCTCAGCCTAAAACATAGAAGGGTAGAAGGAAAATTATTTTTTTCCCTATAATGACTATATGTTGCCATCAATTCATCCTTTACCCACTCATTCCTCCATACATACTATACACTCATTGGAGGCCTAACATACTCCTGACCCCACAATGTCAGGCTCATGAAGATTTGTTGAGCTGATGTCCCTACTAAGCATTAGCTTCCTGGGGGTTTCCACATTGCATAGGGTCCTCCAGCCTTCATGAAAGCTCATTGTCCATGCTCCACTAGTCTTCCATGTTTGGCTGATACTATCCATTCACAACTTCAGTGTCTGGAGCAACCTAACCAGGTTAGGAGTCAAGAGAACTCAGCCTGACTCTCCAAAACACAATGAAAATCTGGAGGCAACACTCCAGATTGGCTACGAGTCTGAGCTCAGGTTCACAGGTTGCAAAAATCAGGTTTTACCACTTACAGACTGTGGGACCTTAGATAAGTCACTTCTAAGTGACTTTCACCCTGCCTCCATTTATTGTCCACCTGTAGGGTGGGAAACATATCAGTACTTCTCCTGTGGGGTCAATGGGAAGATCTAAAATGATAGCATTCGTCAAGTAATTAGAATAGTGCCCGAGACAGAGTAAGCACTCAAAAATAAAATTATTATTATTTTTCACTTTTACTGTCATTATGGGCAAAAAAGGAACTTGGGCCTCAATTTTCTATGAAATATATAATTCTGAAACTTGAAAGGGATGAAAATAAGACCATAAGCTAAGGTCTGAACTCCATTGTTCCTCAGAGGCTGTACTAATAATCCCTCGTCTTAGAGGCAAGGACCTTGAGACCCAGAGAGGGAAAGGACCCCCAGCAGTTCCATGGTGAAACCAGGACTAGAATGCACAGTTCTCTCAGACTTCCAGGCCAGCATGTCCTCCGCAGAACTGAGAACTGCTGGAGAAAGCATGCAAATTTACCCAAGAGTCGGACCAACCAGAAACACTATTTTTTCCCAGACTTCATTTCATTGTTAATTAAAATTTCCAGTTGAAAACCATTTCCCCTAAATTAGGCATGCTGCTGCCTAATAAGCTGCCACAACAGCATTGGAGGGAATCGGCCATACATTGTCCAAAGGAGATCTTCCTGCTGGGTGCCTTGGTTGGGAGTATGTGCATGTGTCAACAGCAAAATGCTCTTTCACTCACTCCAGCAACCAGCTCCTCAACTCATCAGTGAAAGAGTAGGAGGCCTGAGCCCAGGCTTGTCTACATGGCAGCTGCCTGCTCTGGGAGGCAGAAGCAACAGTGCTATTCATAAATCTACATGTTGTAGCAGCAGGTCCCAATCTCCAGAGATATCCAGTGATAGACAATTTGACGAACGTCCTTCCACTTCACTCCCCATCTGTTGCAGGGGAGCTGAGTATGTCTTTTAGATTCCCTTTCTTCCCTGCCTCTGGTTTGCATAGCGACATGCAGATAATCAGCTTCTGGGATGAATTTTCATAACCCTCTGGCCTTGATTGTACCATCTCCCACACAAGATTCAGCACAGATCAAGATCCAGGAACCTTTCCCACCAGACTAAAGTCTGTCAAACTTTACAGCATGGCTCACAGTACATTTCCCGTTGCCACCTTATATATACACACACACACACGCCACTTCACAGTACTCACTCTTTTTAAGTGTGATATACTTGATGGCATACTTTATGTTCTGGGGTTTTTGAATGGTCACAACCCTTAAATTAATTTCATGGCTCACTAAAGAGTCAACATCTAGTGTGAAAAACAGGGGCAAGCATGACTCATCTCCTGAGTCCCAGGCTTTTTTGCCTCAAGGACAGGCTGTTTCTTGCAGGAATGATTTCTACCACAGCTTTCTCTCAGAGAGGTTCACAGGCAAGCAGGAAGACACAAACATGGGCTTTAGCAAAGGAAGGGGTGATGCAGAGGTTTTCACTGCCAGTGGGACCAGAGAACCATCTAATCACAGAGTCCAGAGTCAGTGAGTCCAGAGTCCTCACAGTTTCTCTTTCTCAAGGCTGCCCTTGCTGTTCACATTAACTGGCTTCACCTTAACTTGGGCTTAGAGTGTTTAGCTTCATCTGCCACTTAGGAATGCAGTCATTTTGAGCAGCTGCTTAAGTTTTCCAAGCCTCAGTTCCTCTGTCTGTAAATTGGGGATGGCCTTTGCAATTAATCACAAAATGCCTGGAAGACTTCCTGGCATCTGCATGCTTGATATACATCACATCATCACCTGTTGTTGCCCAGAGTGACCTTAGCCAAATAACTGAGCCAGTTTCCTTCCAATATGGAGAAGAGAGGATTAGAGGGTTATAGTCTAATTTTTTCCTGTCTCACCTGTGGTCAGGTCTCAAAGTCATCCAAGTGAATAAGATATGGCAAGCACTTTATGATGGAGGAAGTAGAGATGCAGTTCTGAGAAATAAATTGTTTAGGAAAAATGTGGCCATTGACTAGGACATTTCTTTGTTCCTCTTATGAACCAAAGCTATACATTTATTAAAAATATCTATTTGTCTTCTGTGGCTGTAAATTAGCAACCCTGGCAACCAGAGCCCCTATTTCTAGTACAGTGTTCTCCCATTGGCGAAGCTCCACATGCTCCTGCTGTCAGCATCAGACACCTATGGCCCTTCAGGGGCAGGGGAGGCTCAGAGGCCTCCATTTATTTAGTAAATATGGTGGGCCAGGACCAGGGGCAGTATAACTGCAGCATCCAGAGACAGCCCAACTTCACAGGAACCAGGGACAGTTCCCTGGATTCCCTACATTGCTGTCACCAAAGGCCAACTCAGTGCAATATCACTTTAGACTCCAGAAGTGAGGAATGGTTTGAATCAGGCAGGGGTGATTATAAAGAGAAGGAGGAGGAAGATGAAGAGAAGGGCAGGGAAAGAGCACTAGATAATTTCTAATCCTCATGTCAACTTTGCCAGAATGGTATTAATACCCTCCCTTCTCTGTGTGAAACCAAGCCTTGACGATATTACATTTTAAAGGCCATATAACCATTGTATGGCAAGGCCAGGATTTGAACCCAGGTACATTTGACCCCAAATATGACATTGCTTTTCCCACTACATTAATCTGCGTCCCAGCAATGGGTTTCCCCTACCATAGTGGTTCCCAACATTTTGGATTTCCAATTTTTCTTTAATAATTCCTAGGGGAGCATCTACCAATGAATTCACCCTGTTGTGATTTAAACCATGGTGTGCTCATCTGATCACACCATGGGCTACAAAGGTGCTTCTTCACAGCAAGCACTAATATTGCAAATGTTACACATGTACTCATGATTTAAAAGAAAGAGAGAGAAAACCCACTTGTGTGCAGAATTAAAATAAATTGATTCAATATAGATTTTTATTGTGCAGACTTTCTTGGTATATCTGCTATTAATCATCTGGGAGGATTTAGCTTATTTACTCCAAGAATTTTGCTGTTTATCTAATTGTACCAAACATTTAATTAAAAGAACTACCTGCTTGTTGCTAATGCTCTGAGGTTGGAAACTGAGCTGTATCCCATGAGGATGTAGTATCTGTTACTAGGTGTTTCCAAATCAGAGAAGGTCAGTCAAATTATTAGTGGTTCTAATTAGTTTTCCCACAAGTGGCCATATTATTTAGAACCAAAACTATGCAGCAAGGGATTTTTTCCCCCTAGCCTTTGAAAATAGCAACAAAAAAAGCAGAATAGGCTGCCGATGATTTTCTGGAAAAATCCTCACATCCAGGACATGGCTCCCCAGTGCTTCTACTGCACCTCCCATCACTGCTTCTGGAAACTGTACTTTTGCTCCCACAGTGTGATAGAATCTTGTTACAGGACCTTGTGTCTGAAGGAGTCTCACAGGCTACAAGGCATATTCATGTTTGCAGTCTCCTTTCATCCTCCTACAACTATGATTCCCAAATTTACAGAGATGAGTAAGGAGACACGAACAGGTTACATGATTGTGAAAGCATCACAGAGACTGTGTATGGTGGAGAGGAAACGGGAACCCAGCTTTCCCAGATGAGTGCAGGGTTTTTTTGCTGCCTCACAAATGCTGTATGATTTAGGCAGAGCTTGGCCAGAAGTCAAGCCTGAGCCTAGGAACTGTGTGAACATGATTTATTAAGGAAGGATTATAGGTCAAACCAGAAGGGAGAGGAGGAAGAAGGTCAGGAAGAGGGAGGAAGCCAACCGAGGGTATAATTTGAGGCAAAGTCTTAGTCTCAGCTTGATCTAGCAGGGAGCTCTGGAGAGTAAACTGTTCCTGAGTTTGCGCTGCCTGGAAGCAACAGAGCAGCTGGGCTTGTGTGCTCTCACACTGGTTAGTGGTTGGTTACAGGCAACTGAAAAAATTGGGGAACTTAAATCCCAGGCATTTACAGTTCCTGTGCCCACAGGCAACGATCCTGTGAAGATCCCTTGTCTGAGTCTTTATCAGCCAAGGTAGGGCTGGCACACAGAGCTGGAAGAGGGATCTCAGAGCAGCCAGGTGGATGTCAACAGTTTCCACACACTGTGATTGTTTCATTCAATCAGCAAGTATGACCTGAGCACCCACTAAGTGCCAGACTACTCTTTGATACACACTGTCCTGCTATCCGCTGCCCCAAGTTAATTTTTAATTTTTTAAATTTTAATTGAATTTATTGAGGTGACATTGGTTACTAAAATTATGTAAGTTTTAGGTGTACAGTTCTATAACACATCATCTGTATACTGTATTGTGTGTTCACCACCCCAAGTCACGTCTCTTTTTGTCACCAATTATCACCCCTTTACCCTCTTCTATGTCTCCTCACTCCCCTTTCCCTCTGGTAATTACCATACTGTCGTCTGTGTCTATGGGGTTTTTTTTCTTAATTCCTTCACCTTTTTCATCCAGCCTCCTCAAGCCCTCTCCTCTCTGACAGCTGTCAGTCTGTCCTCTATGAGTCTGTTTCTATTTTGTTTGTTAGTTTTTGTTCATTAGATTCCACATATGAGTGAAATCACATGGCATTTGTCTTTCTCTGACTGGCTTATTTAGCATAGTGCTCTCCAGGTCCACCTTTTGCAACATCATTCACTGTTGAAAAAGGTGAGATTTCCTTCTTTTTTATTCTATTGTGTAAATGTACCACAGTTTTTTTATCTGCTCACCTGCTGAGCACTTGAGCTCCCCAAGTCAATTTTAATCTCATCAGTTTTATTTCCTCTACAGCACTCATTTCTGCCTGGAATTTCCTTCTCTGTTTACATTTACTTATTTGTTGTTTATTTCTTTCTATTAGAATTTAAGTTTCATGGGAGCACCAGCTCAGGTTGCTAAGTTCACTACAGTGGCCAGGAAAGACAGTCCCAAGAGGTGAAAGTTTCTCTAAGACCTGAAAGTCAAAGGGGAGCCAGCCATGAGAATGGGAAGAACACTGGAGGCAGAGGATGTGGAGTGCAAGGGCACTGTGTTGGGAATAAACTTGGAGTTTTTAAGGAATGGAGAGGGGCCTTAATGAGGGAGAGGGAGGGGATATTTGGTGTAGGGCAAAACACAAAGGTCTTTGTCACCATGGTATGTAGAATGGCATTTACTCAAATTACAGTGGGAAGTCATCAGAGAGAGAACAACCACTTCCAAGAGTGATGGCGATTTTGTGAAGGTGACTCACCCCAACCCTTCAGTATCTCTCTGATGATAGGCTCTCTGTACCTCTTTCAACCACAGGCAGATGACACGGATAAGCTGCTGGGCTTTTCACAGACTGATTTTCTATTCAGCAGTTTATTGATGAATGCCAAAAGCATATATGCAGACTTATGTCAACAAGACATGATGGTGCGATTTTATAAAGAGAAACAAATTATCCACACACAAGACAGAAAATCTTTGCAGCGGTGCAATCTCCATACTGCTGAGCATAGCAAGACAGGATTTGTTTCCTGAACCTAGAGAATTTCAATAGCAGGATGTACCCGGTTTACCTCCTTTCTTCCTCTGTGTGCATTTCTGAATAGCTGCTCACACCCCGCAACCTTCCTTGCATTTCAGTGGAGACTGAGAGCAGGTGTTACCACTCTCAGCTTACTGATGTAAGCATAGCACCATGAGGGAGGGTTGGAGGTGTGTCTGACTGAAAGGAGCTGGTGGGAAATGAAAAGCTATGCTCCCTGTGTGTCCCTTGAAGACATTTCAGGTGAGTCAGGTGTACTGATAATGGAGCTGATCAGCCACAGAGTAAAAAGGAGCTGTCAGCTTTCTTTCTCTGTATGGCTTCAAGATGACTTTTTTTTTCACATCATAGATGAAGAATCCAAGGCATGGAGTCTATAAGACCTTCCTCCAAGATCACAGAACCAGGAGACACTGACAGCATAGAGCACCCCAGTTTGCTCCATGTTTCTTCTTGTTGAGGCTAGTGGATCTTCCTCAATGTTACACTCTCCTTGTAAGGATGAGCTCCAGCCTGAGCTAGAACATGCCCTGAGTCACAGAGCCTCATCACTGGCAAGATCATATAACTATGAGCAATGGCCCCGTGGGGAAATGGCTTCCAAGTTAGATCTGGAATCTTTCAGACCTGGGAGGCCTATGATTATAGTTCTGTTCCTAAAATTTTTAGAACTATGCCAATTTAAATTGAGAGAAAAACAATCCTCTGGCTTTGTGCTTTTGAGTGGATGGGTTTGGGTGATAGAATCCAAATCATTCCCTTCTGAGAGAAGAGCATTTATGATCAACACCTCAGGCAGAGAAGAAAGCAAGGTGACCTTACCTTTTTGTCACTGAGGCCAGTCACTTGGTCCACAAATTCCTCCTGGATCATGAAAGCAGCCAGATTGGCCGTGTAGCTGGCTAGGAATATGACGGCAAAGAAGGCCCACACGGACACCATGATCTTGCTAGTGGTGCCTTTAGGATTCTGGACAGGCACAGAGTTGTTGAACACCAGGCCCCAAAGGAGCCATATAGCTTTCCCAATTGTAAAAGAAGGCCCATGGGGTGCTGCAAATGACAGAAAGGACATTCTCAATGTTTTCTGAGTGTTTACTAACTTCGTGATGGCCACTGGCCCCACTGAAAGTTGCTAGAAGATGGAATTACACCACAGTTGCATCCCTCCATTGCCTCAGAACCACAGCTACAATATCTCTTTTTTTCTATACAAATTAGCATTTGTCCCATATTTCTATCTAGCTGGACTTTTGCCAGGTTTCTTTAAAGAAGAAAAAACAAAAAAGGAAGAAAAAATGATTATGCAAAATGTGGGTTTGAATGAGAAGTAGTATTATGACCTATTTTACATCTATATTTGATTTCTATTGGGGGGGCAAGCTCCTCAATAAATGTGCAAAAAGCTTTACAGAAACATGTGCATGGGGACAGCTCCAATATTCACTGGATAAGCTATCACATAAGAACCATGCAATTCAGTGGCACTGGTGTTCGGTATTCTAATCCAATTGTCCCTAGCATTTGCTCCTTTTCAAATTCAGATGTACAGTGTTCACAATATGAGAATTAAACCCAACTATAACTCTATCCAAATGGAAACATTAAGGAACAAAGCAATAGAGCTTAATTCTTCAAACACTTAATTCTTTAGTTGGTTGCAGGGTCACGGAAAATGAACTGTGATATTATGTTAATTCTTCTCCCCTCAGTGTACCCTTGCAACAAATTTGTGTCCCTCTTAAGATTCTTAAATGTTCCTTTGCAACAGATTTAACTTAAGAAGCAGGACAATATGGCAAAATCTACTGGGGTGGGGAGTATGCAGGGCATAAAAAGCACATGTTAGGGCTTTCAGGTCTATTACATTGGCCAAAAGTCCATTTGGTTTTCTGTTTTTCTGTAAAATAAAAAACACATTTTTCATTTTCATCATTAATTTTATTGATTTGGATATATGCCGGCTATCTCCCTTGGATATTTTGAGTATGCCAGTTATCTCCCGCTATTGGTTTCTAGTGGGTAGTGGCCAGGGGTGCTGCTAAACATCTTCCAATGCATAAGATAGCCTCACAACAAAGAATTATTTGGCCACAATGACAATAGTACCAAGAAACTTTGCAAACCACTTTTGACATGTTCAATCAATCACAGCACCTTCTCCATACACTGCACAAATCTTTTGTTTTTGCATTTTAGTTGCATTTTTACCTTTCCTGAAATAATAAAGCATAAGTTGCTTATTTTCTTCCATCTTCAATATTAAAACAGCTATACATAAATTCACCAATTTTGATTTTTTTAAAAAATGTGTGCTGATATAACTGTCACAATACCATATAACACAATTATTTCAAATTAAGTTAAAGACAACTAAGCACTACTAGAGCCACTGTACAAAAAAAAATAAACAAACTTTTTGGCCAACCCACTATTTTGCTCAAGGGGAAAAAAATCAATGTATGTCCTCATTTCATTATTAAAAAAGGCCTTCCTTTAACACAAGGTTAATTTTCATTTAAGTAAATGAAGATGTAAAAAATTGATCTGCTCAGACTTCAGTTGGAGATGCCAGCAGAGTAGGCAATAAATAAAGTGGCAGAAGAGAATTTAGAATGATGGAAGCTCTTGGCAGAGAGCCTAGGAGAAGCATGCTTTTCACACACTGGAGGTCAAACTCAGGCTACAGTAATACTTATAATATCCATACATAACAGAAAAGAAAAGGCCATTAATTTTATTCTTTTCAACTTCAAGCACTCCTGTTTCTCTTTGTCCAGTTTCATGATTTTCTGGGCTTATTCCCAAGAGACTGAGAACTCTTAAAAAAATAATGAGAATCAATCCACTTAACTTCATGAACTACTTCATTTTATTAAGAGTACATGTTGATCCGAAGTGACAGCTATTTGGGAATCAGAAATGGGCAGTTGCAAGGGATCTGCCCAAGACTTTTGGGGATTCCTGATTCATGAATACTACTACTAGGCCATATAATTTTCCCTATGAAGTGCACTGAAATGGAAATGAAAACCATTTTGCACAAATAAACAAGTAGCTGTCATTTCCTGAGAGTTTCCACATTCCATTGAGTAGGAAATAGAAAGCCTTGTTTTACAGTAAACTTCTAGTGTGTGATTCAGCCAAAGGAGAAATTATTGCACATGATAGGCACTGGGAAATTTTTTATTCTCCAAGATACATCTCATATTTATCCACTTATCTCCATCTCTATTACCCTATCCAAGTCCAACCACTGTAATCTTTTCTCTTGGAGAACTGTAACACCTTCCTGACTGGTCCCCTCCTTCCAATCCTGTCACCCTTTTCATTGTCTTGATAGATAGCTCCAGTGACCTTCCACACTGGCCATGTTTCATCCCCTTCTTCCTTCCCACTGTATGTTGAAGAAAACCTGAAATACTTACCATAGTCAATAGCCTGTCTTTCTGATTGCATCTTATATGACTGTCCAACTCTCTCACTTACATCTTTTCTGTTTCTTAAGCATATCAAAATTTATTTCACATCAAAGCCTTTGTATTTGCTGTTCCCTCTGCATGGAATGCTTTTCCCTCAGTTTTTCTCATGATTGAAATTTTCTCATTCTTTAAGTCTCAGCTCAAACGTCATCTCTTCCAAAGTTCTTCCCTGCTTGACCATCTTACTTAGGTAGCATCTCCATGCCATCACTTCAGTTTGTTTTTTTCCTTCTTGAGATTTATTATAATCTGTGATTATTAAGTCATGTGTTTACATGTTATCTACACAACTAAATTCTCAGCTCTTTTAGGGTCAGTAAGTTTCTAGTCAATTTACCAAATTACCCCCCTGCACCAGAACAGTGCCTGGCACGTAGTACCCACTCAACCAATAGGCATCAAATAAATGCATGAGTTCATAAACAGCACAAACTCTGATTCTGCAAGGATAAAGACCTACTCTATTCATTACCCATGGAAAATTGTCTCAGGTTCCACTCTGCTGGAGAGCTCCTTACTGGTTTGTTGCATCACCTTTTAGTGAAGACCTGGCAATTCTCCCATTTAAACACGAGATGATTTTTTATGGCATTTTTACTATGTTTGGTTGATTGGAGATAGTTTATATAGTAATCACCACTTTTCAGTGGTGAAGAAGTGGAGGATTACAATAAAGCCAAGTTTCTAACAGATTCCCATCACCTGTTGTCTGTTTCCCACACTGAATCTTCCAAGTGAAAAGAGTATGTGGCAAATTAAAGTGTTTTGTTTTTGAATAACTGTTTCTTGAAAATATGTTGTCTTCTATAATCTCAAGTCATTTTTCAGGAAAGAGATTTGGTCCTGGCACCCTTCTGATATACCATCCACTTAGAATTTATGGTGCAATAAGGAAAATTCTCTCGAAATGATGTAATGTGTTTATGTACTTGACATGAATATTGGCTTGTGTGGGAGCCTCTTAATAAGTTATAGCCAATGAATGCCTACCAATTCAATTTCCTATCTACTGATTGCCACTTTATCAAATAAAAAGGTCACTCACTGTCAAGAGGAAAATATATCTCTTTGGGGGAAAATACCATTTTATAATTATATTTATTGTCAAATGAATGCAATTATAATTCAGTACTTTGGAGAATATTCTTTAACTAGATTCTCTAAAACCATTTTCTTACATAGTCAAAAGTTGAGACTTAGTACAATTTTAAGATTTCTTTTGACACAGATAATTAAAATTAATTGCCAGAAAAACTTCTTCAAATCTGCTTTCTCAACATATTGAATATCAGTAGTTTTCACCTAACAACTATGAAGACCACATTATAACAAGATGAAGTGTCTCATTTTGTTTTATCCTTCTTTTCAGATAAAATAATAAGTAATATCAATGACCCAGAACCATTTGTACAATGGTTCAGCAAGGCAAATAGAGGATAATGTGTTCCAAGTCTGAAATAGTAACTGAAAGCAAATGAAATACCATCGATGTTGAATCATGTTTATGAAGGCATTCTTACCTTTCCCTTTAGCTAAGTTTCTGTTATATCCAACAGGACTGAAGTATTCAAAAACAAAAACAGCTATGGCAGACACGATGAGCAGCATCACAAACATCATCACCCAGACAGAGGCGCTGAATGGTTCTGCAGAGAAACAGGAGACATGGTCAGTTCACTCTTCCTCACAGCCAGGCCCAGTAGGAAGTCCAGAGGTCCACAGGCAGGTTCACGGAGAAACGTTCTCCAGTGTGAATCTGATCATTCAAAAGGAGCTAGTCATTGTTTACTCATACATTTAAACCATTCTTTATTTTACAAAATATTTGAGGTACTTTATAAAACTGCACAGAATAGAATAAAAATAGAGAAGAGCATATGACATTTTACAAATCAGGTCAAGGATAATAAAAACAAAATAGAATGGTAATACCAGGGGAGGAAGCTAGAATGCAAATAAGGAGGCCACAGGGTTCTATATAACCATAGAATCACCCAGGGAACCAAAGCTGGGGAGAAACAAGGCTAGACTCAAATAGTCAACTGTCAGGCTCCTGCCAATCAGCATGGGTTTTAATAGCTGTTTTCACTCTTATTTTTATATACTGGAGGGATGATGTGCAGGATATTCCAGAA
Organism: Trachops cirrhosus; assembly: GCA_028533065.1. Lineage (NCBI taxonomy): Eukaryota > Metazoa > Chordata > Mammalia > Chiroptera > Phyllostomidae > Trachops > Trachops cirrhosus. Next base: position 94,178,923 of record CM052540.1, read on the forward strand.
GTAAAGTGAGAATTATGACCTGTTAGAAAAGGATCATAATTCATGGGGTAGATAGGAATATTGGAAAGTCCTGTCTGCCACCACTGCTAACACACTCTCCATCTCACCTTCTGCTCCAGACAGATGAGATCCACACAATTTTAGACTTTTGTTGATGTTGGTAAGGGGCTTAAATGCAATATAAAAGTCATTTGAGGACATTCCCATCATAATTCAATGAAAAGGCATCATTTAAAGAACAGAGGGAATAAAGAAATAGATTCATAGATGATTATTTCCCCGAAAAGTAGTTTCCACCAGTTCATTTTCATGTGGAGGTCACAAGAGGGCAGACTAAGTCACAAGGTTCTAAATGTTAGAACACTCTAAAAAGGTGTGAGATATAGAAAATAACATTCCTATTCAATCAGATTGAGGCTATGCAAATGAGCTGAGTGGAGCCATTTATTGCATATGACATGGATTTGCTAGAAAATCAACAGGGATTAAAATTTTTAAAAATGAATACACAGAGTGGGACCAAAGTAGGTTTACAAGTTGTTCAAATGGAAAATACAGTAATTAATAAATACTAATACAAGAATAAACTCTGTGTTTCACTTACTTACAACTGTAAACCTACTTTTGGCCCAGCCTATATCTGTACCAGAATGCATCATTTGAAAAGAAACTGCCCTGGGACAACAATAAGCTTATAATCCTTTTCATCATAAGCAAACACTTTCTGAGGGTAAAGTGAGAGAAGCCTAATAATACCTCTTGAAGAGTAGGTTTTATTATTATTAAATTGTTTTTCTGATGGAGCTAGTAATAATCTTAAAGAACTAGGCTGATAGCAGTCCACCTTATTAAAGTCTGTGACTACCTAATACAACGAGAGGTCATCATAAATTCCCATTTAATGAGATTAAGATATAACAAGAAAATAATATAGCTGAAGCTTTAACTGTTTCGGATAATTTTAAAACTGGACAGAATGCTTTACAATGCAGTTTTGACAGTGCAAACATATTAAAAAGCAACAGGTAACAACACAAATAACTAACGCAAGATGAGCCTGAAGAAATCAACAAGACAACTGAAATTAGCTAAATTTAGCTTAAGGAATAAATAATATGTCCCTAACATCATAGCAATTTGGTAATGAGGTGTATCCAAAACAGAGGAGAAATAAATGAGTAGCTGAGATATTAAAAGTTACTTAATATTCAAGAATAGAGATGTTTAATTAATTCTCCAAGTTGGTATACTAATGGCACAGTGTGTCTTAACAGAGAAGGATCATTGTGATAAGCAAATGAACAAGTACATGGGAAATATTTGGTAGTATCGGCTGCACGTTGTATACACATAACAAATTAAATAACTGTTTGATTCTAGTTACTGGTTGTAGGGGTAGATACTGTTCAGGGTCCTGAAAAAGGCATCCTTGTTTTTAAAACATGCACACTTATTTCTCTCATAACTTCCTTTTCTCTGCAGGTTGTGAGAAAATATTATAAAAATATTAGGGCAAATCCTTATTGAATTCTTCTACTCACATGTCAGAATCTATAAACCTGAAGTGGGCTTCATTTGGCAGTTGATTTATCCTAGTCACTAACTGGTCAGAAAATTAGGTGGAAGCTGAGCAAGTAAGTGATGCCAGATGATTTCTAACTGATCAGGGACAACATCTATCTTTTGACCTGTGAGCACAGTACAGAGCTAAAAGGATTCTGCTGCAGTATTCTGATTTTAGTAAGTTTAAGTTAGGTACCTATTAGTGCCCTGAAGGTTTGCTATTGTCAGACACCACACTTCATGTGTGTGTGCATGCGTACACCTCCCCCCCCCACCAACAAAGAAAAGCATTAGAACAATGTTAAAGCACTATCTATAATGTCTAAGGAGTGACCCAGAATTTGGATAGCCCTGGATTACATCCTCTACTGGTTTAACACAGATGCAACATTTCTCCATGAGGGAATGTCAGTCTATGAGACTCCAGGTCAGTATTTCTTTCAATCAAAGAATACAACCTGCTTAGAAAGTCTTTAGAATTAACTGAATGGAAATATTGCAAGAGATGTCATTTCTGTCCTTGAAGAGTCACTGGTTACATTTTTGCACAAAACCTCAGTGGCATTACCTACAAGGGTTTCTGATGTGAGTTAATGGGGTTTGCAGAGAAGAGAGAATAGGAAATAATGAAGAGCTGTGCAATCAGATTTTGAATGTTTTGGCTCTTCCAGATGACTGAGCCAGTGAATGGAAAAAATGTAGCTTAGCACGGTTCATTATGACTTTGAAAACCTGCAGATAATGACCGTAAATAAAGGGGTGCACAGTCGATCGAATAGGGATGTGATTTAGTAAGTAGGAAAAATATTAAGCCTACTGTGTAAAAACAGCTTCGAAAATAGTTTCATCTACCTACAATTTATCTTATTTTATTTTAAAATACAGTAGGAAGAGTAGGGGGAAAAGGAGCCTTGGCTAAATTTAGCAAAAATGCATGACTTTTTATGAAAATGTTCTAATGAAGGTAAGATAAAAATCTAGAGAAATTGGATTGAGGCCAGATTCAATATCGGCGACCTATTTTTATGAAACAAGGCAATCAATATTTTTTCTCTCTGATTGAACTGGGAAAAAAGTTCTCTCTAGCTCACTAAGAAGACATGTGGACAATTTGTGAAAAGAAACGGATCTCTTTCCATAAATTCAGTTCCTCCAAACTTTTCTGAACCTCCAGGGATAAAGATCCCTGTGAAAGGGTCTCATAGAAAATAGGAGGGAGGAAATGACTAGGAGTGACTAATAATTATTAAGATTCTGCACATGTTGCATATATGGATCAGTGGGTTGTGTATTTAATGGCATAATGGGACTCCCTTCTTAAGACATGTGCATTGTTATCCATTCTGGACAAAGGCACAAAAGGAACATAATGAAGTGTGAACTTGTTAAGTTCTACATTATGCCAACAAAGGTTATGACATTTGAAGCAAAGGTGCAAAGTCATAACCCAGTGAGTGGAAAGAATTTCAACAGCTTAAATTATCAAAAATGAACATAGTAAATCCATGTCTCTGTGAGTAAGGCAGTATCCAAAACCTTGTTAGTCAACATTTCACTCAAGAAAATGAAGCATAAAAAGTTTCATTGGATGCTGACAAACAAGTAAATGAAGACAGTGGAGGAATAAGATGATAGCCCTGAAGTTGGTGTCCACAAACTGGCTCTCGTCTGCAGTTTGAATTCTCTAATAGACAAAGGGATTTTAGTCTTAAAAAATGCCATAAATTTAGTTGACCTTAATCTGTTTTCCCCTTCTTGTACAGTTTTCTTCTAGGTGTCAATATTCATCTTAACCTCCCCAAATTTGGGAGAAACACTAATAGGGGAATGTCAAGGGAAAGTTAATCTAAATCCTGTGACCTTCAAGATAGCCACTATCAAAAAATATTTATGCTAGCCAAATGCTCAACACAACATTTTCCTTTAAAAAAATGCTTGGCTATGTTCCATGCAGTTTCAACTACTCTAGCCAGACTACCTAATGCATTTATACTGATAGTGCTAAAAAAACTAGATAATAGAAAATACAAATTGACTTTGCCTAACAACAATTTTATGTAAAAACATAAATTTATAAAATAGTTGAAAGGAACATAAACAGAATTTTCTGCTTTGTAAGCCATTCAGCTTAAAGGATAGTCACATTTAAAATATGACTCTATTAATCTTAAATCAGTATATATTTTTCAGACTACTTCTATTTTGTTTATTAGAGTAATGGTATAAATCATTGTTTAGTCATCATTATTTTCACTCCTATATCCAGTAAATAAGTGAATGTCATCCTAGTGAGGGATGGAGGATGGGGATGTGGATGTTCAATAACAGATTATGGGCTGATTTAAATTAACTGTGGACTGGTAGGTTTATTTTTTAAATGTCTTTAAGGCTCTAAGAGATATGTCTAATCATCTACATTCTACACAATCAAGACCAGTATCTGAACTTGTGATTGTGTTTTCGGTAGATTTTTCCCAGTTAAAGATAAATGAGAGTGGTGGGGGGAAAATAGAGACAATTGTACTTGAACCACAATCTTTAAAAAAGATAAATGAAAGATATTAACTGAGGGAAAAAAGTGAATTGGGATAATTCAAATATGACATGCTTTGGAATATGTTGATGTGGTTAAATGGAACTGAACCAGCTCCTATCTAGGTTCCATCCTTTGAGCAAGCAAGATAACATACCCATAATTCATTATAGGAAAGTAATAGAGACCATGAAGTCCAAATACCTAGAAAAGCAGACGGTGACACAGTGCCATTGCTTCTTGAAACCATGACACTGATTCCTGTCTCCACAAAGGGCACAGAGAAGTCCACCACTTCAGAACGTTCCTCATTGATGGTGAGTGAGCCAACTGCCATGACTGCCCGCTGATAGACCACCTGGATATAAGGCAAGAAAGCACAGTACATTTATTCATCCTCCCCATATCACTGAGGCCCTTAGGCCCTAAGTCTAAATGAGAGCCCATCAGATGAAAAGATAACTTACTTCACCAATCATTCCATTCCACACGTTGTTAACTTTTTTGCCATGCTTCCCATTTGTAACCAGGTAAAGGTCATAGGTAAACTTCACAGTTCTGGAGAGCTTCTTTAGGATATCAATGCAGAACCCCTTGCAGCATTTTTTAACATTCATTCCCTCATTGGTTGAATTACTGTAGAGAAAAATCCCAAGACCATAGACTATTAGTACCAGAAAATTTGTTCACAATCATTAGCTATGCTCTTCTGCTGTTTTTCACATGGGAAATTGCAGCTCAAATTGAGGAAGCAGTTTTTCCAAGGGTATATAGTGAGTTTATGACAGCAAAAGTGGAAAGTGTTCTTAATTATGAGAGTAATCATGACAATGGCTAACATTTATTGAGTAATTACTATTGGCTATGCACTGTGCTAAATGCTTTGTACTAATTATTGGCTTAATCTCCATGACATTTCTCTTAATTAGGTAGTATTTTTATCCCTATTATGCACTATAGTTACTGCCTCTTATTTTTTTAAAGTTTATAACACATATAACCCCTTCAGACTAGAGTTTAGTTATTTGATCTTAACTGAACTACAAAAACTTACTAGAAAATAGAAGAGAATGTGCAATTCACAAGTGAAGAGTTGTGCTGCATCCTATCATTGCAAAGCAGGGGTTTGCAAACAGAGGGACAAAGTAAGGGTGACTGGCTTAGGAAAGGCACTTTCCTTACTAAGAAAAAACACTTCAGCTAAGAATCAGGAGACGTGAGGTTTATCCCATATTTGAGGCCACAGATTTAATGTCTCACAATTGAGTCATCTGTCAAAGGAGGACTCACTCATAACATTTTCACTCCCTACCTACATGGCAGGAAGTATAAAATGTGACACTATCAAAGAGCAATGTCCTTCATCAGAAAAAAAAAAGCCCTATTAAAATACAGAGTGTTTTAAAAACTGTCTTAAAAGCTATCATAATCTACCAAGGTTATATCCATTGCTTTGTGCTAGCCACCTTGCTTTATTTACCTGACCAAGTCATACTCAAAGGACACCCACAAAAATCAGAAATGCCTTTAAAAGGGAAGGAAGCATATAGGAAGATTGAGACCTCTCTGGGCAATACACTTGATTCCACTTTGCACTTGTCGATTCCCTCTGCTTTTGAGTCATGCATGTCATGAGATATATGCTCTAGTTGAATATTTCATTGTTGGCACACCTACACATCAAACTATTACCTGAGCACTAAAAAGAGAAATCCAACATCATAATAAGAAAATACCTATGTTTCCACATCATATGAAAAAGTAAGTTACACAGTGATATATACAGAATGATCATAGCTATATAAAAACAAATGAGCTTAGGAAATATCTGAATGGAAAAACAATAAAATATGAAGCATAGCTATTTTTGAATGGTCAGACATAGTTTCTTTGTCTTCATAATTTTAGCCTCCCCCTCACCAAATTATCTGCAGTGAGTATACACTACATACACAACTAGATACACACATCAAGCATCTTTGCTATAGAGCTACATCTATACCCATGAAAATAAATAGATTTGATAATATAACTGTGAGTAATGAAAGTGGATTGCAAAATGAAATCTTTATTTCAGTGTTTATCTTATCTCAGGATCACAGATCACCTATTCTGCATTGCTGTCTTCACCATTGCCTCCTTCCTAGCCTGTCCCCAGTCTCTGCTCAACCAACTTGCTTCTGCCAGCCAGACCACCATGGAGACTTTATTTCTAGCCTAGAGACTCGATAACCTCCTCTGACCCTGCGACTCTCAGCTTGGGGGGCATGGGAGGCTACATCTCTATACATTTACATATAATGATTGGTGGACTGAACTCCATAGTGTAATAGGTAGTGGGTATCTTCCCGATCCCCACCAATGTTGCAGAGCAGAGGGGTCAGGCTGGAATTACGACTGCTATAGGCACATTAAATTAATGGCATTTCCAAATAGGACTTCCTTCTTGGTATCTGTGACTCTGAAAAAAATGTGTCAAAATCAAATTCTCTTTCTTCCTGGCCACTATAGGCCATGCATCAATGTGTCTTCTCTACCTCTTGCTACTTGTGTCTTCCTCACTCTCTGTTCCTTTGCTTCTTTTTATCACAGACTCTTCCTTCCCTTGGTCAAGATTCTTAGAAGAATTTAGACAAGAGTTAAAAATGTCTTGTTTGTTAACAAGAGTTAACAAACATCTGAATGTTTAAGATTCAGGGTCACAGGCAGGTAGTGACCTATGATTCTTTGGCCTCACTGGGTACATCAACCAGTTTATAAGTTAATTATGTCCCCATGTCCCCTAATACTAAGCTATTTCTAGATACTATGTCACTGATGCATTTTCACCCAACCAGCACCCACTGAGTACTTACTCTGTACAAGACATAGCACTAGCCCCTGGGGTCACAGGACAAAGAAGACATGCAGCAAATGCAGCACTTGAATTTATCATGGAAGTTATGGAAGCACAACCAGTTTGTAATGGGGAACTTGTAGTTGGTTCCTATCACAGCCTCTGTGTGTGTGTGTGTGTGTGTGTGTGTGTGTGTGTGTGTGTGTAGGGGGTGTGACTTAACTACATAGACATCTGAAAAATGGTGCAGATGTATTCTCTCTCAGCTCTGTCCCATCTTCCAAAACAAAGGGTGACTCATAAAAATATATATATAAGGAAAAGGATCCAAGAAATCCAATTCTTCAGCTCCATGGTCTCCTAGTGTGGCCAGTGGATATGAGCATGGCCAAACCAATCAGACAGAGCGGACTTTCAGATCCTGGATCTGCTGCTAACAACCCTGAAAACTCAGATGAGTATCTTCAGTCACAGCTTCAGTTTGCTTGTTTGTAAATTGAGAAGGCTGACACATACCTTGCAGGATAGTTGAGAAGATAAAATAAAGTATCTAAAGCAACCTCACATAAGCACTTAAAAATATATCTCCTCTCTGCTCACCAATGATTTGACAGTTTTGGGGATTAACTGATAGTATGGCCATTTCTCTCTACATAGCAAGGCCAGATAATTTCTCCTTAACAATTTTCTCTTCATGCCTTAACATTCAAATAGCAGGCTAGAAGAAAAGTCTGGTTTCTCAGCTCATTTCCTATTACCTATGTTTGTAGAACACCTTTGTATGCCCTCAAGACTCCACCATTTACCAGAAGTGAGAAACAAACGGTCTTCTCTGGGAGAATATTACCAAGAAAACACATGCAATGTGTTATCTAATAGAAATCTTTTTTGGAACCAATCAGCCTGCCTCAAGGATATTACCTTTAAGAAATTCAATTGATCCAAGCTGTATTATTGTTGGGATTAGTGGATCCTAGTAATTTTCTTCATTCTCAAGTAAAACAAAGATTAATGTCATCTAGATGCACAGTAAATTCTTTATGTCCCCAAGTGGCAAAAGAAAAGCTGCAAGTCACCACCTTTCATAGGAACCAAAAATGTGAATTTGAATCTGTCCATCTGTTTAAATTATTCAGTGGAAGAGTCATTTCTTTCAAAAGCAGTAATATACTTGGGGGTTCCTTTTCTCCATACAAATGTGACTCAAGACTTGGTGACCTATTGTTTTTAGCTCTAACACTTCTGATTTTAAAGACTTCAATTATGAAGCACAAGAGGCCCTACTTACTGACCATATTGAAATAGAAAAGGCATTATCATAAGGGAGGTGCCCTGTTGAGGTTATACTCTTTGTTTTGTGCCAGTCACTCCGCTTTCTTCATCTGACCAAGTTCTGCTCAAAGATCACCCACTGAAATCAAAACTTCCTTTGACAACTTTCCCATTGTTTCCCCAGCTCATCACCCTGTAGTGCTGCTCTAGGCTTCCATCTGTTTCCAAAACTCACCAATCTCTTTCCTGCTGCAGGGCCTTTACTTACACCTGCTGTTCCCTCTTCCTGGGAGGCACTTCCCCCCAGTTCTTTCCATGTTTGGCTCTTTCTCATCCTTTGTCACCTTAATTCTTACCTGTGTGAGCTAAAGGAGCCCCACATACCTTAAACTACCCTCTTATCACACCACCTTCTTTATATCCTGCACTAGGTTTATCATAACGTGGAACTGCTCTGGTCCTTTATTGGTTGAGTTGTTTTTACCTGTTTATGCTCCATGACTGCAAGATCTTTGTCTTCTGTCTTCCCTGTTCATTGCTGTTTCCCTTGTGACAAGCACTTTTGCCTAACTCATACACTGCTTAACATGTATTTATTTATTGACCAATCTATTCAAAATTCCAACTCCAAAGAGGCTGACAACTCCAAAAAGGCTGATCATTATTTGTTGAATAATCTACTCAGAATTGCAACTCTGAAATGGCTGCTTATTGATAAAAAAATTTTCTCCAAACCAAAATGTTCCTTCAAAATATATTTAGCAATCATATTTTTAAAAAATTATCTTTATCCCAAGAGCTGAGCTCTGGGGATTTGCATCTTGTATAATAACTGAGGTTGGAATTTGTAATGTGGGAGAGGAAAAGTATCCTTTACTCAGCTGTTCAAGCATCTTCCCTATCAGTAGGTCATGTTCTGTGCTTGATACTGGGGGCACCAAAATTAATAGGTCACATTCCCTATATTTAGGCAGCTTAATAATCCAGGGAGGAATACAGACAAACTATAAGCCACAAAAATGGCGATAGAGTGGAAGGGACTGGATGTTTGTGTCCCCTCAAACTCATATGTTGAAACCTAATCCCCAGTGTGATGGTATTTGGAGGGGGAACCTTGGGAGGTAATTCAGTCATGAGGGTGAAGCCCTCATGAATGGAACTAGTGCTCTTATAAAAAGAGACAGGAGAGCTTGCTTTCCTCTCTGTAATGTGAGAAAAAGATGATAAGCAGAGGGCCTCATCTGACACTGAATCTGCCAGCACCTTGATCTTGGATTTCCAGCCTCCAGAACTATGAAAAACAAATGTCTGTTTTTTAAGCCACATAGTCTGTGATAATTTGTTTTAGCAGCCTGAACTAAGACACAGAGACATATCCAGAGTACTGCGGAAGTAGGGAGAACAAACCCAACTTGGGGAGGGAGTGGTTAAGACTTAAAGGACAAACAAGAATTAGCCAGGTGAAAGGAGGTGATCAGAAAATATTCAGAAAAAAAAAAAGAAAGTAGATTTCTATCCAACTGTAGATCTTTTCCTTTAGCAAATCCCCCACAAGGGTGGTATTTTTGTTTATGTTTGTATTAGCAGAGACTATTATCAGGGCCTTGGACTTAGCCATAAAGCTGTATGCTTCTCTAAAAGGTTTATACATTAGGGAGAACCCTTCACCAGAGGCTGTGATAAAAAAAAAGTCAGTTCTTTCTTCAAATGTAATAAAGGAGGAAATGACATAGATGCAATGTTTGCTTCTTGCTGGTGAGCTAGGGAATTGCCAGGAAATCAGGTACACCCTGGTCTCATCAGGATGTCATTCGTAAGGTGTATGCTGACCCCAAAATGGAGAGATGTTTTGAAAATTTTTGAAAAGTTTGGATCCAGGAAATATAAAAGAGCTGAAAGTTAGTGGAAGGTGCAGGGTTAGAGGGGGACAGTCAGAAAAATGCAAAGAAAATCATTGTTTAAAGAAAAACTGAAAGAGAGGGTTGATTTAGCATAATGGCTAAGAATCTGGACCAGTATTTGAGTTCTGCCTTTTCCATTTACAAGCTGAATGGCTTTAAACATGGTTCTTAATCTTTCCATAACTCAGTTTTTATCCTATTAAAAATGTCATAATCACTTACCTGTACTGCTGTTATTGAAATTAAATAATGCAAACCACTTGAGGTAGTTCTAGTTTAAGTCTTTTTAAAAAATCTATTATTATATCTATTGTAATAAGGTATATTTTCTATTATATTTTATTATTTTATAGATTTTGTTATTATCAATGGTACATGCCATTTTAAATGACTGGGCACATTAAACTGACAGCATCCCCGACTCACTTGATTTTGATGAACTTCCGACATGGTACAGTGTTCCTCACACACGTCTCGGTCAGCGGGTCTATGTCTTCCACAATGACAAAGGGGGCCTCCTCTAGGGTGACAATGCTCAGGTGGTTGTCATCTGGCTCACAATCCGAAAAGGACTTGTACCTTGGCCACACGGCATGCCTCAGGCTCAGGGTCTGGTTCTCCCACTTTCCCACCTGCATCATAAAGACAAAGACAGGTCTGTGTTTTCTTGCACCGCTGACTTCTGTAAAGACAAGTCTTTCCCCATAAGAGGAATGGAAGAAGAATCCATCCACCTTAAGGGTTTTTCTGTTATCTACCTCCACATACATATCTGCTTCCATGCTAAGAAAAATGGGGACAAAGAGAGAACATAGTGTGTGGACTCTCTCCAGACTGATTAGATCAGGGGGGTTTTGCCTAAGCACTGATACTTTTAGAGGTCCCTAGGTGACTCCAAAGTCCTGTTGGAGTTCAGGGTCCCTGAAGTCATGAAAATAGCACCAGCTTTTAGAATCAGAGGGATCTGGGCTTGAATCCCCATATCTGCCACTTATTAGATATACAATCCCAGGCAAGTTCTTAGTCACTATGAGCATCTGTCTCTCATCTGTAAATAGGAACGATTCTACGTACTTGCTAAGGATGTTGTGGGAATTAAATAAGGCAATTTGTGAAAAGTATATAGCACAGTGCCTGGCCCAGAGTCAGAACCACATACTTTTCCTTTTAAATATAGAATAGAGGCAATGAAAAGGAGGAAGATTAAACAAAACAGGTGCTATAAAAAGAAAAAGAAGAGATGGGAAAGGAAGATGGAGTGGAGGGAAGATTGGGGGAGAGATAACACAAAGGGACAGAGCAGGTAAGGAAGTTAGAAGTATCACTTCAAGCTCAGATATGGTTCTATTTCAGTTGCAAATTAAGGGGAACTCTTATTAATCCAGCACAGAGTGGAGACCTCTGCTTAGTATACATCAACTCCTGTCAAAATGGAATTGATGTGTTCCTTCTGAGCAGCAGTTGGCATCTTAGTGAAATCAAATTGAAGGCTGCATGTTTTGAACCTTAATTTTATTTGACAGTTTGTTGGCACTGTTCACATGCACATGGGAGATAGCTGCCCCCAGCATCGCACTTTCCCCATCCTCCCCCTACTCCCACGTGCAATTGCTTGACACCACACGTCAGCTCTTTATTTGTAATACCTACTTCAAGGAAAACACCTCATCTGAAACACTAAGTGCCAAGTCAAGGCTCGTCTGTGTTACATGACCCACTCACCTCTCCTGCTGGAACACATCACCAGAAATGAATCTCAGGCCCTTAAAGAGAATTCAGACTCTCTGAATACCAGGAGAGGTGAAGAGGTGGGGGAGAGAAGGCAGTCAGTGCTGTCTAAGATGACCTCATCATTTGGACTGGAAAATTTTTGCTGCTTATAGAGGAATATTCCATGTGGCCAATTACAAAATTGTACAGCTTCACTGGTACCTTCCATTTTAAGATAGGAAGGGGAGTAGAGTAATTTGGTCAAACAAACATGTTCATGTACCCATGCTGTGATGTGCAACATAAGCTGGAGAGAGTATCAAGCCCATCCAATTCTTCATCTTTTCAACACAGATTTATTGAATACCAACTATGAGCTGGCACCAGCCTGGGAATGGTGGTGGATAAAAACAGAATGATTCCTTCCTTCTTGGACCAGTCAGTTGGCTGCAGGTCAAAGATCAAACCAATAATAGTAAATATGCACAGTCAAAGAGATACCCAACTTTTTTCTTTTGGGACATGTTATATCACCCCCCCCTTTGTTCTTTTCCCCCATAGGCTAGATAGTTCAGTGGGTAAGAGAATGGCTTTTGGAGTCAAACAGAACTAAGTGTTAATCCTGGCTTTACTCATTAGCTGAGTATCCTTACAAAAGTCATTTAACCTCTCTGAGATTCACTTTGTCTATCTATAAAATGTTATTAACAATAGGATATGACTTTCAGGACTATAGTGAGATTTGAATGAGCCAAAAATATACAAGAAGCATTAAGCATAGAACTTAGCACATGACACACGTGGTAGCTGCTGCTATTGTTGTGGTAGGCATTTAAGATATAGCTCAAGTATCACAAAATCTTCAAAGGCATTCCTATCTTTCTTAGTAATATAGAACTTTGTACCTATCTCCACCATAGCATTTGATGCTACAATTGTAACAATGTTACTTTTGAGCACTTCTGGGTCAAGAAATGTGCCAATATTACCACTTAGTTTAAACCTCCCAAATCCTAGATGGTGAGAATTATTATTCCAACTGCACAATTCAGAAAACTGAAGCACAGAGAGGTTGCATGGCTTGCCCAAACACATACAGCTAGTACATAGTGGAACCAGAGCTATAGCATGGGACTGTATGAATCCAGAGGTGTTTTCCTACTCGCGCTTCTATTAATTGATCTGCAGTAATCACATTATAACTCTAAGACCCTTCCTTCCTTCAGAGGCAACCCCTAGAATCCCAACACTACATAAATAGAGGCAAAGACTGTTTAGCTAGCTGATCTTTGGTGACGTCATTGACCACATCACATACCCTACCACAGTAGGAGGCAGGCGAAAGTTCTAGCCCAAGGCTGACTCATGGAGAGAAAGGTTGCAAAGGTTTATGAGTTCCCAGAGTGTAATAACTTCTTAAATCTTCTCTCTCTCCCTTCCCAACATGTCTAAGTAAGCACCCATGAGTCAGCCAAGGAGGGTGTAAAAACTTGATCAGGAGCTGAAGCTGCTGTGTAAACATTGGCCTAGATCCTGAGAGCTCTCACCTATGTCTCTGAGCCTGACAGCCTCCTCTGATAGGCTACCATTCCAAACACTAAATATCCCACTCCAAGATTTTATATACCAGACAGGGGAGAACAGACATCCTTTACTTCCCCTTCCTATATTTCTATTTCAAGGGACTATATATGAGTCTAGTGTTTGTAGACAGGTTTAACAGAAATTCATTCATTTCATAGATGCCAAGAACTGTATTAGACAGTAAGGATACTATAGAGAAAACAACAAATTACTTGCATGGAATTTTTATGCTAATTGGGAAGACAGACATTGGTAAAATAATCAGACGAAAGTATATATCATGTAAACTGGGAGGAAGAAAAACTGGGTCTATGAGAGGAAAAAGGGGAAAAGAAATCACAGAAGACTTCCCAGAGGAGGAAGCATTCTGAGTTGCAAATCTAAGATGAGTGGATGGGGAGTAAGAGAGAGTAGAGGAAGGGAGAGTATTCCAAGAAGGAAGGGGTCAGAAGATGCAAAGCCTTGTTGGTCCTGTAAGGAGTTGAGATTTACCCTTAGAGTTAATATAGTCTGTTAGCCAAAATGGGAAAAGATATATAGAAGTCATCATAAACATATTTCTGTACATTACCTGCCTGAAAGTGAAGTTTCTTAGCTTCCTCAATTTATTTATTTCTTTTTTATTATGAAAAAATTAACTCATATAAAAGTAGAGTAGTAGAATGAATTTCTGTATTCCCATTATCTAGCTCCATTAATTACTAATTCATGTCCAGTCCTGTTTCATTTATATACCACCCACTTTTCCCATACTAAATTGAAGAAAATCCTAGCCATCATGTCATTTCATTCACAAATCTTTAATTTGATTTAAATATCTAATCTCCATTTGCTTAATAACATTATACCTCAACAATCTATGTGTTTATGTATTTGTTTCACTTGTTAGGTAACAATTCCCAGCCTAGCAGAGATTTTATATATATATATAGCGGTTGATCTCTCTGTCCCCAGCTTCTAACTCAGGGCCCGGCTCAAAGAGGGACTTAATGGATAGTTATTGATGGAATGAATGAATGTACAGTCAGAAAGTGCTAGTAGATTGATCAAAGGCCTTATGTACCTTAGCTATGGATTCTCACACCCTAAGGAATGATCTATGCTGGGCCAATGGGAATTTTCCATGGGACTTTTACTGGGACGACTAGAATAAGGGTGGTCATGACAGAAGAACCAGTCAGTGATTAAATGTGGAGCTAAGAAATAGAGAAAAGAGAGCAATAAAGTTATGATGGCATGACTTGAGCTTTTATAATAATAGAATTTGACATTCACTGGGCACTTATGTATTAGGTACCATTTTTAGTACTATTTTAATTCTTATAAACACTTTATACACAAGAAAAAGTGAGGGCAGACAATTTTTATCTCTATCATAATTTTTTTTAACTTAAAAATAGTCCCAAACAGACTGTGCAGGAGAAGACAAAAAAATCTTTACCTTCAAAACAAACTGCATTTTGGTGATAAACCTTTGAGCATTTTTTCAGCAAGTATGCTGAAGTTTTTAGGACAAAGAAAAGTTATTTTGTTAAGAGAAATAGATAAAGGGGAAATTAACTTTATAATTATTTTTTATCCATTCTCATTAATGAAATTTAAATACAGTGTTTTTTAAGAAAGCAAATTGCTCTTTAGATCCTGGAAAGTGTTTTGTGAAAGGCCAGTGATTACTTCTTGAAATGTTCAGAGGAAAGATAATTTCAACTCCAGAAACTGACTCTTAAGTTAATATTTACCCCTTCATGTCTGTATAAATTCAGATATGTCACAGAGGCTGTAAGAGGCTGGAAGAAATTAGGTTAATAGATATATGTGGATTTCCTTTCAAAGAGATACAGAGTGTTTGATCTTATTTGATCTATTATAAAATGCTTACACGAGATGATTAAAATGGCCTCATTCCTGGTCTCCCAAGCCACCCCATAAAAACATATATCTAAACACCAAAATCACAGACTTACCCCTACTCGAATCCTTCCATGGTGCATTCTGCCTACAGAATCAAATCCAGACTCCTCTTTACATTAAAAAAACCTGTGCCCTGGCTGGGTGGCTCAGTTGGTTGGAGCATTGTCCACACATCAAAATGTTGTGGGTTTGATTCCCAGTCAGGGGAGATGCCTCGGTTATAGGTTCAATCCCCGGTTGGGGCACACATGAGAGGCAACTGACCAATGTTTCTCTTTTACATTGGTGTTTCTCCCTCTCTCTCCATCCCCTCCCCTCCTCCTCTCTCCCTCAAATCAATGAACATACAGGTGAAGATTTTTTTAAAAAAGGACCCTATTATATAGGTCCAAATAACCTCACCATACTCTCACTTATCTATCACTTTCTTTAGCTCCTTCTCTCTCGTATACTCTATACTTACTGTCACACTAAAACATGTGCCTCTTCAAAATACACGCACACTAACACCTACACACTCACACATGTACATATAC
Source organism: Trachops cirrhosus (assembly GCA_028533065.1). Taxonomy (NCBI): domain Eukaryota; kingdom Metazoa; phylum Chordata; class Mammalia; order Chiroptera; family Phyllostomidae; genus Trachops; species Trachops cirrhosus. Next base: position 94,194,769 of record CM052540.1, read on the forward strand.
ACACATGTACATATATGTATATATCACATGCCTATGTGTCATACATAAACATACATATAAACACACACCTACATACATATATTCATACCTATCCAAACTCACAATACACACATATATACACTCACACCCACACATACATGCACAACTACACATACACATATACCTAGCACACACATAAACTCACACCTCTACCCATTCACACACACACACACACACACACACACACACACACACACACACTGCTAAGCCACAATGATGCATCTAGTTTTCACTTCTCACCACACACCCTGAACAATACCCACTTCCCTGCTTTGCCTGCACTATTTCTTCTCCCTTATCATCTCCACAGATTGAAATCCTATCCATTGTTTCCAGGTCCAGCTCAAATATCATTTCTCCCATGGAGCCTAATTCTCCAGCTAGATTTCATTTTACACTTTGTGTGCCTCCAGGGCATTTTCTTTTTCCCTTTGAATTCTCTCACTGTTCATTCATGCCATCAACACACATGTGTCCAGTGCTTTATGCTGTGCTGACCACTGCAGGAGGCTCTGAGGCTACAACTGTGATCAATCCAGGCCTGGTCCCTATCCTCAGTTTCCAGTCTGGTTAGAGAGACATCAAACCTCAGTGTCAATCAAGTGAGATGACTGCCTTGCTAGGGTAAACACAGGATGCTACTGAGGTAGACAGCTTCCTGCTCTGGAAGAAACTAAAAGATGCTTCCTGTAGGAAGTGGCTTCCAACTGTGAGCCAGACCAACAGAGCTGAGGTGTGGCTTGTTAAAGATTCTATCTTTATCCACAGGGCAACTGAAGGGTGTAGAGGAGTAAGGGTAGGGATGACTGAAGTCTTTTAATCAGGGAAGTGATAAATCAATGATGCATTAGAACACTTCTTCCCAGTACAGTGCAGAGACAGGGCTTATGGCTATACAATTGTGCATTCAGAGAGGTGGGTTAGCAGGTAGTTGCATTAATCTGGATGATGCTGACATAGGGCCACACCAGTGAGGCCAGCATAGCTCATTAGATCCCAAAGTGGTAAAGTCAATAGAACTTGGAGACCAATTTTATAATTGTATGGAAGTGGGGAGCAATGGCCCAGGTAGTGCTGAATTATGGTTCAGTTGAGTATCCAGCCTGGCCAGGCTTCCACAACCCTGTGATTCACATCAGATATACTGTAATGTTCGCCCCCAAGTCAGTTGAATAAACATTTGCTAAATTGAACTCAATTCAGACTGCAGCATACCATCAACTTTTACTTGGAATTTAAAGTTAAAAGCAGAGAATGCCCTGTTTACTGAACTTCCTCTCCTTGAGAAAAAGACAGTAGGGGTTGCAACATCAAAAATTAGGAAGGAAATTTATTAAAACTGATCACAAAAGCAGAGTTCATGCTATCTATATTCTAGCTCAGCTGGCCTCAGTTAGCTAGCTCACTGGGTGATTTCATAACCAAGGTGGAAACAGGCCTTAAAACAAACACTTCACGTGTGCAAAACATTGGAAAATATTTCGCTCTGGATAATAAGCAGTGATTTACTCCCAAGCTGGAGAAAATGAGTAATTAACTCCTCAGGAAGATGAATTTAAAGGAAAAAAAAGCGAACAGGAGGCCAAGTTCTCTCCACCTGAAATATAAAGACTTCCAAAGGACATGAGATAAATGGCCATGAAGGAAATTTAAAATGATTTAATGTCTATATTCAGCATAACTACCATCATTGATTAGCATCACTTCCATGCCTCGGCATGCAAATCTAATACACAAGCAGGCAGATAGCAGGTTTTATACACAAATAATTTTGTGTCTTGGGTTGCTGCTTGAAACCAAACACAGATTTCAGTTTGATTGATCTGGAAACTACAACACAGATATTTGAGCCACGGCTTGATATTACATTGAAATGTGCTTTATCGGGAGTACTTTGCAGTTGAGTCCAGTGATTTTGTTTTTAAAGACCAAACTAAAGTTCATCTAAAACAACTAGAGTCTGTTGGAACCAATGTCTCATTGGAACTCAGCTTTCCCCTGCAGGGTATATTCAGTTTCTTCTACAAAAAACTGCTGAAAAAAAAGTAGGTGTGGGTCAAATCTACCTTGTCTTTAATGCCCTGGGGCCACAGATGGCCACCATAGAGTGACTTGAAGAATTTCTTTTTAGATACTGAGATAATATGTCTGTGATCTTGGAATACACTGTTTTAAATGCAATTATCTAAGGTGGTGGGACTATAAAACCTCAGCACGAATAAGAACCTCTCCTTGGGAGCTGCATAAGAAGGTAGACTCCTAGATCTCAGGAGTATCTGTACCAGTAGGTCTGGGATGAGGACTGGGAACCTGACTTTTCACCCAGGATCTAGGTCATTCTGCTCTAGGTGGTTTAAGGACCACACTTTAAGAAGTACCTAAAGAATTGTACCTATGGGTCCAGCAGGATTAAATACAACATATGAAAAAGATGGAAATCTTTCTTCTTGGGTTACTTATGTAACCAGTGGCAATTGCCAGCAGATCTAAATGAGTTTAATCAGCTATTAGAGTCTTAATTAAATTCCTCTCAGTTGAAATTTCAGAATTGCCTAATTGTTACACAGCTCACATTGGAGCAGTTGATTTTTTTCTTCTATAATAACTGCTCTCAGGATAATCTAATACCTTTACAGATAACAGTGTCAGCTGTCTTAGAACCCAGCATTGAGATGGTAATTCATGGAAACGTGCTTTGATCATCATTATTTCCACAAACAACCTGCATATTTGCTTCCCATCTCCTCTTGATGTTCAGCCAACAGCAGAAGAGCTCAATGCTCGTACAACCTCAGATTTAAAAGTGAAAGTCCCTGGAACCATGAGCCACCATTTCCTTCAGAAGTTCATTTATAATCTTCAGTCCTCCACGGTTCCTGTTCCCAGGTCCCCAGGGATCAATAGAAGTTCTATTTCTTTGGTTTTCTTTTAATTCTTTGTGTGCTTTCAAAAGTGGCATACCCTGGTAATTGGCTAAACAGTTAATAGTGTTTTCGGTCTCTTCTTTGGTTCCACACTGGATTAACATAACATGAGAGACTTGAAAATTCAGCAGAACATATAAAGGAGCTCTTTCATAATTACTAATTAATTTTCTGAACATGCTCTTGGGAGACCTTCATTGTGTAACTTCCATATCAGCCAATCTTCCATGGGTTGCAATAATGATTATTGAATAATTAATAAGCATAATAACTGGCATTTCTTGAAGGACTGTGATCACTCCAACATGCATTTTCTCATTTCACCCTCACAGCCCTGCATGAAAAAGGCCATTATAGCTTTTACTGATTCGGACATGAGAGCTAAAATGACTTGCCTAAGATCAAACAGCTAGTGAGAGCTTCTGGAACCTGAGCTCAGAGTACCTGACTTCAGAACCTGGGGTCATTACCAGTCCTTGATAGTCCCAAGGTTGCCATCAGATTTGCTTTGGGAAATATTATGGCAAACAGGAGCAGTTGGTTTCTTGAGGCAACATTCCATGGGTCAGTTGGAAAAACCCTGCTGTAGAAGGAGCGATGGCCTGGGGAGCTGGCACACCTCAGGTCAGCCTCTCACTATGCACAGCCTCCCCTCTTTGGAGAGGAGCAGAGTCTACCTTTTCCACGAAGTACAGCCAGCAGTGGTCCTCTCACACTTTTCTTTCATGTATGCTGGTTTTATTTCCTCAGTTTACCTGTGAATCGATTCTTCTAAGGACCTTGAATTCCACCATGAAAATGCCTCTACCAGCAGAACTGCAGTGAGCCTTCACTGGCTTGAGGTTGAATTTCACCGCTATTAACACTGCCATCCAAAACCCAATCAGAATAATAGATCAGGGGGAAAAAATCCACTGCTCTGATGTGAACTGAGTGACAATTAGTTAATTTGGTGATTTCAACCAAGAGGAATGTAATTATTATTAAGTTCCTAAGAGCTGATTAGTTTTTTTCTTTGCCTCTGTACTCATCTCCATCCCTTACATAAGGGGACTTAGAAGAGAGGATTCTATCTTCCCTTTGTAAGACATTGTACTTGAGATGCTGATGGCCATGACAATGCGAGACTGTTTACAGTGCTACATCTGTTATTATCAAAACCCAAACATAAACTTGGTTGAACTTTTTAAAGGGCTAGTGCCTTTGAGGAGAAAACCAGAATGCAATAGGTCCGCAAAAACTTCAGAAGAAGGTGTAGGAAAAAATGGAACAATTACAGAAACTGAGATGGGGTGAAAGGAGGAGGATAAGCACATAATATTCAATCAGAACTTGACCTAAGTCCTCTTTAACAATTATAGTGATAACCATTATTTATTTAACACTTTCACAAAGATGATTTAGAAATACTGTAAAGATTCCTTTCTGACCTTCTAATGTACTTTTTGGGTAAATTTCAAAGATCAGTGTTGTTTCTACTTGTAAGATAAATGAAATGCCATTTGCAATCTGGCAGAGCAAATAGCTCTTTTTGGGAGTATTTACCTGAATGATATTTAGCAGCTCTTGTTCCCTTGGTAGGGTTGCCAGTAAGAGTCAGGATGTCATCAAGAGAGGAATACTCTGATGCTGGCTGATAGCTGAGAGCACCTTGCATTTATTGGGACTATCAAGTCTTTCTTACCAGCCTGAAAATTATGACAAGATTGGGTCTGAATATAGATAAGAGTTTTCCTCTTACCACCAGGCAACTTTTAAAAATAAAAACTTTGAAAAGTAGCAAAATACTGGGCTGTCTAACAGTTTATGAAAGGAGATAAGTTCTAGGTAATTAAGTTGCAGACTAAGGAAGCAGGAGACTTCTTCAATGCATCAAACCTGACTTGGGGGATGGAATAGGCCAAAAGCTGATGGATTTTCTCACTCAGTGTTTTGTAAAATAGCCAATTTCATTTGGATCTAGGCCCTGAGCATTCAAAGTTAACCTCATTGACAGAGTCTACAGAGTTTTAAAATAAGGTTCTAATACCCGGGGGTATGGATCAGCTGCAAAGCATTTTATCCCCTCACCGTGAAGAGTTACGGGGTTGTGAAAGTTGTAATATTTGGAACTTGGTGTCAGGTCTCTGATGGGTGTTTGTTCTTTCATATCTGGAGCAAAACAATAAATTTAAATCTTTGAGATGGACATTTTCTTCCTTCCAATGAAAGGGTGAGCCAGGGGTTGGTGCCTGGAGCTCTGCTGGCTATTATGAAGATGCTAACCAAAGCCCTTGTGCATGGCCGAAATCCATCACTGTGATGAATTGCACATGGATCAGAATTTCAATCCTCTGTAGATAAGATGGTATTTTGACAATTGTTTTTCTTTGCTCAGCTCTGGCCCCAAACTACTTTGCTCCAGGCTTCTCTGAGCCCTAAAGTATTCCAGCAAGAGGATCCTTTGAAATACTAAAGCCAGCACAAGATTTAATGGTGAAGAAACAGTAATAAGCTTAACCACAGCTTTGTGCACTGTTGAGAACATGATTAGAAGGCAGCAAGGAGATGAGTATGCCCTTGGGATGGGCCAGATAAGACTTGCTATTTCAAAAATAAAACCTAAGTAACCCTCTACTGGCTGGTCCAACTTCATCCAAACCTATTATCCTTGTCTTAGACACTAATGAACAATTCCAGAACCCTGGAGTAGAGTTATTGGGGAGAAATGACAATCTTGGGGACCAACCACACAAGCTACTCAGTATTGCTTTCTCTGCTGACTTATACTGGCAAACTCAGCAGGGTAAAAGAACCCTAGAATTGGAGTCAGAAGACCCAAATTCAAGTTCGTCTATGATATTTATGAGCTATGTCACCTTAGTTAAATCAAAAATTTTCAGGTTCACACAAACTGTAGCCTAAGCTAGGATCCCAGGGTTCCTAATTATTCTGACTGTTACAACCAATAAGTGAAGCTATTCTCCAGGTATTCAGTCACTTAGGATTGGATGACATTGATTTATTGGCTAAATCATTCAACAAATGTTTATTGAGTAGGTAGCCCATTAACTGTTCCAGCACTGGTGACACAGCAGTAAATAGGTTTTAAGCTGGGGGTCAGCAAATGTCAGCCCAAGGGCCAACTGTTTTGTACAGCCCACAAGCTAAAAATGGATTTTACATTTTTAAATGGTTGAAAAAGATGGAATAATATTTTGACACAGGAAAATGATATGAGATTTGAATTTCAGTGTCCATAAATAAAGTTTGATTGAAACACAGCCATGCTCATCTTCTTATATGTTATTTATGGTTGCTTTTATGCTAAAACAGCAAAATTGAGTACTTGTCATACACCCAGTATGGCCAACATACAAAACTAATATATACCAGCTGCCCTTTATGTAAAATGTTTGCTAACCCTTAATCTAAGTCCCTGTCTATAAGGGATCCACCCACCAGTAGGGAAAATAAGAAAAATGCCCTCAGAATTAAAATAAAACAGAAAATGACAAATGCCAAAGGAAACAAGGTGAAATAAATGCATAGGGTATCAGAAATGAGAGAGCAAATCTGATGAGAGAAGGAAAATATTGGGAGAGCAACTGAGGGGAGTTTGGAGTAGGCAAAGGGGTTGAAAAATCCGAATGGAGAAACGAGACTGCTGAGTTGAATGATTTGTGTGGACAAAAGTGCAGAAGTTGAGTTTAAGGGGCTTGTTTGTGCACCAGGAAGCTGCCCAAACTGGAAGAAACAATAGATACTGATACAAATGCTGATACAAAGGGAATGAGAAAGAAAAAGGAATAAAGGAAACACTGAGAGATGAGATCACAGAAGCCCTTGGAGGTTGGAGGGAAATCCTGATGTGCACATTGGAATGTGGTGGCATTTGACTTCAAATTGGCAACTGGCCTTGGGAGTCCTTAACAATTTACTCCACACCTGAGGACAACATTGGTGATTTCATCCATGTGTGGCTGATACTTATCACTTCCAACATCTTTTGGAATTGTCCTATTTTCATACAATTATATCATTTCTTTTGTAAATACATTCATATGTCTCAGACTATTCTGACATAATTAGAGGTCAGTTTTTGACCTCTTCACTGACCACCACGAGTTCACATTAGCCACTCATTCCCACAGAGGTACAATTCACTTAGAATTGCTGAATTTCAACAATTTTAAATTTAGATAATCCATAGCACTCTCACTCAGCTATCTTCATGTCTCTTCTCCAATATCATTTTGGCCATTGGCCCCTGGGCTGCTCTATTTTCTCCCAATTGATCTACTCACTCGTGGCTCTATTTCCTACAAGGTACAACCTACACTTCTTCACCTATCACTTCAATCACATTAATAGTTGTTTTGGGTTTTTTTGGCCATACCCACAATTATCCTGCTCCTACTTTGTCATATCCACCAGACACCACTACCCCTTTCCCCAACTTTGGGTCAGTCCAACAACTTCCTCACCTGTAAACCATTCAGTACAAGCAAAGAATATCACATAATCCCTTTAAATGTAAGGGCTTCCTCTCTGGCTGGAAGCCTTCTCTCTCTCCTTGACTGGCTATCTCACATTCCCTAGAAACTATTTCAAGCCTTCACACCTGCCCACAAACGTGCAATTCCGCCAGCTTCATCCTCACTCCCAGCTGATGAATTTGTCTCTTATTTCATGGAGTCCTTGGACAACCCACATACCACACAAACTTACCTACCTCTGCAAATATCTTCCTTCTCCCTTTGGTAATAGAAGAGCCATCTTTCCTCTAGCCTAACACTAATCCCATTATTTGTGCTATGGACACAGATCTCTTCTGCACCAACCTCTCCTCTAAAACTGGCCTCACCAAGATCAGCAGTCACTTTTTCATCATTAAATCCAACAGGTGCATCAATTTAACATTGAAGCTATTCACACCTTCCTTGAGTCTCCCTGCCTTAGACTGTCATGATCCTGCCCTTTCCAGGCTATTTTCCACCTCTCTCTGACATCTCCAGCTCTGCCAAAATGCAAGCTCCTTTTTTTCTGTATGTGTTTTAAGTGTCCTTCCCCTTCCTCTTGCCCCCAGACATCCATGCTCAGGCCTCTTCTACTGCCCACTCATCACCCATTATCTCTATGTTAATATCCCTCACTCCTGACTGTCTCTCATCAGCTCCTCTCTATTACCTCTGAGAACTCTCAAACTCAATGAGCCTATAGTAGAACTCATCATCTCACCTTCAACCATTAAAAAACTGCACAGCTTCTCTCCAATGTGCCAAATATGAGTTCTTGAGAACCCACCCTGGAAATATTCCTCAATTTATCTCTCTCCCTCCACCCCCATATATTTTAAATCAATTGCCAAGGGTTGGTAGTTATAATATTTGAATATTTTCCCTTGTTCACTTCTTTCCTAACTGTGACCACCACACTAGTATGGGCCTCTGACTAGTGTTGCTGCCCCAGTGTTCCTCTCAGGGAATCCTCCAAGCAGCAGCCCGAGCCATTACTCTAAACATCTCAGCATGTGTGATAATTTCACCCACCCCCTTGAAGCTTTTGATCATTTTTCACTATACTTGGAATCAAGTGAAAATCCTTGACCATAGTCTAAGTCACCCAGCCCATTCCCTAGCCTCTCTGGCTCAGCCTTCATGCTAACCTCCTTTCTAACAATCACCTTGCCATTCCACTTCTGTCCCACCCACGTCAGCTCATGAATCCCAGAGAACTAATCACAGACTTCCAAATACATTGAGCTCCTCTCAGTGCCAGGTTTCAACACATGCTACTCACCCTGCACAGAAAACCCTCTCCTACTCTGCCTTACATCCTTTTATTTAACCTTCAGAATGCTACATAGAGGTCAGCTTTTCTGGGAAGCAGACCCAGACCCTGTAAAACTGTCCAGGTGACATCCTCTTTGCTTATTTCATCAAGTATTACAAGTACTCATATGCTCACCTGTCTGCCCTAGCTGACTCACTGGGCAGGGAGGTGAGGGAGTACTGTTCTGTTGGCCTTAACACACAGCCCAGGGTCTCTTATATAGCAGAGGCATATAAATGTAACTAAACCACTGAATAAATAAATGTACAAACATGACCACCATAACTGTGTTCTTCCTATAATCAAATATCAACTTTATTTGCTCTTTTCTGGTAATTAATATGTACTAAAAATAATGTGGATTTTGGAGTCAGCTGAAACTGAGTCTGCATATTCGTTCTTCTGCTTACTAGCTGTGTGACCTTGGCTAAGTTTACTTCCTGAGCTTTAGTTTCCTTCTCTGTAAAGTAGGCATAATAGGAGTAATCATATCATATGATTGTTGAGAGAATTAATAAAATAATGCTTACAAAGCACTTATCCCATTTGCCCCATAGTCACCGCCCAACCAAATGTCAGCTGTTTTATTATATACAAGGCTCTTCTGAGGACTATATTAATTCACTTACATGACCCCTTCCCACAAGCCTGGCCCATGGTAGTTATTGACTCAAGGTTAGTTCCATCCCATTTACAATGTACATGTCTCATGAAGTTGAAGTTCATCCCTGGATGCAGGACACTGACTGTAACTCCAGAAGAGGGGAGAGTGAGGCATTTATTTTATCAATACTCTTGGCCCAGGGCTTGTACATCAAAATGACACTTAGGAAATGCATTTGATTTTTTCCCCCTAAGAGGAGACAGATACGGTCTTCGCTTACTGCTCTATACTTGAGATAGAACTGATATTGCCTATTAATTTAATTCTGTGCACAGAGAAGAAGGCCCTGCCAAGAGCAGCCTGGCATTGCTTTAGCTCTATCAATAAATTCAAAGACCTGACAATTATTTTTAATTCCATTTTCTGGATTAAGGTTCTGCACAATTAATGCATACCATTAATTTCATAACTATAAACATAACCCTAACTTTCTTGATCCTTATGCCAAGAAGTGCAACCTTATGAATATACTTTTTAGAGCTCAACTGGCTAAAAAGCTATAATAGGGGAAAAAAAGAAAAGGAATAGAAAAAGGAAATTTCAGATAATAGACATGTTTCGAAGAGGCATCCTGATCAGAGCACTGTATGTCATTATACAGATAATGATATAAAACCCCCAGAATTTAGATAGCCCTTCATGGGCTACAAGTTGCTATTTATTGTTTCATTTCACTTGACCTTCACCTTCAAAAAGGTGAAGAAGATATTATTGTGATTTTTCAGAGCAGTGAACTAATGTTCATTCAAGTAAGTGGGACTAGAAAGTACAGCAAATATGGAAAAGAACTAGAGGCAGTTTTTTGACTGCTGGTTGGGGACTTGCTTAATTATATGTGTCTCTGCTTTCATCTACTTGTGGGGGACTCAAAGAGAAAACAAAGGGATGATGATTCATGAGTATGTTCATCTTTAAACTTTGAGCCCAACTCCTCTGAAAAAGAGAATGACAGCATCAGGCTTCTAGAAATCCTCAAAATGCAAAACAAAACAAAAAACCCACCCTAATAACTATCATTTAAAAATCCATATTGTACTTTGCATAATAGTTCCCATTTATTAAACTTTTTCTATTTTGTACCAAGGTCTATGCTAGATGCTTTACATACATTATTTGTAATCCCACACAAGTTATGAAGTGGCTGGGTGACTATGTTCTAATTAACTCACTTCTCTGATCCTCAATTTTCTCATCTGTAAAACAAAAATAATTATAATATGTACTGATTAGGGTTGTGGTGAACTAAAAATGTGGTCATGTATATAATATGTTTGGCTCAGGGCCTATAACAGAGTCAATGCTCAGAAATAGTTAGGCTTTTTGTTTTCATTATATGGAATTGCAGTTATAAAGGAAACACAAACCCCATGCTTTTCCCACTCAAATCCCCTGCCTCACACAACACTGGGTGATGTCGCCTGCATTCTAGAATTTGATCTAGGAAGATATTAGAACTTAGTGGTCAAAGCATGGGCTCAAGAATCAGAAAAATGGGGATTTAAAATCCAGCTCAGATTCTTGGAAATTAACTCGTTCTCTGTATCATTTAGTTTTCTTATTTATAAAATGGGGATAATAATAGTAACCACATAGGATTTGGGGGTGAATTGAGAGAGATCATATATCTTAAGCTCTTTCTGACCCTCAGGATGGATTTAATAAATGGTAGCAGTTACATCTTCACAGAAACCCCATTTTACTGATGGAAACACTGATTATCTGAGAAACACAAAGAATGGCAATTTCTCAGGTTTGGCTTAGATCCTAGAACTAAGTGTTACCCATAGCCAATTCAATCCTATAACATCGATCAAACTGCCTTTCTTCCCTAAATGTCTCAGCTACTAACCAGTGCCCTGTGAGAGCATCAGCCCATTTCCACTGACCATGGTGCTGACCTGTTTGTCCGCACAGACCACTTCCTTATCTCTTGACATTGATCTGGGACTTGGGGTTCTGGATTAGACATATCATTGTCTCCAACCTCTGTCCTGGTTGATTGCTAGGATAACTTGATGGATGTCCCATATTTCTGAATCCTCATTCATTTTCAAATAAATGTCAATTCCTGAACGCAAAATCTAGAATGTCATTTTGGTAATGAAACTCAAATCTTGATGTGTTGATTCAAGTTACCAACTCAGAAGCTATCTTTGGGGAGAATGTGTATAGTCCTTGCTAAAGAACTTTGAACAAGTCACTTATCCTGTCTGAATCCCAGTGTCCTCACCTGTTAAAAGGAGGTTAATATTCCTACTTTCCCGATAGAAAGGGTGGTTGTCAGGATCCAATATCCAAATCTGATTCTTGCCCTCCTTCCCTACCTTATATCTGCTTGCCCTATTTTCTTCAAATATATTTTAATCAGGAAAGATAAAATATGCCCTCAGCTATAATCTCCTGGTGGACATAGAGGTCAGCACAGTGGGGGATGATATGAAAAATCAGGATTCTTCCAACTCAGATGGTCTCAAAGTTGTTTCAGACTTTAAGGTTATTTCAGACTTTAAAGTTAAACACAACACAAGAGAGGTCATTGGTTTCTTCAAGTCATTCTACATCTCTCTTCAAGGAAATAAAAGTAGGTTCTCTTGTCTTTTCCCAGCTTTGGGTTTTTCCCTCACATGCATTTCCAATGGACTCTTTATTTGCACACTGAGAGAAATCTGATGATTTAGTCCCTGCCTCCTTCTTTCTCAAACAGGTCCATTCAGTCTTTCCAATTTACAAAATTATAATTCAAGTGGAAGGAAAATAGACTCCAAGAACTCTATAGATATGATTGCAATGGGTTTTAAAACACGTTTTCAAAAGACAATGGCTATAGGTAATGAACCATATGGTGGAGTAATAAAGAATGAACAAGCAACTTACAGTAGAAGTCAGGGGTGACTTACACCTTCAGGTTCCAAGAGTAATGCTGACTGGCTTTGCAAAAAGATGCAAGAGACTGATTATGTGGCAGGTTTGCCTGCAGCTCAGTGGGTTGTTCTGAGCTAAGCTCAGGAAGAGGAGCCTTGTTTGTGGGGGCATCTTTTACCTGTAATAGCCCTTCTTGCAAACAATGGGAGCATGTTGCCAAAAAGGAATGAGGGGCTCCCAATGTAGGTTTTCATAATTAATGCAATGACAGCTTTTGCTACTGATGTACAAAGATGCCTCCACCTCTACCACATGGTATCATCAAAATAAAATAGACTTTGGTATCTGACAGACTTGAATTAGAATTGAGACATTTTCATGTGCTCTGTAACCTTGGGAATCCTCTCAGAGCTTTGGTTTTTTTGTATATAAACTGGGGGGAGGGATAATAGTACTTATGCTTAATGTCTGTTAAAAGAGAATGGAAGTAATATATATACAGCCCCTAGGCTATAATGAGAACATGGTAACTATTATTTTTCATTATTAATTATGTTATAAAATGTGGGGGAATTATCTCAAGGTATCAGGTGGCCAATTCCATGTCTTCAGAATCTAGAAAGCACGGTAAGGCTTCTACAGTTTAGAGATTAACGCTGGGAATATTCAATCCCTCTCTATCTCTACATCTCCCTCTAGCCCAACTCAGGCTCCAATGCCAAGAAAAACAGTGTAGTGGGGTGCACAGCTTCTGCTGCCAATAGCACAGTTGAGAAAACCAAACTGTAGCTCCAGAAGGCAGCCTGACACAGCCACTTGTAACCAGAAGCAGATATTGCTGGGTGGGGTAGAGCACTTCACTGTTCTGTCTCTTTTTGTACAGACAAATGTCATTCCTGTCTGCACCATCAGCCTGCAAATGGGGCAATAACAGAAACTGACAGAGACAATGCTGATAAAGTAGGAAGCAGGTCAAGAAGACAAACCACTAAGGTCAGGTCATTGTAGGTGGGGTGGGAAGCAATTCAGCTGATGCTATCCAGATTAATTGTGAAATGCAGAAGATAATCAGGACCCTCAAGTGTTTGTGATTCAGTCAATACAATGGGTCAGATGACCCTCACCCCTCGGATACATATTTCTTCATCCATGAGTACTCAGGACATATGTTAGCTCTTTAGGAAGCCTTTCCTCATATTTTTCACAACACCCAGGTTGGGTAGGTGTTCCTTGGTGCCCTAGGCTTAACTACACTATCAGCACTGCTCTTACTATATCGTAATTGAAAGTTCAATTCTCTGTCTCTCCCACTAGACTATGAGCATCCTAAGGGCAAAGATATTGTACTATTCATCTCTGCTTTACCCATACCTATCACAGTCCTGGCACAGAGTAGAGAATTGGCATACACTTGCCAAACAGATTAGTAGTGGGTGAGTGGGTGGGTTTGAGTGTGGATGACCAGATGATAAAAGATGGTTGTTCAGCTGGGCTGATTGATGAGTTGGTGAATGGACAGTGGGTGGATGGATGGCCAGACAGATAGTTTATTAGATGACTGATCATTGGATGATTGGCTTGATGAATGGATGGATAAATGGATGGAAAAATAGTTCAATCACATCATACATTCAGTTAATAGTTCTTTATCCTAAAGAGTAAGACTTGAGTCTACTTAAAGGGCTACTTATTATAATTTTTCCCCTTCACTGAACTTCAAAGGTGAATACTATCCACAAGAAGCTCTAGGTCTTTTGTGAAAATTCCCATCATTCACCCTAGAAACTGTGCAAGTGAGACAATGAGCACCAGACTTAGAGACTTATAATACCTAAATTTGAATCTTTTCTCAGCTATTGATAAGAAATGTCTCTGAATATCTCTAAGGTTTCTCTATTGAAAAAGCAGAGGATATCACCTACTTCACAAGGTTATCATGTAGCTAAAGTGAAATAATATGAAAGCCAGTATTGTAAGGTTTGGCATATAATAGGTGCTCAACAAATTTGAGCTTACAAATTATATTCAGAGGCTCACTGACATAAATACCTGCTTCTACTCATCTTGGGGGGGGCAGTTTTTATTTATTTTATTTTTAAAAATTATTTTATTGTTGTTCAATTACAGTTGTCTGCATTTATATATCTTTTCCCTGAATGAAAGCTCACTTAGAATACCAATATAACAAACAGATAAAGCATTACTATCTCTGGTTAAATTTGGATCCTGTGTTGGTAACGCCTATCCACTCAGAGACCCCTGTGGCACTCTGAAAGAATCTATCGTTCCAGGGAACACAGAAAAAAATTTTTCTCTCATATGACACAAATGGCGTCTCAGTCTATGTTCTGCAGCACTGGGCCTAAATGCTGCTGTTCTCATTCTCCCTGCCTCCCCCAGCATCCTCCCTCTCTTCCTCCTTCTGTCAGAGGAGCTCAGGACTTTGTATTCATCTACAACACAGATGAGTTGATGACCCTGTCAGAAAAATAAAAATGGTTTTTAACTGTCTGTTCAGGAGTTTCTAGAAATACTTCCAAGAGGCTCTTTGAATAATTTACTCATCTGAGATCATTTAAATAATCTATTCACTCATTTTCATAATTGATGGCAATGGCAAAGTATCAAGGGTGCAGCTTTTCTCTTACATTTATACCATCTGTCAGCTTAATCATGCCCCTATAACCCTCACACAGCTTGTGAGTTAGGTAGAGATGGATACTGTAGATAACATAATTATTGACTCTGGCTCTATTGTAATGTTGCTCGTGCTCAATTCTTCCTTTACCACTATCACCTTGGGTGAGTCATTTATCTCATGTGGCTTCCAATTTCTCTCCCATATCTTAGAGCTCCAATTATAATTGGGCTCACATTTATTGATCATCTATAAGCATCAGTCAGTAGTCTAAGCACTTGATATATTATTTTGTTTAATTTTTCCAACAACCCTATGAGGTAGGTACTATTATTCTCCCCCTTTTAGACATGTGAAAATGAAGAGAATATTACGATATTTCAGTGAGATAATGCATTGAAGAGATAACCATTCTGCATGGAGTCTGGCATAGAATGGGAACTGAGCCAATGACTTCTGTTGCCATCATAATCATCACATTAATCAACAGCATTGCCACCACCATCATCATCAGTCATCTTCCCCATCAATGCATGTTTCCTTGAAGAAATAGATATCTTTTCTATGAGTTGCCTTTCTTATATTTCAGAAGTCTAGAAAAATTTTAGTGCACTGTTGCTTTGCAGGAAGCATTGGTTCAAATGTTGGTCTTTTTGGAGTTGGGCTGATGTTACAACTGAAAACAAAACAAACAAACAATGCTAGACAGAAACACATACACA
The DNA here is from genome assembly GCA_028533065.1 of Trachops cirrhosus. Taxonomy (NCBI): domain Eukaryota; kingdom Metazoa; phylum Chordata; class Mammalia; order Chiroptera; family Phyllostomidae; genus Trachops; species Trachops cirrhosus. The sequence continues at coordinate 94,210,432 of CM052540.1, forward strand.
TTCATACACAAGGAAATGACACCATTTATTTCAGCTTGATGTGTTAATTTGCTAGAGATTTACTATATTTTTCCCATTGTGACCTAACATGTTGTGTGCTGTGTGGGTATTAAAAATAGTCATTATGTATGACTCTGAATGATAATCTCACTCTTTTGTAATGGCTTAACTTTCCCTGTCCATGGCTCGCATAATTCGAGAAACTTAGTGATCATTATATAAGGAAACAAATTAAATTTCACACAGACTCTGCTAAGAAAGTGGCATTACCAAACCCATTTTACAAAAGGGCACTTGACTTTGAATGTGGATTTGAGAGATGAAAAGGAAAGAAAGAGGAAGAAAAGAGGGAGAGAGGGAGGGAAGAGAGTTGAGCAATGTCATTTATAGGAATGGCAAATTTCTTCTGGAAATACTCACTCCGAAAATGCCTAAGCACAGACCCATGCCTGAAATTAAAAAAAAAAATCTGACTCCTCTCTGTCACACATCTCTCAGCAAACTATCCAGTGAACGCCATCTGCTTTCAATTCTGTTTTTGAAATTTCTCTCTGATCCTGCTGCTGCTGTTCTTGCTCACACCTACATTCCCTTTAACCTGAGCAACTTAAATAGCCCCTTGGAAATTTTCCCGAAGATTCACACCAATTGCCATTTTATTTCTAAAGAAGTAGTCTAGTTTATGGGGTTCATATATCCTGGCTTTGCAACTTCCAAGCTCTGTGACCCTGAGCAAGTTATTGAATTCCCCAGTCCTCATTGCCTGCATTTATAAAATAGAGGAATGGTCATGTCCTTACGACAGTGTTCATGAGAGGATTAGGTGGGTTTATTTATTTGAATGCTTAGCACCCTGCATGGTATGTCATCAATACCAAAGAAATGTTAGCTATTACTATTATTATTTTTTATTTTTTAATTACTTTATTGTTGTTCAATTACAGTTGTCTGCATTTTCTCCCCACCACTTCCTCCCACCCCAGCCAAACCCACCTCCCTCCTTGGCTTCCACCCTCCCCTTGGTTTTTGTCCATGTGTCCTTTATAGTAGTTCCTGAAAACCCTGAACTTAAGAATAATCTAACAATAGCCAGAGGGGAGGAGGGAGGGGACAGTCAGGAGAAGGGCTTTCAAAAACTATTATTTTATTTTTATGTTCTCTCATCTCAACCTTTTTCTACAGTGCCCAAAAGATTACTGAATAAAGTGCTGTAGTCTGTAATTCCAACTCCAGCATGGTCCTTCATGCCCATAATTTCCCTTAGAACAATCTGTATTCATTTTATATTGTCATGTAACAAATTACCTCAAATTAAGTTACTTGAAACAACACCTCTTTGTGATCTCATGGTTCAGCAGGGCTCAGCTGTGCTCTCGGCTCAGGTTCTCACAATGCCAAAATCAAGGTGTCAGCCAGGCTGGGCTCATAACTGGAGAGTCTGAGAAGAACTGACTTCCAAACTCATTCAAATTGTTGGCTGAGTTCAGTTCCTTGAGGCTGTAGGACTGAAGTCCTCATTTTCTTGCTGGTTGTTGTCCAGGGACTAAACGCAGCTCCTGTGGCTATCCACATTCCTTGCCATGTGACCCTCTCAATCCTCAAATCCTTCTCATGCTCAAATTTCTCTGACTTCCTTTTCTGCTATTAGTTGCAAAAATTTCTCTACTTTTAAAAGAATCGTGTTAGGCCCACCCCAATAATCTTCTTTTTGATGAATGTGAAGTCAACTGAAAACCTCCTTTTGCTATCTAACATAATTACCGAAGGCATACCTCATCAGACTCATGGTCCCACTCACACTCTGAGGGGAGAAGATTATAGAAGGGTGAGGGTCATTCCAAACACACAAGCTGTGTTTCAAACACATTAAGCCCTTCCTCAGATGGGCCTTGAACACTCTTGCCTCTGGACTTTGGCCTTCGATATTCTTCCTGCATAGAATGGTCTTCCTACACATGTTCAGAAGTCCAGATCATGCTTCTTCTCTGAGACCTTGTTTGAATGAGAAGCCCTCTGTATAGATGCCCTTGATCCTTCTCCCTACATTTAATACATCTCTTCTCTAAATGCCAGACAGTTTTATCAGAACACATTTTGTGGCACATTTCACACTATCTTATAGTTACAAGCATTTCCTAGTGCCCTATTAGGTTCTGAGTATACAAAAGGCTGGTCCAAGTCTTACTGTCATCCTGTACAATGACTTGCATATAGCAGGTACTCAGGAAATTTTGTTCAATGGAATAAATGTATGAATAAATAAGAGTCATATGTCCATAATTCAACATACTCTACTTACTGGGGACATATTTAACTGTTAAAATCATTTAATAATTCAATACTTATTCAGGACTCACCACATGACAGGCCTTAAACTATATCCACAAACAGCCTTTTATTTAGCATTGTTACTGTCTCATTCAAGGTGTAACAAAACTCCAATTTCCTCCTTTGCTTTTCTCCCATATCATTTCTCTTAAGCACTGCTACAAAGTAGTGCATTGTACAGGAAAAAGCATAAAGACTAAAAAGCAAGAACACTTGATAACTAGAATGACCTAAATGAAACCATTCTGTCAGGGTTACAAGGAATAAATCTATGCCCTAAAGCAGTAGCTCTACATCTTTAATTGACATGAGAATCGCTAGGGGAGCTTATGAAAAAGCAGATTCAGAAATGATTACTCTCTAGATCTAAGGTAGGGCTAAGGCCTTTATATCTTTTCCATGGACTGTGATCTGGGAAGCCCAATAGACTGCACTGATAGAAAGACCACACTAAATGATGTTTCCGAGTTGGGGATGTTCATAAAAGATGTTTCCATTCATTCTCAGATCCATTCTACAAATATTGAGTCTCAGCAGTTGAGCACCAGAGATATAATGGTAAAGGAAAAAGTGAAAACCTGGATGAAACAAGCAGTATTTATTCTATCACTCATAGCCAGAACTCATGCCTTCATCAACAGGTTACCATTGTTTTTTTAAGCCGAGTGAGCACGTAGCAGAAGCTATAACAGGTTTGTATCCACATGGAGAATATATCCATGAATGTCCAACCCTCAGCCTGCAGGCTGCATGGGGCCCAGGATGGCTATGAGTGCGGCCCAACACAAAATCAAAAATTGACTTAAAATTTTTTTTGCTCATCAGTTTTAGTGTTTGTATATTTAATGTATGGCCCAATATACCTCTTCTTCCAGTGTGGCCCAGAGATGCCAAAAGTTTGGACACCCTAATGCATTTTCTTTTCAGCAACCCACACAAATGTTCCACCAATTGTCACTTACTGGTCTCAATTATAATTTTCCTCCATTTTTTTTACATAATCATTGGAATGTGTGTGTGGAAGTGAAGTACAATGTTTGCATAAATACATCAATCCTTTAGCAGGATGAATATTTTTCCAAATTACTGAAATTACACACCAATGAACACACACACTTGAAATCCCCATTACATTTTCATGTATTCTGGAGACTCACTTGGTTATTCTGAGTTAAATGTGGTAGGAGAGTCATGGAGGGGTAGTCAAAATACAGTGATGTATAAGGGAGACAGTTAGAGCATTCTATAATGAGAAATCATATCAGGTAATAATTGCATCCATGCACACACCATTGATGGTGAAAGCCTAACTAGATCTGATGACGCACTGACATGCCAAAGTCAGACCTATACACACCGGAGACCACACATAGCTTTCTCTAAGATACCCTTTATCCGATTTCTTCTAGGAATGCTTTAAACTGCCATCTGCATCATAATGCATAAGGCACTAGGGACATGGTACAATCCTCTTCTTTAATGAGACAAATTCAAAGATGGAACTCCTCTGTCCACCAGAAAAGACAGGGCCTGTGAGATGTGATAAACACTTACACCCCAAGTTCCAATTAGTTGGGTTTGGGTAGAATCTGCTGTACCTAGTGAGAAGAAGGAGGTGGATTTCATTCTGAGGGTAGATGGAACTACCTTAATTTCTCCTCTAAACCATACTTTTTCTACTACAGGGATGATGTAGCAATTAGGAATGTAGCCTTTGGGGTCAGGCAGACCTCTTTTCACATCTGTTTCCATCACATACTAGCTGAAGGATCTGAATATGATCATTAGCCTCTTTAGGCCTGAATTTCCATTTATGAAGCAGGGATAAGAATACTGACTTTAGATGAGTTGTTGAAATGATTTCATGAAATTATGGATGTGAAATTCTCAGCATAGTTCTTGATATAGAGTAGCTCTTAATAAATGGTGAGTGAAGTCATCATTACCAGCAGATTGTACAGAGGACCTTCTATGCATCTGAAACAAAGCCTGGTAGTAGAGCTCAAGAAACATGAAAGCAACAGACCTATTACTGATGGGTCTCTAGTCTAAGTGAAGATGAATATGCAAGCAAACAATTATAATGCAAGCTGCTTACACTCTTGGGAGTTAGTACACCACAAGTCTGTAGAAATGAAATGGAAAGGACTGAACCCACTTTGGATTATGCAAATGTAGAACCAATGGAAAGGGCTGTCCTTGGTAAGAGGGAAAAATATTCAAAGGGACAGGAACATCAGGACATGTCATGCATGAGCAGCTGACAACTGAAGATGAGGGCCTGGGGGATATGGAGAGGACAAAAATAAAGTTTTCTGTACTGGGCCACAGGAAAATAACCATGTTTGTTAGAGGAAAGTAATGACTTTGACTTTGGACAAGATGAAGTTAGAGGTTGGTGGACTATTCACATGGGCATGTTCTGCAGGCAAGTCTGGAGGTCAGGAGGTCTGGGCTGGAGGGAAGGATCACAGTGTGGAGGGCAGCTGAGACAAATGGCCCCAATGAGAGTGCAGAGTGATGAGAATGAAGAGGAAGCAGACACATCAGAGCAAAGGGAATGGGACACTTTGTTCAGGAAGACATAATTATGGGTCTACCTTATGTCTTCTGGGGCATCTTTATCATCTTTAATTAGCACTTCTCCAGAAAATAAGAGGGTTATTTTTCTTTAATATTTATAGTTTTTGTCCTATTTTATGCTTGGAGTCAAAACTTCTAAACTGCTTTTTAAAATATTTCTTGCTCTGGCTTGGGTGGCTCAGTTGGTTGGAGCATTGTCCCATATACCAAAAGACTGGGGGTTCGATTCCAGATCAGGGCACATACCTACGTTGCAGGTTCAGTCCCCAGTCAGGGCCCATATGGGAGGCAACCAATCTATGTTTCTCTCTCACACTGATATTTCTCCCTCTTTCTCTTTAAAATTAGTAAAAGTATTTAAAATTTTTTAAATATATTTCCTTAAATCTAAATATATATCCCTTTTAAAGCTAGTCTGTCTGTATGTGTATATATAGATATATAAAGTAGATATACATACATACTTTTAATTTTAAAGCTAGTATAAGCCTAAATGGTAGATAGAATTATTCCCAAATCATTTTTTCAGGTAGTTGAGTTGGCTTAAAGAAATCCAATCTATCACTCAAGGAACAATGCCAATGTCCCTGCCCTCATTCAGATTTCCCCAGCTTACCAAGTCATGTTCACCCCTCTTTCCCCAGAGGTGGCTCAATTATGGGACACTGGAAGAGAGGAATTGTTTCCTACTGATCCTTTCAGCAGTCCTGGTGCCTGCTGGAATGTTGGCCATAGAGCTGGCAAACAAGGATATTGGTTGCACAGTCCTGGATTGACAATTGGCTGGCATCCTGGTATTGTTTTCAAACATCTCTGGGAAGTGCTAGACCCACCAAACTCCAAGGAGAGCAAAACCATTGAAGAAAAGGAGAGACAACGGGCACAGAAGCCCCAGTTTGCAAGAGAAATCCTGCTCAAAACTGAGTTCTCTTGTCTGCTGAACGCAGGCAGGCACTGTGCAGAGCATTGCAATAACCCACACCAGCTGCACATAAAGGCCTAGCAGAAAACAAATCCCTTCTATGGGCTTGTCACAGTTAGCAAGACACCCTCATTACATACTGCTGCTTATAGTGACGCCACTGGGTGACCTCAGAGATAAAAAGAAATTGCCTCCGAATCCCAGAATAACAGATCTCCCCTTCTGCAGACCTTCCCCTCTGCTGACCTGCTATACCAGTGTGTGCCACTCAGGGCACAGATTTAAGGAAAACATGACTGGTATTTACCTGCTCCACTGGCTTCCTCTTTCTTTGAGACAGAAGCACAAGGAGTTATTTCTGAAACACTGAATCTCCTGAGTGCCAAGAGAATAGACCAGCTACAGGAAGCATTTGTACAATCTAAGCTCAACTCAGCAGCAATTCCCCAAGCTGCCTTTTTGAGAAACTGCTGTATTTCAACAGGAATTTGAAGGAGGGCACACACAATATTAAAAGGGCATTTTCTGTATCTGGTAATGGAGGGTATGAATGGCAGCCTTCTCTTACGCAATGTTATCACTTGCCCTGCAGTGGTGTCCCTGTAAAGAGGCTCCTGGGCAAGTAAAATAGATCCAAAGGCAGCAGACAAAATTCACAGGTATGAGCCAAGCCGGACCCAGGGCTGGTATATCCATCCAGAGAGAATGATTTTACAGCTCCAAAAGTGATCCTCAGATTGTGTCACTTCCAACGGCTGAAAAATAACCCCAAACTCAACAACATAGGCAGAAAGGCTCAAGTTCTCTACCTCCTATTAAGGATAAGAAAAAGATAACCTGTATTTTGGCTTTGCATATGTAAGATGAAAGAAAAATCAGAACCTGAAGGATGGGTAAAAAAATGGGAGAATACAGGAAAGAGTTATAGGCAAAAAAAAAAAGTCCCACATGCATAAAGGAACCCACTGTATGGTGGTGTGGTTGGCCACAGGGCATATAAGAGGGGAGAGAGGAGGTAACAAGGAACAGTTAACTGCCCTCAAGCATCACAAAAGTACACAGAATTCTACTCCACCCGCCTTCACACACATACGAACCTAACTTGCAGGAGTACAGAAATTATTTTTATTTTTGTCTTTCTTCCTCACTAATAGATTTCAAACCTCAAGAATAGCGCCCTACACATAAAGGGCACTGAATAAATATCTGTTGAATGGATGAATAAACAAAGTTGTCACTCAGTCCTTGGGTATATTACCTAGAGGAAAATAAGAGTAGATGTTCAGTGAACAATACCTAATATTGTTATAATTAGTATTTATTACTGGGAGTTAAACACAAAACTCAGTAAACATTGGTAGTTAATCATACTGGGTATCTCAATTTGAAGGGTTTCAATTTTTTTTAATTAAGGTAGAATTACATGCAATAAAATAAACATATCTTGTGTGTTAGGTTGATGCATTTGGACAAGTGTTCAAGATAAGAAACATTGCCATAAATCCAGAAAGTTGCCTGTGTCCCTTTGCTGTCAATGACCCACCTCCACAAAAGCAGCCATTATTTTGATATCTAACCCCACAGACTAGTGTTGCCTCTCCTTGAACTTCACATAAGTGAAACCATACAGTATAATCTTCTGTGTCTGGTTTCTTTTATTCAACATAATGGTTTTGAAATTCACCCACATTGTTGTGGGAATTACTAATCCCTTATTAATGAGGAGCATTCCATTTTATGAACATACTATAATTTATTTATCCATTTCCTTATTGATGGACATCAGTTCTTTTTGATGTTTTGCTATTATGGATAAAGTTGCAATGAATATTCTTATACAAATATTACTTTGGGATATATGTTTATAAATTGTTGGATCATAAGGTTTATGTACATTTATATGAAACTGCCAAACACTTGCCCACTGTGGCCGTAAGTTTACATTCCCACTAGAAATATATAAGATTTTCAGTAGCTCCATATCCTTACCAACACTTGTCCTTCTTTTCATTGTATCCATTCAGTGTGTGTAAAGTGGTATCTCACTGATGACAATGCTGTTAAGGCATGTTTTCATGCTTAAGTCAATTTCTCAATTTTAGTTGCCTTTTTTTCTTTTCATTATTGACTTACAGTTGTTTTTTACATATTCTGAATGAGTTCTTTGTTATATATATATTTTAATTAATATATTTTATTGATTATGCTATTACAGTTGTCCCATTTTCCCCCCTTCATTCCCCTCCACCCTGCACACCCTCCCCCACCCACATTCCCCCCCTTTAGTTCATGTCCATGTGTCATAAGTTCTTCAGCTTCTACATTTCCCATACTACTCTTGCCCTCCCTCTGTCTATTTTCTACCTACCATCTATGCTACTTACTCTGTATAACTTTCTCCCCTCTCTCCCCCTCCCACTCCCCTGTTGCTAACCCTCCATCATGTGATCTCCATTTCTGTGGTTCTGTTCCTGTCCTAGTTGTTTGCTTAGTTTGTTT
>CM052540.1:94219263-94387343 GCA_028533065.1 Trachops cirrhosus
CTGTCCTTCCATTCTAAATGAAAGCTTTGCTGGATAGAGCAATCTGGGATGTAGGTCCTTGCCTTTCATGACTTGGAACACTTCTTTCCAGCCCCTTCTTGCCTGTAAGGTCTCTTTTGAGAAATCAGCTGACAGTCTGATGGGAACTCCTTTGTAGGTTACTGTCTCCTTATCTCTTGCTGCTTCTAGGATTCTCTCCTTCATTTTTACCTTGGCTAATGGAATTATGATGTACCTTGGTGTGTTCCTCCTTGGGTCCAACTTCTTTGGGACTCTCTGAGCTTCCTGGACTTCCTGGAAGTCTATTTCCTTTGCCAGATTAGGGAAGTTCTCCTTTATTATTTGCTCAAATATCTTTTCCACTTGTTGTTCTTCCTCTTCTCCTTCTGGTACCCCTATAATTCGGATGTTGGAATGTTTTCAAGATGTCCTGAAGGTTTCTAAGCCTGTCCTCATTTTTTTGAGTTCTTGTTTCTTCATTCTTTTCTGGTTGTATGTTTCTTTATTCCTTCTGGTCCACTCCAATGATGTGAGACCCATCTTTCATTCCATCACTATTGGTTCCCTGTGCATTTTTCTTCATTAAACTTATTGTAGCCTGCATTTTTTCATCCAATTTGCGACCAAAATCAACCAGTTCTGTGAGTATCCTAATCACCAGTGCTTTGAACTGTGCATCTGATAGGTTGGCTATCTCTTGGTTGCTTAAAAGGATGGGTTGTGGGGCTTTCAATTCTTCTTCTGTTTGAGTCATCTTTTTGCTGTTTTTTTTTTTTTTGGTCTTGTCATGCTTGTTAGGTATGAGGGCGGAGCCTTAGGTGTTCACCAGGGTGGGGCGCCCCAGTCCCTGGGTTGTGACGCTGTATGGGGGGGTGGGGTCTGAGATGGAACAATGGGGCTTGCCCTGCTCTCTGTCAGACCTCAGTCCCTTTGGCCACTTTCCCCAAGCAACCTGGGCCCCTCTGGTGCCAATTCCGGTGTGGGTGAGCCTGTGCACCCCGAGGGACCTTCCTTTTCAATCAGTGTCCCAAGGCTCTGTTTCCCGTGATGGGACCCTGAGTTGTGCACAGTGCCTTGCTTCACAATCGCCAGCTCACCGGGTCTGCTAGTTGCCACCACCCTGGCTGGGGCCCGCCTGCCGCCACTTATGCGCCCAGGGTCTGCTGGCTGCAGTTAGGTGTGCCACCCCAATTGCCTTTCATGTCCCAGTTGCTTATGAGCATCCAGTCCCAGTGCTCTCTGCTCTCTGCTCTGCTACCCGCGCCTGGCTGCCCGATTCCGATTCCGCCCCTCCTACCGGCCTGGATGAATGAGTCTAATTAAACAACTTGGGTGTCCAACTTCCATACAGATCAATTTTCTGTCAGTTCTGGTTGTTATTTTGTTTCTAAATTATTACTGTCCCTATCTTGGTTGTGCAAGGAGGCACAGTGTACATCCACCTATGCCTCCATCTTGGCCGGAAGTTTGTTATATATATATTTTAAATAATTTTCCCTGTTTTTGGCTTACTTTTTCCATTTTCTAGCAATCTCTATACACAGGCAAAAGTTTCAAATTTTGATGGAGTCTAATTTATTGCTTTTACTGTGTGTTTAATGCCCTTTGCATTCTGCTTTCTCAGATCACAAAAATATCCTTCCATAATTTCTTCTATAGACTTTATAGTTTTGTCTTTTACATTTAAGTCTAAAATTTATTTTAGGTTATTTTGTGTATAGTATGAGGTCAAGGTTTATTTTCCTCTTTACAGATATCCTGTTGATCTAATACCATTTGTTAAAAAGATTTTCCTATCCCCCATTGTCATAATTATTCATTGAAATAATTTGAATGTATATTTGGGGATCTATTTTCATTATATTATCATACAATATGTTGGTTCATAGGGTTGGTTTTCACAGATAACCTTCATCAGATTGAGAAATCTACCCTCTCCCAATAGATGCAGAAAAAATATTTGACAAAGTTCAATATCTATTTATGAAAAAGAAAGTAGATTCTTCGGTGACCATATATGTTTATGTTTCATCAATCTTGCATTCCTGGGATAAACCTCACTTATCCACAATGTATTATCTTTTTCTAATATACTGCTGATTTATGATTACTAGAATTGTAATCCAGTATAATCATAATATACGGCTGGAATGTGTTGAAAAATTCTGTATAGATTGGTGTTATTCTTTTTTTAAATGTCTGGTAGAATTCACAATAAAGTCATCTAGACCAGAGGTTTTTCTTGTTTAAATGGAAAGGTTTTCAGTTTTGAATTAAATTTCCTAGTAAATTTAGAGCTGTTTAGATTGTCTATTTCTTTTTGTGTCAGTTTTGGAATATTGTGGGATTTCAAGTAATTTCCCTATTTTATCTACATTGTCAAATTTGATGGCATAAATTTTTCATAATTTTTAAAAATAATCTTAATGTCTGTAAGATCTGTAATGTTTCTGGTGGTATCCCCTCTTGCACTTTAAGTACTGGTTATTAGTATTTGTATATTTTTTGTATGATCATTTTTGCTAGGAATTATGAATTTTCTTTTTAGTTAAAAATTTTTATTTATTAATTTTAGAGGAGAGAGGAAGGAACAGAAAGACATTCATTGATTGATTCTTATATATGCCCTCACTGGGGATTGAACCTGCAACCTTGGCATATGAGGACAATGCTCTCAGCAACTGAGCTACCCAGCCAGGGCTGGATCTAGTTTCTTTTAAAAATGTTAAGATTATTTAAAATGTATGATCAAAGAAGATGTGGATAAGCTGGGCTTAAATTCCTCTAGGTCCCTTAAGAACCATGTCATTTTTTTAAAAAATTATTTTATTGTTGTTCAAGTACAGTTGTCAGCATTTACCTCCCACCACTCTAATCTTTTCAAAGAACCAGCTTTTGGCTTTGTCAATCTCCTCTCTATATTGTGTTTTACTTTGTTAATTTTTATTTTTATGTGTATTATTTCCTTCCTTCTACTTCATTTGGGTTTACTTTGTTCCTCTTTTTTCACTTCTTAACATAAATCACTAACTTTACACTTTTCTTGTTTTTTAAAAATTATAAGCATTTAAAGCTATGAATTTCCCTCTTAGCACATCATCAACTTTATTCTTGATTTCACATTTTTTATTGTCATTCCATTCAAAATACTTTATAATGTCTTTCTGAATTCTTCTTTGACCCATCAGTTATTTAGAAGTGTGTTACCTAACTTCTAAACATGTGTTGACTTTCTAGATATATTTTTGTTGTTAATTTTTATTTTAATGCTATGTGGTAGAAGAATGCATTATGCATTATTTCAGTCTTTTAAAATATATTCCAACTTGTTGTATTCTCCAGAATTAGTCTAGTTGGTGAATTTTCCAAGTGTGCTAGGAGGAATGTGTGTTTTGTCACTGTTGGATGGAGCACAAACGTCCTCCACCACTTCATCATTCCTGACTGGGAATCTGTCATATTAACCCCCACCCCGCCAAAGTCAATGCTTTTGTTGCACAGTATTTTCTTTTGATCCTAGTTAATTAAATATGGTACCCACACTGTGTCCAGTATCTTCCTAGCCCCCTGGGGTCTCTCAGGTATCCATGTAATACGCAAAGTGAAGATAAATCTTAAGCTGCTGAAGCAGTTTGGAGGCCATGCATTGCTTGTCAAAAAAAGACAAGATAACAATACAGGCTTCCTTTTTGATGTCTTTTATTTCGTCCTTTATGTGATATTGTGGTGACTAATTTGAGAGTTCAATTATGGGGGAGGAGAGAGTGCCGCTGGGACAGCTCTTGTCATTGTATGTGTGCCATCATCTATACATCCCTGTGAGGTCTCCCCTCTCTGTCTCAGGATATGGCTTGTGTGGTATGTGAGGTAATTTTTTTTCTGCAAAGACATTTTTTATAGTTAATATGTATGTACTAGAAAATGCACTTTATAAGAAATATAACCTCCCTCTCCAACCTATGCTTTATAGAAATGGTACACTTAAATTTTGGAAATTAGTTGATTTAAAGTAATGACTACGTAAATGAAAATACAGGGCTTGTCCATATGGTTAAATGTGTAAACAGGGTACACAATTATGAGGTTTAGGCAAAATGGTGTGATAACCGCTATATTGTCAACATATGCTATTGCAATGATGTGAACAAAACTTCATTGTTTTGAAATTATCCTAAGTCCTTCAAGGACCCTTCCTCCTGAGATCTGAGAACCTAGTACAGAGAGCAGGTACAGTGTACCTGGGGAAAGCATCCCAATCGCACCTGACAATATTTGTCTGCCTTGTTCCAAGAAGGCTCTGCCCCTGGGCATGGGATGGGCTCTGGAGCAGCTCAATGGGAAATGATTTGGGAAAAGAAGTAATTCTAGTCCTTTGTTGCCCAGGCTTTCATCCCTCCCCTGTGTTCAGCACACAGCAGGACACTCACCTTTTCCCATTCTCGGTCTTTGTTCAGCACAATCACCACCAGCCTGGGGTGCACCTGATAGCCTTCCTCAGTGAAGGACAAGTCTTTGCCATCCCATGTCACATTGACCATAAATCTAGAAAGAGGAAGAAAGAAAGGCAGTTTTTAGGGAAGAATCAAAGAGGAGTCAAACAAATGAGTGTATGCCACCATCAATGTAACACTGAAAAAGTGTAAATGTACAATGCCATCACTCGTCTCAAGTAGCCTCTACCTGTGGAAGTATTAGCATACATGCAGGCCCTGCTAGCTGACGGGGCGCTCTTTTGCATGAGCCTGTACTCATTCTCAGAATCTCCAATCCTGTACAGCTTTAGTAATTGGCTGCACCTAGCACGTGGGATAGAGCCTTTCTGTCCTGTCAGACCCTTACGCCCTTGTTCAAATGACCTTCTAACAAGAGGGTCTGAACACATGTTCTATTATGTTTTAACAAGCTTCCCTAAAGGAAACACATAAACTCATAAACTACATGATATGCAACTTCAAAGAAATGATTTCCCATCCACTCACTATTCAGTCAACTCATATTTATTAAACATTTGGTACATGCCAGGACTCAGCTAGTTGGTTGGAGATAAATAAGGAAACAGATGTAATCCTTCTCCTCAAGAAGCTTACAGTGCAAGGGAGAGTATAGGCATTAATTGATTAATTATATATCTAGGACAAGTGCTACAATATCGAGGTGGGTGTGCTGGGTGAAAGTGAAACAATGCTCATCAGGCAAGACTTCTGTAAGGAAGTGCAGCTTGCCCTGGAGGATGAGTCAGCTTTAACTAGGTAGGAAAAGACATAAGCATGCTTTGGGCAAAGGGGACAGCCTGGGAAAAGCCCTGTGGTAGTACATATGAGGGACTGAGTGCCCCAGTGAGGATGAAGCAGAGAGACACAGGGAAACGTAGGATGTGGTGCGACTGAGATGGTGAATAGGAGCAGACGATGCAAAGTTTTTCATGGTGTGTTAAGGAGTTCCCCCTTGTTTTAAAGTAATGGAAGACAATGAAGGTTTTGATTAGGGAGATGATATAATCAGACTTTTCTTGTATAACATGACTTGAAGACTGTGTAGAGAATAGGTTTAGGGGAAACCAGAGTGGATACAGGGGCCTTCATTACTATGTTCTTATTATCCACATGAGAGGTGACATTAGCTTTGGTCTTGTTGTGGCCTTGAAGGAAGAGAAGTAAGAGTAGGAGCAGCAACAAATAGGACCAAGTGGAGAAATGTTTAGCCGGTAATTAGTGATAAATTAGATGTGAGGGCGAGAAAGACAGGTATCAAGGACAATGCCTAAGTACCTGCCTTATATAATATCTCTGCAGTCAGCTCTTGGAATAGGCATTTTCAACGCAGGTGACATCTGTCTGTCTTACAGTACTTTTACCTCCACCACTCCTCAAAGTCACCTTGCCTATACTCAGGTTAGACTCAGATGGGAAGGCAAGGCAGAGTTCGCTTCTCAGGATTTGGATAGGGAATCCCCAGGGGTCCATATCTCTTACAAGCTTGTTGTTAAAGACCTACCACCTGGCAGACACTTAATAAATAAAGTATGTTGAATTGAAGCATTCAAAGACTTCCCAGAAAGACATGGTATCTCAAAGTCATAGCATTTTCTTCCTTTATATTCCTTTGACACTAAAGTCAGCTGAAGAAGTAAAATATTAAAGAGGCATATTAGACTGCAGAAAAATTCCAAAAAGAGGAATTGGCTTAACTGGTCACATGTTTGTGCCTGGGATGCCACACTGAAGAAAAATTGACTGTGTTGTGGGTGGGGAGAATCAGTTAATCAGTTCTCTGACAATGAAGTGAAGACAGTGGGCTAAAGTCAAAGAACAACTATTGTGTATCCATTCAATGCACTATTTGGGCCACTAAAAGTCATACTTTTAAAGACAAGTTAATGGCATGGAGAAAAGGCACAGTATTTAATGTTAAACAAGCAGAAAAGAAAATGAAGATAAGGCTTGTCTATGCATGGAAGGATTACAGGCACTTCTTTTCTTTTGTAGTTTTTGTAGTCTCCAAATTTTATGCAAATACTTTCTATTTTAAAGAAAAATACTGTTTTTAACACAAAACACTGCTATTCTAGAAGAAAAAAGGAGTGATTATTCTATTTGGTGCATTTGAGGCATCTCAGATCATTTCCTAGTAAGATAACTTATTGATTCCACAACTATTTACTAAATGTCTATTATGTGTCAGAACTATTGGTGAGTCCTATGGATACAGAAATAAAAAACACAGTGCCTCCCTGCTCTCTTACCCTCATTCTTACAATTCAGTGGCATAGACACATAAATAATGATAATATTAGAATGCTACTTGCATACTGATGGACTATGAGAACATAGAGGAAGGGCCTCTAACTCAGCCTAAGGGATTTAGGAAGAGACTCCTGGGGAATCTTTTTTTTTAAATCCCCACCCAAGGACGTGCTTATTGATTTTAGAGAGAGGGGAAGAGAGGGAGAGAGAGAGGGAAAGAAACAACAATGGGCAAAAGAAACATCAATTGGTTGCTTCTCGTACGCACCCCACTGGGGATCTAACTCACAGCCTGGGCATGGGCCCTGACCAGAATTGAACAGGGACCTCCAGTTTACAGGACAATGCTCCAACCAACTGAGCCACACTGACCAGGGTGGATTCCTGGGGAATCTTGAGGAATGAGGGGATTGAGGAAAGGCACAAGAAAAGGATTCTGAGGAGGGGAATAACCTTAAGTAAGAAAGCCTCAGCACAGGGGGTGACACATGCTAGAGGAAGTAAGAAATAGCTTAGCAAGATTGGCAGGAAGTGGGGTTTGTCTGGAGAGAATCCATGAAGCCAGATCATAAGGGACCTTAAATGATACCCTAAAGAGTTTGGATTTTGTTCAGAAGGTTACGGGGATGCATGAAAGCTTTTAAGTAGAGGTAGGATGCATTCAGATTTGTTGCCAATAAAAGCAGAAGTAAAAAAAAAGTTTCTCAGCATTTGAAGACAACTTCAACATTTTTTTATGGTTAAGAAACATTCATTATCTAGACAATTGGAATTGGGGTTGTTTGTTTGTTTGTTTGTTTGTTTGTTCATCTATCCTTTGATGCTTCCTGGCTGGCACTTGATGAACTGAGCGAATGTAGTCCAGGCAGGCATGTTTGAGGAATGTTCCACTTCACATACCCTCATTGAGACCCTTGACAAGACAATTTGCATGGATTGGGAGTTTAGACAAGGACTGAATTTTGGTCAAGTTCCTCATTACCAACAAACTTTCAAAGTAACTAATTGGGATCTAAATTAAGCTGTTTATATTTTTCAAGTTGATTTTTTGAGTTTGTTCCCCATGGTTATTTTTAGCTCTATCACATTATCTGGCACACTGTCAGGGCCAAGTTAACATTTGGTGGTAGAGTGTGTTGACAGATCATCACCAGAAGTGCCATCCATCCATACGTCCATCCATTCATCCATCCCTCAATACATTCATCCATGTAGTAGACATGTTTGAATACCTAATATATGTCATACCTCATGCCAAGAACAGTGCTAGGGAAATAATACAAAAATAAGCAAACATATACCTGCAACAAATAACTGCAGTAAAGAACAATGATGGAAAAACTACACACATATGAACTAAGTAGGGTGGTGAAGAGCATAAGGAATAGAGTGGCCAATTCTATTGTGGAAGTAGGGCTGAAATCAGAAAACAGAGTGGAAGATGTTTGGATTATGTCGGGGAAGAAGAGCAAAGGTTGGCCAGGTGAATGGCAAGGGGAAGGAAAGGAGATGCACTGCACAGAGGAAACTGCAAAGTCAAAGGCCTAGAAACATGAAACACAATGGAACTCTGTTCATGGAATTTCAACATAAAGACTGAAGACAAAACCACCAGTGTCCTTTACCTAGGGTAAAGGATAGCAGAAAATCTGTTACCAAGTCACTTCATAGCTGCAGCCCAAACTCATAGTTAGGACAGCCAATTCACTGAGAGTTTGTATTTTTATTTTTATTTCAATCAAATCCAATGAGCTTGCAAGCCAAGTTTTGATTATTCGACACTTTGGGATAAATAGAGTTCAGGTTGGATCTAACTACGGCCCTAAATGGAAACTGAGAAACTTACTGGATGATCAAGAGGTTTGGAAATATTCAATATGTTATCTGTTTGGAAAAGGCAGACCAGAGAACAGATGTTTTGGGTTTGACTGAGACACCAGCCCCAGGGAGAGTCACTCACAGGGTTATGTTGTAGGAACCAAAGGTCACAGTCAGCATTTTTTAAAAGATTTTATTTATTTATTTTTAGAGTTAGAAAGAAGGGAAGGGAGGGAGTAAGAGAGGGAGAGAAACATCAGTGTATGGTTGCCTTTCATGTGGCCCCCACTGGGGACCTGGTCCGCAACCCAGGCATGTGCCCTGACTGGGAATGGAACTGGCAACCCCTTGGTTCACAGCCTGTGCTCAACCCACTGAACTACACCAGCCAGGGCCACAGTCACCATTTTAATCAAGGAGCTAGCATGTACTGTTGAATAGCTAGGTCCCTTTTTGCTTCGCCAGTTGAATCTACTTATATCCCCATCTTCTTTAACCCCCCATCTCTATTTCTTCCACTCACTCCCTTTTCTCCCATTTTGTAGTACAATAAGAAGGAATTAATAGGGTGATTATTAGATATAACCTCTCTTCTTCAGATTTTATGGAAACAAATATATGGACATTCTCATGCTCCAGATTTCTGTGTTCCTTTAAGATTCAACATTCTGGACCAATGAGTCCATATACTCAGTGTTAATATTCCCTTCCCTTCCTTCCTTCCTTCCTTCCTTCCTTCCTTCCTTCCTTCCTTCCTTTCTTTTTTTTTTAAAGGTCTTCAGTCTGTTGGGAGGAAAAAAAATTTTAACACAATTTTTTGCTAAATGGTAATTTCATTCTGAAGTTGGCAGGGAGCAAGTACCTATTACCTTCAATTCCCCCGTCCAATTTCTAGGAAGGACAATCCATATTTCTTTAGGCTTTCTTCCCATTTAAACTTGTTCCAGAGCAAAATTCTTTACCTAGGGAAATATCATTATACACCCCATTGCTTAGTTCCCATTAACACCTGCTGGGCACTTGTATTAAACAGTAAAGTTTTATCAGTGTTTTGTTTACCTCTCAAAAATTGATTGTAAACATTTAGTGACCAGATAAAATATGAGAAATTCAGGCTACTGCTAAATCTCAAGTTACATTTTCAATATTTGGATCAGGAGCAATAAATACATGAAAAAACAATGGCAAAACGCAGAAGGGGGAGACTCCACTGGCTTGCAGAGGGTTCATTTCTGGGTCCTCATCATCCACTGATGGTAAAGTGTCAAGCACCTGATTTTATTGTTAGTGATATACACAACACTAAACCAAAAAAATATATAAATGTACAAGGTGGGGTGAAAGTAGGTTTACAGTTGTTCATATACAAAATAATGTAATAATTAATGAGTAATAATAAAAAAATAAACTGTGTTTTTGCATACTCACAACTATAAACCTGCTTTTGCCCTACCCTATGTATGACTTGCATACAAGTTTTCCTTGGTATCTAGTTTTAGGGGGTATGAAACTAAAGTCCAAGTGAAAATATCATCACTTGCTTGCAATTTGTGCCTTATGATGTTGTGTGTGGGGATAAGAAGTAACATTGTGAAACAGGTAAGTTCCTTTTTCCTATATAATTATGACTGCAAAAATTTGGGCCAGAAATGTCGTGTTCTCTCTAGACCTGCACTATCTAAATCAGTAGCCATCAGCTACAGGTGGCTGTTGAGACCTTGAAAGGTGATTCGTTTTCATGGGGATGTGTTATAAGGGCACAATACACACTGGATTTAGAAGACTTTGTATTAAAAATAGTGTAAAAGAGCTCATGAATAATTCTATATTGATTCCATGTTGAAATAGACTAGACATATTGGATGCAATAAAATATATTTTATTAAGATGAATTTTTGCTTGTTAATGTGCTGACAGAAAATTTCAGATGACTTGTGGTTCACATTATATATCTACTGGACAGCTGTTCAAGACTGTCTTTGGTGTTTTTTAAACAATAGACAGTCTGCATCATGAAGGCAGTGACTGCTCTGCCCTGTGTGATGTTGTAGAGTGTCTGGCACATAGCTGGTGCTGAACAAATACATGCAGAATGGAAGAAAGAACAAACTGCTACTTTCTGTGCTGTGGACGACAGAACCTATGCTGTGGAGAACAAAGCCTAGTTACACCATTCCCCAGTGCGTCGTTTTGGGCAGTGTATTTAAAATTCTCTGCCCTGGCTGGTGTGGCTCAGTGGATTGGGTGCCAGCCTGTGAACCAAAGGGTCACTGGTACAATTTCCAGTCAGGGTGCATGCCTGGGTTGTGGGCCAGGTAGAGGGCATGTGAGAGGCAACCACACATGGATGTTTTTTTTCCCTCTCTTTCTCCTTCCTTTCCCCTCTCTCAAAAATAAATAAATAAAATTTTTAAAAAATAAAAGTAAAAAATACAAATAAAATTCTCCCAGCTTCCGTTCCCTTCTTCATAAAAATAGATCAGGTTAAACCCTATGAACTGGCCATGAGAGTTTCACATGCTTTAACCTAACAGGTACCTAACTCCCAGGTTTGGTAGTGGTATTAGTGATAGTGCATATAAAGTACCCAGGACAATGGCTAGTATACAGCTATTGCCTAATAAATAACAGTTAACATTTATGTAAATTTTTGATGCAATTTTTTTACTATTTTCCCATCCTGTCATATTTTTTAACATTCCACCCCAAATGCAAGCTGCTATTTTAAAATCCATGCCATTCAATATACTCATTTCCAGGGTCCCTCTGTCCTTCTGTGAAAAACCAACCACATATGGGCTGCATCAGCTCCTTTAACTTGACTTAAAATGTCTCATCCCCCTCGATTTCTATTTTCTCTCTTTTGCCTTACAGTGCTAAGTCTCCTTTAACTTCCCAAATCTGATTATTTGGAATGTTCTCTAGACATATTTATTATTCGCCATTTCCCTTCAGACTTTAATTCTCTTACTGTTTCATAAATGCCACCATAACCCACTTAGTGTTTCTGGATTTGAGGTTAATTTTCCATCTGCTTTGCTATTTCCCACATTCCCCGGGGGCCTTTTCCCAAATCATGCTGTCCCTTAAATACTTCTTTGAACTGCTTTGGGTGTCACTATTTTTCGTTTGTCATTTAATTCAATGTTTTTATTTTTCAAAACAGAGTCACTGTTGCCTTAACCTCTTTTAAGTTTGCAAGACACTCTCGCTTTTTTTTAATGGTTTTGCTCTTCCCAGTTTTCTCTTGTAGGTTTGAAATCCTTTCAACTTTACTGTCTCTCCTAACACCCTCTCTCCTCCATTCTCTTTGTGGGCATGAGCCCACTGCTGTCTTTAGAGCAAAATCATGGAGCTGTCACCTATGTTCAGTTCCCAACTTCTGCACCACCCCTTCCCCTAAACACACCCTTGCATGTTTCTTTTCAGCAAGTTTCTGAATGAATGCACTTTCCTCCTTGCCCTTGGCTCAATGTCTTATACTCCTTGGTGGTTTCCCATTTCCTCTGAACAGTTACTGAAGGCATGACCACAGAGCTAAGACCTAAATGTCAGAACAGAATTGTAATAACTCTGACACACGGACGTGCATATTCTAGCCCAGCATCATCCAAAACAGACTCAGAAACCATGTAACAAAGAAAAAGAAAAAACTGGACTTAAGAGAGGAGGGCAGTATTTATTCTTTCAACTCAAATTTTACTGTGGCCAAATAAAAAAAAATAATGTGCACTGATTGGTGTTGTTCAGTGGGTCCCACAAAACAAAAGGTTGCCAGTTCGATTCCAGATCAGGGCACATGACTATGTTGGGAGCCAGGACCCCCATTAGGGGTGTGTGAGAAGCAATTGATTGATGTTTCTCTTCCTCCCCTGTCCCTCCCTTTCCCTCTCTCTAAAATAAGTAAACAAATAAAATCTTTAAAAAATAATAATGTTAATTGTCCTGGCTGAGCAATAGTGAATTTTTTTAAAAAATAGAACGGTAGATGGTAAGCACCATGAAGGCAGGGATCTTTGTTTTGATTGCTGCAATTCTAAAACACCTAGAAGAATGAGCAGAGGCCTCCAGAAAGTTGCTCATTCAATGCTTCTTTCCTGTGCAACAACTTCAGACGGGAAAGTTTGCAAGACAACTTTGGTTTTGGAATCTGAGAGCCTGGGTTAGAATGTAGTTCTGTGACTTTCAGTCCCAGGGAGGTAAGTATCCTAAGTTCTCAGAGCATCCGTTTCCTCTTCTGTAAAAGTAAGGTATGGAATGTGGCCAGCAGAGTGTTTGGCACATAATAAATGACGATTGCAGTTGCCATGGTTTTACATACTTATCTTTTCTCCTAAAATCTGAGATTAAAGGCTTTCCTTTAGATGCTGGAGGATCATTTTTGGCTGCTAATTTCAGTCCCCCAAGGGAGACGCACCACCGAGGCCCCTACACCAAGAAAATAGAAGAGAATCTGACTGCTTAGAATCTGCAGTCCTCCCAGACCAGGCTGTGCTGCAAGGGTGAGGACTCGATGCCACCCTGCCCTTTGCTTCTCCTGGGCTTCTCATCTCTATTTGGTGAGCACACCTGAACCAAAGGTGACTTTCTGGAAACACGTTCCACATGCTGTCTGTTGTAATAACAACTTATAGTAAGTTAGGGCAAAGCTTACTCTGTAAGTATGACCACTCCCCTTCCCAAACACTCCCTCACCAGATAGCAACCTGAGCCATTTGGCCAAAGGTTTACACTGGGAGAAGGACACATGAAGTAGGAACTTAGATGCATGTCCCAAGTCTACATATCAAGAGTTATCAGAAGCCTGAGTGCCCATTAATAAAGTAATTCTCAGAATCCCACCCTGCTCTTGTTCCTTATATGTGTGGCTCTTTCAGGAACCCGGTTGGGGATCTGGGAAACTCTTGAAGTTCTGGATAGTGTTTTGCAACACTATCAGTAGCACCAATTATATCACCACTAACCTCCAAGGACTCTGCCTCATCTAACCATTTGGAACCAGCTAGCACAGAGGTCAATGGAACCGCCCTTGTAATGAGCATCTCTTCCAAGAGAGCCATGAAAATTAGGTAACTTGACAAGCATTTTCTGTGAGGTCACTTGATCATCTGCGTTTATGCTTCCAAATTATCTGGAATCACAAACAGGCAATCGTGTGTGGATGTTGCCCTCTCCAGCTCCACCTCACCCTCAAATGTATAGAATGTGATGATATGAGTCAATTCAAGGTGTAATTTTATCGAAGAATTTCTGGATATCCCCACGCTAGAATATAGTTCCTATGAGAACAGAGTAATTATCTATTTTGTTTTGCCTGGCAAAGAGGAGACGATCAATACACATTTACCAAGGGAATAAAAAGTCTCTGTGCTTTGTCATGTTTTCTTCCCCCCCTGTCAAGGAGCCCTACTTTATCTATCTGTCCAGTGGGTATCCACCTGTGCTGCCTGGATCACTGGGTATCTGATGAGGTAACTGAAACAGAGGAGAGGTTGGGGATGAAGCCCTGGGCTCCTAGGAATTCTACCTCTGCTTGAATATTGACTATATTATACTTCTTTGAAGTTATTATTTGGGGAAATCCTACTACTTATATCAGTCAATTAAACAAGCAAGTCAGAAAACAATTGAGAGACTTGTCCCCCCCATGCTTATGTACAGGAAGAATTCTGGTCTTCAAATCAGGAGACCGATGATCTTGTCCCACCTCCCTGTATATGTGAATAATAACTTCTTAAAGGAAGGGACTAAAATGTATTCAGCACCTAATACGTGTTAAGTACTGTACCAGATACTTTCCATATGTTCCGGAATTTTCACCCTAAGAACTAAGTGTGGATTTTCCTATTTTACAGAGAAAGAAAAAAGGCTCAGAGGATTTTATAATGGTGCCAAAGGCTACATAGGGTGTCAGACACTTGTGATTGTCCATCAATTCCTCTCTCCTCTTGTGCCTCCATAATAGAAACCCCCATTTTTAGCAGGCACATAGCCTTCTATAATAAACTTTACATTGTCCAGCCTTCCTTGTAGCTAGGTATGATCATGTGATTATGTTCTGGCCAATAGAAGAGAGAAGCTATGATTTGTATAACTTATAGAAAGTATCTTACAGGGAGGGAATGAGCCCTTCTCTGCTTCTCCCTCCTTCTTGCTGGCTGCAATGCAGCAGATGTGACAGCTGGAGCACTAACAGCCACCTGCACACTCTGGGACAGAAGCAACTGCCTGAGGGTGGCAGAGCCACAGGGCAGAAGCAACCTGGGTCCCTGACACCATGAAACACCACACAAGCCCTGAACCAACTTTGAACTTCTTTTACAGGAAAGAAAATTAGATGCCTATCTTGTTTAAACCACTTTTATGTTTGGGTTGTGTGTTCCTCTAAAACAAAATTAATCCTAGCTGGATTAAGTAGTCGAGTGATTATATGAATCAAAATGAATTCCAAAGACTTTGAATGAAGCTGTACCCACTACCATTTAGCCTTCTCTGCACCTCAGTTAACCTTCCCTGAACAATATGGGCATGGTGCCATTTATCTTTCATTTCCTTCCAGCTCTGCAATATTTGATCTCATCTCCTGATTTTCCTCCCAGTACATACTCCTATAGTTTGTCCTACCCCGTCTCTTAGTATGTGCTGTTCTTCTGACCTGGAATACCTTTCCTCCTCATTATGTTCAATCTAAACCCAGTAGTTTTTTTTTGCAAGTCTAATTTCAAGCTCCATTTCTGCCATGTGGCCTTTCCTAATATTTGCCTTTCCTTAGTTCTTTTTAATCCATACCTCATGTTACAGCTCTTAGCAATATGTTGGCCCTACTGTTCTCTAAGAATTTCACATCCCCCATTTGGTCTCAACAAAAGCAAAGATTAGATCTTGGTTTTAGTCATTTATGTTGATCTAACACCAAGCTGTCAGGCAGAGAATGCTCAACATTTATTGACTCTATTTGAAAAGCGGTACATTAATCTTCACCTCAGGACTATCTTTTTCTCGACACCAAACACAGGACTGAGTGGTGATGATAAGCCAGGCCACATGTCTTAGTCCACACTATTTTCTGTAGCTAGCTAAAATTCCTTTTCATCCCTTACATGATGTTTATTGGCTGCCCTTCATGATCATCTCAAAGTCTTGCCCAATTCCCCCAAGTCAGATATATCCTCTCCCAATTCTCACTTCCTATATCTCATGTGGTATTTTCCTCTCTTAAAATAAACTTTCATTGTTTATGCATAATCTGATCCACGTAGAGAGAATTTTTAAAAGACACCTTTTTTTGAAGACCCTTGTGATGGCTAAGAGATGCTTGGATAGCTGGTAAAACATTATTTCTGGGCGTGTCAGTGAAGGTGTCTCTAGAAGAGATTAGTATTTGAATCTCTTCTAGAGTGAGTAAGAAAGATCACCCTGATCAGTGTGGGTAAACATCATCCAATCCATTAAGGGTCGAATAGAACAAAAAGGCAAAGGAAAGACAGATTTGTTCCCTCTGCTTGAGCTCAGATGTTCATTTGCTCCTGCCCTGGACATCACTGCTCCTGGATCTCTGGTCTTTGAACTTGGACTGGAACTCACACCACTGGTTTTCAGGCCTTCTGGTTAGGACTGGAACTATACCACCAGCTAGCTTATCTGGGCCTCCTACTTGCAGGTGGCAGATTGTGGGACTTCTCAGCCTCCATAATCATGTGAGCCAATCCTTCATAAGAAATCTCTTTATAAATATTTATTATATATAATTTATTATATATTTATAAATATATAACACATTTATATTTTAATATACACACTATTTATATTTATATGTATTATTTCTATTTTAATATAAATATTATTTATATTTATGTGCATTATTTATACATAACTATAAATAAATCTGTTCATTATATATAATTTGTTATATATAGTAAAGAGATTCATTATTTTATATATATATCTATATATACATATATAGATATTATTTGCTCTGTTTCTGTGTAGCACCCTAACAAATACAACCAGATACTACCATTGGCCAGAACTGTGAAAATAAGACACAAACCTGTGGTGAATATGATGCAGAAGGACACTCCTGGACTTACATTATTCATCTGCACAACTTTATCACTTCTACTAGATTATAAATTCCTTGAGGACAAGAGCTCCTAACCTAGCACTTTGAATTCTATTGTCAGGTAGAAAGAAGAGCCAAATTAAGGACAGACAAGTGGAAGTTGAGTTTTAAATGCACCATTATTGGCACTATACCCTTAAGCAAATCACCCAAGTTCTCTGAGATTCAGTTCAACCCTGTGTCAGTGGGTGGGTAATACCGTTGTCTTAGTCTGCTCTGGCTGCTATAATAAACTACCATAGACTGGGTGGCTTAAACAGTGAGCCTTTGTCTCTCATAGTTCTGGAGGCTGGAAGTCCAAGATCAAGTCCCTGCAGATTTGACTTCTGGTGAGAGCTCACTTCCTGGTTTACAGATGGCCATCTCATTGTTGTGCCCTCTTGTGGTACGAAGAGGCAGATCTGGTGTCTCTTCCTCTTCTTGTAGGGCATTAATCCCATCATAAGTGTCCTACCTTTATGATTTCGTCTAGCTCTAATTACCTTCCAAAGGCCCCACCTCCAAATAACATCACATTTGGGATTACAGTTTCAACATATGAATTTGGCAGGGGTGGGGAGACACACAAACATTCAGTGCATAGCAATCACACTGCTTAATGGCTGTAGTGTTAAGAGTTAGAAGAGGGCCTATAACAAATACATTTCTTGATTGAGATCCATAACTAGTGTAAACAACTATCCTAGTACTCCTGGAACTGAGGGGTTTCCTGGAGTATGAAATATTCAGTGCTAAAACCAGGGCCATAAATTATAGGCCATAGATTGATTATGAGTTTGGTCCATTAAGCAACACTTGAAAAGCACATCTACAAAGTGGCTTCAAATCCATTTCTTAGCAAACACGTCAATGCAAACAAATATTATCTGAGTACCTATTCTATGCCACCAATGTGCAGGACATAAGATAGTAAGTAAGAAAGAAAAAGACTTGTAGGTCTTCCCCCAATGTCATTTAAAGTTTAGTTAGGGACAAACAATTATTATTAGGAAGTAATTAAACGGAAGGAAATATATTTGTAACCAAAGCCCCTGATGCTATGGGAACATTAGCAGGAGGACCTAACCTATCAGAATACTGATTAGTCTTCTATTATTCCATTTCTACCCATCTTTCTTGTTTCATTGTTGTTCAAGTAGAAACAATCCACCTGCTTTTCTTAAGGGAAAACACCAAGTTGAATTCTCAAGAGGAATAAAAAACTCTCATGCTTTCCCAGACAGGGAAGATAACATCCATGAGTGGAATGGGCCGGGTGCAAGATTATAGAGAGTGGTGAAAATCCCAGCTAGAGGCATTTAAAATCGTTTAAAAGCTATACTTTAAATGAAATAAAACACAGCTATTCTATATTTGAACTTAAGAATACCCGTGTTACTTCTTTTAGCAAAAATGCAGGCTTTCTTTTATGATTATCTCCCTCATAGGGTGGCTTATCGACATATGAAAAGCACCCATCTTTGGAAAGGGCCTTCCCCCCACCTACATACACCTGAATATCTATGCTTCCCACCACTCTCCTAATCCCCCATTAAAAAAAAAGACAGATCTGGTGGAGGAGGGGTGCCCCTGTCCCAAGCTGGGTCCATCAGATTCTTTCTCTTGGGAATTTGAAACTTGATAGGCGAGACAGACAAGAAGATTTTGGATCTGGACCAAGGTGATGGTAACTTTCCTCCATCAATAAATATTGCCTCACCTTATGATCTTACCAAATTTTTGGCTGCTCAACTTTTACTTTGATTTTTAAAGATTCTCTGATAAAGTTCCAATACATGTTCTATCATTCCTTCTTCATTGCCTGCTTTTGTTTAAATTAAGCTGGTCAAAGTTAATTTCTGCTACTTACTGCCAAAATACCTTAATACTCACTTTGTTCCTACCTGGACTGTTATAACATCTTACCAGGTCTTCAGATTCCCTGTGTATTATCCCCCACACTCATATTAATATACCCACCTGCTAGATAAACAATCCTAAACCTTAGTGCTGTTTATGTTCAATTCTACTCAAAAGTCTTAAATGACTCCCTATTATCCAGAAATAAAATCCATGCTTCTTAGCCAACTTTAACTTCCAACCTTACTTCCTAAAAGTGTTCTGTATGTATCCACTTTGGAGCAAACCAAGCACTTCAGGATGTCCTACTAAAGCCTGATGGTATCCTACTTTCTGGCTTTTGTTTCTATACTTTCTTCCCCTGAGAAAGCAGTAATAGCTGTTATTTCTGGGTACTTCCATTTCCTGGTAATAGATCTTCTTTTTTCTGGCCACAGTGATTCATTCATGGATGGGCACATGACTCAAGCTCATCCAATCAGATTCTTTCTCTGGGAATGTTCTCTTGCAGCTAGAGGAGATAACTGTCTCTCTTGATCTAAGGAGATACAGTGATGAAAGTATGTGAATTCACACTTATTTTAGATGATACTCTTCCTTATCTTATGGTGTGGGGTGGGGACAATGAGCCATCATGGAGAGGAACAGAGGAGAGGGAGGGGGGAGGGAGAGAGAGAAAGAAATAGACACATAGACAGAGACTAAGAGAACAAATTAAAGATATCATCTGGGCCTGGATCTAGATGTGCCAGATGGCAAGCACACCCCAACCTTTCCAGTTGAATGGACAAATAAATCCTTTTGTTTTTGTTTTATTTTTGCTTAAGTTAATGAGATGTTTTTCTATCACTTAAAATTACAAATATCTCAATGTAAAGATTTTTCTCCCCTATGTAATCACAAGTTCAGATCTTCCAAAACTAAGAACAGAGTTTACCTCTTCCCAAAGGGCTCACTGAGCTTCCAGCCTTGACTCCCTCCTCAGAGCCCCCTTCCCTTCCTCTGCATTTGTCATTCCACCTTGTTATTATAAAGGTTTTCACACACACACACATACACACCATTTCCTTTGCTGGAGGGTAAACTCCTGAGGAATAGGGACCATGTCTGAGTTGTTGCCACATGTACCACACCCCGAGCACAGCATCCAGCATATGGTAGGTGATCAGTGACCAGTTGCTGAATGAACAGGAGCAGATTTTCATCTGGCCAGAGTTGGAGTCCTCAGCAGCATGGAGAATGTCCCGGTGTGCTGGATGACACCTCAGAACCATCAGGACAGAGTTAAATATGTTCTGGCCTAAATAGAAGCCTAAATGCTCCCCGATCTTGTAATGAAACTTGACAGCCCTGTGTAAATTCAGCAGTAATAATGTTTCTCATCCTGCCATGGATTTCTGGTGTGGAAATGTATGCCCCAGAAGATTCAGCTTTGCAGTCCCAGCCACTGTCCAGATATTCATATCTTTGTCCATAATTGCTAGGCCACTCTCTTGGTGGAGAAGAAAATGATGTATTTGCTTGCTAAGAAGCAATGTAGAACCACTGGATCAAGGTGGGTTTGGGGTTTTTTTTCTTTACATAAATGATAGAAAAAATATGTTTTGATTTTCTATAGCTCTTCTTCCTGCTTGTTTTCCAAACAGCTTTACAGAGTTGACTTTATAACTATAGGGAAATAATCATAAGAAAATTAAGAGGAAAAAGAAAACAAAAGAGTAGAAAGGGGAAAAGAAGGAAGAAAAGTTAAAGAGAAGGAAGATCCTGGGGAAGAGAGAGAAGGATAGACAAGACTGGAGAGAGAAGTGAGGGGAAAGGAGGGGGATGTCTTTTCACACTTACATAACCAAAAAAAATGGAGTTTGAAGCAGAGCAGGGCCCTTCACGAAAGCTGGAAAGGGCTGTGTGGGAGGAGATACGTGTCAGTGGGATGAACAAGAGTGATAAGATGGAGTGAGTCCAGAGCTGGTCGAGCAGCAAGCAGGAAGGGGAGAGGCGAGAGGAGGTCCCACGCTGTGGTCTGGCATCAGGCCCTTCATGGTGACATTGGAAAAGTAGGTCAGATTCAGAGCTGGATGAGAGATGAATGGTCAGCCAGGAATAAGTGATAAGAAGTGAGGATGCTGACTGAGAGGCTGACCTGATATGGAATCTGGGAAATATGGCACTTCCCTAGTGCTGAAGGAAGAATGAAAGCCAGTTCCAGACAGCGATGCCCAGTAGACCTTTCCCCAAGGGTGGAAATGTAATATGTTTGATATGGCAGCCAATATCTGATGTCCAATATGGTAGCTGCCTATCACCTGTGGCTACTAAGCACTTGAAATGTGGATAGTGTGACTGACGAACTGAATTTTTCATTTCATTTATTTTAATTAATTTAAATTTAAAGAACCACACATGGCTAGTGGCTGTCATATTAGGTAACTTAAGTCTGGGGGCTGTATTCATCATATTCACAAAGTACCTGATTGCCAAGAGGAACCAAAAAACTGCTTTCCCAAACGTGATCAGTATACTTCAAGTGGTACACAGAGAGATGCATTAGGATGGCACATGGGCTAACTTTATTTTTAAAATTAAATTCATTTTAATGTGTATTTGAAAAAATGGAGCTAGCAATATCATACCTGTTACTTCATAGATATCACTGCTTAGGAAGAAACTATGGTGGAATTTTATATCTTTAAAAAAGTAAATCAGTAAATAAAAAGTATTATGTCAAAAATATCACAGAAGGTATAGAGATATGACAAAAAGCAATGAACAAATTTCATATGAATCGAATCATACAATATGTGAGTTTTGGGATCTGGCTTCTCTCACTTAGCATAATGTTTTCAGGGTTAATCCATGTTGGGGCATCTATCAATATTTCATTCTTTTATGGCTGACTAATATTCTATAGTATGGATGGACCATGGTAAGTTTATCCATGTACCTATCCATATATATGGACATTTGTGTAATTTACATCTTTTAGCTGTGAGTAGTGCTGCTATGAATATTCCTGTGTAAGTTTTTGTTTGAATACCTGTTTTTCATTCTTTTGGGTATATAACTAGGAATGGAATTTTTAGGGGTGATGAAAAAGTTCTGGAACTAGATATTGGTGATGGTTGAACAACATTGTGAACATACTGCCACCAAACTGCACAGTTTTAAATGGTTAAAATGGTAAATTTTATGCTTTATGTACTTAACACAATAAAACTTTGTTTTTAAGAAAGTAATGAAGAAAGTAGATGGCTAAACAGAGACTGAGCTAATTCAAATGTTATAATAAATAGCTTACATTGAGATATGAGGTTTATCAGGGATCCCAGAGTATTCTTCTACCTGAGAATCATTTCTACATCTCTGGAAGAAATGTGAGTCTAACACCAAAAGCACAAAAAACAAAAGCAAAAGTTAAAAACTGGGACTACATTAAACTTGTGTGTGCATGTGTGTATAAAACACACACAAAAGAAATTGGCAACCTATGGATTAGTAGAAAAAATTTGGGAAAACATATACCTATACTAGACTGGTCTGCATGACATGGGCCCAGCTCCTACTCGGAGATGCACAGGACCCACGCCCATGGATAGGTTCTCCTGTGGGGAATCAGGCCTGCAATGTACCTAGGCCACTATGAGTCTTGCTTTTTGCTAAAACTCCCTCACCCTGAATTAAGGACACTTACTGCAAAGCAACTTCCTAAAATCCATGCTAAACCTTCCAAGGATGACTGTAACTGGTCCAACCACTTTTGCCTTTTCATTTGCAAATATTCCTCTTCTGTGATGTGATTAGCAGCATTGGCTCCTTTGTTTTCTGTATAAGGTAACTACCTAAAGCAAGCCTGTGCATAGTTAATGAGGACCTTCTTGTAATGTGTCTAGTGAGACAATAAAAGCTCATTGGAGCAAGGGCTGAGACTTTTGCTTCCCTTGAGAGAAAAGCCATGTTGTCCCATTTCCTCCACCAGATTAGGTAATCCATGTGAATGTCTCATTTCATTCATAATGACATGGACCCCACGAGCTGGGGTCCGCATCATATATCAGATAAGGGACTAATGTCCAAATATATAAGAAACTCACAACTCAATAACAAAACTCTAATAATACAATTGAAAATGTGCAAAGGACTTGAATAGACTTTTGGCCAAAGAAGACAAATCAATGGCCAACAGGTCCATGAACAGGAGCCCAACATCACTAAGTATTAGGGAAGAGCAAATCAAAACCACAATGAGATGTCCCCTCACACCTATCAGAATGGCTACAATAAAAAAGAGAAGAGATAACACGTGTTGGCGAGGATGTGGAGAAAAGGAAACCCAGTGGCTCTGTTGGTGAGAAAGTAAAGTGGTGAGCAATCCACTTCTGGGTGTGCATCCAAAGGAAATGAGGAGAGGATCTTGAAGAGATTTCTATACATCCATGACCACGGCAGCATTATTTGCCATAGGCAACACATGGAAACAACCTAAGGGTTCATCTACAGATGACAGGATAAAGAAAATGTGAGACCCCTTGCACACACAGGAAATTTTTTCAGCCACAAAGAAGAAAGAAATCCTTCCATTTGGGACAACATGGATGGGCCTTGAGGGTATTATGCTAAGCAAAATAAGTCAGGCAGAGAAAGACAAATATTGTATGATCTCACTTACATGAGGAATCTAAAACACAAAACAAAAACACCAAAGAACAAAACAACAGAACTTAACAGATACAGAGAGCAACTTTGGTTGTTCCCTAAGGCAGGGAGTGAAGGGGTGAGTAAAATGGGTGAAGGTGGTCCAAAGGTACAAATTTCTAGTTATAAAAATAAGATAAAATAAAGTTATAGGATGTAATGTACAGCATGATGCCTATAGTTTATAATACTGTACAATAGATTTGAAAGTTGCTGAGAGTAAATCCTAAAAATTCTCATCACAAGAAAAAAATTGTAACTACGTCTAGATATTAACTAGACTTACTGTGGTGGTCATTTCCCAGTATGTACAAATATTGAATCATTATGTTGTATGCCTAAAACTAATATAATGCTCCATGTTAATTATATTGTACCTCAATAAAAAATACTTATGTCATAGGGCTACTCTGAGTATTAACAGAGCAATACACATACTGCACTTTGTGAAGAGCCTGAAACAGAGTAACTGGAAAACAAACATTAGTTATCACATTACTAATGGGCACAATTAAAGCCCGAGTGACTTGGGCCAAGGAACAAATGCCATAGAATTCCATATCTAAAAGGCAGTAACAGCTGGGCAGTTCAGCAAATGTGAAAAACCAATGGGCCTGAATGGTCTACACACAGAGGATTTTAAGGTTATTTATCTAACTTGACAAAACTACCTCGCACCACACACTGCAGAACCCCTTCCTGACAGACGGCTGCCCATGTGATGGGAGGTTTCCAGAGTCTACATGGTATCTCCCCACTTCCCATGAGGGCCCCTTCACTGAGAGCTCTAGCAAAGACTTCTACAGAGTTAGAATTATTCCCCTGGAATTTCAACCTACTGACTCAAGTTCTGTAGTGTAAGCAAAGGAGACTAATTCTATTCCTATATCCAGAAGAAGAACCTTTAAAACTCTGAAGATGACTCTTATGTTTCGCCATTCCTCCTACAGACATTAGTTAGACACGAATGCTCCTTTCCATTCAAAAACACACTTGCAGATTCTTCTCTCCTTTCTCCAAACAGTATCTGGAATTTTCAGGACATTTTCAGAATAAAATCCTATCCGAGGGACCTTTGTGTAAAGCTTTACAGGCATCCAGTACAATGAGTTACACAATCTTGTATTTCTGGTCAAAGGAGTAATTGAAACAAGTTTCTTTATGTTTCTCCTCTATATAGGAATGACTAATAATAATATTAAATTGGGGGTCCAACATGTGTTAGGCACAGTGCTGAGTATATTGTGTAAGTTATCCCATTTCATACTTCAACAGCTCTGCATCTAAGCTGCTAATACAATCAATTTTGAAAGTGCTCACATGTTTCGGAAACTGGGTCTTG
Organism: Trachops cirrhosus; assembly: GCA_028533065.1. NCBI lineage: Eukaryota > Metazoa > Chordata > Mammalia > Chiroptera > Phyllostomidae > Trachops > Trachops cirrhosus. The sequence continues at coordinate 94,243,817 of CM052540.1, forward strand.
TATCCTGGAAAAAAGTTCTATGCTTCATTTGCACTTCACTCATAAAAACGCCCTTTAGTAAGAGCTTTTTGATGTACATGGTCCCTTTATTTTAGCTTTTGCCTTTAACTGGAGGCCACGTTTTGCATTCTCTAATTCAGTCCTCAAAGGCTCCCAGACTGCTTAAAATGTAGAAGGCAGATCCTATTGTGTGGGCTTGAAGTTTGGGAAAAGGTTTTTTTTCTTATCTCTTCTGTGGGAAGGATATTGTATTTCATCTACAGGGGTTCTTTCTACTTGTTGCTGATTTTCAAAAGAAAGGAAGAAAAACATTATAGAAATCCATTATGAGAGGGCCCTGGAATCAAGTGTGAGAAAACAATTTAGAACAGAGGCTCCTGAGAATACATGGTTTAAAGAGAGGTAGAAAATCATTCTTGGTCAAAAAACAATACACTTCCATTATTAATATAAAATCAGAGACTAATTTCTTCCAGTTGAAGTAGAGACAGGAGTCAAAAACACCAAATTATCATTAAAAAAGTGGCAAGTCTTCGTATTTCTCTGCCTGACAGCAACACCTAGAAAGACAATAAAACTTTACAGAATTGCCAGTTTCCAACATGCTGGCAGCCAAACCCAGCAGATGCACCAACAAGAAAAGCAGACCCAAACTAGCCTAGCAGGCACACCACTTGGCAAATGGACGGCCTGCCACCATACTGGTTTCTATTTCAGACAACAAAATTGTCCAACACTGTCTAATAGAGTTAACTCAACCAGCTGTGTGGCTGACAGGTCTGCACCTGCTTATAGTGTCAGACCTGGCTTCTGAACAACACAGTATTTGGTTTCTTCTTCTGGTGCTAAAGTGCAGTAAAAAATAACCCGATGCACAAGGTCTGGAACTAGTTTCCAGTGCTGTGATCTTCTGGCGCATAGAAGTTCAGCTTATCAGAGATGTACGAATGGCCCCAGAGTGAAAGGAGCTCGAGGCTAAGAAGCTTTCAGACCCAAAGCTGAGGGAGAAGTCTATGACGTGAACTTGCCCTTCATGCCACTGCTTGGATATGACTGTAGCAGTCTGACCAGCCCCCGGAGATAAAAAGCCTCGACTGGAAACTGAAGCCTAGTGCTACAAAGGCAGCTAAGGGGCACAAACAGCCGAGAACGACATTTTCCACATGCAGGGCAGTGCATATGTTTCCACTTACTGCATCGTATTGACTGTGCAGAGTCAGAATAAGGCAAGCTGAAGCTGAAGAAGCTGACACTGACAGCAAAATACAAGTCAAGAAAACAAGAATCAATTGGTTAAGAAACATAAAAACTGGGAGATCTGCAACTGAATCGACTATCCTTGATAAAGGTGACTCCCGTCCTTAGGAAGAATGGCAACTTTCTAAACATTCTGATTAAGGTGTAGAAAATACATAGGAACAATTTTTTTCTATGATGGCAGCATTAGTGTCTAATTATTTATCAAGGCAATTGTTCCAATTTCTTCCTTTTTTTCCCAAGAGTAAGAGCAAGAGATTTACAACTAGGAATATGCTCAATGCAAAGTGAATCCTATTGATATCACAAGTATGTCATCAATAGAGGCAATTTAAGTGGAGGTAACAACACTGGCTTTGGAGTTAAACTGTTAGGGGGTGTGTGAACTCCCCCTGCAACTTGCTAGTCATGCAAACGGGGCCAAGTTGTTACTTTACCTCTTTAAGCCTTAACTTCCTCATCTGTTAAATGGAGAAATAACAGCACCTACTTTTTGGAGTTGTGATGAGAATTACGCTAGTTAATAAATAAAAAGAACTTAGCACAATGTGCCAGGCACACTTGATAAATGCTAATTGTCATAGAAGTGGTAAAACCATTAGTTGTTATCAATATCTTTACTTCCTCCCTGAGATTGTTGAGAGAGGTGGGACAATATCATATTTCCAATCCTCCTTCTGCAATTGGAAGCATTAGAATTAGGTCAATGTCTTCATGTGATCTTGATTATATCACATCATCTCTATGAACTTTATTTTCTTTGTTAAATGGAATTAAGCTCAGATGGCTCAGAATTGTCACAAGGATTAAAAGATATTTTGTATTCGAATCTAAAAAATCTCTATATAGTATTATTGTAATAATTATTAATTCTGGCTATGTGGGAGGAGAACCAGGCAAAATGATGGTCCTGTTAGCCACAGACCCTCCCACACAGCCCAAAGCTTCTTCATGACATAGAGCCTTGGGAAAAGTAAAGACAGAAAGTTACATTAAAGGGCCATCCAACTTCTCAAGTGGACCAAGAGGCTGAGAATGGGGGCTTTTCATACATCCTGAATTTGCAGATTCATTCTTCGGTTATTTTCAAATGCCTCCTGTTGGGAAGAAAGGTACTCGTATGAAACCATTCAGGCCTGAACAGCACAACTTTAAGAGCCACTGCCATCCAAAAGAACCTATGCACCCCAATGTTCATAGCAGCACAATTTACAATAGCCAACTGCTGGAAGCACCCTAAGTGCCCATCAGTAAATGAGTGGATCAAAATCTATGGTACATTTACATGATGGAATACTACACAGCAGAAAGAAAGGAGCTCCAACCCTTTGCAACAGCATGGATGGAACTGGAGAGCATTATGCTAAGTGAAATAAGCAGGGTGGTGAAAGACAAATACCATATGATCTCACCTTTTAGAGGAATGTAATCAATAAAACAAACAAGCAAGCAAAATATCATCAGAGACATTGAAATTAAGAACAAACTGACAGTAAACAGAGGGGAGGCGGGAGGGGATAAGGAGGGAAGGGTTTTCAGAAACAACTATAAAGAAGACATGGAAAAAACCAAGGGGCAGTGGGATCAGGGGAGGGAGGTGGGGATGGCTGGGGTGGTGGGGAGTGGTGGGGGAAATATTCAGGTAACTGTACTTGAACAATAAAAATAAATAAAAAGCTTTAAGTAAAAAAATAATAATGTTAAAAAAAGAGCCACCACAATCCCAGGACAAATGCAATATGTTTTCCACTATGTGGATTAACAGAGACACCTAGTGTTCCAGCAGGGAGCTGGCCCTGTGACACAGCTTTGACTGGGAGTTGGCTCAAGTCAACGAGAATTACCCATCCCCAGATCTTCTTCCACCATCCTCCTTGCACCACCAGATCTTGATGGAAGCTCTTCAAATATCTCCTCCAGCTTTAACAGGAATGGTGCTGATCACATAAAATCTAAAAGGAATTACCTTCTGAAGGACTGAGTAGTTGATGTGAGGAGGTGACTAGCATCCTTTGACAGCTACTACTCCGTGGCTTTTCTTGCCCTTCAAATGCTCAACCATCTCTTCTGCAGGGGCAGTGTTGTCTCATGGTTAGAGACCCAAAACTGAGGGAGTCTACCATGAAACATTTTTTTTAAGTTTCTTTATAAACACCAAAATCTTTCCTACCTCAAGGACTTTGCACACTTTGTTGCCTTTGCCCGGAATGAGTTTCTCTGCCTTTTTTTATGTCTGGTTCTTCATCCTTCAGCTTCTAGATGAAATGATACCTCCACAGAGAAGCAACATTCTCTTTACCCTATACAAAGAAGTGCTCCCCCCATTCTTAAAGTTTTTCACCTCAGTACCCCAAATACCCTTTCCCTCTTCACAGCCATAATAAAGTATAATTATTTTATGTATTTGATTTCCTTCTCATTTTTGTCTAAATTCTCTATTAGACCTAGCCATACTCTTGTTTTCTCTGGTGTATCTACTGCAGGGCTTGACAATGTACACCAGATAAATTCTTCAAGTGTACGAACAAATGCAATTGTGACTTTTGCACTCTAATGATATGACCTTTAAAAGATCACTTAACTTCCCAGAGCCTCAGTTTTCTCATTTATAAAATAAAGGTATCACCTACCTTACACATAGTGAGAACACTGGACATGGTAGGCCCTGGTACTCTATTGCATTGATTTTAAGATGCCCTTTTTTCTGTCTTGCATTTGAATCTTTTGGAAAAAAATGATCACTTTATAATTGCTGGAGTCTTAGACTATATAAAATATGGTAATATCTCACTCATGCAGGACCTAAGTTTTTCTTATATTAAAAAAATGATTCCTACGGAAAGATATGGTTGCAGGACTCCATGTGTCTATTTATTGTTTAAGGGGCAAGTTGACATCAACGCTAATGCATTCTATTCCACAATGTCACCACTGCCTCCCTCTCATTTCCTCCCTAAGGACTGCCTTTCTAAATTTTTAAAAATCTATTTTTCCTTCAAAAAGCCCCAGGGAGTTAGAATAATGAAACACAATTAAGCTATGCAGAGCAATCCTGCCATTGAGGTGACATTTTTTGTCCCACTTTCCTTGGTCATTCTGAGAATTGTATTATTATACAAGTGCTAACATTCATAGGTCACTCTGTGTGTGCCAGGCACTGAGCTACCTGCTTTTCACACCCATTTAATTCCCTTAAACTTCCCCACTATGAGCAAACACCAGCATTCTCTCCATTTTACAGATGACAAAACTGAGGTCCACATGTATTTTGTTACCTGCTCCCGCAGATAATAAGTGGCAGAAAAGCTAGACTCTGGTCCCAAAATCTGCAGATTTATAGGCTGGAATTCTCAAAAAGCTACAAACATATATGGAACAAAAATTATGTCCATCAAGGAGTTTTCTGTCTGAAATTAAAAGGCATTAGTTGTCCTGTGTAAAACAGTTTTTCTAAAACTTTTATTCATAATATCCCCTTGTTGGTCAAATTCAGCTTTATTAAAGGTAACCACATTAATTTAAAGGGTACTATACATTTACTAATTAGCATAATACTAAAGATTAGCTGCCCAAAATTCATATCCATCAAAGTTATTTTGGTTGCAATTAGTGGAAATTAGCTTGAACAAACTTATACCACTAAGGGAATCTGATGGTTAACAATGGAAAACATCAGTCATAGGGTAGACTTCAGGTGAAGCTTGATCATGGCTCTGGCTGTTTCTCCATATCATAATTTGCTTAGTTCTGTCCAATGCATGAGTTACCTTTATCCTCGGCCTGATTTCTTCCATGGTAGAAATATGGCAGCAGAAATTCCAGGCCTCACATCTGCACACTTGCCCTAAATCAAATAGTCCTGAACTTCTCTCTATCAGATAAACTTAAACAGGAAATTAAATGGCACAGGGGAAAGAGAAAGCAAATGAAACTCCAGGCACAACCTGGGCAAGCTCAGGGGTCACTGCTGTAGTTTACCTCACTCTCCTGCTAACACTCTCCAATAGTTTCCCATAGCTCTTGAAACAAAACCCAAAACCTTCACCATATATGTAAGACCCTACAGAATGCAGTCTATGCTCCAAAGGCATGTCTCACTCACCCATTCTGCTTCTGCCATTCTGGCCATCTCACTGTTCTCAATCTGTCCAAGCAATTGCCTAACTCTAGTCCTTGGCACTTGTTGGTCCCCTATCCAGAACATTCTTTCCACAGATCTTCATATCACTTTTTTACTCTTTTCATTTAGACATCTTCCAGAACTTCACCTTCTCAACCACTTCGTCTAAAATAACCCCCTTTCCTTCTCTATCCCCTCACTCTGCCCCATTTTTCTTCCCAACCTCTGTCCATACCAACTTGACATTATGTGTTTATTCACTGATTTTTGGTCTCCGCACCAGAATAGGAGCTTTAGGTGGGGAGCTTTTGTGTGCTTTGCTCATCACTGTGTGTGTCACATACCTGCTAGTAGGTATATAGTAGTATGCTACCTACTACAGGTATGGGGCATGTATTAAGTGTTGAATACATAAAAGGGTGAATGAATGAAAACAAATGGATGCATGAATGAATGGGAAGATGAATGAATGAGTTCCAGGCAACCAGCAGATGAATGTGGGTAACAGATGCCAGAGGACCATTTTTATTTTCTGTTTTGTTTTGTTTTGTTTTCACCTAGTTGGCTAAAGATAAACACTCTCAGTCCTGTGTTCAAGGCTTCAAGTCTATTTAAGAAATACTCTGTTTCAAAAGCAGATTTATTAAACTCAAGATGTGTAAATAGTTCAGAGGCATGATGGCCTCCTCCCCCATCTCCTACACTGAGTGGAAGATGTTTGCCAAAGGTTTGGCCTCCCTGCATATATGTGGACACAACACTTAGGCAGATGACCTCATTATGACCTGGCTTGCAACCAGTATCAAAATGAAGTATTAACTTCCCTCTTCCTTTCTGCTTTTACTTCCTTCCTTTGCCTAGTCAGAATTACTGAGATCCCCTTGCTGACATTTTTGCTTAAGTTTTTGCATTCAGTTATTTTTCAGGAGCCCTCTTCAGGGATATACAGAGTCTAAAGGAACTCTTTCTAGAAAAACTTAAAGGGGCTTGATGGTTATACAATTGAGCTTTTGACTATTCTCATGAAAATTATCCCAGGAAAGACCAGCTTCTCCCTCTGTTCACCAGTTGCTTTGTTCTAGGCAGTGCCAAACATCAATCTCTATGATACTGACAAAAATAGTAATTGATATTGATGGTAAGAATTGTAACGTTTTCAGAAAGGTTTTGTGGTTTATACAATGAATTGCCATCCATTACATTTTTGTGATACATTTACACAAAAGACAAGCAAATGACTCTCGCCCAGTGTGGGAGGACCTTTGTGTGTGCTCCATGGCACTGGAGCACTTCCCAGGGTGTGTGCTTTGTGTGTGCTCCATGAAAACGTGCCTGGAGCCTTGCCTTTCCCTGAGAAGCAGAAAAGCAGAGGACTGATGCTAAAATCAGAGAGGCGATCTTGATCCTGACTCCACTAGGTGACCCTGGGAAAGACATTTTTATCTCTAAGATATTTTTCTCAGGTGACAATGAAAACAACAATAACACCTACTTCATGGAGCTCTTGAGAGAATAAAATAATGCATGTAAAAATGCTTAACATAGCATTTAGATCAGAGCAAGTGCTGTGTTAGCAAGTATCATTATTCACTCATTCAACACATTCATTAATGCCTATGCTAGGCTAGGTACTGGTGTACACAGATAAAATGAAGTTCATCATCATCATTCATCATCATCATCACACTATTATTATTAATCACAAAGGACCTAGAAGGAGAGGACTGGTGTAGTGGAAGCAACACATCTAGGTCTGGGAAAAAGAAAAATTGAGCTCATAGCATGCACTTGTCATTACCAGTCTGTCATCAGTGAAAAATGAACCCTGTGTCTTTTTGGCCTCAATTTCTTTATTGGTTACAAAACACAGAGAAGTAATTCATGATTTTAGTGCTATAAAACCAGTTGAAAATAATTTGTTGCAACTAATAATATCTTTTATAAATCTGAGCCAAATGTTATGGATTATTTTGAAAATATAAATTACAGCAGAGTCACTGTAATCACTTACTTGCATTCTAATGTTTTCTTAAATGGGAAAACAGGGGTTGGAATTAACACTTATATCTCAGGGATCATGATACTATTGCACAAACATCCAGAAGCCTCCTTATGCATGAAAAAGAAAAGTATTTTGAAATTATTGGTCTAAGTGATCTCCAGCATCTCTTCCTGCTCTGATATCATGCAATTCAATTCTAGATTATGGTACCCAACACCATCACTCTACAAATGAAGAAGCTGAGACCCAGAGAAAAGCTCAGAGTCTTTCCAAAGATTACAGCCATATACAAAAGCAAAGTTTAGATTGGAACCCAACGTCCTAAATCTTGGTTTGTGTTCTCTAATGGTTAATTTTATGTGTCAACTTGACTGGGTTATAAGGTGCCCACACATGTGTTCAAACATTATTCTCAGTGTGTCTGTGAGGGTGTTTTGAGGTGAAATTATCATTTGAATCAGTAGATTGAGTAAAGCAGATTGCTCATCCCAATGGGGTGGGCTTCATCCAATCAGTTGAAGGCTCAGATAGAAGAGCAACACAAAAAGTAACCCTTCCATGGGTAAGGGGGAACTCCTGCTACCTGACTGCCTTGAGCTGGGACAACTCAAACTGAAACATTGGTTCTTAGGTCTCAAACCTGCCAACTCTTGGATTGCAATTTATACCATTGGCTTTCTTGGGTCTCCAGATGGCTGACTGTACATCTTGGGACTTCTCAGCCTCCATAATCACAAGAGCAAATTCTTTAATATCTGTTCTCTCTCTCTCTATTGGTTCTGTTTCTCTCAAGAGCCCTAATACAAGTTCTATATACACAACCACATAAAAATTTTCATGACTGCAGGGAACATGGATTGCCTGATAATTATACCCACACCAATCTGGACCCAGATTTTTAGTCTTTTTGTCAGCAAACCCATTCTTCATGTCCTCACATTCATGAACCTCTGTGTGGACATCAATTCCTAACTGGCCTGAGCAAAAACCAACTGAGCAAAGAGCCACGTGTTCCCATGATTTCATTACCTGCAGATATATCCTGTGTTTGAATGATGAACAGTTTCCCATTATTGAGGGAGGAATTTTCTGTACTGAACCCAGTCTTCCATGCATGAATCATGAGATTTCCCAGTCTGGCTGGTGGGACCAGATACTATTTCTGGATGCACGTGAATGTTGGGCACTGTTACTTCTAATCTTTGTGGGCATTCCTTTCCCTGGCCCTGATTGGTTTCCTCATCTACTTGTATTGATCAGTACTCAGTTCAATACTCAAGAGGGACCTTAGGCAGATCTCCAGTGTTCTCCATTTGTGCAGATCATTTTTCTCAGATACTGTCCTGTAAACTCTAGCTGCCCTTGTGCTCTGGGCTTAGCTTCATCTGCTCAGCTCAGAGAGGCTTCTAGGATTTACCTGGTTTCCCCAACCTTAAGTTCTAGCCCGGAAACTCTCTCAAGGCAGTGTGGGCTGGTGCATTCAGAGGAGTCATGTAGTTTATTTCCTACCTTCTTTTGCCTTGTAGGCAGTGTCTTGAAAATCATCATGTCATATATTTTTGCCCATTTTGGTTGTTTTATTTAGTAGTGTGTATCCATTCCCTGGTGCCGTGTTTTGGTCAGAAGTGGAAGCCAGTGTGATGAAATTTAATGATGATAATTATGACCATTAAATCTTTTGAACATACACTAGAAGTTAGAATTTGCAAACCCCAAAGTTATTTTTACAGCAAATATTGAAATTCCCAGTATCATTAAAAAATCAGATTAGAACCATATACTTCACTAGGTTTAAATGATAAACTGACACTTTTGGCAGTGACTCTGAACAAACAACACGGGTTCCATTGGACTCCATCATTTGCCACTGATCTGCGAAAAATCTCAGGATATTGCAGAAAAGCTGAACACTCACCCCTCCTCTCACCAGAACAAATATTTTCTTCCAGCTTTAGAAAAATAATCTATACATTAATTTAATCTGACAAGTGAACTCCCTTTGGGTAATTCAGTAAGCTCGTGCCTACTGAAGAGTGGGCAAGCAATCCAGGCACAAACAACTCAAATTTTCACCTGTAAGTTGACAGGAGAAGGAGGTTTATGACCTTGGGTCACAGAAAATGACCACTTAATCCCAGATGACTGACTATCTCCCAGACACCTCCAGCCGAAACTTTAAAAGACCGTTTTATATTGTTTTGAGAAAATGTGAGTTCAAGATTAGAGGCACCTCTCCAATCCTGTGGAGACTCTGGTCACAGAAAATCATAGACCTGCAGTTCTTTCTGAGACTTTGCCAGGTGTTTGACCAGTAAAGCTGCAAGAGGTGTAGAAAGAGAGGGACCTAGCTGTCCACAGATCTTTTGAACTGACTCAGGTATGAAGATCCCTGGAGGTAAGATATCGAAACTTCCTGTCATCACTCATTCTAATATTTATTACTCGAGTTCTTGTTTTGGTAATGATTATAAATAATGATCATTATGATAAACTAATAAAATAAATACAAGACATATTATGACAAAATAAAGTGCTTAAAGAGGACATGGAGGTAATATAAATGAGTAAGTGGCCCTGGTGGAGACAAAGGTAAATTAAGCAGGCCCTTCTTGCTCTAAAGGTCACTTCCCACATCCAGTGGACCATCTCCAGGGAGGAGGAAGTGTCCAGTACACAACAGTGACATAGGAGGCTCCCGAGTTCACTTCCTCCCCTGGACACACTGAATCTGCAGCTATACATGAAGCATTTGACATGTATCACCTACACATGGACAGTTTCCCTGTGAAAGAAATCCAGAAACTAGCAGAGTAATTCCTACACGTTGGGTGAATGAACAAATACCCACATCAAAATGAATAGAAAAGGCTGAGACACACTCTCCATAAACCCCACTCCCACCACGGCAACATACAATTGGGAGGGAATTCACAACTCTCAGGTTTTCCCTGAGGAGCGAAAGGTTTACCCCCTTAAATACAGTGCCCCAACTGTTAAGAATTAGACAGGAATGTCGAATTCTTATCAGTTCTTCATATTTTCCAAGAACAGCTAAAATATAATTTTTCATGAAATCTTATAATTTTGAAAACAGTAAACCATTCTGTGAGTCCACAACAGCTTCAGGTCAATTTGCAACCTCTGAAAGTACCATAATGAAGTTTAGATCTAAACAAAACTGGATTTAAATTCTGGCTTCATTTTATATTAGCTGTGCAGCTTTTGCCAAGTTAACTAACTTCTCTGGTCCTTAGTTTCCTCATCTATAACATGAGTTATTATGGTTTAGAATTGACCCGCTGGTCATCTATCCAGCATCCATTTCCCTCTCCCTTATTCTTAACATGACACTTTTCAAAATGGATATCATTGCTCCAAAGATGGGCACAAGACCTAATTTGACAAAAACAAAGAAGTTATCCCATGTATTGCTGACAACAAAATTAAGGTCATGAAAGAAGGAGTCTGAGAGCAAAACCTACACTTCCCAAAGAACAAAGTCAACAGATCATAGGGAAAAGAACCAGAACCTTGATCAGACTGTACCTGAAGTCCACCATACTTCTGGAATTCCAATCAAATAATTCAATCACAGAAATTAATTAGTTGATTATTACCTGCAGCAAAAACACCCAAACTCACACCTACGGGTAAAGGATAATGTATTTAAAGTGACTGGCACAAAGGAGGCACTTAATACCTGGTAGGTTGTATCAGAGTACTTTAACAGTTCTATTATGTCACACTTTAAAATATATATGCGTCCATAATATAACTAATGAAACTTGAAGTTTCCCCTTTCCCCACCCATAGTGATGTATTAATTAAGTTCAAAATTTAAAATGTCTTTTTATTAATAGTGACGGAAATGAGCACAGGTCTCAGGAGAGCTGTTCTCCCTCATGCAGGAAACTGAGTGGTGTATGTTTATTCCTAGTGTTTGGACGGGACTTAATGAAATGAAACAAATCCTTAGGAAACTGGCCATGGGGATTTGGGCAAGAGTACACCAAACATCAGCAGATCAGCCAATTCATTCACCAAACTTTGGGGCTTGTGTAAAAATGTGGTTGGCCTCCCATGCCCATGCAGAACCCAGCTAGCATCACCAGGATGAACAGTGACTCCTCTATTCCTGGGATCCAAGCCAGGCTTTGAGGTACCAGGAGCCTGCAAAAGGGCTCAGTCACTCCTGCAGGCATGCATGCTCACATGGAGGCAGGAGATGGGGAAGCAGAGAAGCAAGAGGACAAAAGCAGAGCAGGTGAAGAGGCCTGTTCCGGCTGTCTAGCTCCCACCTGGAAGGGATGACAAGAAGGGCTTCTGTCCTACATTCGAGGAAGTACACAGAAACGCTTCCAGGAGAGCAAACAGAAGACAGCTTGTAAACGAACCAGCCATGAGCACTCACCCCTCACACTGGGCCACATGCTCCTCTCTTGTGGTAGAAAGAATTTTTAACTTTGTTGTTTTATGTGACATCAGATGTTTCCCAGACTTGTCAAGAATAAAATGTGAAATCTAATGAACAAAATGAACTAACAAGCAAAATAGAGATAGACTCACAGATAGAGAACAGGCTGACAGCTGTCGGTGAGGGTGTGGGGGGTAGTTGGGGGCTAGAGGGAGAGGGGTTGAGCAAAAAAAACAAACAATAAAAACAGGAAAAACTCATGGACACAGACAACAGTGTTGTGATTGCCAGGGTGAGAGGAGCGGATGGGGGTGTTGAAGATAGTACAGGGGGATAAATAGTGATGGAAGGAGACTTTACCTGTGGTGGTGAAGACACAATACAGTGTACAAATGATGTGTCGTGGAATTGTGTACCTGAAACCTGTACAATTTTGTTAATCAGAATCACACCAATAAATTCAATTAAAAATAAAAAGAAAGTTTATTACATGAAAAATAAAAGAAAAAAACAAAAAGGAGAGGTTGTTTCCCCCTTCCTGAAGTATCAGCTCCTCCTCTCTCCAGATCCAAAGCTTGGCTCACTATCTATGTCATGGCTCTTGACCAGCAGGGTATTGGTTTCCTTCGACTCAAAGGACTCACTGCTCTGACGGTTTTCCTGGCAGTTCATCCTGTGATACATTTACTTTACTACTAGGTTGCAATAAACCCGGGTAGGTTAACAATGGCCATAGATTATAGGTCTTTGGAAGGTCATAGTACTTACCACAACGTCTAGCATACAGCAGATACTGTCAGACATCCACCTGACTTATAACAAAATCAAGATTGGGATAGGGGTCTCGATTGTGGGGGGAGAAAGTAGCTGAAATTCAGAGCCCAACTCTTTCTGCCCATTATTCACCTCCTGCCTTGGGCATTCATGTGCAGTTCCTCATGGTTTGCACCTGGTCCCTCCTCTGATTCTTCATTCTTCCCTGTGTGACCTCACCCAATCCTGGAGCTTTAACTGCCATCAGTAAGCTCAAAACTCACGTATTGTATTTTCAGTCTGACCTCAGACTCTGCTCTCCAATTGCCTACTTGAGATTTCTACACAGGTGTCTCAAAAGTGTGTTCAATTGAACATGTTTGAAAGTAGATGTTCCTGATTCACTCTCCCCCAGTTTGTTCCTTCACCTGTTTTGTAAAGGGCACCTGTACAAGTGAAAAATGATTGACTATCACATTTCTTTTATTGCCTTATGGTTATCTATCAAGTGTTGTTAATTTTACCTTCAAAACATGCATTAAGCCTATCCACCACCCCCAAATCACCATCTTCTCTCTCCCAGATTATGTCATGGTCTCCTAACTGGTCTCAGTGCTTACACATGAAGACCCTCTTCCCCCAATATACTCTCTGCTAGCAGGCACCAGAGTAAGGAAGAGGATGCTTTTCTTTGCTTTGTCTTTTTCCAGAAAAAAGTTGCAGCAAATTATTAGTATATGTCACCAAATTAACAAGTTTCAAAATGGAAACTTTCCCCATATTCAACCCTGGAGGAAATAGATTGATATATCTGTTTGTTAGGCATGCTGATCCCCAAATCCAAAGACTTGAACCTGGACGAAGGCAAATTTGAATACTATTTACACTTTATGTGTGGCCCCCCCCCCAAAACCCAAACCACCTTTCCCTTGAGGTAAAGGCACAGCCAATTTCTGATCCTTTCAAGTTGCCAGCATCAGGTTTCTACCATTTGTTAAGCTATTCATTGGATGCCAATTGGAAATGATTGACTTGCATTGCAGGGTTGGCATACGGTGCTTTTGACTTCCAGCCAAAAAAGAGAGGGCTATGTGCCAGGAGAGATGCCACAAACAGAGATGGTGCTGAAGAGAGGCTGTTGGCTTAGCTCTCAGAATGAGCACATCTCCCACTTCTCATGGGTCCATGAGGACCCATAAGGAGTCCAGATCAAACTACACAGACAGTCCAGGGAAGGAGGAGAATTTACTCCCGTAGGGTACGAACTACATCCTAGATTCTAGGCGAAGTATATTGCATGCATTTAAGTGTCTCCATAATCCTCTATGGTTAGAATTATCTCTGTTTTCAACTAAGGATATAAAGGCACAAAGTAGTGAAGTTACATGCCCAGGACAACCCAGATAATGAGAGGGTTTGAACACAACACTGTCCAAACCCACATCCCACAAAGTCACGTAGCTTCGTGGAATGTGTTTTTAGTTCTCAGTGTGGTGCATGTCCCCTGGATTCTCTCACTACATATCTCTTTAAGGCTCAGCCTTTCCCCCTGTTCCTGAGTCCAGTGCGCCAATCAGATTTACATCACAGACCCACAGGATGGCTTGGTCTCCTGGGTGCCTGGTGTCATTGCCAGAAATGTTTGTCGAGCATATGGTGATCCCACAGATAAATACTTGCAAAAAGTTATCACATTCACCCGGTTTTAAAACTCCAGTGAAGCTCAGAGAATCAACTGCGTGGCTCTTTTGCTGGCATTCAAAAAGGAACCGACAGTGATCATTCTGATTATCAAATAAAAGTATGCCAACAAGGATAGTGCAGTCTCTTAATGGGTCATTAAACCAGGAACTTTTCCTATGGTTATTTTAGAAACAAAGGTTGAAAAAGCATCAATGTAACTTGGATATGAATTAAACTCACTCTCACATACCTTCCATCCCTTTCCTTCCAGTCATGGTAATGATTTACAGTGCTGTTGCTTCTTAAAGCAGAGACCTGACTTCATAAATCAAGAGGTTAATGTAAAACACATAAGTGGTCAAGTCAGGTGTCATCAATTAAGGCCAGAAAAAAAACCCCTTCCCTTCAATACTGATGCATAATTCTCTCAGGAGAAGATGTTCTTTTCTTACTTATTTGGGCTATACATCTACTTGAGCACTCCTATTTGACTTGCTCTGCAGTAACTTCTCCACTCCTACTCTCTTGACGAAAATGGGAGCAACAGGACATATAGTTGCAATTCAGTTGTTAAAGGATAAGAAACATACTTCCATTTCTCACTTCCCTGCCTGTGTATAGCTTTCAGTATAAGGAGTATAAGTTAAAGTAATAGTAATGATGGTGATGATTATCATTCTCATAATAAAAGAATAAGAAGGCAGTAATGACACTTATGAAATGCCTACCACCCGCCAGGCACGATAACAAGTATTATATGTATACACTTTCATTTCAATCTGCTACAATAAGAAGAGATGACTATAGCACACACATGAATACATTTTAGAGAAAAAAAACAAAACCTGGGTTCCCAGTGCTTAGTTAGTAATTTACACTTGGCCAGTATGTGCCCCATTCAAAACCAATTCTGACATATTACCCAGCCCGTGAATTTCTTTGTGCCACACTGCCCTTCTTCCCCCTGACCATATTCCTCCCAAGCAATCCCTTGGCAAGAGGATTTAAATCTAAGAAACATCTACCTATCTCTTCTGCAATCTCAATTACAGTAACCATTTAGAAGCTGTGGGCTAAGGGGTAGGCACTTTTCTTGTCCCATGTTTCACCTGAGGGAGCAGACCTGGAGGAAGTAAGTAATGTGCCAAAAGTCTTAGCTCTAGGAGAGTTCCAATCAGGGATGCAAACCAGGCAGTCTGGTTCCAGTGCCTACACTCTTACCCTGATGCCAGCCTGCCTCCCAGGGGCCCCATCCACCAATGAACTGGGCAGATATTTTGCAACAGAACTGGACAGAACAGTCTAGGTTCTACACCAGCAAAACAGGTAATGGTTTACCTTCACAGTTCTGGGAGTTGCCAGTGATATGCTCTGTGCTTGGCGACGGAACAGATGTTTAATAACTTTGCGGTAGCGAGGAGGAGGTTACATAACATGGCTGAGCTATTTTTGAACTTTGGAAAATGCTGACTGCTCTTTTCAAAGTGCCTTCTGTAAAACCAGGAATGTTAAACTGAAGAATATTTCCCCCTTTTCCCCACTTTTTTTTATTCTGAAATCCCAGAAATGGAAACAGGTCCACAGTAAGATCATTAGCACATCACCCTCAGCAAGCCCTCCTTTGCACTGGTCAAGCATCACAAGCAATAACTCACGGTTACAGTATCCTAACAACCCAAGCTCTGTGCATAAGATTACAAATCATATCCATGAGGACCACCAGAGGACACATCTATGTAGCCCCGAGATGTCGTGCTCAACTAGCCGAAGCTGGACCCCAGATCCTCTCAGTCACACATGCAACCATCAGGCGCGGCGTCTTCGGGACCTGTTCTGAAGCCATTCACATCTTCCCTTCTTCATCGCGGGAGTAAAGAGAGCTATTTGTTTATTAGATGCTTTACAAAAGAAGACTTTTTAATCCACTGGAAAATGTGGACATTAAGTGGAAAATGTGACTTGAAAATGTGACTTTAAAAAGCTTGAAGTGAGAACGCCTAACTCCAGAGTCCGAGACTCCACTGTACAAGCCCATGGGCCCGTCTCAGGCTGAAGACAGATGTGTTCTCTGCCTTCAGCCATCCAGATTGAAGATGCCGTCCTATCAACAACCTAAATGCCCATTAAAGGGGGATGATTAAATAAAAGATGGAACACTTATACAAAAGAACACAGCCCAGCAACTGAGTGGAATCACATGTATCTTCATAGACGAATCTTGAAAACATGGTATGCTGAGGTAAAGTAAATTCTAATACATTAGATACCATTTTTGTACCTAAGGAAGAACTATGTTTGGTCTAAGATTGCACATACATCTATACTGAAATACAAAACATGTACATGGATTTGAATGACACCAAATTTGTTGTAGTGTTTTCCCCTCCCATGGAGAGAAAGGGAGAGAATCAGGACTGAGCAGAGGTATGATCAGGATTGCTACATTATCAGTAAGGTTTTATTTCTCTCAAAATTTTGAAACACATGTGGCATGATAACCTTTGTTCTCTGTGGTAAGTATTGGGGTGGTTGTTTTATTGGACTCTGTTCTTTCTGTACTATTCTTTTTTTCAGTATTAAAAAAAGAGTTCTTGTTATCTGAGTTATTTTTTAGATGAACTTCCCCTACCACATCAGACTGTACATTCTTTGAGGGGTGAGGAGTGATTTTTGGAGGATGGAAAGATATAGTGCCCTTAATCCTTTTCTTATAACTGCCTTCTTTGGCTTTCTCAAGCTCCCAGTACTCATCTGGCCTGGGGAATGTCCCACTCTTTCTTGCGCATGTTTAAAAAGCACACAATAGTGAGGAAATGTGGGCAGGGGCCTTGGCTTGTGCCAGGTTCCAGCCTCTCATGCTGGTGAGCACCACTGGGATCCAAAAATGGAAAAAGTTTCATTAAACACTAGGCAGTGGATGATGGCTTTCCACACCTGATACATTACTTCTCTGGGGCTGAAATACCATGTACAAAACTGCTGCACTCAAAAGCACAACTCCTGGAAATAGCACAACAGCGCTTCACAGCAGTAGGATTCTTTTTTCTTTTTTTAGAAATGGAATTCGGGGTGGTCACTGGAAAGGAGATCTGAATGTTTTGACAATTATCCTTCTCAAATTCCTTTTCCTACATATATTATATTTCAATTGCTCTAAAATTGAGTTATGTTTCCATAAAAATTATGCATTTCTGAATATTCCAGCTGCAGGGCACTTCTTATAATGAAAAGTAGGAATTCATTAGCCCGGCTCTTGTCTTTGGCTGGCAGGAATCGTGCTTCCGTGAGAGGCTCCCATGTTTCCTACTGATTTATCTCCACTCCTGATATTTGGACAAGTATTTAGAATGCTGAAAGTAGCGTGTAGACACAAAATCATTAAAGAGGGGAAGAGAAAAGGAAAAGGGAAATTTCAAAGGACCATGATTTCTTAATTCAAGAGTTTTTCAGGGTTATGTCAATTTTATGCACACGTTACATACACGCACACACGTATACTCACACTCACTGACATTCACACTCACACACACACACACCCCTCCAGCCCCAGCCCAGAGATCAACCCTGAACCATAGCAGTTTCGAAGTCCTGAAACCTTCTGGAGACACTTCTGAGGGACGTGTTACTCTGCTAATAATAAACCAAACTAGTCTGCTGACTATAATTCCTGATGACCAAAAACAACTTCACTGATCACTCTGGCAGTCCTTAAATAATTACCAGGTGCTAGGCACTGTGCTAAGCAGCACTTTTCATGCATCACCTCACTTAATCCTCACAACACCTAGAACATTGGTTCTCGATGCATGATTCCCAGACCAGCAACATCAGCATCTTCCAGAAACTTGTTAGAATTACAAGTTCTTAGAGTCCACCCCAGACCTTCTAAATTTGAGCCTCTGAGTATGGGGCCCAGCAATCTGTGATTTCACAAGCTCTCCCCGTGATTCTGCTGCATACTGAAGTTTGAGAACCGTGGCCTAGAAAATTAGAGGCTATTATCATTGCTTTGCAACCAAAAACTGAGGCCTGGAAAAGTAAAATGATTGTCCAAGTCATATAGAAAGTGGTTGAAGCAAGATGTAAATCCTGATGAGTGTAACCCCAGAGCCCAGTCCCTTAATCATGGTGCTACACTGCTTATTATATGAAAGAGAAGCATGGATTAAATCAGCAAACACCAGGCAAAAACATCCAAAATGGGTGTATGAGTGTGATTGTGTTAAATCTCAACAGCTGAGCCATAACACTGGACCAAAGAACTATGACACTTCTCAGAAACATAAAATTTAACTTAAATGTCCACCAAGATGGGAATCATTATATAAATTATGATACATCCATGTTAAGAAATATAATGCAGCTTCACAAGTGGTGTTTGCCAAGATTTTCAGTGACCTACAGAAATATTTAGGACATGAGAAGGGAAGAAATTCAGAAACACACTCAGAGACTAGGAGCACTGGTGTGGCCAGTTCTCCCCAATGTTAACATGCTGGTGAGGATGTAGGAAGTCAAATGATTCCACAAAGTGCTGGTGTGAACATTGGTTTGGTTACTCTGTAGGACAGTCTGGCAACAGATGCTTAAATTTTCAAATGCATATGCTCTATGACCCCAAAATGCTACTTCTCAGAATCAACCCTAGAGAAATACTCACACGAGTGCATAAAGAGACATGTAGGATGATTAGACTACATTTTAGTTTCTAATGGAAAAAACCTAAATTTGTATCACTATGAAAGTTGGATAAATAAATTATGGTATGTTCCTACTGAAGAATGCAATGTATAAGGTACAAAGAGTGTAGATATTCATATGTATGTTTGCATATGTATATGCATATATCTATACATACACACACAGCTACATATATTCATACTTGTGTATGTAGTCATACATATGTACACATATCTACACACATTCATACCTATGTATATACACACATATATCTACATATATATACATGCATATATCTATAGATAGAGAATTGATGGATAGAAAGATAATAGATCTCAAGTGTAGGTTTCCAAGGTATACTGTTGAATGAAAGAACAGTAAATTGCAGGAAACAAAGCATGAAGCTACTTAAAAACAAAAGGAGAGGAAGTGAGGAGAGAAGTGCAGAATCAAACAAAAAAATCCCATAAACACGTACACAACATTCTCAGTTTTTCGTGCATATTTTCAGCAATGAGTGTGTATTGCCCTTAGTATTTAAACAAACCAACAACAGCAAAAACAACATCACTCCGATCCCAAGCAAAGAGAGACAAGCAAAGCGCCTCCTCTTACTGGTGCAGAGTGTGCAGTGGGGCCTCTGGCTTCTCTGTCTGCCCATAGCAGCTGGTCTTGGCCTCAGGGATGTAGGAGAACCTCTCCAACATGGAAGACGCAGCGGTGGTTAGGATGCCCAGGCCATCCCTCACTCTCGCTTCCAAGCTGTAGTCCCAGTCATCATAGGAGACTGAAATCAGTCCTGATGGAAACTCTTTTGGAATGAGCTCTGTGTTCCCAGAGACCAAGCTGGGGACAATCCAGAAGAAATCATACCCTGTGAGGCCAAGGGAGCGCGCCTCGCTCAGGATGAGGACGGCCTCATCTTTGGAACAGTAGAGCAAGATGACAGAAGAGTGGATCTTCTTCAACTGGACTTGAGTCTTTGCATCCTCAAAGGAAGTGTCCAGGGTGATCACGTTCTGCATGTCCCAGCCCACAAAGCTGTTGTCCACTGTGGTCTTAATGAAACTGATGAAGTCCCTGTAGCCAGGGAAGATGGTGGTCACCAGGGAGAAGACATGCCAGTCGTAATCCTGCATGATCTTCAGCATGACCATGGCTTGTTGCTGGATGGACGCTCCAAATTGGAAGAAGGTAGACGTCGGATCCTGTCAACAGGTTAAAAGAAAGGAAAACAGGATGAGGCAGAAGGCAGTCTATATAGCATCATTTGTCTTTATAGGCTCAAAGAAGCTCCTTCCTAGAAGTGAAGGAAAATAAATCACCTATCTATTCACTCTCAAACATTCCTGAGCACCTACTATATGCCCCACCCTGGAACAGATACTGGAAATGCGAAGGTGAGAGGGGCCCTGAACTTACAGCCCATACCCTGGTATAGTGAAGACCATCTGTTATTTTTGCCATCCCATCATGTATTCTCCTCATTTTCCTCTAGCTTCTCCCATTCATCCTGCCCTTTTGAGTCCATATATTTCCAACAGAATGAACTCTCTCTGGCCCCCAGGCTCATAACTGGAAAACAAGGCCAACAGAGACAAAACAAGATCAGTAAATAGAAACAGATACCTGATGACACACTTGGACCACCTGGAGACTGCTGTGCCTGAAGTAATTTACTCTGGACCTGCTGGTTTACAAGCCAACAAGTTCCCATGTTCACCTGAGCCAATGTGAGTAGAATATCTGTCACTTGTATTCTAGACTCCTGTGCAGTACAGAGTATAATAAATGCTGAGTGGACATCCATCTGCTGAATCAACAAATATTTGGTGAGCACCTAAAAATGCAGCATCATGTAAAAGCTTGGAGAAATAATAATATATAAGACAGACACAGACATTGCTTATGCCTTGTCTGAGGAAAAGCAACTTCTATAATCTGGGGGCTGAGAGAGACATAAAAGGATGTTGAAGGAGAATCCAGGTGTGGAAGAGGGGAAAGGAGTGGACATTGGGGTCAGAGGAGCCTGGAGAATAGATGTTGACTATTCTAGGAATTGGAGATAAAAGCATTATGGTTTGTGAAATAGAGAGGATGAGATGATGTTGAACAGCTTGGCAGGAACCCCATCATGTATGGCCTCAGGGGTTACGTTCAGGGGCTTAGACCTTATTCTGAGCATTATGGGGAGCTGCTGAATGCTCTTACACTGGGGAAAGGTAACTTGGGTGGGGTTGCAGGGCTTCTAATAGTCCTCACATCTCCCCAAGTCTGTGATCTAATCACAAGAACAAATTTCCATTTAGAAAAGGCAGGTGGTACAATTTACAAATTACCTTCACACCCCTTGACCTGTCAAATCTCTATGATGATCCTGTGAGGCTGCTACATTGTTAACAGGGGGAAAAGAGGCTCAAAATGGTCACAACCAGTGAGTATCCAAACTCAGACTGGGAATACACATCCACCACCCTTTCCAACACAAACCACAGCCATCTTGGGATCACTGAAGATCTGCCTATGGCAGATGCTTAAACTATGGTGCAAAAATGCCAGCGAAACAGAAGGTATGGCTCTGTGTTATAACAAAACAGGGTTTCACAAATGCTAGATACATTTCTTTCTGGAAACTGAAAGAATTCTCAAAGGGTCCTTATCGTATTGCAGCCACGCTTTCATTTTGTATTCTGTATGTACCATGTGCACTTAACACAAACTTAGTAGTACAGCTATGGGGATTCCATTGTGTGTGTGTGTTAAGAGTTCTTTCAGAACAATACATTGTAGCACTGCACCTCAATTCTTTGAAAAAGTCTGCATAGTATTTCCTGTAGGCTCTCACTGAATGGAAAGCTTTATCTGAATGGCCCAAAAGCTATAGTTCTTCAAAACACTCCCCTTTTCAAAAATACATGGGTTAAGGGGATAATTCGAGTGCAGTGTGGCTTGAAGGCAGAGAGAAAAAACAGGAATAAATGCCTTCTGGGCCCCTTCCAACATTACAGTTCTATGAATTTTACCTAATTAAATCAATTAAAGTGGAAAACAGATTTAAAGACTTTGGATAATTATCTTTTTCCCTACAGTAGCTTTTGGAGAAATCCAATGTTCTTGGATTGATTAATCATTTTAAATCATCCTCAACAAGACTGTGAACTGCTCAAGGGCAGAGATTTTGCTGTCCTCATCTCTCTGTCCCCAGAACCTGGCAGAAGGTTTGGCACATGACACATCACTTAATGGAGGGTGAGGAAATGCATGAGTGAATGAATGTGTGAATGAAGCCTAAGAAGAATGCCCTTGGTTTAAACATAAACTAAAAGGGAAGAATTCAGTATCTGAGGTTGCATATTTATTTATTTATTTATTTAGTCCATGTGGACTCCAACAGCTTGGGGGCTCCTCTCCACATCGGCTGTCCTCCAGACCACAGGGGCACACCAGAAACCTAAGTTGATCCTTAGCCTATTTCAGACACTAGCATCGCCAGATCAATTGGCGTGCTAGTTTTACAGCACCCCCCACCCCCAAAAACCAGCCCACTCACCCTGAGCCCATGGAGGCTGCATGCAGAGAAGGAACCCTCTTTTCTTGCAGTGACGAATAATGCTTTGGGGAGAAACTATCACTCATGTCCTTCATGGACCTCACACGGCTACCTTACACTGCTTTCACTTCCACCAACATCTGAAACAAACTTCAAAAACCGCTGTGGAACAAAGGCACTGCAATCCCCTTGAAGGGATGGAAGCAAGAGTTATTTGCAAAACAGAATTGCACAGCGAGGCACTGAAGAGGCTCACGTTTAGCTGTGGGTTTTTCTGAGGTAGTTTTATGGACTGGCAGGAGGTTATGGGGGAATTTGGCCACATTCCCAGAGCCTGGCAGCTGATATGCCAAATGGTCCTTTCTTTCAGGGCCCTGAACATTCTTCCTGCTTCCTGCCTGGATAGCAGAGGCCGTCCCTCCTGCACTTAACCTCCTCCTGCTGCCACTCAGCCTGTCCTTTTCGGATTCCGTAGATCAGTCTCTGACCACCTCTGGCACCAGCCTCTCCAGCAGCATGAAGCAGTGGTAGAGGAACAGATTTCAGACACCCACTTTGGTTCTGAAGCAAAAGCAGTTCTCTCCCCATGCTCACTGCTCTGCAGAACACAGAACAAACTGTTTTAAACACAGAGCGAGGGAGGCAGGGAAGTGTGGGATTCTGGGTGTCTGCTCTCAACTCTGTTTCAGTCCCACATGATGGAGGTATCACTCCAATGTTCTAGAATGTTCCAGAGCTTGACTGCTTCCTCAGGGTGAGACCTGAATCCATGGGTATCAAAGCCTGATGTTTAATGCTGTCTGATACCAACTTTCATTTCATTTACTCATTCACAAAGGTTATAAAGGACACTGACACCCATTATCTCTTTGATTCTAACTTGCCAAGAGATGAGGTATTGTAAGTGGTTATAACACTCATGGCTGGCATTTCTCATAAAGACAGAAGGGGAGAGGTTAAGTGATTTCCCTAAAATCCATGTGGCCCCTTGCTGACAATAGCTCAGTTACTGCAAAATGTCATCTAATGTTTCCTTACACACAACAGTGGCTCTCATTCCTGGCTGCACAAGAAAACATCTTGGAAAGTTATTTAAAAATACCAATGCTTGTGCCCCATGCCAGTTCAACTGAAAGTGAATTTCTGTGACCTGAGTACATGAACTCTAACACTGACTTATGTTTTTCTCTACCTCATCTCAAAGGCAGGATGTTTTTCAAGTTAGTATCTTCAAAGCCTAACACAATGTCTGACACACAGTAGGGGCCCAATAAATATTTGGAGAGGAAATAAATGAGCAGGAAGCTCATCCACAGGAAGCATGAGAGAACTGGGCATTGTTATCAACCCTGCCTTCATTTCCATAGCTTATTTTCCTTCTGCCTACAAGAGTGGGTACCAACAAAAAGGATAATGATGAGCTCTGGCTGGGTGGCCAGGTTGGTTGGAGCATTTTCCCATACACCAAAAGGTTGTAAGTTCTATTCTCCATCAGGGCACATACCCATGTTGCGAGTTCAATCCCCTGTTGGGGTGCGTACGGGAGGCTGCCAATCAACGTTCCTCTCTCACATCTAACTTGCCCAAACTCACATCACTAGTACACAGCAGGGCCAGGATTCCAGACCAGATCATCTGAATCTAGTATCTGGATGCTTAGCTGCTGGGCAAGTGATCTCAGGTGTGCAGAACAGGAAACAGAATGTGTGTCTATGTGTGTTGAATAACCACTACTCAATTTTCTCTTTTTTAAAATATTTTTTTAATCTTCACCCAAGGATATATTTATTGATTTCAGAGACGCAGGGAAGGGGGAAGAGAGAGAGATGGAGAAACATCAATGTGAGAGAGAAACATCAATTGGCTGCCTCCCATACTCACCCCAACTGGGGATTGAACCTGCAACCTAGGTAGGCGCCCTGCCTGGGGATCAAACCTGCAGCCTTCTGGCGTGTGGGAGATGCTCCAACCAACTGAGCCACCTGGCCAGGGCCCACTCAGTCCTTCTTTAGGCACCCAACCAGAAAAGAAAATCCCCCAGAAATGAGAATCAATGTCAAAGATCTTGCATCAACTGGCAGTCAGTGTATGTAAGAGACTGAGGCTGAGAGAGGAAACCACTCTCAGGTGCCATTTCCCAAAAGCACATCAGGTCCATCATTCACAAACACGATATTTCATCCCACACAACCTCCACTCTCTGGACCATTTTATGGCTTTTTTCTGTCCTTCATTTTTCCCCTGTCAGTGAGGAAGAAGGCTCTCTTCCCATACTTACTACTGCAGTTAACCACCATTGAAGCGCGGAAGCATCTATTATTTCTTCATCACCCACAGATTTATTTCTTTTTCCTTTCCCTATTTTACCTGTTCATGTTCAGACCAACAGCAGTTCCCTCAAACTATAAAGTGTCTAACCCGGTCTTGCCCCTTCCTCTGTCACCCACCTTCCACATTGCTAATGGAACTCTTCTTAATGTTCAAACTTGAGGATTGTGTCCTGCTGCTTAATTTTTTTTCAGGAGCTCCTATAAGCTTCAGGATAAAGCAGAAACACATGTCAAACCCATCACAGTGTGGATTCAAGTGTTTGGGGCTCAGCCTCTATCTCAGTACCTGAGAGTGGTCAGGTACTCCATAAACATGTAACAAATTGAACTACTGAATGATCTAATAAAGCTAAGTTATTGAGTTTGGAAGGAAAAAAACAAAGGAAACCTTATTATTTTCCCTTGTCCATCATTTCCCTAAAACACACCAGCTCCATCACTCACAAACACAGAATTCCACTCCAAGCAATCCTCCCTTTTTGGACCATTTTATGATTTATAGTCTATTGGCCTAGTTTGCTCCTGAGAGGAGCATTCTTCTAAAGTAGCCTAACACCACTTTGCTCTGCTCTCTCTCCTTCTCACTCTGCAAATGAGAACTTTAATCTTAAGTTTCTGGTGACTGCTAGACTCCCAGCTAAGGGAGCTATCCAAGATGGCTGGAGTGCTCTGATTCAGAAACCAGGAGAGGAACACGTTTTAACTCAGAGCCTGTGCTCTAGTCTCTTGGAACAGAGTGGAGGGGGTGGGTATTAAGTGATACACTTTCTAAAAAGAGCTCTACAATTTGGGAATCAAGGCATGAATCCATGTAGAGCTACCAAGTCTTCAACCACATTTGAGCCTGGGCTTCCAACTCAGCACCTACTGGCCACATGTGACTATTTAAAGATAAAGTAATAACTAAAAGTAAATATTTGGTTTCTCAATCACACTAGCCACATTTCAAGAACTTAATGGTCTTTAAACTTTAAAGCTGATGCTCTCCTACCCCTGCCAGCCTCATCCCTAAAGATGCCAATTCAGTTAGCCTGGGACAGGGTTCAGGATTTTTCTTATACCCTGGGTGAGTGTAATGTGAAGCCAGGGTTGAAAACACTAATCTAAGCCTTCACTATCCAACCCTGTAGCTGTGCATCAGCTCACTTGGGGAATTTTTTATGCTTACAGATTTCTAGGCTACACTTCATCCCCACTGAATCACAGCCTTCGTAAGGAGCCTTAGAATATGTACTTTCCCCAGAATATGCTGGTGGACAGTAAGACCTGGTATAGCTAAGACCAATTTCTCTATTTTCATGGTGAGGAAACTGAGGCCCCAGAACCTTGAATGACTTGATCCAAATCAGTGGTACTGCATGAACAGACACAGGGCCTCTTGCCTCCAAATTTGGTGCTTTCTTTGCTGTGTCATGACGTCATCAGGTATGAAATATTTTTTATAAGGAGTGTGGGGTTTGTAGGAGGGACACGGTCTTTGCTGACAGCCTACCTGGGATCTCCTTCTTACTGCAAGTGAGTTATTTAACTTATGTCTCTATCACCCCATCCGAAAAATTGGAGTAATAGCAACAGTGACCAACTTAGAAGGTCACTGTACATATTTTCAGAGATAATGCACATTAAGTACTTGGCATATAGTAAGCACTCGGTCAGCTTGGGTTGATGTTAATAGTGGTGGTAATCATAGCCTTGACCTTGTCAAGCCCCAAGTCCCACATCCATCATGGACTTCTTAGTGTCCCACTTACTACTTATTCCTCCCCTTCTGAATTTCCAACACCTTTGTCTTTACCTCCCATCTCTCAGCCCTGACTTGTGTATGGTTGACTAGCTGCTGAGAGGCACATATCTTGCCCCGCCTCAGACTAGAGTTCTGGAGGGCAGAGCATCACACCCTTCTGAGTCTCCCTCCAAACTTTGCATGGTGCTGGGCTACTCCCTTGGGAATGAAACTAGGAATAGCATTCTAAGTCTGTAAGTCTGCCAGTGGGCAGAAGGGGAGACTAGTGCTTTATGTATTTGAATGAACCTTCCAGATGTACTGCTCTAGAAAAAAACATTCATCTCCTGATTGCCTTTCATTCATTCTGTAATTTAACAAACTCGATCACATGCCAGGCCTTGTTTGGGGGAAGTGAATCTAGGGAAGAAGGTACCAAAGTGAAAGTCTCTGCTTTTAATGCTTCTGTTCTTCTCTTTACTCCTAGATGTTCCCTACATGGCTTGTCTCCTCGGTCATTGTCCACAGGACTCTAAGAAGCTGTAGGAATATGCAGGCACAGACTTAAGGCCTGACTTTCTTTCCAACATCATGGAAATGGACTGTATGTCATGGGGTAGAGCGCTATGCTCCTCTATGGCACCTGGACAGAGCCCTGAGGAGAATGACCTCACCTGCCAGGGGTATCCACATTGAATGAAGCTTCCATTCTTGGGAGAAGAAAGACAAGGAAAAAGGAAATCAATACGTAAAATAGTTTCCAGGAAAGCAGATGACGTAATAGGTCATGAGTGGGGTGGCATGTAGAGGAGCTCCACTTTAGATCAGTTGGTTGGCTATCTTGGTGCTACTCAAAAGAATGCCAGCCAAGAAAAGTCAGCCAAGAAAAGCTGAGGGGTGGAGTGTGGATAAGGAGAACCAGCTATGCAGAAGGAACAGCATGTGCAAAGGTATGAAAGGGTTTAGCAAGTTCAGGGAACAGAAGAGAGGTCAGAACAGCTGACATTTCAAGGAGAGCAGTAAGAGATGAGTTAGGACAGTAAACAGAGGCCATATCACACAGTGAGTGTCCTGTAGATCAGGGAAAGGGATCTGGATGTAATTCCTAGGCCAATTTTATTCCAAATAAGTCCTCTGTTAAATGCAGCATTAGTGTCTCCCAGCAAGGGAGCAGGGAGTGGACCTGGAACTTTGGGTATGTTGGGGTTTCATGTGAGCCAGCCCTGCTCTTCCCTTTGGAATTCTGATCTGTGCCCAGAGGGCATTGTACACTGAAGATACTATAAAGCACAGGTGGCAAACACAAGGCTTGTGGGCCGAATCTGGCCCTCCACCTTGTTTTATCTGGCTGCAGCACCGAGCTCCTTGCCCCCAGGTAAGGAGTAGTTACATTTTTACAGTCCTAAAATTACATTCAGCCCTTTGAAGGCAACCATGAGGCTGATGTGGCCCGCAGTGAAAATGAGTTTGACACCCCTTCTATAAAGCATACTGTTACTTTATATCACTTAGGCTATATCACTTAGTCAGCTGGTATCCTAACCTTGAATAGTAAGGTTGGAAATTCCATGTCTACCTGGATACTCCAGACCTTGTCTTAGCTCATCATCCAGAGCCAAGTTCTCCTTCTACAATGCTAGAGAAGATAGTGCAGAAATGTATGGAGAGATGTATTCCTTGATTCCAGCTGCAACTAGTTTAGGACAGCCCAACGTCCTCTGCATTATTCAAAACCACACGATGATCGATGCTCTTGGCCCAAGCCTGGCTTTCTGGATCATTAGCAGAGCTGGCCAAGAAGTAACACCTGCTGAGATTCAGGCCCTTATTTTTATGCAAGGACTTAGCAAAGGTGGAAGCTGGTTTCACCCAAGTGCTCTGTCAACCTGCAGGTGTGTGCATCTGACTCAAGGCTTCTAGACAAGGGTCGTTAGCAATTACAGATTGCCTGAGGCTACACAGGACCATTGTTTTGTTGTTGTTATGTTTTATTTTGTTTTTTGCCAGTCCCAACTATAGCTAAGATACTGCACTTGCTCTGTGCGCCTGAATCCTTTTTTTCAGATCCCTTTTCTTAGAGAAGCAAAACCTCCCTTGGTCATATCATAGGTATTTGTTATCCTGACCACTGATCATCCTTTCTTCCTTTACTGATAACAGTGAATTTCCACTGGGAGCCATCCTTTCCCCTCTCTCAATCAAGCCAATTATCCCCACAATGTCAGCAATTAATTCTAGGGTAGGAATATGTCTTAACCTGCTCTATGCAGACTGACTTTCAGGATTTGTGGAGAAAGCAACTAGGAAAAGACAATTTCTCCTACTTTTGGATTTGGATCTGGAAGGACATTCAGCCATAATTTCTGGCAGCCATCCTGCCACCCCATATACCATCCTGAGAAGGAAGCCAAGGTGAAGCTGAAAGATGGAGAGTCACCAAGTTCTGACATCCCTGTTGAGGACCTTGTTCAAGCCATACCTGAAGCCAAGTACCCATGTTGTCATCACATGTCCCAAATAATTATCTCTTTTTATTTAAGCCAATTTGAATTAGCTTTCCTGACACTGGCAACCTAAGATTCCAGGTGCCGCTTTGGCTAGAAAAAAAGAAAAGAAAGAGAGAATAATGTGATTCATTCCTCATTCATCTTTCAAACTTAGATCAGAAGAATTCAAACCACACAGTGGTACATTTCCCTTCACCATCCTTCCCTTTTCTTATCCATGCTCTCCCTCACCCCCAGGGGGGGCCGGCTCCCTCTCTCCATATCTCCCCCTTCCATGTATGAGCTTCTTTACCCCTTTTTTATTGTTGATTTTTCTTTAACATGCCGCTGTGATTGATTTCCTCACGACCCAGAAGAAAGACATGACCAGTTGCCACCAATAATAATCACCTTTGATTAAGCTGTTTCAGAGAGGAGAAAAAACAAACAGGTCCTGTTCATTAAGTCCTCATCTCTGGCTGTCACACACAGAAGGGCTGCTGCTGAATTGAAGGAAGCAACTTTATTTTTGGAAAAACAGAGAATCTCCAGCATTCCCATACACTTGCTAGGGACAGGCCCTGGTGGTAAACATTATAGAAATGTTATAGAAGTGTCCTCTTCAAAATGCTCCACTGTTCTCTAAGCAATGTCCACAAACAGCTCTGAGAGCTGAGCCTATAGAGGAAATTGCTTCTCCCTTTGGGGGTCTGTATGTCCATGTTATTAAGGGCCCAGCCATTGGTGTCAAATTCTCTTACTAATGTCAGGACCTTGGGCAAAATCCTTAATATCTTTGAGAAGCCATTTTCTCATTTTTCAACTGGAGGGAACACTAGTCCTTACTTGGAGGAAGTGGTTGTGATGGCAATCATGCATGGATTGCTCCCAGCACATACCCAGAGCTTGATTAACAGGAGCCGTGATGGCTGTGGCTGTTGTCACCATGAAAGAGTTAACCACAATGACAACAGTGAAACCCAGAACACTACAGTCCAGCACAACGTCAGTGCAAACACAAATAGTCCCCCTGTGGCTCTTTCCACATCATTCCTACATGTCCTGATGACAGCCCGACACCACGGCTCCCAAGGAGCTCTCATTGTGTGCCAGACACAAGCTGAGAGCAGGCTGACAATTCAGCCCAGTGTTAAAACTGAAAGTCCTGCATCCCTGGAACTTCTCTGGCTCAGACCAAACCAGAACCACTCCTCAGTCTAGCAGAGTTTCAAATACATTCAGTCCTCACACTGACTTTCAGAGAAGCATTTCTGTTCTCATTTTACAGTTGAGAAAGTTGAGGCTTATAGGGACATACTTTATTACTTTAGTAAGCATGGGAAACACTGGGAGGCCTTGTCCCACTGCAGACACCATTAAGTGGATGCAAGGTGGAACACTACCAACAAACTCCCATGTGGCACCAATGTTCTGGTCCAGGGACCAAGCTTTGAGGTACAACATTGGAGAGGCTCAGCAGCATGTTCAAGGTCATGTGCAGTATTTGGCAGAGCAGAGGTTCAGACCTAGGGGCTTGACACCACAGCAGCCTTCAGCCATGATGCCAGGGGGCCTCTTTCTCCTAGGGAAGAGTGGGGAGTGACACAAGACAGTGTCTGTTGTCTGACATCCTCACCTCTGCATGTTTCCATCGGACCTCCCGGCTGTGACAGCTGCATGTCACAACCTGTCAGTCCTGTCGTCTTACCCAACAAAGTGCTTTCAGGAGAGACTGTGAGTCAGAACGCACTGCACTGCAGAGAAGGGAAGAAAGAGGGGCCACCCCAGGTTGAACCACCCCACTCTGGGGAGAAAGCTGGAGTCACCCAGGAACCCAGCAAATCTGGGGAGATAGCCCATCATTCAGAAGGTGCCTACACCCATCTGCTTGGTGAGGAATGGTTCCACTGGGCGCAAAGCCACCCCCTTTCCTGCATGTGGGCCCTGCTGCTTTCAAACTTGAGGGAGTTGCTGAGTCTCGGGGCCTTCGTGTTTTCATCTTTGAAATGTACCTAGTGGAATTCTGGTTATCTGGGGGGCTGCCAGACATCAGTGACACAGGGATGCACAAAGCTCCGTGAACTGCAAAGTGGGGGGCCAATGTGCCAGCTCTTTGGATACGAATGAGCACTGCTGCCTCCTCTTTCCCCTCCTCCCCATCCACCCCCAAGGTGCTCCCAGAACATGTTGTCCAGTCTACAGGGGATCTCATCACAGGGTATTTTAAGGGCCTATTTAAATATCTGTCTCTATATGACTGGATTAGTGCTAATTCATCTCTGCAGCAACCAGTCTAGCTCCTGGTACATGATGGGGCCCAGAACACATTAATTGAAGGTATAAGTAAGCAAAGGAATGAAAGAATGAAAGAATGAAAGAATGAAAGAAAAAGAAAGAAAGAAAGAAAGAAAGAAAGAGAAAGAAAGAAAGAAAGAAAGAAAGAAAGAAAGAAAGAAAGAAAGAAAGAAAGAAAGAAAGAAAGAAAGAAAGAAAGAAAGAAAGAGAAAGAAGGGAGAGAGGGAGGGAAGGAAGGAAGAGGGAAGAAAGAGACAGATGGGTTGCAGGTATAACAAGGTAAAGAAATGAACAGTGAGTCAGGGGCACATCCATGGAGTTGGGAAGGTGGGGTATAAGTGAGAGTTGTGTGCATGGAGGTATGAGGTAAAAGGAGCTGCGAGGCACATCTGAGTGTCTGATGCACAGGAATCCTTTGCTACCCAAACTTTCATAATTCAAAGGCTGGAAACAAATACACACTTTTAGAGTTATTAGGCTGGCATTCCTTGCTGTCTGAACTCTTGCTATTTGCTCTCCAGACCTCAGGAACCAAACAGATTTAGTCAAAAATGGTATCCCTCTCTATCCAAATCCAGAAATGGAACAGGTTCCATGAAGAATCTGTGTCCATGCTGCTGTCAGCGCTGACTGGGAGCTCCCATGAGCACAGGACAAAGTTTCCCTTCCCCAACTCTACCTCACTCCCAAACCCCCCTCTTCTGCCTTCCCCTCACAATTACATGTTCTCAGCACAGAAGGCTAAAGACTACAGTGTCTGTTGTCTTTACCAGACACAAAAGACTACATACTGTATGACTCCATTTACATGGCACATTCAGAACAGGCAAACCCATAGAGACATAAAGCAGATCAGCGGTTGCCAGGAGCTGGAGATGAGAGAGGAATGGGGAGTGACAGCTGATGGATATGGGGTTTCCATTTGGGGCTCTGGAAATAGACAGTGGTTGCATAACATTGTGAATGTACTTAATGCCACTGAATTATACACTTTAATATGGTTATAATGGTAAACCTTAAGTGTTATTTTATCATAATAAAAAAGACAAAGAATAAATAAAGCAAGCAGGACCTACAGCTGAGGCAGGTGCTTCATCTAGTTTCCTCCAGTCTTGTAGCCCCCTTGGTGGAACGGAGACCCTTGGGGAACCCTGGGACCTCAAGCTCACTTGAGACACTGACCCAGATGGAAGGAATAATTCCTGGGAGCCTGTAGGAGCACACTGCCACCCATGTCTTCATGCTCCTCCTGGGTATCTGAAGTCCCCAAGCAGCCTTGCAGTCATCAGTCACCCTCTGACCTGGAAGAACCTATAGACTAAGTGGTTGTGACAACAGTCTCCTCTAGCCTGGGGTCCTGAGTGGGCATGGCACTTCCTGTTCTTTCACACTCTCAAACAGAATGGTACCATTGCTTTGCCAGAGCACAGACCCAGGAGAATTCCGGAAGGAGAGCTGGTGGAGTGGAAGACACACAGATTTCAGGGATGAGACATATCTGCATTCAAACCTCCGTTCCACCCTGTACTAGCTTCACAGCCTTAAGAAACTGACTCAACATCCTTAAGCCTCCGTTTCCTCTGCTGTGAGATAAGAAAAGCAATTGCCACCCACCTCATGGATCAAATGAGCTCACATACACAAACTTGTCAGCACCATGCCTGACCCACAGTGGCTACGACCTACTGATTATTACACGCCAGTCACTTAGTCCACATTATGTCATTTGCTCATTAATACAACCCCATGGAGTAGGCAGTGTTAATGTCAAAGTGAATTCATTTGAATTTTGTTGGATTCCAAAGCCCTAGCTTGCTGCCACTGGGCAATGTGCACCCTCCTGTTCTTAAGTCTTAACCTGTTTCCTCCCTTTCCTTGACCCAGCACCAGCTCCTGTTGCATACATTCTAAGGCTGTCTAAAGCTCCCTGCTTCCTCAGCACTGCGCTGGTCATTGCTGGCTTCCCCCTCTAGAAATAATGCCTCTAAAGCAGAAGAATGAACCTCAAATTAATGCCAAGAGATTTAGCGAGCTAATCTGCCCCATTTTACCTGGAGATAATATTCTGCTTGCTAATCACTTCCCTATGAAGCTAACAGATTCCAGAGCTTCCTATAACATGCATAAACTGAGCTTCAGATTTATTCATCTTTCATACTCTCATAGACTAGCAGCCCAAATATGGAATACGGCTGGCCCTTTGAACAAGGCCACACTAAACGCTCATGTGTGCATTTGTGTGTGAGTGTACTCCCACATGTTCTTTCCAGCAAGTGTTAAGCCAAGATCCACTTGAAACTCAAAAAAAAGAGGATGACTTAATTGGGACTGGAGTCCACCATCACAATTGAACTCTGAGCACAAATTAGGAGTATAAACAAGGGGTGGTGGGTAGGGAGAGATTTTAACAGAAAAATTGATAGTTTGTTTTCCTGAAAAGTGACATAAAAGGGAAAATTGAATGTCAGCCTCTGAAAAGGGTTCCAAATTACTATTTAAAGATGAAAATTGTGGTTGATAATGGTCCTGCTCAGCTCTGGGGTCTCCCAGTTGTAGCCACACTCAGTGCCGGCTTCAGGCAGGAGCCAAGTCAGCTGACTGCTCTCCAAGCTCAGGCAGGTTTATCTTCCCCAATGAAGCTGAACACAAAAGGGCCTGATGAACATCACCTACTGATCTCCCAGCCCCCAATGATACCCTTCATCCTCAGATAGTTCATATTTGTTTCAACCCTTGTGGAAACCATGGGAGATTGGTAGATGGCTCTTTTTCTTCCCATTTTATACAAGAAAAACCTGAGGCTGGAGGGTGGAGGAGGGTGAGGGGGGAAGCAGGCCCAAGGGTAGGTCCTTGCCTTCTGGTTCATTATTTAGAGAACCATTAAATCTGGTTCCAAAGCACTTAACACCTTTATGTTCCAAATAATTCATATGATTTACTTATTATGTTTATGGTTTCCTATCTGACTGTCCTTGATAGACTATAAGGGATATTTTGTTTGTTTGTTCATTGATATATTCCAAGTATTCATAACAGAGCCTGCTGTGTAATGGAGCTTAATACATATATTTGTGAAACTGAATTGAAGATGTTTAACTTCTTGTTGGAAGGGGAAAGTCAGGCAAAGAGAAAGTAGGGAAGGAGGGAGAAAGGAAGACAAAGAAAGAGGGAGGGAAGAAGGGAGGAGAAAAGAAGGAAGGAAGGAAGAGAGAAATGAAAGAAGAAAGCAAGGGAGGGAGGAAGGGAGAGAGGAAGGAGAGACAAAAGGAGTGAAAAAAGAAGTAAAGAGCTAAGGTTTTCTACAGTAGATGAAAAGGATCTATTGAAGAATTTTAAGCAGAGATGTGACGTGGTCAGATTTTTCTTTTCTGAAAAAATCACTGTGGCTAGAGTATGAACACCTGGAGGAGGGGAAGACTAGAGGCAGGAAGAGCAGATCAAGAGGCCATGGAAGCAATCCCAGAAAAGAGGGAAAGACCTGAACCTATACAGTGGCAATGGAAACAAAGAATAGGAGAAATATTCAGAGATGCTTAGGAGATAAATTCTATCAGCTCTGGTAGCCAACTGATGGGACTGGAGAGGATTTTGAGGTGTGGAGTGGGGAGGGACTTGAGGAGAACGGCCAGTTGAATGTGGTATCACTTACACAGGTGGAGAAGATGAGGAACTTTGCTTTCTCCCTACACTTGTATCCCTGGTACCTCGCACTATACATGACATACAGAGGTGGCTCAGTAAGTGTTTGCTAAAACGAATGAGTGATCAAGGGGATGAGCACCTGCTGGGAGCAGAAGGGAATAAAGCTTTGGATGAGCTGCTTGTGAGACTTGCAGGTAGGGGAGCCCAGCAGGCAGCAGGATATGCAGATATGCAGGTCTGGAGATTAAGAAAGAGAATGGGGCTGAAGTGAGACAATTAGGAGCTGTCTACCTGTAGGGGGTTGTTGACAGCTGTAGATATCTCCTAACATATGCACAGTGAGAAGAGCCTGGAGAACTTTAGGAAAACATTAGAAATTATGGTCTAGCACAAGGAAAGATACATGAATAGGAGACAGAGAAGGCATGCAGGAGAAGTACAAGGAGAAAGCAGGGGAGCATGAAGTCTTAGAAGCTAAAGGGAGTGGAGAGCTTGAAGATGGAGGGTGGGAGGTGTCCAAAGTGCCCAGGACAAAGACTGAAAGGAATTGATGCACAGGGTAGTGAGAGGGTCACTGGAGCTTTGGTGTAGTGGATGGCACAAAAGCCAGACCTCAGTGATCCAGAGGAGTGAAGGAGACACAAGAAGTGAAGCAGACCCAACACTTGGAAGAAGACCCAACACTTTCTAAGCAAACTTCTTCCTCTCAAACGTCAAGGTACTTTGAGGCAGAGAGAAGAATCCCTCTGCTGCTGAGATCACACTGGGGCCAGCTGGCTCCTCCTCCTTCCTGCCTTCTCTTTTCCCATCCACCAGATAGTCTGCATTTTCCTCCTGTGCTGGACAAAGAAACATGTGCAAGAAAACACAGGAAGTCCTAAAACAAGTCCCTACATGACAAAGAAACACAAAGGGGACGTTTTTCTTCTTAATTCCATAATATATATTTGTAATATACCTTCGGTGTTGAAAAATGGGGTTCCTTAGTTCTTCACTCTGGACATCCTTTTCTCTTTACAGAGAAAATATAAAACCTAATTATGTTTTGCTCCTGGAAACATAAATGAAGCAAAGGTTGAACGTAGTCAGCTGGCTGAGACAGCCTCACAGACACCCTCTGGGGCAGAGATGCTGCTCTGCAGCTCACACACTCCGCATCATCTTTCTGTTGCCATCTCAGCGAGCGTGGCTAACACCCTCTCATTTGAACAGGACAAAGAGAACAGAACACCTAAGAGCCACTCAACACTCAGCTCATTAACAGCCTCCTCAGGTGCCTCTTTTTCTGAAGCTCACATGACATGGTGATTGAACAATTCTGGCATAGAAACCCAACACTCTTCATTTTTTTAATCCCTTGCCAACAAAACTTTCAGGCCACAAATTAGGAAAGCAGAAGCCCTGCAGGTACAAAAAAAAAAGAGAGAGAAAGAAAGTCAGAATTTAATGGGCCTTTTCCCTCTGAATGACTCTTTCTGCCCAACACTCAAATTCTCTCCACTCAGATAAAATGCATTAATGGAGCCAGCCAGGCTGTGGGACAAGCCTGGATTCATTATTAGTCAAAGTCCTCCTTTCTCCAGGCCATACTTTGTTCATAATGTCAATGAGTGTTGAGTTTATAGCAAGTGGTGAGAGATTTGCCCTGTGGTGGATTTTATGCAAATAGTGACTGTAACCATGTGCTGCCCTCACCTGGGATCATGATGTATTTATTCTGCAGGCTGTCTGGCTGGGATTGGAGATGAGTTTGATGTCATCCCTGTAGGCACTCCACAATCCTCACAACCAATTACCTGAGTCAGGAGAGGGTTTCATCCTCTTGACACCTGAATTCCTCTCCACTCTGGTGCTGACCACTCGGTGTCTAATGGCTCTCAGGACAAATACCACAAACCACAGTGTGGCCTGTGGATGCAAGCAGGGTCAGGGCCCTGCTGCCTCTGTAGGCTCATCTGAAACGACATGCTGCCTTGCTTTCTTCCTGTCCACTGCAGTACCTCTCAGGCCTCTGTGCCCACCACAGTGCTTTTGCTTGTGCTACTCCATCTCGCTTTTTCTCAGCCTCTTACTCATCCTTTATTTCATTGCTGAATCATCATTTTATAAGGGCTACTTTCACTGACCTCCTTGATTAGGCAAATCTCCTCTCTTCTATGTTTTTCTTGTATTTTTATAGCACTTAATGTGGTTGTTAATA
Source organism: Trachops cirrhosus (assembly GCA_028533065.1). NCBI lineage: Eukaryota > Metazoa > Chordata > Mammalia > Chiroptera > Phyllostomidae > Trachops > Trachops cirrhosus. Next base: position 94,280,952 of record CM052540.1, read on the forward strand.
AACATTTATTTACAGCAATCCCCCCTTATCCACAGGGAATATGTCCCAAGACTCCAGTAAATGCTTGAAACCTCAGACAGTACCAAACCCTATATATTCTATGCTTTTTTCCTATACACACATAACTATGATAACATTTAATTCATAAATTAGACACAATAATAAATTAACAACAATAAAATAAAACAACTTTAACAATATACTGTAATAAAAGTTAAGTGATGGCTGTCTCTTTCAAAATCTTACTGTGCTGAACTCTTCTTGTGCTGGTTGAGATGATACAAGGCCTGAGTGATGAGATGAAGTATGGCACACAGAGTGGGGTGCAATGTAAAATCATGACTTCTTGTTCTGAAATTTTCCATTTAATGTGTGCAGACCGTGGCTGACCACGGGTAACTGAAACCACAGAGGGTGAAACTGTGGATGTGGGGGTAATACTGTATAGGCTCTCTTGAGTGTCTGTCCCCCACTGGAACATACACTCCATAAAGGCAAGAACTATGTGTGATGTTTAATTTTGTCTGTTCTCCATGAGTTTACTAATCACTATATCCCAAGCACACAGAAGGGCCTGATTCAGTTTATGGTTTTGTTTTGGTTTACTGGCTGGTTTTGGATGAGGCTAGCAATCTTGCTCAAGTGTGTTAGCATGTATTACGTCCTCAAGGCACCTGCATCAAGGAGGACATTTAATTCGGGTTCTCTCTCCACCTCCAACTTCAGCAAGCGGGAAACATAGTAGGTTACATGACCTTTGATCAGAAGTGCCCAGCTGCCCGTGTCATGCTGATAAATCTTGGCCAGGTGTTGGGTGTGAGTACCTCCCATTATTTCCATGTCACTCCCTAAAGTTGCTTGTGTCATCCCGGAAAGGTTTTCTTGTTCAAGCTGGTGATCACAATGCAAAATGTTTTTTGCTGGAATCACTACTCCTGGCTGCTATGAGGTGAACACTGAGGTCTGTGCCAGGCAAGTTCAGTGTAACAGGCAGACTTCGTTCCAAGGTAGCTCACACCGAGGGGAGGAATGTGAATAGCACCCATCATCCTGTGGGCTTTGTTGACTGTCTTTCACTTTTGTTTTTGTTGTATTTTGCTCACTTTAATTTCTAAATTTTAAAACTTCTGCTTTTACCAATAAGCAACATCATACCCATATTTAAAGCAGAGAGAATAAAATCTGGTTCTCGAGGGCTCTGTATGAGTCTGTTTTATGAGGTATATGTCTTGGGAAAGGCATTTAATTTCACTGATCCACAGAACCTCAGTCTGTCCATGGAATGACAAGCTATACCAGCTTTGCCAACCCCTAGAACTGTACAAAGGATCAGATGTCAAGTATCCCTTAATTGTGTTTTCCTTGAGTTAATTCATTCCTCCATCCTATTATTTATCCTTCTCTGTACCAAGGCTAGGGATTTAGTGGTGAACAAAAACAGCTATGGAACCTGCGCCCACAGAGCTTATGGTCTAGATGGGGCAGGCAAGCATTTATCAAACAGCCATGCAAATGTAAAATTGCTATTGACATTTGTGCTTTAAAGGAAAAGTATATGGTGCCTTAGGAACTCACAGTGAAGAAAATTGAATAATGTAGATGGTCAGAAATTCTCCCAAGGAAGGGATACTGAGATAGAAGTGATTTTAGCAGACAGGAGAGGAAAGAATGCCACTTGTGAAGAGGGAGCTTCACGTGCAAAGGCAAGAGTGAAGGTCTGAAAGGAAGCCATGAGGGGTGAGGGCAGGAGAGACCTGTTTTCTGCTTATAAAACATATTTTTATCTTTTAAACATAAGGAACAGTCTATTACCTTTTTCTCACCTCACAGTTGCCCAAAAATCTTTTCACAGTTTCTATGTAATCTCTTTCAATAATTCCCTGGCTGTTAATCAGCGAAAAGGTGCTAATTACCTTATTAGCAGTGTTTTGCTTCTTTGTGACCACAAAATGCTCTTAACTTCCTCCAACATGGGAATACCCTTGGCCTGTTGCTCTGACCCTGGGTGCTCCCTGCCTTGCCCTGTTCTCAGCCAGGAAGAAGAAGACTACCTGGGACCAGACCTAGTTTTACTCATGGGGAAGTCCAGTGAAGTAGCCTGCCCACAGTTGTCAACTCACAAACAGTGGATCCAGGAGGAACCCACAGATCCAGGGCTGGTTTTGCTGCATCACTGCCACCACATGCCTCATGGGCCACCCAAGAAGGAATGTGGCTTTTCACCTCTAAAAGCACTCCTCAGCATTTGGGTCCAGATACTGTGGTTTCCTTTAAGAAACCTTCTTTTTCATGCCTCCCCTTGTAAAACCCCAATTCACCTTGAAAGACATTATCAGGAATACAATTTCTATCCATGGTCATGCTCCGCTTATATTGAGCAGCCAGAGAAGCAGAAATGAAATAATATAAACCCCGAGAAGTAGATTCCTAGAGGAAAGGAGATTACTAGAATTATGCAGTCACATCATGGCTAGAGAGAGGACAGAATTGCCAACTAAGGAAAGTGAACAAGGAATGGGGCACTCTCAACTCTTTGTTCTTTGGGTGATTTCTCAACCAATATGATGACCAATGACAACTCCAGAGGTCTTGGTGGCTCAGAGGGGTATTCCCTGGGTCTCTCTGCACCTTGCCTAAGGACCATTCTGTAGACATGCGCAGGAGAACATAACCTGAACCTCTTCCTGAAGGCTCCCAAAAACCATACTCTTAGGGTTACATAGTGTCACATGTGTCACCCTTGTGAGCATCACCTGCCACCGAAGATCCTCCTCAAGCACTTGTTGGCTTGTTTTTCATATTTATGGTATATACTCCTCTAGGTTATACTGGGGAGGAGGGATAGTGATAAAGTGCATTAAGATCCCAGCTGTGCTCTCTGCAAGGTGGGTCACTTTGAGCAAACTGCTTAATATCCCTGCACCCTGGTTTCCTCCTCTATAAGTGGAAATTACAATTATACCTTCTGTGTAAGAGACTATGAAGATTGAAGGTGGCAATGATGTAAAAGCACTTGGCACACAAAGAACTCCCAATATAGTTAGTTGTCACTGTAATTGCCATCATATGCCATTTAGCCCACCCTGAACTGCTACCACATCCAGCCTCCTTGAATGCTGACTTGCCACAGAGTCATGGCTCCTCACATTGGGCAATGTTGGGCCTCTAAACCCATCTCTGTCAGCAAACTAAATGTTATTGTTGACTACCCCTCATACCTATGAATGATGCCATGCACACTTGCATATATGTGCATATCACACACACAGATACACACACAAGTTCAGCCCTGCTATCCTATTTTTACACATTGTCTTCTGGGGCCTTAGTCCCATAACTTTTATTTGTATAGTAGAGTGAAGGTTTGGCACAGAAATCTGTATTTTTAAAGCAGACTCTGAGTCACCGTGTCCTTAGATTGGCCCTAGAACAGATCCCATGGAATGGAAGCATGTTGCCAAAACAACTATCAAGAATTAGAGTGAGCTGGGGAAAGAATGTTTGCTCATACACCATGTAGTAGGTACCCACTGCATATCTTACCATTCAAACTAGATTGCAAGCTACTTGAGGACAGAAACTAGAATTTGAATGGCTTCACACTTCAACCTTTCCCCAAGCCACGTGTGCTCAATAAATACTTAAAGTGCCCCCAACAGATTATAAAGTCCATAAGAGCATGGTCTTTCACTGTGTAGTGTCTGTGTGGGCCTACAGGAGGTGTTCAATAAATGTTTGTTGAATGAATTAACATTGAATATAGAGGAGATGTTATGTAAAATCCACAAAAAGAGAATTGATGCTAATTTATGTCGACTCAGACAAATATTTAACTTAATGCCCCACAGCACACATTTTTACAGTCATCTACCCATGCAGCCACTGACCACTGCTGGGAGCCTCCAATCTGGTGTGGTCTGCCTCTGTGCCGTCCCATAAACATTCGTTTCCATTCAAACATTTGGTTTTGAGTGTCGCAAGGAGGAGTAACCATCCAGGTCAGAAAAACAGGCTAGATTTGCATTAATCTTCTGCAATGCCTTGAAATCTGCCTCAAGTGGTTCACAGCCCTTTTGAACATCTTCTCCAACCTCCTCAGACACAAAAAGTCTACCTTCATCTGCCCACCCCTCACCCATCCACTAGCTCTCATCTCTGAATCTGACATTGTGTCTCTTCCTATTTCAAATCCTCATGTGTCCTGAAAATCCTCCAATAAGAGCTCATAATGGGCTTATAGGCTCCACCTCATTCTGAAAATCAAGTATGGCACTTTTGTTTTGGATTCCTTTCAATCTATTTGCAGAACAAGCCTTGTTAGTATTTAAATATGCAACCCGAGCTCTGGTGTGCGATATGTGAACTCCTCACCTGGGATGATGAATTCCGGGAGTCCCGCTCCAATTTGTTACACAGGATTCCTGCTGTGCTAAAGCAAGAAGCCCAGAGAATCTGCAGGGAATTGTCGATGTGATTTTCTCCTTTTATTAATTAAAAAAGGGGCATATAGTAACAAAGGTAGGGATCCATTAAAGGCACCAACCATGTCAACACTCTAAGGCACAGGTGGCAAACACAAGGCTCATGGGCTGAATCTGGCCCTCCACCTTGTTTTATCCGGCCCAGCACTTCGTTTCTACCCAGCTGCAGTGCCAAGTTCCTCACCCCTAGTTAAGGAGTAGTTACATTTATACAGTCCTAAAATTACATTCAGCCCTTTGAAGGCACCCATGAGGCTGATGTAGCCCCTGGTGAAAATGAGTTTGACACCCCTGCTCTAAAGTTTAGGAGATTCTGTGGCTTCAGGGCTGGGACCCAACTCAGCTGGCTCAAGAAGGGAACAGTAGAGCCTAATAGTACAGAATATGAGCTTTGTCTAGTGTCCTGCACACAGAAGGGGCACAACAAATGTCACACAGAAAGTAATCTATTTGCATCAGTTAAATGAATATTGAATGAAATATATCACATTCACTGAGTTTATAACAACCCAGGAAAAAGTTAAATATGAAGTAAGATAATTTTTCACCATGATTATTACTATATTAAACAAATAATATACTACATATAATAATACAAGAAGGTTGTACACCACAAAATAAAATAGTGATTGTCCTGGGGTGGTTGCATATAGATGTCATTATGTTTGCTTCCTTTGCTTTTATATATTTCTCAAATTTTCTTTAATTAACCTGTGTTTCCTTTATAAAGGAAAAATCAATGAACTTAACTTTAAAAATAGATAGCCCAGATAAGTATGGGAAACATATTTGTTGGATCAATAAGTCTATTACTTATTAATCATATTACTTTGGCCCAACACATAACTGTCTTGGTCTCAATTTTTTTATTTATGAACTAGAAATAATATCTACCATTCAAGTGAGTTCTTGTTTTCATTTACATGAGATAATGAATTCAAAATGCTTAGCACTATAGTGCCTGGTATATAGTAAACACCCAATAGCTAGATAAACATTTGTCCTTATGCCCATTTATTTAATGATCCTTCATTAAGCCTCTACTGTGTACCAGGAACCACTGTCTCACTAATGCTGTAGTAGCCCATGAGGAAGACATTTTAAACTTGAATCACCAGGTACCATTCAGATGTCAATAAGCAATGAAAATCCCATAGGAAGCCCATCTTCCAGGCTAGGAACTCATGTAATGATATGGGCTTATGGGTAAAATTCAGAAGCAAAGACCTTTCAATACTCAGTACCATGGATGAACCTCAAAAACATTATGCTAAGCAAAAGAAACCATCCACAAAAAGAATGCTCACTGTACAATCCCATTCATTACATAACAGGACAGAAATTTTATATACAGTTCAAAATGGGCAAAACTACTCTATAGTGATTGAATTCAAAGTAGTAGTTATCTTGGGGCAAAAGAGAACCTTCCAGTCCACTGAAAAATATTTCAAAATTTATATGATTAAATTGGACTCATCTGGATAACCCAAGATAATCTCTCCAACTCAAAGTCACAACTAAAAAGTCTTTTTTGCCATGTAAATTAATAAATTCACAGATTCCAGAGATTAGGATGTGGACATCTTTGGGAAACCATTATCCTATCTACCACACACTATATTGCTTAGCACAATGCCTTGTTTATATGTGCCAAAGAATGGTTAGTTGCTCTGATATTGCAATTCTTATTATTTATACCAGATTCAAAGAAGGAAGTGATAGAGCCTCTGGGGCTAGCAGGCATGCAAGTGTGAACCAAATAAGCTATAAATCCTATGGATGCTCAGGTCTTTAAAAACTGCTCCAAAAGATGAAATAAATCTAGAGTTAGTCTCCACTTAAACAAAAGTTTCTAATAATGTAAGACTTTCTCATTAAATACTACTATCTATTGCATAGTCAGGTGGTGGCAGAGCAAACACTGCTGGGTGTTTCAGCATTTCCACACCAATGGCTAGAATAGGTTTCTGTCCTAACCCCTGATGCCGTATTAACAAGCTAGTCTGGTCTGACCCATAAATGGCTACCACCTGGTGGTGGGTGACAAGAGCTCTGTAAACCATTTACAAAGGACTCTTAGCATTTGGTGGGGTAGAACAAAAATGATTTCAAAAGTAGCCTCAAGTTCATTAAAAGTTGTGCAGCTAGGAAGCCAGGAAACTGAACACAAAGCATGTTGGGCTGGGCTATGGAATAGAAGCTCTTTGGATGGCTAATAAACTTTCTCCCCTCATATTAAGGAAATATTGTAATAGATTCTAATACTGCTTAACAATCCCCCACACACTTGATGTAACTGCTGGCTCCATGACAGCAAGGACCATGCCCAGAAGTCACAAGTGCATCTCCTATGCCTAGTTCAGCATTTGGCACAGTTGGGACCCAATAAAAAATGTTGAATTAAAGAATGAATGGATGGATAGAGAATTACTGATGGGAAGATTAGCAAATGAGTATCACAAGCAAGAGTAGTATTTAGATTCCAAAGCAGAGTTGGCGATCTATGTATGGCCCTTGAGCTAAATCTACCATGTAGTCTATTTTATATGGCCCCCAAACACAGCCACACCCATTCCCTTTTAAATATTTAAAAAAACATTCTTTTTTCAAAACAGATTTTTATTTATTTTTAGAGATGAGAAGGGAGGGAGAAAAAATGGGTGAAAAACATCAATGTGTGGTTGCCTCTCTCACACCCCCTACTGGGGATAGGGGATCTGGCCTGCAACCCAAGCATGTGCCCTAGACTGGCAATTGAACAGGCGACCCTTTGGTTCACAGGCCAGCACTCAATGCACTAAGTCACACCAGCCATGGCCACACCCATTCCTTAATGTATTATCTGTGGCTGTGTTTCAGCTCCAATAGCAGCAGATGTGGTCTCTTTGTCTGCCAAACCTAAACTATTTACAATGTAAATATTTACAATGTATTTACAATGTATATTTACAATGTAAATAATGTAGCTCATCAGAATAATCTCAGGATCTTTTATATGCAGCTTCCTAGGCCCAGGATCTGAATTTTAACTAGCTTCCCAAAGTCTGAGAATCCTTGAACTAAAAGGGTATGACCTAATTTCACTAGAGCAGGGTTCTAAACACTTGGATTGAACTAGGATCACCAAAATGCTTGTTAAAAAACAGATTGGCAGGCTCTGCCCCCAGAGTTTCTGATTCAGCAGGACTTGTATGTGAATGTGCACTTTTTGGTCCTATTCCCAAAGGATGTTGATGCTGCTGGTCCAGGTACCACACCTGAGAACCACTGAGGGGTTACCCAATGCCAATCACTGTTTTAAAGTCACTTGTGTTCCACATGTTAGCAGTTGATTCTAGGTTGAGTAGAGATGAATTTGGGGTGAATTCTCCTGCAACTTTGTGGCAATAAAGAATATGAACTATGAATGTGCTACGAGGCTGAGGCAGCAAACTGACTGAAAGACATCAGTGGCTGTGACCAAAATACAGTTTCATATAGTGTTTCACCAAATACAAAATTGATCTTCATCTACTATCTCATTTAAGACCCAGAACAACACTATGAAGAGGCACTGCTATTACAACATGACCCTCATCCCCATGTTTCAGGAGAAAAACAGGAGGCTCAAAGGGGTGAAAGATGGAGGTAAGTTCTTCCCCTCCACTCCATTCACCTGTTTAATGAAAATCTCTCTAAGCCCCCATCTAGCAGTCTTCTTTCTTCTGTCTCATCTCCCACTTCTCCCCTTCTATTGACTCTTCTACACTTGGCCTCATACATGAGTCCAAGTCTCTCTTTTCCTAAAAATAAACTTTCATAGCACTGCCTCTTCTCCTAAGCAACAATTGCTCACCTTCCCTCTTCTGCCAAACAGCAAGCAGCCCATGCTCTCCTATGTGATCACTTGTCTTCTCTTTTGCCCAAAGAGTGGTCTGCTCTCCAGCTCCACACCCTCATCTTTGATTCACTTCTCAACTCACTATTTGCTGTTCTCAGTCCTCACTCCTCCACAGAAATTTTTCTATGATAGTGCTCTTCAATAAAAAATATAATGCAAGCCACAAATATAATTTTACATTTCATTGCATAAATGGGTGGAGTCAATTCTAATAAGGTATCTTATTTGACTCAGTATATCCCAAATATTATCTTGAAATGTGTGATCACTATAGAAATGATTAATGTGATACTTTGCATTCTTTCTTGTTCACAGTAAATGTGAAATCCAGTGTTAATTTTACATTTACAGCATACCTCATCTCAGTCTAGTATTATTTCCGCTGCCCAGTGGCCACACATGGCCAGTGGCCATCCTATTGGACAGCATAGGTCTCTGTGCTCAAGATGATCTTCTGGTAGACATATCCCATAATCCCTTTTCAGACCTAGGGTTAGTGAATTTTTTGTCTACTGACTATTGCCTCCCTTTTCTCCTTCTCCGCTATCCTCCATTGTTTTCTGAGAAACTTTCTCCTACTTGTTCTTCTCATACACCCCCAATCATTTCTTCTTATTGGCAACTCTTCCTTCATTCACCTCTTAAATAGTTGGTGTTCCTAAAGGTTCTGTTTTCTGTTCATTGGTCCTTTCTCAGTACATTAGTTACCTAGAAATTTTACCCATTCTTTATGGCTTTAACTATATGTTGATGGATCTCAAATCCATATTTTTAGGCCTGCCCATTCCACTTGGCTTCTATATCCAAATATCTGGGCATTCATGGGATCTTATTAGCCAACCAAACTCAACAGATTCTAAAACAGACCTTATAATCCACCATCAGAACCTGCTCAGTGAATGACACACCAATCCATGGGGTATCCAGACCAGAAACCCTAGAGCAGTGGTTCTCAACAGGGAGTGATTATGCCCCCTAGGAGTCATTCGGCAATGTTTGGACACATGTTTAACTGTCAAAGCTTCAGGGAAGGGATGTTACTAGCATCTAATGAATAAAGACCAGGGATACTACTGAACATCCTGTAACACACACACACACACACTCCCCACAACAAAGAATTATCCAGTGAAACTGGATCTATATCTAACACTGTACACAAAAGTCAACTCAAAACAGATTAAAGGCTTCCATGTGAGTCCTGAAACTGTACAACTACTAGAAGAAAACATAGAGGAGACACTTCATGACATTGGTCTTGGCAGTGCTTTCTCACTTATAACACTGAATCATAGGCAACAAAATCAAAAATAGACAAGTAGGACTTAACTGAAAAAACTTCACAATGAAGGAGAAAAAAGAAAATGAAAAGGCAACCTCCATAATGAGAGAAATATTTACATATATCTGATAAAGGGTTAATTTCCAAAATATTATAAAAAAGTCCTACAACTCAATAACAACAACAAATAACCCAATTTTAAAAAATGGGCAGAGGATCCGACTAGACATTCCTCTAAAAAAAAGACACGTCTCCAAAGGCCAATAAGTATATAAAAATGTGCTCAACATCACTAATTATCAGGGAAATGCAAATCAAAACCAAAATGAGATATCATCTCACCCCGTGTAAGGATGACTGTTCTCACAAAAACAAAAGACAACAAGAAATGAAGATAGTGGAGAAAAGGGAATCCTTGTTTACTGCAGGTGGAAATGTAAACTGGTGAAGCCACTATGGAAAGTAGTATGGAGGTTTCACAAAAATAGAATTACCTTATGATACAGCAATCCCAATTCTGAGAAATTGAACAAAGTTATTGAAATCAGGATCTCAAAGAGATGTCCTCATTTCCATATTAATTTGCAGCATTATTCACAATAGGCAAGATATGCAAACAACCCAAATTTCCATCAACAGACAAGTTGGTAAAGAAAATGTTGCATCATATACATACGATGAGATATTATTCAGCCTTTAAAAAGTAGAAAATGTTGGCATTTTTGACAACATGGATAAACCTGAAGGACATTATGCTAAGTGAAATAAGCTAGATGACAAAAGTACTAGATACAAGTACTGTATGGTACTACTTAAATGAGAAATCTAAAATAGTCAAACTCATAAAAGCAGAGAGCAGACTGGCGGTTGTCAAGGGCTGGGGGAGGGAAATGAAATGGAGAGCTGTTGTTCAATGGGTATATTCACTTATGGCAAGATGAGTAAATTCTAGAGATCTGTTGTAAAACACTGTGACTATAGTTAACGGTACTGTATTGTACATTTAAATACTTGTCAAGAGGGTAGATCTCATGTTCAGCGTTCTTACCATAATAATAATAAAAGAATGTAAGTCAGAATGTCAGGAGTCCCACTGCTGAGAAACACGGCTTCAAAGAGCAGCCTATGGACCCTCAGCATCAGCATCACATGGAGCCTAATAGACACAGACATTCTTGGGCCCCACCCCCAACCTACTGAACCACAGTCTATGAGTGCTCTCACAAGCTCTCCAGGTGATGCTTATGCACACTAAAGTTGGTGAATCATTGCTGTAGGTGGAGTCAACTTCAATGTCAACTACATCCATTGAGTTCCTGTTTTGTGTCAAGCATTGGAACAGAGAAAAGGAAGCTCAAATTCAAAGTCTGAATGAGCACATGACTTCAGCCTTCAGGATCCAATTTCCTGGGCCTCCAGGTGAGTCATTTTACTCTCCTTTTTCTCTTTATTAAATTATTACAGAATAAAGAAGAAATGACTACCCTGCCAAGTAAACAGTCCAAAGCAACAATTATATGATACACAAACTGCTTCTTGGTCCTGGAGCTTGAAGCTGATTTCTTTAAGTTTGCAACCAAGAAACAGAGCAGTGCTCGGTGCATTGCCTAGTAGAGAGAAATTGGGGTACAGACCAATATAGGAGTATCCTCAAAACTTTTCACCCTATTACACTCACTTTATATTTTAATACATGAAAGAAAGTGCTCTTGAGATATGGGGAGCTCTGGAAAGAATGAATTTAGAGAGCAGACAAATCTGGAGTCCAGTTCTGGTTCTGCCTTAACTGACTGTGAATTTTTTTAAAAATCATTCCAGTTCAGGAGATGTTTATTAGGCATCTTTGATAAGCCAGGCACGGAGCTAGGCACTAGGGACAAAAACAAAGTAGGCAAAATCCCTACCTTGGGAATACAAGCTGATGAATTCTGAATGTGAGAGGCTCTGAATGCATCAAATATGGCCCCTCACCCTGAGAAACTAAGACCAGATGGTGAGGAAGACAAACAGGTCTTACAATTGCAGGACCCTGTGGTAAATAATGAAGTAAGTACAGGATGCTGTGGAATAATATTGAGATGGAAAGTTCATTCACTCTGGGAAATAAAGGCATTTATAAGAAGGCAAGGAGTAGTGTAGACAGGTATTTGAGAGAAGCAAGAATGGAGGGAAGGAGACAAGTTAGAAGCTATTTCAGTATCAAGTGGATAAATTAAAGATGACCACACATTTCTTGCCAACTTCCCTATTGACAGGTGGGTTCTTTCTCCTCACCTTGAATCTGGTTGACCCCATGACTATGGGACTAAAGAAAGTATCTGATATAAAGAATTTACTGGATGAACTTAATGTGATCAATACACAATCAATTCACAATTAACATGTGAAAAAGAGAGGGAGTAGAAAAAATACTGGAGAATAAAGGGGAAAAACTCCCAAACTTGGTGAAAGACCAAAATTTACAAATTCAAAAATCTCAGAGAACCCCAAACAGAATAAATGTGAGGAAAATCACAAACACACTGCATAGTCAAACTAATGAAAATTTTTTTTAAATCTTGAAATTAGCAAGAGAAAAGTGACAGGAGATTATGATGCAAAATTTTCAGTCTTAAAGATTAGAAACTACAGAGTCTAGAATTGAGAAGACAGTGAAAACCATCTTTAAGGTGTTGAAAGAAAATTCCTAAACTCCATATTTGGTGAATATGCCCCTCAAAAGTGAAAGCAAATTGAAGACTTTTCAAATAAAAGAAAACAGAATTTATTGCCAGCTGACCAGCACTTCAAGAAATGCTACCGGAAGTTCTTCAGCTGAAGGGAAATGATATCACAGGGAAACCCAAATTCCTTCAGGAACAAATGAAGAGTATTTAAAATGTTAAATATCTGAGAAAAGGTAAAGGACTATTTTTTCTCTTAATTTAAAAAAATATATATATACATATGGCTGTTTAAAGCAGAAATTCTTACATTGTCTCCCATGGCTTTAATGCTTGTGGACGCGATGCACATACACTGTGACATAAAGTGGGATGAGGGAGGTACATGGGCTGACACAGTGAAAGGTTCTACATTTTACAGGAAGTGGTACATTGACCCCATTGGGTAGCCTGCGAAAAGCTAAGGATGTTTAATGTAATCTCCAAGGCAATCACTTTAAAATTACAAGACACATAGCTAAAAACCACTAAACACATTTCAAGTGGAATTCTATAATATGCTAAATTTTTTAAAGTGCAAATATTGTGAATAGAATGGCCCCCAAAGATTTTCATGACCTGGACCCTAGACCCTAGACCCTGTGTATATGTTGTTACATGGGGAGAAGTTTGCAAATGTGTTTAAGACCCTTAAAATAGGGAGGTTATCCCTTGAGCCCAGTTGAATTGCTTGTGTCCTTAAAAGCAGATAATTTTCTCTACCTGGAGTCAGAGCAGTGTGGCAGAGAGGTCAAAGAGATCCAGAGGTTGAAAGGGGGAGAGAAGCATAACCCACCATTGCTGGAGGGGCCTCCATGGAAAGCCTGAGAAAGAAGGTGGGCAGTTTTTAGGGTCAAAGAGCAGCCCCCAGCCCACAGACAGCAAGGAAACACAGACCTCAGTCCTAGAACCCTTTAAGTGTGTACTGATTTGTTACAGCAGCAACAGAAAACTAATACAACAGGACAGGGCAAAGAGAGGAATGAAAAATGGGAAATAGAGAACACATGATAAAATGGTATACCTAATCCAAATGCCTCAGTAGTCACATTAAATGGTAGTGGATTGAAAGATAGAGATCATCAGAATGGATCAAAAACGGCAACACAAACTATTTGCTATCTGTAAGAAATGCACTTTAAAGACACTAACAGATTGAAAGTAAATTAAAGGAAAATTCATATGCCACAAAACCAGTAAGCATTAGAAAGCTGAATCATCTGTATTTGCATCAGATAAAACAGACTTCAAAACAAGGAGTAATACCAGACAGACTTTTCATAATGATAAAATGGTCAGTTCTTCAGGAAGATACAACAATCATAAATGTGTGTGCACTTAGAATCCCAAAATGCATGAGAGCATTAAAGGGAGCAATGGACCACTCCACAGTCACACTTTCTCTTCAATCTCAATCATCGATGTTTGCCTTTAGGCATTCTTTGTCTATAAATCAACTCACTTTTCAAATGGAATTAAGCTATTTTAAGGGAAATTTTATAGTTTGCACAAATGGGGAACTGCGTGTCACTTACACAAATAATCACCATGAAAATAAAACACACTGTATTATTAAATCCTAGCATTCTTGCATTAGTTCCTGCCCACCTGGAGTCCATGTTCCTTGATCTCATTCACCAGGTGCATTCCATTTTCTGGGAAACATTGATGTAACACAACTCTCTCATATAGGCAAAGGGGGATTAACTGGTCTCATGCCCAAAAGGAGTCACTGCCACACCCCTATCTTCTGAACCTCTGTGGAGTGCCCCCTTCCTCTGCTCTGCTCAGTCTTCTATTAGCAGTAAGAGTGAAACCCAAGACTTTCCCTGAAGTCTGTATTTAGAACCCAACAGGAAACCCTAAGATCCAGGATCCTGAACCAACTTAAAGAGTTAGGTGTATATATTACATACTTTTAAATTTTTCTACATATTAAGATGTTTGGGTATCTTAAAAATCCTATCTGGCTGGGGAAAGATTGCCCCTTCTGGGGCTAGTCAATTCTTTGAGATGGCAAAGGACTCAGCAGGAGGATGACTGATTAACAAAGGAACCAATCAGAGTTATACCCCTTCTTCTATCTGCCACCATCCCTCCCACCACACTCACTCCTGCCACCCCACCCACAAGGAGGCAAAATTTCTCTTGCCTTGATCATTCAAAGACAAGGATGCCAAGCAACCAGGGACCATCCCTATAGTTTAGAGCCCTCCAAAATTATTCAAATTAGGCATCCTAAACTGTTTACTCTATCTAGTCTTGCCTTTCCCTTAGAAATCTCCAGAGAAGCTTTGGTCCAGATTTTCCACTCCTTCCAGCTTCTGCTTCCTGACCCAAACCTAGCGCTCCTCCCTTGGCCCTGTGTGGTGTGTCTCTTGTTCCTAGGGGAACTGTGAGTAACATGAAACTTTCCATTCAATGCATCGACCTCTCCAGATGGTCACTCAGTCACCTATATAAGTTAAGACCCAGGCACAGAACAGTGTGCTGGGAGCAATCAGCATCCAAGAATCCTTAGAGCCAAGTGTGCGCTGTCTTTCAAACATGACTGATGTCATCCATGGGGTGACAGAAAACTGGGAGTGAGCGCTCCAGTCCCAGTAACGGAATCTCAGGCAGGCAACCCCAACCACATAGGAATCTCACAAATAATGCACGTCCTCTGAAGCTGTTCACTCATGACTTGTAAATTTATCCCTCGGAGGGAAGCCACTATCCATCAGGTGGCCAGCCTGGCACCACACCCGATGAGAAATGACATCTTGAATGCAACTTATCAGGCAAAGACCACATTAGTGGAATACAAAATAGTATATCCTGCTTATGCTCGGTAGTTGGCTATAAATAAACTTTGTGCAAGGCCTGAAATAAGAAGGCCAAAACCAACTTTGTTTCTGTTTTCAAGAACAAATAGGGAGTTAACTCTCCATATCCCCTAAGTGATCAACCAGTGATTAACAGTGATTAATCTCTAATCAACCAGTTTTTTACATGGCCCCCACTCAGTGTGAGGCTGGCATGCAAAACAGCTGTTTCAAAAATTAAACAGACCTAAGTTTGGGTCCCAGGTCTGTCATTTGCTAATTGATCAATTTGAAGTTATTTTGGTCTCTAAATCTCAATTTTCTAATCTGTAATACTGATGAAATAATACTGAAATTATACTGAATAATACTGATTATTTATCTCACTCTAAATAGGAAATTTAAAATAAAAATTAATAACATTCATTGCACACCATCTTTCAGACACTATGCTAAGCCCTTTCTGTGTACTGGAGCCTGTATGTAGAATCTAATGAAGAATTACGTGCACATTCAGGCACTCTGTGTGGGATACCACCCACTCCAAGGCCAACTGTGGAAGGCAGAACTCAAGCGCATATTTAGGGAATTCTGCCACTGATTTTTTTAACTAGTACATATGTAAATGTGTCCCTCCCCATCAATACCACACACGTGCACACACACATGACTCAGTTCAGATGGTTAACTTCCCCCAGGGAAGTATACTTGGATGGCTACATACCTCTTTTAGCCTTAATCCCAACACCAAGCAAACATAAAATCCTTTCTAATTCACAAGAAAAGGATGTTCTTAATTAGGTTGACCTGGAGCTTGGACCACAGAGGAAATGAAGAAAAAGTTCTTTGGCAAGAACAAGGTGGCCAGTGTTTGAGAAGTCTGGAACTTGTATTCTGGCTCTGCTGCTTAATAACTGGGTGAGTGGGGATATGTCCTCACATTTCTGAGCCTCTTCTGTGCAACATCAGACAATTAGATGCTACATTTCTAGACACTAGAGTGCTACAGCATCAGCAAAGCACCAGCCATTCACTTCTCAAAGCATCCATGGAGAGGTCTGAGCTTCAGGGAGTGGAGCTGCAGAGGATGATTCAACTTCCTCTTCCCCCTCCCCCTTTCACCCTCTCCTCCTCCCCCTCTTCTCCTCTCTTTCTGCTCCTCCTCCATAAAGAAAGGGTCCATCCTCAGTTAAAACATCAAATTTCTCCCTTTCTGTGACCTGGGCCAAGTTCACCATGAAAACAACTTTGCCAATACAAACATTCCTGCAGAAGGAAATTTTCATTTCTTTTCTTTTCAAAGAAGAGCAAGCAGGAGATCAACAGTTGGTGTCTCTCAGAAGATGAAAGAAAGTGGTTCTGTATTTGCAACTGATGCCATCTCCCCCCCACCCAGAATCACAGTGATGTCTTAATCTCTGATCTGGTGACATGACGTGGTTCCAGTTCCTCATCTCAAAATGGCAGGTTACTCAGCGAGACAGAGGGAGAACAGCAGATGGATGTGACAGTAAATTCTGCTATGTACCCACAGACACTTCTAAGACATTAAAAGTTGTGCCCACATTTCCTACTCCCACAGCAAAACCTGTGAAAAGATCCTGATGTCGATTTGAGGAGTGTGTGGGATCTTGCCCTCTCTTTTCACCACAAGCCCCTTGTGCTGGTCACGCCAGGCACAGCTTAAATTGACCTCTCTGGTTGTGAGAAAAGTGAGGCAAGAAGAGACTAAGACTGTAACAGGTCTATTTTATCTGCTTAAAAGGAACACCAGTTCTGGAGGCTGAGGAAAGGATTCGAGCTTTGTTCTGTGACTTACGAGCAATGACAGGAAAGGGACGCCTTGGCACCCCCGCAGCTGAAATGGGAGGGACACTGAAAAGAGCCCGGAGGAGTTATTCTGAAGACCCACTTAGACCCATCCTGGGGCCACTCTCCTCCCCCTCATTCTACTCTCAACACCGTGCAGCTCAGCAGCTTCCAGGGCGACCAGCTTTTTCTGGCCTCGGCTAGGCATCTTTGCACAGGCTGTTCCCTCTGGAACACTTTCCCCCAGCTCCTCCCCTCCTTAGTGGCTCCTTTTCATCCTTCAGGCTTCAGCTGATGTTCACCTATTCTGAGAGGTCTTCCCTTTCTAGAGCAGAGCCTGTGTCCATTTGTCTTTACCACAGCTTTCTGCTTATCTTTTTTTCCCCAGAGCACTTTTCAAAATCTGTGATTAGTTTTTTCACCTGTGTATGGATGTCTCCCTACAATGGAATATAAGTAAGCTGCAATCTGATCTCTGCATGCTGTGTCCTCATCAGCGAGTGCAATGCCAGCTGCTTAGGCATTTAATAAATATGTACTGAATGAATGAATGTGTTAGAAAATACTTGGGAACTATAAAGTCCCATGTACATACAAGAGACATTCTATATACATATATGTAAGTATATGTATATTTATACACACATACCATATGGAAAGTGAAATCATAGACTCTTTCTGATGATACTGGAAAATTGCCCCATATACCATCTCACCCAGTGGTCTCTACACCCCACAGCTAATGCACAGGAGGAAAACACTTGGCATGGACCCCAGACTGAAAAGATATCAGTCATTGTGACTGTCAGACACAAAAACTGAAAACGCAATCAAGGCTGTTTGTTATTAACTTTTTGACTTGATGGATTCTTTTCTGTAATCTCAAGACAGCATTGCCATGCTGCTCTCAGAGCCTCCAATAACTTTTTTTAGTGTTCTGTTACTTCTTTTTCATTCTAATTTATTTTTGAGATACAACTGACATACATTGTGTAAGAGTCAGGTGTGCAACATGTCGATTTGATTTTATATATCGCAATATGATTACCAGTGATTACCACAGCAGCATTAACTAAACACCTCTATCACCCAATAATGTTCAGAAGGAATGGGGCAGGTAATTTTTACCAATCTGCAAGGTTTCATTATAACCCAATTAGATCATTTAGAGGAACATTTACATAATCTTAGGACACTATATTCTTTATAAACCTGTCATTATGAGAAATGTCAAACACAGAAAAGAGAAAGGATATTGTAATGAACTGCTATGTACAGCACCCAATTTCAACCTTAATTTTTGATTCATGACCAATTTTGTTTCGTCCATATTCTTACCAATGTCACTCTTTCCCTGGATTATTCTGACGCAAACCTCC
This sequence comes from Trachops cirrhosus, assembly GCA_028533065.1. Classification (NCBI taxonomy): domain Eukaryota; kingdom Metazoa; phylum Chordata; class Mammalia; order Chiroptera; family Phyllostomidae; genus Trachops; species Trachops cirrhosus. Next base: position 94,299,292 of record CM052540.1, read on the forward strand.
AAACATCATGTCAATTCACGCATAAATATTGTGGTATGTATCTTTAAAAGTCAAGGACTCTCTTTTTAAAATATCACCATAAGACCATCATCACAACTCAAAATTATTTTTTAAATCTTTAGTGTTATCAAGTGCCTGGTCTGTATTCACCTTTCCCTGATTGTCCTATATACTTTTCTTTCCAACATTTTATGTCTTTGAGTTAGAATACTCAAATAAGGTCCATATATTATGATTGGTTAATATAACTCTTAAGTCTCTTTTAACATACAGGTTTCCCTTCCACCTTTTTATTTATTTACCTATTTATTCATTTTAATCCTTTCCTGAGGATATGCTTAGAGAAGAATGGAGAGAGAGAGAGAGAGAGAGAGAGAGAGAGAGAGAGAGACATTGATGTGAGACAGAAACATTGATTGGTTGCCTCCAGCATGCATGCTGACATGGGATTGAAACTGCCCTTACCAGGAATCAAACTGCAACCTTTTGGTGTACGGAATGATGCTCCAACCAACTGAGCTACGCGGCCAGAGCCCCTTCCACCTTTTTTAAAAATTTCATTGCATTATTGGTTAAAAACCTGGGTCTTTCGTCTCAGTTTTCCACAGTCTGGATTGTGCAACATGAGACAACTGGATTCCCATGATGTCATTAATCAGATTTATACTCTTCCCATATTTGTTGAGAACTGGTAGCTTAATCTAAAGGTTTGATCAGATGCAGATTTTAATTCTTTTCCCCAAACTATTTCATAGGTGGCATGTACTTCCTTTAGGAAAAAAATTTCTAGTTGTCTCTTTTTGTAACATTAACGGGCATTTATGGTCATTGCCTAGATTCTTTAATACATTAGTTTGCAAGGCAGTGGTATTCTAATTCTACTACTCCTTCTTCATTTATTACCTGGACCAAGGCAAAAAAGATAAACTTTCATTAACTATTTGGTTAACCCGATGGATAGTTTATATTTATAAGAAAGGCAGGACAAATATTGATTCTTTCCCCTTAGCATAGAGTTTTCAAATGAGGAGTTGGTTTTTTAGCATCTGCCAAAAGTTCCCAGTGAATTATCTTTTAAAATATTTCATTGTAAACTCATGAATGTGTTATTATAAACTCATGGATTTTGTGTGTTTCAATTTCTTGCAATTAGCATCCTTATTGATATGCGAACAGTGGGGACTTCAGTTTGCCTTCTGAGTTCTTTTGACCTGTTGTTCTTGGTAACGTCTCTGCTCTCTTCTATGAAAAGGTGCTGTAGCAACGATGAGCCTCTCACCTTAGAAATAGCCGCTTTTCCAAAGGTTTCTGTCTGTGGAAAATAGTGTATAAAAACCAAAAATCTGAGTGCTAGCGGTGCTTATTGTTACTGGGTTGGTTACTGTTTTAGAGTATTTGTATTTTAAGTGATTTTGAAGAATGAGCAGATACAGGTGAAGCTCTGAAACCTAGCAGAAGTTACCCTTTTATAGGAGATCATTACATTTATAGTTACAAAGTAGTGTCTAATATAGTCATTCAGATTTCTACTTTGCCTTCTTTTTTTTTTATCATGATAACTTTGTAGGGGATTCAACCATGATCCTTTAATGTTCTTTTTTGAGTGAATCTAGTTGTCCTAGACTTTCAGGAGGAAGAGGTGGGCCAAGATAGCTTCTCTCTCTCATGGCTTTACAGTTCCCTGTTCTGTTTTTACATAAAGTGATTAAAAATATGGTCTCTAATTTTTTTGAGCACTTCCTCTTCTATTGCTCTCATCCGCATCCATCTGGACTACTTCCATCATTTCCCCTGTTCTCTGTGTCCTGCCTACTGCAGTTTCTGCTTCTAGCTTTTCTCTTGCAGTACAGGGCTTTGTCCTGGAAGAAAACTCAGTTCTGTCCATTCTGAGTGTTCATAGGGTCACACCAGTACCCTCCTCGGCCCTTCCTGCAGGCCCCTTACACTCATTCTTAACTAAAGCCAGCAAGACCCCCTTAGTTTCTGCCGTCATCCTTCAAATGGTCCGCCTAGCTTTCCAGGAGGACTCGATGATTGTTTTGGACTTCTCAAACTGTCAGGGTCATCAGAAGTAACTCTTTTCCTCTACTTTCTCACACACAGTTTCCAATGCCACATGGGAATTGTAGCTTCTGGTGGTTTTATCCACACACTCATTTGGAGGGTTGATGGGCACATCCTGTCTCACAATTCCTTTGTAGATACTACCTAGGAGGTGTGTTTGTTTGTTTTATTACCTTTGCTGTTCTGTCTTTTTATTGAGGTGTGGATTCAAAGATGTTCAAAAGCTCAGCTGCTACTACATTCCAGATTTCCCTGGTAAGCTTATTGTTTTTTCTTTTCCTTTCTTTTCTTTTTTTCAGCAAAAGTTATCACCTTTACTTTTAAATGAAAAATAAATAAACTGAGCTAGTATGAGCAACAGATGCACAAGAAATCACAAACCACTACAAAGGAGATTTTAAAATTCTTTGAGGCAATTCAGAGGAGAAAACACTTCAATTTTCAAGCCCTGTATATTGGAGGGGAAAGTTCTGTCAAAATCTAGGTGTTCTAACAACTACTTTCCAATCTCTAATTTATAGAGGACCACTTTCCCTTGCCTTTTTATTCTATGCAGAAACGGCCAACTTCAAAGATTGATGAAATCTGAGCTGATAAGCTTATTCTTGATGTGACACTTTTTCAGCTACAAATGCACGTACCAGTATGCGCTTCTTGAATACACACTCACATATGTGCACACACACACTCTCTCTCTCTCAAGAGTAACTTGACTCTCTGAGGCTCTGCCAGAAACTAAACTATTAACAAATGTTTCCTGATTTTTCCACTCTGACTATGTTCCTCAGTTCACTTTGGCCCAAACCTAGGGAGATCAGTTCCCTTACCATCAGTAAGAACAAACCAAATGGTGTTATCACAACATCCAACAATGGGGCCAAATGATTTTTATGTTCATTTCTATATGGTTCTCTGTATGGTATGAAAAGAAATTTCAATTTATCCTCCTGGTTCCTATCTGCCTTCATCATTAGGAAGTAGTGTTTATTAGCCAACATTTTAAAAGGGAAATACAATGGAGTGAGGCTGTCCCCTGACCAAAACCATATGCAGTCTCACTCATCTTGATTCCAGTAAGGGGAGGGTTCTTGATCATCTGGCTGGGGAACAAGATCAAAGGAAAACAGAAGCATCCGTCTTCCTCTGGAAACAGAAACCATCAGCACCACTGTCTCTTCTGCCTGGATGTCAAGATATACTGATAAGCCAGGAAATCCACCAATAAAAAGGAATTCTACAACCAAGAGAAAAGTATTTAGGAAGAGGTTGGATTAATAACATCGGTAATGTTTAAACTATGGCATTAGGTGAGTAAAAGCAGTACACAAAATAAATCTACAAGATGATCTTAAAAGATACACATAAAAAACCCTACCAAAATGTTACAATAGTGATGGGACAACAAGTGACTTTTTCTGTTATATTTTATAGTATTTTCATGCATTTATTATAACTGAAAGGCTTTTAAAGGAACAAAATATGCTAATATTGCCAATGTTTTGTTCACCCTTCAAAATCTAGATGTCACTTTCCCTGTTCCATAAACCCTATAAGCTCACTTAGGGACTGTCCATCCTTCAGACATTTATAGTGTTAATGGCAGTAAGTCAATAATTTGGTGGGCATCAGAATCACTCAGATGAGTTATTAAAAGGCATATGCCTGAGTTCCACTCTAGCCCCACTGAATCATAATCTCTGAATATGGTGCTCAGGAATCTATACTTTGAACCACATACCTAGTGTTATTAATGCAGTTATTCCCTGTACCCTACTTTGAAACACTATATTAGGGACTTGACTTTTCACTGGGCACATAGATTGATACTTTCTGTTAATGGCTGTTTGTTACTGTAGAGCATGTGTAATGCTTGCAACCAGGTTACTAATTATGGATAAATAGCCACGACTTGTCCCAGAGCCCTCAAAAATTATTCTGAGCAATAAAGACAACCCAAAGACATGCTACCTCTTCCTTTTTAAAAACATTCATTATGGAGTTGCACAGCAAAACCTATTCACTTCCATCTATAATTCAGACACTAAGGGAAAATAAAAAGCATATAGAATAATGTGGTTTTCTTAGTATGCCATTGGGCACACGTGTGGAATTCCACCAATCCACAAAGAAGGGCTACTTAATGACTGTACTTGATGCCCTGTGCAAATGCAGCAAAATAAACAAGGGCATATGAATGTAAGTAAATATGTCCATACATATTTAAAAAGTGGCATATTCAAAATATCTAGTCACCTCTGCCTTGTGCTAAGCAGATAAAATAAAACCAATGACACCAAATAGAAGTACATTATTAGACATTCAACTTATATACATTTATCATACATAAAAGCAAAGAGAGAAGTTGTCATTCATATGAGATCTATTTACTTTCATTAGTCCAGTACAGAGGTAATGGTCTTCGATAGTTCTAGAAGAATCAAGATGAACTCAGATCCAGGTTTGGATAGAAAGGGGAAAAGTCTCACACATGCAACCAATTTAATCAATATCAAGAAGTTGCTCTACAAAAAGTCAGTCTTTCCAGATTGGGGGCAGGGTTGTTTCTACCGAAGAGATGAGTCCAAAAGGTATATGACAAATAATTCAACCCATCCAGCACTGTATTAAATGGTTCACTTGGGTTGTGTCTAATCCTTACAGCAACCATTTTGCAAACAAGATATCTGAGACTTGTAAGAAATAAACTGAAGATTGTAACCCTGGCATCTCTGCCTCTAAAATCCATATGGTTTCTACTACACCAACATATCACCTATCAGAGGCAGTGGGAAAATACCAGGTCCAAAGAACAATATGGACCTAAGTCATGCCTGATATCAGGGGCAGGAATCAATGGTGAAGGGAAGGAAACACTAAAATGTTCTGGGATTGTGCCTCTCCTGGATGCTGAAAGAGCCCCCCATCATTATATATGTGTACCTGCAGGTATGAAATATCTTATAGACATGCATTTTTAGAAAAGTTTTAGTTCATAAAATAATGGACAAATCATTACACAACACTACTCAATTTTTTACAATTTGAATACATCAAAGTAACTGCTTCCCAAATCAAGACACAGAGTATCACCAGAAATCTCCCTCCAGCTTCTTTCAAGTCTATTTCCCCCAATAGTTATCAGGTCATCTCTGTCTCTCTGTTTCTCTCTCTCTATCTCTGTCTCTCTCCCTAAATCCCCCTCACACATACACGCACACAGAGAGAGTTTTAACAAGGACAAAGAATATCTAAAGAGCACCTTCTATATATCAGGCACTGTGATAGGTGCCTTAATCTTCAGTTTATTTCTTTATCACAATAACCCTCCAAAGAAGCCATTATTATCTCCATTATTAGGAGGAAGGAATTAAAGCTCAAAGATGTCATATAACTTCCCCAGTTTGATACAGCTAAAAATAAATCAAGGCATGATTTAATCTCAAATCAGACTAACTCACAGCCCATGTTCTTTCCACAACACCAGAGAGCCCCCAGTTCTCTCATTTTTGATGGAATGTAGCCCCAGATCCTGAAGAACACAGTGTTGTCAATCAGAAGATGAGAAGGAAGAAGAGTATAATCAATATACCTACCTAGCTAACAGACTCAATCCTATAGCTAACCCTTATTTTCCCCTTAATCAATGTTGAAACCTTAATATGTTGGTTCATTTCTCTGCCTTAATAAAGAGATAAAATTTTGATGTGTTGAATCTTGAAGACTCTGGCAGGGGTTTAGTACTGTCACTCTGAACATGAATAATCTCTGCCTAGGGATCAAAAATATAAGGTTGAAGTACAAATGAATGCTGACCCCAGCTTCTGCCTAGAAATAGAGTTCTGACCACGTTCTTAATACTGGTGTTTCTTCCACCTGTTTTTATTTCATAAAGGTTAAGTGTAGGAGAAATTTGGCTAGCAGACCTTGTAGGGTAGGGTTTGAACAGTACAGTTCTTTTCTTTTTTTTTGTAACAAATGACCTGTTATTTGTAAGATGTCCATGTTCTCATTAAAAAGGAAATGGAAAAAAGCAAATGCCTGGCATTTCTTAATGAGGCACTCCACTCAGCACATTACAGGAGTTATCAGATTTAATGTTCCCAACAATCTGATATTAGGTACTGTTGAGTCCATTTACAGATTAGGTACTATTGAGTCCATACAGGAAAACAGAGAGGAAATGATGTCCCCACAGTAGAGAAACAACTGAATCTTGGTCATCTGGATATCCAAAGGAAAATCATGACAGTTACCAAAAGACAGAAGAATGAATTTTAAGGAGACAAATATAGTGTCCACTACAATGGCCTTTGGGAACAGATTGAACTTCTTCTGGCTCTAAAGTCTAGTTCTGAATTATTAAAATGGTCTGATTGGCAAAATAAATGATGTAACTTCAAGTTACAATCATGGTTCTTAACATGAAGGCTTCTCAGATGATCAGATAGCTTATAGAGAAAGGTGAAAGAAGTTGAAAAGGGGATTTATGTGTCTAGAAGCTCTCAGAGCTGAAGTTCCCATGTGAAGATGGAACAGGGAAGAGATATTCTATTTATTCAGCCAGTTGACTACAAACTGCTTGTGCAATAGTTCTTGGTGCCATCAAAGGTAAGAAACAGGTCAATATATATCTCAGTTCCTGAAGTTAGGAAGAAGATATCTCTTCCAAAAATAATCTGCCCTCCTTTAGTTCCTTCAACCAGAGGTAAAGAACAGACAAAACTAACATTTATTGTGAATCATGTGTAACTATTTGCTGAATATGCAGATTGTACATTGCCCTTAATTTCACACAGAGATTACCCTTGCATCAACCAGAGCTAATAAATCAGGACAAAGAGGAATCAAAGCAGCCATGGAGAGTGCAGTTCATAGGGAAATGTTGACACCAGACAAACCTGAGACAAAGGAGTAACACTTGACTAAGTAAGCAATAGTATATAACAGGAAGTACAATGAAAGCCAGACCCAGGTCCCAATTTATCTCCTTTTTATCTTGCTTTCAACTTACATTTTCCTTCAATAAGTGGTGATAACTAAACTCATATCTTAAAAAAAGATATTTTTCATAAGAGTTGAGACCGTTCCATTTTGAATCTCTCCTATGCATGGGATGTTTCTCCATCTTGCATTACAGGTGGGGAAATAAAGACACAGAGTAATTCTGGGTGATGTCATGTCCCCAAGGGCACTAAAAAACTCTTGTCAAATGGAGAAGTAAGGCCAGAACCTAAACCAGCCCTAAGTCCAACCCCCACCTGGTAAAGACCTAGGCTCCAAGTCCACAGAGACAAGAGGTCTCAGGGTACATCATGAGTCAGTATACAGATGGCTCATGGAAGGAAGAGGACGCAGTCCTTGTTCTCATACTGTCCCAGATTTCAGAGGCATCACTGCAATGTCCTGGTGTTCCATTGCACTATCACTTCTGCTCAGTGGCAAAGAGTAGTTTTCTATCTTACAGAAATTGCAGATGGATACTTATTCTTGAACATCCTAGAGCAAGGGAAAAGAAATTCATCACATGGAATATTGTTCTGCATGCCATAATCTCACATCTTTGGCACAAATGCTCAGTGGTAAAGGCAATGCTGTGAAACAACCCTGTTCCCACTTAAAAAAACAAAATGAAAACATGAGATCTTCAATTGCAAGGTTTGTTTTTCCAATTTCCAAGGCAAACTGCTGAAGAGAGCCTTGCACTTGTCAAAATACAAAACCCATTTATCAGTGCCTGGATAGTTTCCTTCACTTATTTGAAGAGGTGACTTGGGTTACCCAACTCAGATTGCCTGGGCCCAGGCCTTGTATCTCCTTCCTCCCAAGACAATAAAGCAAAATGTCATTGTTCAGGGAACTGCAGAGCCTTGCACATCCCCAGGCAAGAGGTGAAATGAGAGAGGCTCAGCAACGGGATTCAATCAATTAGAAAGAAAACATTCCCTTAACTAAGTTCTGCCCCAAGGATTGACTTCCCAAGATGCTAACCTTTGCATGTCAATGGAACAGGGAGACTGAAGAGTTGATTCACTATTCTAAATGCAGGTGTAAGATGAGGGAAACTATTGATTTCTATCAAAATAGACAAAGAGCAAATAGAAGACCATGGACAGGGAAGGATATGAATACAAATGGAAACCACCAGGTATAACACTGAGAATTTCTGGACTAAGTTTCAAGCCAAGGGCACTTATATCACCAGAGCATGAAAAAATATTAAGCAAAATTCTACGTTCAACCAACATCTCCATGTCATTGGGTTTCCTTTATCCTGGAAGTGTGTCTTTTGTCTACAGTTGCTGTGGTAATGAAGGTGTTCTTAGACAGCATCTTGATGACAATAAATAAGCAAATCATCTAATTTCAGCTAGTTATAAGGGTTAAGGGGCAAATAAATGCAAGCTAATGTCACAGGGGAAGGGGCCCTTTTGGAGAATGGTCAAGGAGTACCTGTGCCCTAAAGGTCCAGGGATGGGCTTCGGGGAGCTGAGAAATCCCCTGGAATCAGAGGGAATGAAAACTCTTACACGTCTGTGCATGTTCCTGTGAAGAGAGTCCTTGGCTTTCATCAGATTTTCCACAGTGCCTTTCACCCCTATAAAAGGTTAGAAATAACTGCAGAAGGGAAGCATTTTAGAAGGCCACTTGAGGACCCAATGACAAGAAAAAACCAGGCATGTGAGGATGAGGGGCGAGTTGGGGAAAGGACAAGGGAAAGTAAGACTAAACTGATCTGGGTGACAAAGAGTTGGTCAAGAGAATTTGTGGAAACTAAGAGAGGAGAGATTCTTAAGTAGGTCCACGAAGGGGATAGAGGAGGAAATAGGATTTTCAAAAGGTTTCCTAGGGGTTCAACCCCTCAGGATGTGCCATAAAACAAACATTTTTGTTGTTGTTGTTGTTTTGGCTAAGATACCATGAGGTGGTCTACTCTTTCAGGCCACACTGGCACAGATTCAAGGTCAAGGCCCGGATACGGGTGAGGGAGTGGAAGAGGAGTTCCAACCAGTCTGACTCATGCTCGGAATGAAATCTCCTCAAATTTAAGGTCCTGGTCATCTAATAAGACCACCCACCTCCTAGTCTCCTCCCCACTCGACACACACACACACACACACACACACACACACACACACACACAATGTGTACTGTGCTTCTAATGTTAATGATTCTTCACACTACATTCTCCCATGTCCTCACTCACTTTTCTTTGAGTGTTTCCCCCAATCCTATATTCTCAGAATATTTTTTTCAATGTAAGGAGGAAATGGTCCCTATGAACCTAGTTTCCACTTAAGGAGGGATAATGAAGTAGTGCTTATAGGATCCATGTGGCACCTTCAGGGGGGGATAAGATGTAATGGGGGAGGGGTTTCTAGTGAGGCAGAGAAATCAAGAAATAAGAATTGGAAGTACATTGAACAAGAGTGACCAAAGAGGTAAAATAGCAGATAAAGGAGAAAATGGAATGGGGGTCAAAGATAGAATAAAGAGTAAGGAGAAGAGAAGGAGAGAAGAGAACAGAAGGCAATAAAAAGAGAAAGGAGGATTTGGAAAGAAAATAAAGTTAAAAGAGAAACAAGTGTAGAAATAAAGCAATCAGAGGGTGGAAGACAAGGGTGCCAGAAAGGGAAGAAGCAAGACAGTCAAATAAATAACAATTACATAAGGTGGAAGGTCATCTCCAACAATTACATCCAACTGTGTGTCATTATTTGCTTCTTTCTGTCTCAACAATTCAGCTGCAGAAGATGCTGACCTCAGTCTCTCCCACTCCCTCTGTTCCCCAAAACAGCGATTCTCTGAGACTTGGGTGCTCATAGAAATTGAGTTCAGCTAAATGCAAACTGAACCCCAGAAGACCTGCTTATACCTGTTACTATAGTCATTAAGAGAGAAAATTAACTGCCTGAGGCCAGAGGGCAGAAATCCAACTAGACATCTCCTCCCAAGTGATCTGTCTCTGAGTGGGTTGTAGTGGGCACACCTGTAAGTAATATTCCAAATGCATTTGTCTGCACAGAGTTTCCTTGTCAGGATTTATAAGCACGTGTACATAATTGTTGTGATTGCTGTAAAATATCTGTCTACCCAATACACTATAAGCTCCATCCATGGGAATAGGCCATGCCCATTGTTTTAACTCCTTAGTATTTGGTGCATATTACTGTATTTTTCAGACTATAAGACACACTTCCCCCCCTAAATTTGGGAGGAATAATGGTTGTTAATGTTGTTGTTGAGTTCTGTTTATATTTACATTGGTGAAATATTATGTTATTTATGTTGTTAAATATTTTACCATATTTTTTGCTTCAAAATTTTTTTCCTATTTTCCTCCCCTAAAACCTAGGTGTGTCTTATGGTCCAAAGACACATAACTACTCATTAAATAAAATAATTGTGAAGAATGGGTAGATGAATTGAGGTGGTGATCCCAAACCAGAACTCACAGTTCTTAAGAAACCAGAATGAAAGAAACGCCACTCATTTTTCTGGTCTGATTTCTCTACCAGGTTTTTTTAAAAACCATATAATTATTCCTCACACCTATGAAGTTTCAAAAAGAAGATACCAATCTTAACACAATTCTTCAAGCTATACCAGTCCACTCTTTTAAACAAATCACAATTGTTTTTTTTATTACCCCATCCCCAAAATTTATCATCCTGACAACACAGAAAAGACAACCTGATTAAGCTTAGAACTCTCTAAAATCAAAACATTGATTGCCCAGTAAGATTCAAAACTATAGCTTCACCCTGAATTGGCTTCTAGAATTCCTAACCACGGAAGAAACCAATAATCCCAAGCATTCAATATGCTATGATTAAAGTCAGTTAATCACACGGGGGAGAATGCTGAGCCTAAAAGCTCTCATTGTTCAGCTCTCCCCACTCATGCTATTTCACTCCAAAGGGCAGAGTAATGGTGTGATGACTGGTTTCACCCAAATTCCACCCCAGGGCATCTCTGCCTCTCTGTGGATTCCCTCTGTGCATTTTTCTTGGTATTATTAGTCTCTTTCTCTTTGTACTTCACTCCTTTCCTTGTTTTCTTTTAATTTGATTAATTCATATGTACACATTCAAAATATCAATATATTCCCCTTTGGCAAATTCAAAATTGAGAGACAAAGCTAAAGTCCTTTTGACCACCGCCCCTAATACCCAGTCATCCCCACAGCAACCACTGTTATAATGGGTTTGTCGTGCTACTATCCAAATTTCAGCCTGTGCACATATGTGCCATATTTATACAGAGAATTATATGACCCCATTTCAAAACCATTTACACAAAGAATAGGATACACTTTTGGTTCTATAATGTGCTTTTTTCACCCAAAACAATGTCTTAGAAACCTTTTTCTGTCAGTATAAGACTATTTCATTCTAACACATTCTTTCTTCCCATGGTACACACATGCCATAGGTTAGCCATGACCTGAAATCAATATTTAGCCATGTCTAGTTGTTGTTATTGCCACTGCCACATGCTACAACATGGGTAAACTGCAAAAACATTGTGCTAAGGGAAAGAAGCCAGACACAATATTGTACGATTCCATTTATGTGAAACGTCCAGAATGGGTAAATCCATACAGACAGAATCAGATTGGTGGTTGCTAGTTCTGGTGGGAGGGAATGTGGGATGACTACTTAATGGGCAGGGGGTTTCCATTTGGGGTGATAAAAAAGTTCTGGAACTAGATAGCAGTGATGGTTGCACAAAACTGTGACTGCACTCAATGCCACTGATTTGTACACTTTAAAATGGTTAAAATAGTAAACTTTACATTATGGATATTTTGTTAAAATAAAACAAATGTAGATCTGCTGGATCACAGAGTAGATGCTCTTATAATTGTATTAATACTTGGCAAATTGTCCTGTAAAATCTTACTCCTTTTCTCTCTGTTGGTATTATTGTATATATCTGTTCTGGGTATCCTTCCCAATTTGTTTCATACCTGACTCTCCCTCACCTTCTCCCTCCCTCTTTTCCCTTCTTCCTCTCTCCCTTGCTCCCTTCGAGGCTCCTCAATGCTCTATTTCCTTTTCAGGAGAGTGTGGAACTCCTTCTGACCTTCTTCTCCAAGTCTGTGATTGATTCTGATGATAGTCATAAATATTTCCTCCACCCTTTAAAAAATCACTCAGTGTATCAATTCCAACCACAAGCAAGGCCTTCCCCTTCCTGCTGCTCATGGCCAGCTTCCTGGACGGCTAGTTCAGGAACATAAACATGCTGCAGGGAGGGGGCAGCATAGCATGTGTGAAATCCTTTTCCCTGTAGCCAGATGAAAGCCAGTAGAAGTGCTGCATGACTAGCACAACCAAAGTTAAGTTAGAAGTTCCAGTGTATCACAATTTCTATTACATGAACAAGTATTCCCCTCAGAAGAGCACAGAACTCTACCCTTAAGGCAGCTTCCCAGGCACCAGAGAGGACATCTTTATGTCTAAGACTTCCCAGCTATGCTAGGGAGGTAGAGGAGGGCAGTGATAAAGGGCCCAGGTTCTGGTATCAGACTGCCTGGGTTCCAATCCTGATTAACTGCTTAACTAATGTAGCAACCCTAGACATATTAACTGCCATCTCTGAGCAGTATTTTGTAATCTTTATAATGTAAGATTGATAAGATCAAGCAAGAATGTAGGCAAAACATTCAGCACAGATGCTGTTACATGGTGTATTAGATTCTATTTGCTGCTGTAACAAATTACAAGCTTTGTGTCTTAAAATGGGCTCCTCTAGGCTAAAATCTAGTGTCTGCAGGACTATGTTTCCCTGGATGCTCTAAGTGGAATCCATTTCCTTGATTTTTTCCAGCTTCTAGGATTTACTACATTTTTGGGGTCCCCCTCCCAGCAATCTCATTACTCTGACCTCTGCTTCTTCTGCTTCTATGGTCACATTTCCTCCTCTGGCTCTGACTTCCAACCCTCTTTCTTTCACTTGTAAGGATCCTTGTACCCTGTCTAGTGTAGCTCATTGGATTGGGTATTATCCCTTGGAACAAGAGGTCACCAGTTCAATTCCCGGTCAGGGCACAAACCTGGGTTGTGGGCCAAGTCCCTGGTTGGGGCATGCAAGGGGCAACCAATATCAATGTTTCTCTCACACATCAATGTTTCTCTCCCTCTCTTTCTCTCTCCCTGCCCCTCTCTCTCTAAAAATACATAAATAAAATCTTTAAAAAAATAATTTTTTAAAAGAACCCTTGTAGTTATATTAAGCACACCAAAATAATCCAGGATAATCTCCTCATCTCAAAATCCTTAACATAATCATATCTTCAAAGTCTCTTTGGACCTGTAAGGTAACATATAGACAGATTTGGAGAATCAGGACATGGACATCTTTGAGAAGCCATTATTGTTCATATCCCACATGGCGAGACTCATATATTTGCTGCTGCTGCTTCTGTGTTACTCCTACTACTACACAGAAAGGAAACTTCTTGTCCCCCTAAAAGGAAAGTAAGAAGCATTCATGGCTCAACTCTCAAGAGAAAAGGTAAAAATTCAATATCCTTCCTTATGGAAATGCCTCCAAAATTACTTAACGCAACATCTCTTTTCTTTCCCACCAATGGGCCACTTGTATAACGTACTAAGCACTGAATAATGTCCTAAAGTACTATTAAGTGGTCCTAAAGTTCTCAAAGATACTTTGGCATGAAACGGAAGAGAGAAGTATTCTGGGTACCTGGGCTTATCTGAACTGTACTGATTTATCGTGTTAAGAAGGAGAAAGGCAAAGATTCTTCTGCATTATACTTCATGCTACTTTTGTTTTAAACAGCATCTCATGAGCCCATTTTTCCTTTTTCTCCTTTTTCTTTTCCTTAACTGCTGTCCTCCCTCATTTCCTTGTCTCTCGTTCTCCAGAAACTGATGCAATACTTGGGTCTTCAGCTTTTCATCCCCATTGCTTTGGTGCTTTTCTTGGTTGTAATGCAAACACAGACTTTACCAAAAAACTCTAGATTCCAGCTGGCCCCAGGAAATCTGTTCTATCACTGGCTTCAGGATTATTTTGAGTTGATGAGCCAATGATGTCATGAAGATTTTGTTCTTTCCAACTTTCCATTCTGTATTCAATGTGTTAAAACCATCCTATGGAAACAGATGGATCCTGCTAGCCATTCCAGGAGGCACATGCACGCTCCTGCATGTCCTAAATAATAAGAAGGTCTCTTTCAAAAGTTCACAGAAGCCCCTAACCAAATTTCCCCCAATCCCATTGTTCTTAACTGTGACTCATGTTAATGAACTCATTGAGATTTTGTGTGAGTCAAAGAGAACCCACTTGTGAATCAGATTTGTCCAATGGGCCCACCATTTTGTGGCCTCTATGAGAAAGGCGATGTCTCTATAAGGCACCACATGGACTTTTATTTCTGTCAAAATTCATCAACATTTTATAAAATAAAATAAACTGTTAAGCATTAACTATTAGAAATATCTGGCATATTGCCACCGAATGAGTATGTGACTGCAATGACTGACAGCTGTGGACATTAGAACCCAAACTAGCCCCAGGTGCATGTTTTAAGGGAAAAGAGTATAAAACAGTAAGTGTAAAATTAGAACCACATTTCTTGAAAGCCTCCATTGTCTTTCTATACAAGGTTTAATCTTCCATCCATTTTCGAGGTTGCCAGTCCAGAAGTAGAGAAGAAACAGAAATCCTGGATTCTAATTGCAATGGTGGAAGCATGGACTGGTCAATAGAAGAGTGAAAAAAAGAAGAAAATCCATGTGGAAGATGTTGAAGGTAATAATTAGCACAGAGGGATTTCAGGTAGGAAATGTATCACATAGAAAAAGGAAAGGATGTCTTGATTAGCTAGCAGAAATTAAAGAACAAAGTTCAATAAATTCAGGAAAAATCGTATAGACCTCCTAAAACATTAATAGAAGAGACAAAATGAACAGGAATGACCATGGAATGGTTTGCATTATTATGGCTATGGAAGACAGGGTAACCAAGAACACAATGGGATTATACCAGGTAGATCTGAGTACTTGGACAAGGCTGGAATCGTACATGTTCCCACTTCTGGTTGCCTTGGCAATGAGACTCCTATTTTATGCTAATGACATCAGAATGAGTAAAACCACATGCAAATAAAGCACACAGTAATTAGAGGCAGAGCCACATGTAGTCTAGATAGTGCCATGTCAGAGGAAAGTCTAGTGAATAGTTTGGGTGGGCTTGTGCAGCAAATGATAAGGTCATAAAAGCAAAGAAATTGAGTTATGAATAAAAGGGATAAATGCTTGAGAAAGTTGAGTTCTACTGACTCGTTTGTTTTCCCACTGATTTTAGCCAAGTCATTATGGATAACAGATTATGTAGTCCCCTATCCGTATTGTTTCATCTTCTCTATTTGTCTATGTCCCTTTTAGGAAGGAATCACGGAGTAGGGAAAGATGATGGTCTACTATCTTAGTTCCTGGTGTATGTTGCCTCATTGTTGCCCATAAAAGGGAATTAAAAGGGGGCTGAAAAATTTTCATGGAGAGGCTTGCCAATACACAAAGAAAGAGGCCAGTTATGGAAAGTATTAATTTTCTATAGCTGCTATAACAAATTACCACAAACTTGATGGCTTAAAACTAACACATTTATTCTCTTACAGTTCTGGATGCCAAAAGTCCTAAATCAGCTGGGTTGAAATCAGGGTGTCAGCAGGGATATACTCTGCTTCATCCATCAAATGCCTTCATCTCTCCTGTTGTAGAATCTCCTCTGTCTTCCCCTTGTAAGAGTATTTGTGATTATATCATTGGGTCTACCTGAATAATTCAGGATAATGTCTCCATCATCTCAAGATCCTTAACTTTATCAATCCACAAAGTCCCTTTGTCATATAAAGTAACATATTCACAAGTCCAGGGATTATGACATGGACACCTTAAGGGGTGATAATCCATCCTACTACCATGGGCCATGAAAGAGTACAAGTGAAGAGGAAAGGTAATTTTAAGAATTGTAACTTAAAGTACATTATAAAATTGATGCCCATTAATATTGTTGGGAAAATACAAGTTAAAATAGAAAAAATTTAATAACTATTAACTGTGTTTGTTTCTTTGAATTTGACAGTTTTGAGACTGAATCACAAGGTGTATAGGCATATTTTTAGGTTATAAGCAACAATTTAAATAATCATTAAAAATTACACCCAGCAACATGCATCAGTTAAAGTAATCACTTCAAGTTGTTACTTCTTTGGCAGCACTTATTTTAAATGAGTATTGATGTGCAAAGTAGCAGGGAAGATTTAGATATCAAAAGCTACTTATATTTTGAGCAAATATAATCTTAAATGTTGATTCCTCACCTGTGCTCTCTCTTTCTCTCTAACATCTGCTGTTTGTATTCACAGGCTTGGGCAATTACACAAATTAACATGGATATATTATTTTTTGTTACTCACATTACCTGCTACTTCTCATTCTGAAGGAAAATAAATGAGAAATTTTAGAATAGAGGTCACAAAACCAAATGCTCCAAGCATGTGACATAAGTTACTGAAATAGTCCAGACAGGTTAAGTGGAGAACTGGAGGGTACATGACTCACTTAGAGAAAGGAGCCACTACTCACCACATACACACAAACACCATGACCACCACCACCACCACATAAACCTTGACTGTTTGAAAAAAATTACTTTTGAAACCATAAATTCTTAAAAGGTAGCTTTTGTGCCCATCTTACAACTTTGGCCAGCATTGACCATTAACTATTTTCCTTTCAGTGAAGATCTATGTACCGCTATAGGTTGTCTTAATAATAACCAACTTTATATGAGAAAAACAAACTCTGCAAATACAGTGTGACCTCCCCCAGTGGTCAAGTTAAGCAAATCAGTCCCAGGAACCTAGGACACCATCCTAACTGCAGCCAGAGAGGTCGTTATCAACATCCTCCTGCTTACAGTCAGGACTTAAACACCTCAGAGAAATAAGCATTCACCCAGATTTTAAAACATCATTTTTTAAAAGGTGATCCCAAAGACCACATCAACACATAAAACATGTGGACAACAAAAGATTTTTCAGACAGTGAGAAGAGCTGTGTACAAGATGAAACAGAACAATGATGTAAAGTGTATTGAGTGGAATCAGTCAAGAAAGACATGCTGCTGCTGAGAAGGCGACATGCATGCTGTGGCTAGAACACACCAACCACGTTAAAGTTAGGAGGCTAACTGTTCTTGGCGGAAGGAAGTAGAAATGCTAAGGTCCTGAGGTAGGAATGAACTCATAGAGTTAATTGGTGGACAGAAGGCTACGATAGCTAGAGCAAAATGGGAGAGGAAGAGAGTGGGATTAAGAGTAAATTGGGGCTGCCCTGCACAAGTGGCTCAGTTGGTTGGAGTGTCATCCCATGCACCAAAAGACTGCAGGTTCAATATCCGGTCAGGGCACATACCTAGGTTGTAGGTTCGATCCCTGGTCAGGGTACATACGGAGCACAACCAATCAATGTTTCTCTCTCACTTCAATGTTTCTCAGGTGAGGATTTTGTTTTAAAAAGAATAAATTGAGACTATTGGCAGGTGCAAAGTAAGAAAATGGGAGGGCTTTAAATTGGAAAGTCTTAAGCAGGGAATGACTTAGTTTTATTTACATTTTTAAAAAGCTTACTCTGGCAAGTTATTCCACTTCTTTGAGCCTCTAATACTCTCTCTAAGATGTGGCTAATATCCTTGTCTCACAGGACTCTCTGGAAAGTTAAACTGGATCTTGGGTAGAAAGCACCTGGCATATAGAAAGCACACTATGAAAATGAGTGAAGTTGAACCAGTTGAGGAGAGGGAAGCAATAACTCTACAGAGAGGAGTAGGGGCTGCAGTGAGTGGAGGAGCCCTGACAGCTCCCACTCCTAAGAGAGATTGTGATTTCACAGCAGTGTCTTCCCTTCCCTGGATTTGATGTCTCATGCCTCAGCTGCAGCTGTGCCCCAACCAGCATCCTATGGTGGCTTCCAACAGGAAAACTAATTTGGTTGTATCGTGCTGAGAAACCCATCTTCTAACACAAACGTAACAGTTAACACACAAAGAATGGACTGCTGGTGACCACAGGGGTTAGCAAGACAGACTTCTCTAGAAGTCTGATCAATGTGCAACTCCCCCCCCCAATTCCTGCTGTTCTGTCCAGCCCAAGAAAGTGGGTGGGTTATTTCTAACGGTATCAACCAAAAGACCAAATACCCAGCCCATGAAAAAGGTGATTCCCCCCTGGGCACACACTGGAACAACTAGGCAATATCTACTCAAAGTAACAACACAACCTCAGACCCACCAATTCTCCTTGTAGAGAACTTCCTATAGGAACTGAAACGCATGGACAAAAAGGTCTGTGCAATGACATTCAGGGCATTTTTGTCTGTAATAGTAAGAGAGTGGGAACAACCAATCTCTTGATTAGCCATCAGAAGGGCCGATACAGGTACATCCTCATCATCAAAACACATTCTATGCAGCTAATTAGGAAATGAAGCCAATTTACATGGGCTGGCAAAGAATTATTTGAAACACAGTGTTGAATGAGAATGGCAAGGTGCAGAGCAGTATACAGTGTTGGCTACCATTTGTGAAAAGAGAGCGGTATAATCGTTTATTGATTAAGAGCCTTTTTAGTGTCAGACCCTGGGGACACAGCTGTAAACAAAACAAAACAAAACATGCCTGGCTCCATGGCAGTTGCAATTTCATGGAGAAAGAAAGATAATACACATGAAAATAGGTCATGTACCAGGTGGTGATTAGATATAACTTCCATATTTATGCTGGAATTTGAAACCATGTGAAATAGCCAATATAAGACTGCTGTGACTTATAAACAAGGTAATTTCATAAGGTCTTATCTAGTACATACACAGACAAAATGATGTAAAAGAAACAGACAGCAGTTCCTCCAGGAAGGGACATTGAGGAGGGGAAATGCTAACTCCACACATGGGCTGATAAATTTTTTTATCTCATGTATGTATTGCTTATTCAGAACAACTATTTTTAAATATATGACATATAGCAGCACAATAGAGTTGGTACCTAGAGAGAGGTAGTAGGTAGATAAAGATGAATTGAGGATTAAGAGCTAAGAGGAGGTAGAATTTTTCTAAACACAAAGCAAGCAGGTGACAGTGACATATTGTAGAAAGGTATGTCCAGCTTGAAACCATAAGTGGCCTTTTATTTGTGATTCAACTCAATCATCAAGGACAGCACAATTCCAAGACACAGATCAGGAGATGCCAGTGATAATGAGGAGAGACCTGGGCAGGGTGAGGTGCAGTGGAATCTGTGCCTCAGCTCATCAGTGCACCTGCCACAGGTGATTCTCATGGGTCTTTCTTACCTGCGCTCAATTCACTGTGCAAGCATGATTGCAAAAGGCCAATCCCATTGTCACACTCAGTGTTCTGAGTGCCTCCTTCCAATGAACAAACCTGCCAACCTGATCTTTCCTGCAGGAAATAAAAACCAGTGCATCATTCTAGCACAAAACAGAAAGGCATCCAGGCAGCTAGGTCACCTGGCCAGCGGCTAACTCAGCAGGGAGAGGTCACGTGGGACAGAGATGAGCAAGAGGCAGAACCAGGTGGGATGACAGCCAAGCACAGACAGACACTGAACCTGAGGTTCCCAAAGATGTAGCCCAGCCTGGAGCAGCCACTTATCTTGGACCAGCACTAAGCCTGGTCCCCTCTGCTCTACAAGTGGGCAGCCAGGCCCAGAGCAGACACTCAGGGCTTTGAACTCCACTTCCTAGCTTTGTGCCCTGGGGCACATTGACAAACAATCTGAGCCTTCATCCTCCAGTCTGTAAAAGGCAGATAAAAACAAGGCCTACCTGGTTAGTATCTTTATTTTTAATATTAATTATCTAGCTCTTCCATTTGGCATGTTTGTCTAGCCTTTTAAATTAATCTGTGTGTTTATGCAAGAATAATCCCTACCCAGCCAAATTCCCACATCCTTATTTTTGTAACTCCTCCAGAACTTTAAAAAATGGAGCTTGTTCCAGAGACAAGAGAGAACTTAGTCTTGAAAGGATTAACAATAGTGCCTACCTCTGAAAATTATTATAACATTAAAGGAGATAATATATACGGAGTATCTAACACAGTTCCTAGCACTTTGTAGGTTTTCAATAAATGAAAACATTATTATCTATCTGTGTATACCATGGATATGCAGCATCAACAAGTGATAACTAACTGAAACAGCAGACTTTAAATTCCAGGCACCTGCCCAGGTAGATGAGGGTCTAGCCTTGTCTCTCTCAGGATGCCATATATTTACACTGCAGTGGTATGTCAGACAGGACTGCCACTTGGTGCAACTGCAGAGGCAGCCTTTATATTGTATTCCATGAGCACAGTCCGCCTCCCCACACAGCACCTGGAGTTGGGCAACATGGCAGCCCTGTGTGCTACAGTTTCAGGTTTGCTGTGTTATCACTGTAGTATTTGCTCCCATAACATCTCACTCCAATTCGTGGCCATCCCACTGTACCCAACCATCAATGGCACACTCTACCTTAGCAACTGTCACCGTACAAGCAACTAGGGAGATACCTACCTGAATCCACTTTTTCTGATTTATGAATTAATTTGAAATTATCAGGAAATATTTGTGCCTCTACTCTGAAGATGTTTCTTAACATTAATTGTAGATAAATGTAAAACTCAATTTTTAAATGCTAAGATTATCTGCCCAGGTATGTAGGCTACATAGAATTCCAGGCTTGGAGGTGAGAGGGAACTTAGAGATGCCCTAAGCTGCCCTTCTTTGTTTGAAGGGGAGAAATCAAAGCTCAGAAAGAAAAATGGAGTCACCGAGTTCATTCAGCTCATTAGCAGCTCTCCTCACCATTCCATATCCCCAATTCACCCTTTAGTACTTAGTAGGATGCTAAGAAGCCTAGAGAATCACCTGGGCCTCAGCTGGAAAAGTCATTTCAAGTAAAAAGGTACTGCTGACTTCAGAATCCAACCCTTCTTCTACTAGTAGTAACATCCTATTTCTTTTTGGGAACCATCACTTCCCAATCACATCGGTCAGGACATCAATCAAGGCACATGCTCTCCCCAGGTTAAGGTGAAACCCAGATCAACCAATAAGACTCATTCTTCCAAGAGTCCACATCTTAAGGGGAAAAATACAAGGTGGGACTGATTCACCCTGACTTATGTGTGCTAAAGTCACTGCCCATCAGAGCCTGCTTCCTAAGACCTAGAAAGGCCTCCTTCCTGCACTTGCAGAAGCATGCTTTTTCAGAGCATCCCTGAAACCTACCAGTGAATTATTTTGCAATCTTATCTAGCCAAGCCATTTAACAAAAACAAATGTCTACAGTGGAGAGACAGGTACAGGAAATACATAAACCCATTCAGTAGAGTCTAAAGTGGTGGCCATGTGGGGCAGACAGAATGATGGCCCCTGAAGATGTCCACATTGTCATCCCTGTTACTTCTTTTTTAAAAAATATATTTTATTTATTTATTTTTAGAGATGGGAAGGGAGGGAGAAAGAGAGGGAGAGAAACATCAATGTGTGGTTGCCTCTCAAGTGCCCCCTACTGGGGACCTGGTCCACAACCTAGGCATGTGCCCTGACTGGGAATCAAACTGGTGACCCTTTGGTTTACAATGTCATCCCTGTTACTTCTGATGACACTTTTTGCCATTTAAAGAGCAGACTGAAGTACAGAAGTAGAGAGACCTGTGACGTACCACTAGAGACCTGCTTCCAGGTCCAGGTGACATACTATATTGTGCCATGTATAATGCACACTTTTTTGCCCAAATTTTTGAGGGGAAAATAAGGATGCACATTATACATGGATGGTACTAATTCCATATCTATATAAATGTTTTTAATTCTTTTATTTATGCTTATGCATTAAAAGTGTGACTCTATACAGCAATAATGAAATATGTATGCAAAATAATACCCTAGAATGATAATGTTTTGTTTCTAAATATAAATAAATAAAAATTGAGTTAAAAATTAAAATGAAAGTTTTTTTCCCTGAAAGTTTGGGCCAAAAACATGGGCACACACTATACATGGGAGTGCATTATACATGGTAAAATACGGTACTTCAAGTCAGTGATACAACAACTAGCTTGCTGAAGCAAAAAAAAGAAAAGACTTCCTGATTCTGAGAGCACTTCAAATTTCTGAGTATACTTACATTTGAAAAATTGCTTTGCCTTTATGTACACAATTTGCACTAGATTAATTTGCATTAATTTAAGAGTGCTGCATCAGCTTGCTCCTAAGCATTTTCGTCTGTTCAATCATCCATTCATTGCATTTCTTTGACAAACACTTACTAAGCACATATTATTTACCAGGCGCTGGCAAGTGCAGGGGACAGGGAGGTGAAACAGCTCAGCTCCTGCTCTGAGGAAGCTCCTGGTCAGTGTGGGCATTGAATACCCAAGTAGATCCTTACTCAGCAACAAGGTGAGTGTCCCCTGGGTGAAGGAAGCCCAGCGGGGTCCAGGAGCACAGAGGAGGGGAATTAACTCAGCCTGGAATGGGGTGGGGAACAGTCAGGAAAGACACCTTGAAAATCTGAGATTAGTCTCCCAAATGGACTGTGGGCTTCTCATGGTGAGTGTTCCCTCTGTCACCCCAGGCAACTCTCAGCACACAGCTCAGACAGGATAGGATAGGACATCCACTTCATGCACACTGGGTTTCCACATATTCGTGTGTGCACATGTGTATATATATATGTGTGTGTGTGTATGTGTGTATATATACACACACATAAAGCCACTTTAAAATAGAACAGGAGCTGCCATCCCAGAGGACCTGCCTTGCATATCCTATGCCTCAAACCTTTGGAATGTTAAAACTGGACACAATAAACTTTGGACTGGACCTAAAGCAATGTTATGTCCCAAAGAACTGTTTGCAAAGATAACATAAAAGGAGATATTATGACTGCTGGACTGATTACTACCAGACTTAAAATTAAATAATTTGTTTAGAATTAACATCACTGTGTTAACTTATTTGCACCAATACAAATGCCTCCCTCCTATTGATGTAATTGTCCCCCTTCCCTTCTTACAAATGTCCATCTCCTTTATCTCCTAATAGAAACACTATTTGGGTTTCCATCTGAATCAGTGCTATCCAGAGTAGCTATTCTTTTTTTGATCTCAAATAAATGCTTGTTGTCTCTCACTTTGACCTTTTATTTTCAGATTAACACATGGAAAAGGAAAGGACAATTGCCCCATGATACACTGCATGTGGTATTTCTGAAGGACCGCACTACTTGCCAATCAAAACCCATTTTAGTGCATGATACACTTACCCAGTCAGGTGTCTTAAGAGGACAAGGAGCCTTGTCCTTCTTGATCATGGCTGAACCCCCAGTGTCTGGCATAGCCACTACAGGATGAATGGATAATTGAGAGGCCAGGAGTTTAGTTGGGTTGAGGTTTTGCAATAGTTTCTCTCCCGTTTTGAGTGATTATATTGTTCCTCCACATTTAGGTAACATGGGCTAAGGCATCTCTGACTGGACCAGAACCAACCCTGACCCCATCACTGTTACTCACACAGTGCAGCAGAGTGGAGCTGGCATGCAAGATGAGCCTCCAGCATCTCCTCTGCCAAGTCTTCAAATATCATCAGTCACACAGGAAAGGGCTCCAGGCCACTGCTGCTTAATGGGCCATGATAGATGAGCACAAATGCAGAGAAAGACTGATTACGAAGAGATAAGACACCACTGGGTCTCTTTCCGTCCTACAGGAAGCATGTATCTATTGGGGCAAATGAGATCGAATCCAGAGCCATCATAAGCAGGTGAGCAAGCCCAAAGCAGTCTATGAACCTTTCCATTTCGGGTCACAAAATAACCATGGGAAGATGAGGAAATAGCCATCTTTGACAGGCCTCATGAAGAAGATGGACAAGTAAATAGATAATAATTGCATGCCATTGGGCATGCTATGATGGTGACATCATGGGGCACCTGATGAGTCTGGGGATCAGAAGAGGCTACCTGGGGAAGTAATGACTGAAGGTGGGACTGGAAATTATTTCTGCACAGGGTATTGTAACCCAAGTGCATGTTCTACAGCAAAACAGCATTAGCATCTTGGTTCTGCCTGTTTTGAACTATATTGGTATCAAGTTCCTATTCTGGGGTCTCAACTGCTCTGAGAAATGTGAAGGGACAGTAACAGTTCCTGGTCCATGGGCCTGATGTGAGGACTACACGCCGATAGAACATGAGAACAAGGCTGGGACACAGTAAGTGCTCAGTAAACATCAGTCATTATTACCAGGTCTTGGACCAGCATGAAGTGAATGATACTCTTGTTTGGGTGCAAAATTTAAGAGGGTGTCAAAGACAGTGATAAAAGATAAGGAATATTTAATACCATATTTTCATAAGTCAAAATCAACACAAAAAAATCTATAATGAAAGAAATACCAAAATTTAAAACAAAGACGAATCAGACCCTACACTTGCCTTAGCCTGGCTTGTTTGTCATCCTAGTCCCAGCTCTGTTGCATCCTCTCTTCATTTAAAAAAGTCAATATTTTGTTCATATGACATTTTTGGCATTAATTTGTTTTTTTTAATATTGCATTAAAATAATATTTGTCTTGATAACTGAGTTTTTTAGTGCCACTTGAAGTTTATACTCAAGGTGAGTGCCTTCACTAGTTCACCCTAGTCCTGACCCTAATACGTTTCTTTCAAATTTTTCTATAATAAATGTTATTTTTATCATTAGAAAAATAAAAAGTAGGCTGATTGTTTTAAAGAAATGATATTTCTTTATTAAATATGCAAGCCTGCATATTAAAATGAGGCTTGATCTAAAGGCATTTAGTCTAGTTTGGAAGGCAAACCAAACATAAGTGGGCTATTTCAAGTACAAAACCATAAAACAATACATGATAAAGCACCTGTTAAAAGAAATAATGAGTGCTATAAGAATTCTGATCAGGGTGAGAGAAGAAAAGGCTGGTATTTTCCAGAAAGAGACCAAAGAGAAGGAGGTGGGATTTGCCAGGTAGCACCAGAAGGCACACACAGGGGCAGCAATCCCATTGTATTTGATCTTGACATTCCTGGCAGCCCCTGCAGAGCAGCTCATGAAAATGTGAAAAGGAACAAGCACTTAATGCATTGCAGTGGCCTGGGTCTCAGTTCTACCCTATAGCAAGATCAGCTTGGAGACAGGTGAGAGGGTCCTGAGGCTGTCTCAGGCTGTACAGCAAGGGGACACTTTCACAGAGGGAGTGAGGAACCTCTGGTCCACCTATTGCTGAGGCTGCAGGAGAGGAACTCCAGCCAGGGAGCTGACTGTCCTAGTGCCACAGCATTCAGCTTGGCATGCCTGTCTCTGCCATTCATCCAAAGACACTGCGAACCCCAGCTCTGCTTGTCCATGAGATGAGCAGAAAGAAACCTGCCTCTCAAATTGAGGCTGCTGTGACTGTCCAGATCCCAGACTCAGAGTCACAGATACCTGGTAAACCCTGGTTGTCATAAATGAGACCACACCTGGAGTTACAGCTCCAGACCCTGGCTGTGATCTATACTGCTTAGACCTTACCTTTCCTCCCAAGTCCCTGCAAGCCCCAAGAAAAAAAAGTCCTTTTTTTCCCCCCAGAGAGCAGGTTTTTAATAAAGCATGAGGTGAGGATGATCCTATCTCTAATGAAGTCCAAGGGAGGTGAGATCTGTAAGAAAGACCTGGATCCTATTTCAGCTTGTGAGCAAATTGCTGAATCTCATTATGCCTCAGTTACCCCATCAATAAAAGGGGATCACCCCACTGCTGACACTATTGGTAAAATGGGGATACTAACAGTACCTTCCTGTGTGACAGGTATGAGAATAAAATGTGACAGTGCAGGTAAAACAGACATTGAACACAATGCATATGACGTGTTCAATATCTGACAGCTGTTTATTATCATTCTATAATCATTGCTATCATCATAATTATTTTTATTAGATTGTAAAGTAAGGACCAGAGTCAGATTTTGTGTGTAAAGCATCCATCACTGTCTGGCAAATGGCAGGAGTACCATAAGTGGTATACAACAAGGTCTGTCCCAAAAAAGTCCAGCCATTGTTAATATAACACGAACAGTTTGCACCACATTGATGTAACCTGGCAGCCAAGGGGAGTGCACTGGGATGCACATGTGTGAACAATGACAACTTCACTGTAGTCAGTGCGGGTGGTAGAGGACATTAAGTGAGCATGTGTACTTTGTGGTCGTTACATTCGAAACAACTGAGCAAGTAGATGCAATGAATCTGCATCAAAGCTTTCATTAAGCTTGAACATTCCTCCACTGAAACTACTTGAATGTTTCAGAAGGCCACAGCTATGGGCAACTGGTGATTAGCAGCTTCATCATGACAACATGCCCTCGCATGCATCACGTCTTGGGCAGGGTTTTTTGGTGAAACATCAAATCACCCAGGTAACTCAGCTCCTGTACAGCCCAGATTTAACACCCTGTGACCTCTGGCTTTTCCCAAAACTAAAATCATCTTTGAAAGGGAAGAGATTATAGACCATTGACGAGATTCAGGAAAATATGGTAAGGCAGCTAATGGTGACTGGGAGAACTGTGTGAGGTTCCAAGGTGCCTACTTTGAAGGAGGCTGAGGCAGCATTGTCCTATGGTTAATGTTTCCTGTATCTTCTTCAGTAAATGTCTCTATTTTTCACATTACGTGGCTGGATAACTTCTGGACAGGTCTCGTACACTGTCATAAGGATGGTAGTGAGGAAATGGTAAAATCTGAGAGGCATTTCAAAGAAGAATGCTAAAGTAGTATTTCTAAGCAGAAATCTGTAAGCACACTTTACAGATAAAATTGGCATTATTTGTACATAAATATGTTATCTACCCAAGGCAAGAGCACAGTTTGTTCTCAAGTGGATTAAACCACCCCCACCCCACACCCCAAAATCCTCTTTTTGCTATTCATATGCTTGACAAATGCTTTCTTCTGAAATTGTAGCCTGGTCATTTTCAACCCTACCAAGACAGGATTCAGAACTGAGAGCCTCAGGGGTAGTGGCCCCTGACCTTAAGTTACACTGACTTCCAGGCTGATTAGATATGACCCCAAAGAAATGAAAAGACTCTGTAACTCAGTGCTCATGACCTGAAATCACAAAATTGCATGTTTTCCCCCATGGGTGGTTTGGTTCAGAACATTTGGTCTCTTATCATAAAGAAACTTTTTAATGAACTCAACTTTGGGCCAGAAACTTGGTTAAATGTTCATTCCAAGAGACAAGCCAGTCAGTGTTGTGAAACAGCTCTCTGTACCTTTCTACATGTTGGAGATAGTTCATAAATAAAGAGTTAAAAACGCAGGTTCGTGCCACCCAGCCTGCTGAGCTCAGCGACGCTGGAATCACAAAACCTCGCAGTTGGAAGAACTCTTACCGAGCTGGCTAATCCAAACCCTGCTTCCCTGCAAGTCACTGAGGATGCACACTAACTTCCCTTACAATTCAGATGCAGCTCTGGCCTCCAGAGGCCGCTCAGATCTTTTCTTCCTGCCTCAGTACCTATTTCCTCACTCCTTTTCTTTTTCCACCATTCAACCAGGCATCTTAAAAATGCATGATGACACTCATTAAAGCAGGCTTGCAATTAAGCAGAGGGGCTTCCAGAATCCTGTAAGAAGGAGGAGGCTTTCTCTGGAGTACCAGGAGAACAGAAAGAGCACTTAGCTGAAACTCGATCTCGCTCCACTTCGAACTCAGTGTCTCTGGCCCTCAGCTTCCCTGTCTATAAGAAAAGAGGAATGGGGGGAGATAATCCCAATCTGCCTCCTTTAAAAATGGTTTCAGGTGAAATAATGGGCATAAACACTCAAAAGACCATTTCCACCCTGGCTGCATGTTAGCACCACATGGGGTGCTTTTTAAAAATTCAGATGTCTGGGCCCCACTCCAGAACAATCAAATCAGAAAGCCTCTGAAGAGGCTAATATGCATGCAGGGTTGGGAGACTCAGGGCAAGAAGAAGACATAGTGGAGAAGCAGTGTGTGCATCTCAGGAGGGCTACTCAAAGTGTGTGGCCCAGGGACCTGCTTGTTATGCATCCATAACAAGATCAGTACAGAAATGGAGAGTAAGTGTTTAGAAAATTTTATAGCCATGTTGGTGTTGCTGCAATGTCCAAATATAGAGTCACTTTTCTAATAGCCTTTTATTGTATTTTACAAAGTTATATGGAAATAAAGAATTAATAATTTTAAAAAAACAGATCTCATCACTTCTGTTGTTTTACAAGCACTGGTGTAGTGATAAGGGATCAGCCTTCAGGTCATGTGAACTTCTGCCCAGACCTGGTCTCTGTCCTTCATAAGCTGTGTGCATTTTGCACACATTCATCGAAGTTCTTTAGACTCAGTTTTCTCATCTGAAAAATGGGAATCCTCATACCTGCCCTGTGTTAGTTTTCCAATGAGTCCAGAAGTTAATTACATATAAAACACCTTTCAGAGTGTAGGTAAAAAATAAATATAAAATTGAAGTTCTGTATATTATGATTTCAATACATGGTGGGAGCTTCATGCATAGAGAACACAGTAGATGATCAATAATGTAAGACTAGAATTTTCCATATTGAGTTTCTGAATAACCAAGGAGAATATGGACTCTGTAGCCAAGATGTCATACGTGCTTACTAGGTCCATGATATAAAGTGAATTAATTAAGTGTTCCAATCCTCAGCAGCAGCATGAGGGTAAATAATCCATGAGGGTGTAACCCACGATGGTATAAGGATGAAATAAAATCAAGTACAATAATGCATCATGCATAGTGCTTGGCCCTGGTTAAGTGCTCAGTAAATAACATTACTTTAATATAATAATAATGTCATTACTATCCATTCACTCTCCTGCAAGGGATCCTATCTGCGTCAGCCCCAGCACAAAGGACCACAGCTGCAGAGTCTGGACACATCACTGTGCTACTGCAGATCTCAGTCAGGCCTCGAGCACTTCTGCAGCCTGTGTACAATGCCACTACATCCCATGGGCTTCTCTCTCTCACCTCCCGGTATGTGCTAAACAGCTTACCAAGCAGCTTCAGACTCATTAACATCTAATCAGTACTAATTGACTGCAATTCAGCAGTCTGGGCTCTGGAAGTCCTTGCAGGGGGCAGGGGGCTACCAGAATCCCCACAAAAGCATAACCCTGGCTTTTGGGGACCAGCCACAATGTGGGTGGGAGAGGGAAGACCAGAGTTGGGTTCTCTAAGAAACCTGTGTCTTTCCAGCTCTAAGGCAGCCACAGGACCTAAGTATTGAATGACATATTGAACGAACAGACACATCAAGCATGAATCCATTCAACGCACTTATTGAGCACCTGCTATATTTCAGGCATTGGACTAGGTGCTGGAGATACAACCACAAATAGAACAGATAGTTCCCTACCTTTATGGAGCTTAGAGTCTTGTGGGGGAGGTATACCAAAAAGCAAGTGAACAAAGTCACCAAACCGATAGTCAGCATTTATTAAGCACCTGCTATGTCAAATTCTGCCCTCCCAGATGACCATATCAAGTAAGATCTATTATTATTCCCATTTTAGAGAAAAGGAAAATGAGGCTCAGAAATGTCCCAGCATTTGGTAAGTGGTGAAGCCAGGGTTCTCACCTCAACCGTCTGCTAAAGAATGAACAATCACCAGACATTGAAACAGTAGATTCAAACTGAGTTCTCCCAGACTAACCTTATACCACATTGTAAACAAACAAAACTGTGACCACAAGCTGCTCCTAATATTCCAGTTGCATTCCACTTCTAGAGAATAAAGACTTCCAAATATGAAGTAGTTCAGCCAACTAAGGCAGTGGCCACCAGAAGCCAAGGAGAATACACTGGACAGTTATCACATGGTCTATGTTAATTTCTATAGTACTTGTGTCTGTGTGTATCTGGATGCATGTAAGTACAGTTTGCATAATGAATTTTCAAAGTTGGCATTATGATTACAATTTTATAAATGAGGAAACTAAGGCTGAGATTTGTTTAATAATTTGGCACAGATCTTAAAACCAGTAAAAAGACATATCAGGATTTGAACACCAATAAGAACCCATTTTCAATTATTACCACTGATGGGGAGAATTAAAAGTTCTTAACAACTATTGATTAAAAAAAAAAGGTATCATGAAATTTTGATACCAGAGAGCCTTCTGGTATTTCCTCTTGCCCTGGTTCAATGACCTGTCATGAGATAGAAGTTTTCAGAGTATGTTGCTATAAATGGGCATTACTGCCTTGCTAGATGAATCTGCAGACAGAAATAATATTAATGACAAATCCACACATTTCCATAGGCCTTCCAGAAAGGCCTTTGACTTATGGTGTCTCAGCTAATCCCCCAACAGCCCTCGGAAGTGGGCATTGTGCCATTTTATGTACAGTAAAAATGAGGTCCCAAAACAGTGAAAGCAATGATGACAAATAAGCATGTGCCTCATGCCAGAGACTTTGCACATTATGCCATTTAATCCATTCATATGAAGGTGCCATGGTGTTCATTGTTAAGAAGAGCAGATGGGGCTCAGAGAGGTTAAATGACTCACTCAAGGTCACAGAGCTGGTCATCAGAGCCAGAATTTGAACCCAAAGACATACTCTCAACCACCATGGCATCCTGGCTTTTCCCAGTATAGACAAGGGTTCAAATTAAGCACATCAAATTCCCATCAGATACCCACCAGATCATTTGGATTTGGGGCTCATTCTATGCTATTGTGAAGACCTTATTGATGCCATACACAGTTCTGAGCAAAGATGCATTTCAGTGGTAGCTAACTCATGTCCTCACCATCTCTTCTCTGTCTCCTATTGCCTATTGAAAAATCACACATGACCATGGTGGGTCTCCCATTCAGAGACCCTTGTTTTACAACTCCATTCAAGCCATGGAGTTAGACTGAGATCAACATGAGACACCTAAACAATAGTGGGAAGGTCCATGTTCAAAGACAACCCCCAACTCACCACTCACTGAAGAGGTAGGCGCAATAGCTTTCCCACTGCTTAGCTATTATTTTATGTTCAGTAAGAGTCATTGAGTGGCAAAAGAGACCACTTGTAGACACAGCATAGCTATTTGGTTGGTTAGCTGTTTATTTTGGTGGGGCAGGGAATGAAATAAGCTTTTAATTCAAACACAGTCTCCAACAAAATAATCCAAGAGTAAATGAGAAGGAGGTAATAGCTGAAGTGGAGAGAGGCTGGGGATGCCGAGGGTTTTGGATGAGAGAACCAGAAAGGAGGAAGTGAAAAAGAAGAGATGACGAGGAGAGAGGAATAGGGACAGAAATGACAGAAGATGGAGAAGAGAAGACAGAAAAGAGAGGGAGAGAGAGTGAAGGAAAAAATTGAGAGATGTGGAAGAAAAATTTAGAGGGGCTAGTGAGGAAAGGAAATTATTAGTGGTACAGATGAATCATAAAACTTTCATGTTTGTAGAAAACTCATGGCTCCAGGTTTTAACAAAAGGTGTTCAAACTTGCCAGATCAGGGAAGCAGCAGGACTTCTGGAATGTGTTTAAGTAAGGAGGCCATAGTGCCTCCTAATTCAACTCCAGGAAAATAACAATTTGCCCCTGGGCTGAAAATAAAGACACAAGAGTAGCATATTGGGCAGGAGCCACTCAAGGGTATTGGCAAGAGCCATTCCCCAGGTGTGTCACCTGGCAGTGAGAGGCAGGCTAGGGGATGCAAAGACTCTCAGGTGGAGATACAGCCTTGCCTCAGAGAAATCTTGTTGCAAACCCTGGAGACTTCCAGACCAAGGCTTTGGACAGGGTTGCAATGACGCTATGTATTTAAGGCAGTGGAAGTTTCCTCCAAATGAAAAAGAAAGGCAAGAGGCTTGAGCAAGTCAGGCAAAGCAAGCTTAGCAGCCAGAGTCCTGGAGTCAACCTCAAGGCGGCCTCTCTGAGTCGCACAATGCTATGTGGCTCTACATCATCACTGTTCTCAGTCCAACCTTCTTGGTTATAGAAGCTCTGTACACTCACCACATAGGAAAAAATAGGCATAAGTGGAAGGATGCCAAGAACATTTCCAGAATTTCTCACCAGTGGCAACAGTCCTAGGACAGGATTGCTTAGTGGTTGAAGACTGAGCTCAAATCCAGACTCATGTTCTTACTAATTGAATTGAATGACTTGGGGGAAGTCCCTTCACCTTCCTGAACCTCAACTTCTTCACTAGTATGACAGAAATGCTTGATGTGCATAATATACAGGAAAGCTATTGTTATTATTTATTATTTTTGTTTCAGTAGATTTCCTTTCTCTCTTTTTCCTTGCATATAAATGTGATCTATGCAATGTATCCAACATAGTCAGAAAGATTTTTCCAGGCCACTTAAAAAAACAACAATAATATTTCCTAAATTCAATCTTCAGATCACTTTTCCCTCTGATCCAAGAAGAATATTAGAACCCATCTCTAACTTTTCCTTTCTTTCAACTGAAGAACCTGAAGATGCTTTGCTCAGCAGCACAGTCAAGCTGGGAGGGACTGCAAGGGACACAGAAACACCACCAGCAGACGTGAGCCATGACAGCTCTTAACAAGGCCCTGGGAAAAACCGCAAACTTCACTCAATTAGAGACATGTCAAACAAGAACTTGGTCTATTTTTTCTTTCACTTCCCTCTCCCCACCAAAAAAGAAGTTAGGGAAATGTGAAAGCAGGTCCTTTCATTTGCTTCAGATCAAATGGAAAGACCTCCAGACCTTTGCACATGTTGTTCCCTCTTTTGCCATGCTCTTCTTCCTCAAGTACCTGGAGGAATCACATCCTCTTCTACTGGATCTGTCTGGTCTCAAATGGCTCCTTGCCAGTGAAGTCCTCTCAGATGGCTCTATTTAAAATTGAAACCCCATTGCACCATCACCCTAACCCTCCCTCTTGCCCTTCCCTGCTTCATTTTTTCCTAGTGCTTATTACCAGCTGACATTTTACGTGCTTTACTTGTGCATGTCTATATAGATCTGCTTTACCTCACTGTGAATTGTAGCCAAAGATAAGACAAAAGGTTTTGTTGACTGCTGGATCCTCATCACCAAGAGCCGATAGAAAGCTCTCGAATAGAATTTATTGCATGAGAGAATGAGTTGTTCATAGCTCCCCCAATCCCTGGCATCTGCATAAAGGTGTGAGAGACCTTATGAAAAAAAGTTATCCATATTACCAATGAAGAAACTGAGATACAAGGAGGTGATGAGACCTGTCCAAGATTTCACAGCAAAGTTCAGCAATTCAGCTGGACAGAATACCCATGTATCAGTGTTAGAATATAAGGAATTTCCTCTCCGTGCTTTAAGGACTGTTCATCTAGTCTGTCTCAGAAACAACCTTCGAAATCCAACAGCAGTGTGGGAGCATGGCTGCCATTCTTTGGTCTGCATTGAGCAGCTATGAGAGGTTGGCATGTCTCCCAGGGATTCCATCTAGCCATCTGCAAAATGGATCAAAATGGAACAATAAATCCTGCTCTTACCACCAACTAGTGCTGCTCTGAGAATCAAGTGAACTCTTTGGAAAGTTTCTTGGCTTCTGGGCAGGGAAGAAAACCTAATAAGACATGAGGAGCCCTTATTGACATGTTACGGAGGGTGCTGAAGTCAGCATGCTTTCAGTGAGTTTTGGCCCAATGCCTCTGTGACTTCGCATTCAGATGCTTAGCTGCCACTTGTCACAAGCAAGTGGGATGCTGGCTCAGTAAAGGACAGAACAAGAGATGCTACTGTGTCTATGAATCAAGCACATTCTCTGCCTGTGTGTTCCTCCTGTCTTGTCTGTCCTCCAGGCATTCCAGACAGGCACCTGTGTGCCTTACTTAGACAGAGGGTACTTTCCACCCTCTGTCTCCAATGCCTTGCCTTGAGCAAATTTCTCTAGGAAGTATCCCCTTTCATATCCAGACCATTTTCCCCTAAGAAGTTCAGGTGGTTGGGGACTTATTACAAAGTGCTGTAAATGATGTTGCTGAGGTGTGGAGCTTCTGGTGCTCCATAGAAAGCACATAGAAACCAGAAGCTGAGGTGCTTCTGGCTTTCTATGGAGTCACTGGAAATTACATCATTATCATTGGTGACTGACACTTGCTTCCTGTTTGCCTCATGCCAGATCTGTGCCAAACAATGTAGCATATATCATTACTTACTCCTCACAACACTGTGAAGCAGATACTCTTGTTATGCCCACTTCAAAGATGAGGAAACTGAGGCACAGAGTGTTTAAATTCCTCCAAAGATTCAATCAGTAAATATCAGAGTGACGATTGAAAGCCAGGCATCCAGCATAGTGGGAAAAGAGCAGGATGGCGACAGCTATCCAAAATAAATGTGTGCTTAATATAAATAGTGTGGCACTGTTGCTAGGAGATAGCTGCCTAGCCAGGGACTACATTTCCCAGCACTCCTTGCATTTGGGTATGGCCATGTGACTAATTCTTACCAATTGGAAATGAACCAGAGTTTTTAAGAGGTGAGCAAGTTTTTCCTCTCTCCTTCTTCCCTCCAATGCCTGGTTGCAGAACACTCTAAGGTATATTGCAGGGTGACAGAGCCACAGGATGGTACATATTGTGTCCTTAAATCCCATGTGACAGGAAGCTGCTTGCTGACCTGCATTTGGCCATTGGATGCATAAGAAATAAGCTTTACTGTTAAGTCAGAAATCGGCAAACATTTTCCTATAAAGGGTCAGAGAGCAAGTATTTTCAGCTTTAAGTGTGAGGGTCATACAGTTTCTGTAACAATGACCCAACTCTGGCATTGTAGCATGAAAGCTTCCTTAAACAAACTGCAAACAAACCCAGTGGGATGTCAGATCCCCAGCCTATCTTTCTGTCCAAAGCTTGAACAGGCCATGAATCCAGGCCACAAGCCTTACTGCCTGTGGAAAATCAGGAGGGGAAATCCCCAAAGAGAACACTATTTCCCACTCTAATAGCACATCTTCCCAAAAGCTTTAGTCATGTAGATTCAAATGAAAAATAGCATTTTTAAAAGAGGACAGGAAATGCTGAATAAAATATTAAATAGAAAAATCCAATGCAGCCCTTAAAAGTTAATGCTCCAACATTTGTTTTGAGGATGAAGCATATGTCTTGCCTCACCTGTGATTAAAAAGTTCCCTATCTTATTCATGTGGTAGCTTCTTTGGTGTTTGCATCATTCAGCCAGTTAAAGTAAAAAATCCACAGAGGCCACCAGGTGCTAGGCATTTACTGCTGGTGATGGAAATGGAGTGCAGGCAGGAAAAAATCATTTCAGAGAATTTCCAAGTCATCTTCACATTCTTGGGTAAATTTCATTTTACTCAAATGTTACACAATGGCATTTCTCTTGTCACTCAATATTACTGTCAGTTCTGGCAGAAAACATAACAGATACATACATGCTGGGGATTCTTCCACCTCCTCTGCTCCAGCAGGTGACGTGATTGTATTAGCAGCATACTTAGACTTGAGATGCTGCCTCCCTGTGAGGCTCTGAGGCTCTGAGGCAGTGTGGCCTCCACCCTCTCCAGTGCTGTACTCAGGCCTCTGCACTGCCATGGGGAGATAGGTATGAAGTCCAGGGGGGTATTGGTCTCTAGCCCTGGGGAATTAAGCTGGCACCTGCGAATCCCAGGTAAGTCCCACACAAGGACCACATATTGTCAGATGGAAAGGTTTTGTCACAAATACCTTCTCCTTACATTCTGTCTTATGCCCAAGACTTTCTCTTTTGGACTTTTATATTGATGAATTACAAAAGGGCCTCTCCATGTTTCTCTTTTTTCTAATTTTCTCCTTCCTCTTTCTCTGCTGAATCTCTACTCTTAGGCCAAGGGGCATTACATAGAAACTTAAGTGCAGGGTGATCATCTGTTACTCAGCAAATAGTTATAGACATCTGCAATCTCAGATACTATTTAAAGGATTCATGGACATGGACAACAGTGGGGTGATAGTAAGGAGAGGGGAGTATAAGGGGACTAAATAGTAATGGGGAAAAAATCACAATAATGATTAAATCAAAACTTTTTAAAAAATGGTAATAAAAATACAATAAAAAATTTTAAGTAAATATACTTAAGTAAAACTATAAAAAGAAGATGAAGGAGGAGGAGGAGAAAAAGGAGGAGAAGACGGCAGATACTACATTGAGCAAAACACAGTTGCTGCTGTCAAGGTTCCTACATTTCAGCAGGAAAAACAAAAATAAGTTTAGAATTTGTTACCAAAAAAGTTTTTTAAAGTAAAGCCTGTTTAACAAGGTGGAATAAGCAAGCATGGCTCACCTCTTCACACAACCATATCAAAATTACAACTAAAATATAGAACAACCATCACTCAGAACTGTCCAAAGTTTAGTTGAATCGAAGTCTGACAACCATGGAATTACAGAAACCACATCTATCAAGACTGGTAGAAGGGGCGCAAACATGGAACAGACTGGTCCCTCACCCACATGTGGTAGATAAAAATTCGGGAGGGATATCGCAGGAGCAAGAAGTCCCAGTCCTACACCAGGCCCCCTAACCCAGGATTTCAGTACCAAGAAGATAAGTCCCCATAACTTCTGGCTGCAAAAACCAGCAGAGATTGAGTCAGTGACAGAAACTGCTAGAACCCCAAGCAGTTCTTCTTAAAGAACCCACACACAGACTTACCTACTCAGACTCTCTCTGGGCTCCATCACAGGGATAGCAGCTTGAAGGGCATGCAGAGGGAGGCTGAGGTGTCTGGCATCAAGGCAAATAGAGGCCATTGTCCTTTTTCTGGGCCCTACCCCTACAGAGATGACAGGCTGGTGCCATATCTGAGATTCTATCAACCAAGCTAACACTGTTTGACCTGCCTTTGAGGTCCCCATAGACTATGTCCCAACCAACTTATAGACCCACCCAAGCTGCTTTTCCATACAAATGGCTGGTCTTGGCTCATGCTTCACAACTTCCTAAATCCTCTCAATCAACAGCTGGCCTCAGTGAGCCACAGGCCTGGCACTAGCAGCAGCCAGCCTAGATTCAGAGCTTGGATTCATCTGGCAATCTCCAAGCCTAGTGCACATAGCAGCCATCTCAGATCACTTTATAACTCAGGTAGGGTGACCCTGGCAAAACACTAGTAGGGTCTGACCTTGGTCTGCCCCACCTGGAAAACCCCAGGGCCATCACACCCAGTGGACAGCTACAAACTACATTCAGAGCACCAACACCATGCCCCTGCACAGCTGATCCTCCACAGAGGGTGGAGGTTGGTGATCAGTGGTCATAGCCAATCCTTGCAGCTGACTGGCCTGGGTAAATTCCTCCCATTGACCTGCCAACAGAAACCAAGACTCAACTACAAGAGGGTGTATTCAGTCCATAGGAAGGATAAACCTCAAGTATGCAGCTTGGGTGATCAGGGAGGCTGTGTCACTGGACTCTACGGGACACCTACTACATTAAGCCACACTACCAAGATACAGAGTCAAGGCAGCTCTGTTTAATATATAGAAACAAGCACAGGGAGGCTGCCAAAATGAGGAGACAAAGATATGTGGACCAAATGAAAGAACACATCAAAACTCCAAAAAAGAACTAAATGAAATGGATATATGCAATCTATCAGATGCAGAGTTCAAAACTCTGGTTATAAGGATGCTCAAGGAACTTAGTGAGGACCTCAATAGCATAAAAAGATCCAGTCAGAAAAAAAAGGATACACTAATTGAAATAAAGAGTAATTTACAGGGAAACAACAGTAGAGTGGCTGAAGCTCAATAATCAAATCAATAATTTGGAGCATAAGGAAGCAAAAAAAAAAAAAAAACAACAACAACAAGAAAAAATACCAATCAGAACAATGAGAAGAAAAAGGAATCCGAAAAAATGAGGATAGTATAAGAGCCTCTGGGACAACTAACTTTAAGAGATTCATGCCCTGACTGGCGTAGCTCAGTGGATTGAGCACGGGCTGCGAACCAAAGCATCGCAGGTTAGATTCCCAGTCAGGGCACATGCCTGGGTTGCAGGCCACGTCCCCAGTGGGGACCACATGAGAGGCAACCACACATTGATGTTTCTCTCTCTCCTTCTCCCTCCCTTCCCCTCTCTAAAAATAAATAAATAAAATCTTTTAAAAAAAAAGAGAGGTTCAACATTCGCATCATAGGAGTCCCAGCAGGAGAAGAGAAAGAGCAAGAAATTTGAAATCTATTTGAAAAATAGTGAAAGAAAACCTCCCTAATTTGGTGAAGGAAATAGACATGCAAGTCCAGGAAGAACAGAGAGTCCCAAGCAAGGAGTCACACTCCAAGACACATCATAATTAAAATGCCAATGGTTAAAGATAAAGAGAGAATCTTAAAAGCAAGACAAAATAAGTTAATTACCTACAGGCAAATTCCCAGAAGACTCTCAGCTGACTTCTCAAAAGAAATTTTGCAGGCTAAAAGGGATTGGCAAGAAGTATATGAAGTCATGAAAAGCAGGGACCTACAGCATAGATTGCTCTACAGGGCAAAACTAACATTTAGAATTGAAGGGCAGATAAAGAGTTTCCCAAATGAGAAAAAAATAAAGGAGATCATCACCAAACCATATATGAAATGTTAAAAGGACTTACCTAAGAAAAAGAAGATCAAAACTATGAACAATAAAATGGCAACAAATACATATCTGTTAACAATTGAACCTAAAAAACACACTAAGCAAACAAGAAGAACAGAGACAGAATCATGGATACAGAGAGCATTTTGATGGTTGCCAGATGAGGAGGGGCTGTGGGGGAATGGGTGAAGAGGTGAATGGGGATTGAGAAGTACAAATAGATAGTTTCAGAATATACACAGGGATGTCAAGTACAGTATAGGAAATGGAGTAGCCAAAGAACCTATACTCAGAACCCAAGAACATGAACAATGGTGTGGGATTGCCTGAGGGAGTGGGGGATGCTGGGTGGAAGGGGCAAAGTGGGAAAAATCAGGACAACTGTAATGGTATAACCAATAAAATATAATTTAAAAAATTAAGGAAGCCTTTTTGGTTTTATGTGTCATGCGTTGTTCAGACGATGGGCTCTGCCATACTGGCTATTGACATAAAAATATGCTAACACTAATGAGACCAGGGAGAAATCTGAACTTAGGAAAGTGGTTTGGGGCCCTGGAATTAGAGGGGAAAAGGCCTAGGCTGGAATATTTCTGCCACACAGCTCACGTCATTTATCTGTTCTCCAGCTTCTGATGACCTCTTGTCACTTCCTGAATTAAATTGCCTTCAAGACCCTACATGATGTGCCCTGGCCAATGTGGTTCAGATTGTTGGAGCATTGTCCATTAACCAGAAGGTCACAGGCTTGATTCCCAGTCAGGGCACATGCCTAGGTTGTGGGTTTGGTCCCCGATTGAGAAGTGTATGAGGGACAACCAACTGATGTTTCTCTCTTGCATTGCTGTTTCTCTCCCTCTTTCTTCCTTCCTTCCCCTCTCTCTAAAATCAATAAGCGTGTTTTTGGGTGAGGATTTAAAAAATTTAAAGACCCCACATGATCTTTCTCTGCTACTTCTCTGAATGCATCATCTATTTCTTCTCTCCAGCCCATTGGCTTCTTTGCTGCTCTTCAGACACACAGAGCCCGTGTCCACCTCAGGGCATTTGCACCGGCTGTACCCTGATTTCTCTTCCCCCAGATATTCATGTAGCTGCTGCTCTCATTTCAAATTATCAGCACTTCAAGAGGTCCTTCTTACCTAAACAGTGGCTGAGCTTTTCTATTCTTTGCCCCACTGTTATGAATTGAATGCCCCACCTCCTGCCACAATTCACACATTTAAAATCCTAACCCCAAATGGTATGGTAACAGGAGGTGGGGACTTTGAGAGGTAATCGGGTCATGAGAGTGGAGCCCTCAGGAATGGGATTAGTGCTCTCATAAAAAGATATTAGGTCTCTCTCTCTCTTTCTCTCTCTCCTTTCTTCTTCCCTCTCTCCCTCTTTTCCTCCCTCCCTTTCTCTCTCTCTCTTTGCTTATCACCACAGCAAGAAGACAACCATCTGCAAGCCTGAAAGTAGGTCCTCACCAGGAACTATATCTGCTTACATTTTGATCTTGGACTTCCCAGCCCTCAGAAATGTCAGAAACAAATATTTGTTGTTTAAACCACCCAGTGTAGGGTAATTTGTTATAGCAACCAAAATGGACTAAGACATCTACTTCCAGTTTTTCTTCCCAGCCCACATCACTCCCTGATACAGTCTATATTCCCGTTTGTCTCTGTTGTCTGTCTTCCTCCACTAGAATATCAGCTCCAGTTAGTTTTCCATGTGGCTGTCAGAGGATGCTTCCAGAAAGTAAATCTGATCCTCACCACCTGCTCCACCATGGTAGGGAAATCTTCAGTAGCTTCTATATGCCCTTAAGATAAAGATGCAGCTCCCAACAGTGGCCTGCAAGTCCCTGCATGGTCTTATGCCTGCCTACCCCCATCCTTACCCTCCAAGCTCCAGAGTCTCTGGCATGTGTTCAGATGTTTGCTACAGGCCCTCTGGTCATGAGGTTTGCCCAGGCTGTTCCCATTTTCTGGAACACTCTTCTCTTTCCACCCAGTCACACAGGGTGTGACTAGAAGGTTCATATTCCAGTCTTCAATCCCAGTTTCAGTCCATGGCAACCTTGTTTGACCTCCCAAATGGATTAACGAACCCCCCGACCTGCTCTCATAGTTCCTTGTACTTTCACAATACAGATGCTCCTTGACTTGCAATGGGGTGACATTCCGATAAACCCATTGTAACCTGACAATATACTAAGTCAAAAATACATTTAATACACCTAACCTACTGAACATCATAGCTTACCATAGCCTAACTTATACATGCTCAGAACATTTGCATAGCCTTCAGTTGGGCAAAATCATCGACCACAATGAATACACTGTAGAGTACTGACTGTTTATCCTTGTTCTCACATGGCTGACTGGGAGCTCTAGTTTGCTGCCATTGCCCCATATCATGACAGTGTCTTATTGCATATCACTAGCCTGGGAAAAGATCAAAATTCAAGACCTGAAATATGGTTACTACTGAATGCATATTGCCTTCACACCATCGTGAAGTTGAAAAGTTATAAGTCAAACCATTATGAGTCAGGGACTGTCTGTACTTACTACAGGGTATTGTATATTTATTTAGATGATACCTTTCTCCATATATGCTTCCTCCCCTTTTAGACTTTAAGCCCCAGGAGAGCAGAGAGATCATGTTTTTGCTCCCCACTATACTCTTAGAGCCTAGCACATAATAGATTTTCAAGCAATATGTGAAGGAATAATCAAAGGAACATGGCTTTCAAACACACTTGCTAAACCTCGGGCAAAAATAGCTAAACCATAGGGATGAGAGGCCTCAAAGAGATAAAATGTGCAATGATGCTTTGTAAATATTAATTGATTATTTTTTTAATTTTTATTTTTTTCTTAGATTTTTACTTATTTTGAGAGAGAGAGGAATGGAGGGAGAAAGAGAGGGAGAGAAACCTCGAGTGATTGCCTCTTGTGTTCCCCCTACTGGGGACTTGGCCTGCAACCCAGGCATATGTCTGGAGTGGGAATCAAACCAGCAGCCCTTTGGTTTGCAGGCTGGTGCTCAGACCAGAGACCCTTAGGTTTGTAGACTGAGCCACACCAGCCAGGGCCAAATTAAGTGGTTATTTAAAGACTTAGGCCTGCCCACCTCTAGGTCTCTCATTTAACCATTGAATTTGAAACAGAGACACTTTAATCTAAACACCACCTCTGCTAAGTTTCTTTAGTAGCCTTTTATACAATTAAAAGTCAAATCTTATAAGATCTCACCAAGCCAGCATGGGCATTTGCTGTGTGTGTTCTAAGTGCTTTATATAAATTAACACATCCAGCCCTTGTGAACTGCCATTATCCCCATTGTGCAGGTGAGGAAACTGAAGCATGAAGGAAGAAGCGGACTTTCCAGTAGACACACAACTAGAATGTGGTGGATGGAGGATTTGAACCCAGGCATTCAAATTTAGTCCATGCTCTGAAACATCCTGAAGCAGTGGTAGAACCCACATTTGAATGACAAAAGAAGAAACTGAGTCTTGAAGAGGTCTAGTCATACATCCTGCCTGACTCCCAGCTGATGCTCCTAATATGAGGCCTCTGCTCACATAAAACAATATCCAATGTCCTTGCCCAACAGAGAACCC
This sequence comes from Trachops cirrhosus, assembly GCA_028533065.1. Classification (NCBI taxonomy): domain Eukaryota; kingdom Metazoa; phylum Chordata; class Mammalia; order Chiroptera; family Phyllostomidae; genus Trachops; species Trachops cirrhosus. The sequence continues at coordinate 94,341,672 of CM052540.1, forward strand.
TTTCTCTGAACCCATCACCATGCCATCCACCCCCACCCCAGCACACCAGGCTCCCTGGACACCCCTAACACCCCAGCTGGTCTGCACTTTTGAGTGCAGTTCACCCTGAACTCCTGGGCATATGTTTATACCTGTATTACATATGTTTTTCGAACTTTTTCAGGTGTGCATACTGGCGCTCCCTGTTACAACAACTTTGGGCTGTAAGCCAATTTTTCCTCAACATTTACCATGATTCTATCACATGGAATTCTGCAGAGAGCAGAGGTTGCAGAACAAGGCTTTAGTCAGATAGGCCTGGATTCAAATCCTTTGTTCATTCATTCATTCATTCATTCAGTCAGTCACTCTGTTAACAAATATTGTGGAGCCCTAGCTCTATGATGGAGCTGCTATGCACTCAGGTTACCATGGGGAACCCAAGAGACAGGGGTGCTGCCATCAGGAACACAGAGCCTGGTGGGAGAGACTGATAGACAGGAAGACAGTAAACACACAAACAAATAAGAAGGCTGGCAATGATGGGAATAAATGGGTTGGTATGGTAGGATGAAACTGAGAGTGGAAGGTTGGAGAAATCTTTAAAATAAAGCCATAACCTGACCCTGACAAGTTTCATGCCTTTGTCAAGTCTCTTAACCCCTCCAAGCTACCATTTCCAAATCTGTGAGTGATTTTGGTAATATCTACTGCATATGTAATATGCTCAGGAATGAAATATGCTTTTGTTAAGCTAAGTGCTAGGCATTCAAGTATGAACAAGATACCATGTGCAACCCAGGAGGGGAGAAAGGCTACATGAAGGCATGCACCACAGCACAAAGGAGATGCCATCCTCGGTCTGGAGACCTGCCCCTGTTCCTCCAGAAGCAGCCCTCTGTGCACTGAGTCCAGGCTTGTTCACTGCCCACTGGAACAGGCAAGCCCTCTAGCCCCATTCAGCCCAGCAGCCAACCATGAGAAAAGCAGGCAAGAGGCATCTTCCTCCTCCCACCTTGCTGTGTAATAGGCCCACATTTGCCTATTTTATTTTATTTTATTTTTTATTGGCTATCACCCCAGGTCAAACAACCAGCAAGGAACACCTTATAGGAAGGGCCTGAACCTTGGCCTAGATGGATGTCTTCAGGAAGGCTGGCTGCCAATGAGAGCTGAGACCAGCAGCGTAAAGGGCAGACAGATCTCCATCCTACCCAGCCAAGTCATATTGTCCCCAGAGAAAAGGGCCCATTCTTTCTGTGCCTTCAGGCTGGGTCAGTGATCAGGAGAGATTAGAAACTTGGCTTAAAGCTGACTCAGATATGATAGAGATAGGCTTTGGGGATAAGAATCCTGACTTGCTGGCTAATGGTCAAGGTCAAGAGATAAAGGTTTCACTAGTCTTGTAATAGTCTCAGGTGGGAGAAAACTGGTAAATCTATTTAAGAAACTGCATTCTTGAAGATTCCCAAAATTAAGGTATCCCCAACATCCCCACCATACACACCCACATACTTTATACATGTGTATACACACACACACATATAGATACACATACAGACACATGCATAGGATACAAATATACATATATGTACACACATATATAATATATATAGACACACATACATAGACACATGCAGACATGCGAATATATAAAGAGGGATGAATGCATGTATTAACAGAGAGACACACATGATATACATGTATAGAGATTCACACATATGTATGTGTAGATACATGCACTCACATACTGCTATTATATCACATATGAACTCTAAAATAATTGTCAGTTGTCCTTCATGAAAAATAAACTTATCCCAGCCCTAAGACCTCTACAGTTTGAACTCACCCTGCTTACACTCAATTATTCCTTTCCTTAACATTTATACTTTTCTTTGCATGTTCTACACTGGTGTTTCTTTCCTCATCTTCCATCATTTAAAAACCATCTTTGTGATTTCTGCTTTATCCATGAACCACCCATTTTACTAATAATTTAATAGTTTTAAAATTAAGTTAGTTTTCTCTTAAATAAATTTATTTTGAAAGATACTTTTATCCACAGCATCTTAAGTGAAACACTGGTATTATTCACCACAACATAAAGGCAGCCATAAAAATAAATACAATAAATGTAAAATAATGCTGGTGCATTCTAGCTGGGGCAGGAGCCCCGATGTATGCCAAAGACCTTCAGCTAGAGACCTACTAACACTTGGTTAAGAAGGGAAAAAAGCTGGTTTTGGAGACCTGATACTTCTAACACTTTTCCCTTGACATAATCTAGAACACTGAGAAACAATTTTAAAAGGAAGCCGGCGATTCTGTTGATTGAATCCAGTATTGGTGTGACCCCTCGGTCAATCTCAAGAACCACCAGTATGCAGCCCACACTTTGAGAAATAGTGGTTGGGTATCCAGGGATTTGCTGGCTGGGAGCAACCACTTTGAGGGCCACACACACAAATGCCTAATGACACTTCGTCCTACAGCAGGCATCCTGAAACTCCTTCTAGGGAGCCCATTGAGTATAAACTCATTCTGGCTTTTAAATCTTTTACAACATAATGTGTTTAGCTTCATCTTCACTTCCCACTGTGTGTCTGTACTTACCTTGTCTTACTCCTCTTCACATATTCTACCCCCTGAGTAAACGGGATGTCCCCATGTCCTCTAAATAAGCCTCATACTTTCAGCTCTCTACCTCTGCTCCATCTAAAATAAATGTCCTTTCCCATCCATCTCCTCCTAAAGCCTTCCCCATCCTTCAAGTCATATCTCAAGTATCACCTTGCCCAGGAAGCTTCACCTGCCTTCTCCAGAGACGCACACACCCAGGCCAGTGGCTCTCAAACTTCAGTGTCCTTCAGCACCACCAGGAGTTTCTGATTCAGAGGGTCTTTGGGGGAAGCCCAAGAATCTGCATTCCTCAGTCATGGTGATGCTGCTGGTTTGGGGACCACACTTTGTGAAACCCTGCCCCCTGCTTCCAGGTAAAAGTGGCAACTGAGCAACTATCACCCCCTCACTCGTGTTACTGAGATCAGGGGGTTCCCCTGAAACATCTGAAATATACCAGGAACTCCCCCTTTCAAATCACTCTGTTTCCCCTGATGTATTAGTTTGTAGGGCTAATGTAGCAAAGTACCGCAGACTGGGTGGCTTAGATAATGGAAGTTTTGGACCGGAAGTCTGAGATCACGGTGTCAACAGGGCTGGTCCCTCCCCAAGGCTCAGGGCTGTTCCATCCCCTCTCCTAGCTTCTGGTAGCCTCAGGCATTCCTTGGTTTGTAGATGGCACTCTCCGATGTATGACAGATAAAAATATCAGTACTTACTATTTTTAAAAATTAGATGTGCCTTTGCATCATCTTCCCTCTGTATGTCTGACTCTGGGTCCAAATGTCCCCCTTTTATAAGGACACCAGTCATTTTGAATTAGGGTCCACCTAATGACCCCATTTTAACCTGGTTATCTCTGTAAGGTCTCTATCTCAAAATGAGGTCACATTCTGAGGTCCTGGGAGTTAGAATGTCTACATATTTTGGGGGGGTAGGGCGGGCATGGTTTGACCCATAACACCCTGTCAAGTAACACCTCTAATGCTCAGAGGATCATGCTGCGGAGATAAACAACTCACTTGCCTTGATGACGCATCATCTCATAGATGTCCCTCATCACCGGTCCACGCGTCAGAATTTGGGCTACTGGGGAATTCTGCTCAGGTTAGCAAAAGTGGATTGCTCATGTTGTTATGCAATGTGCTGACCTGGTTGGTAATTTAAATGAAAGGGCGTTGGTAGCTGTGTAGAACTTTGGATCTTCATTTCACCAATGCTTTTCTCTATATGGCTTTTTTTCTTGATAGATTTAAAAAAAAAAAAAAAGGCCCTGTTATATAACTGCATTCCATTGCACTAAGTTAACTAAAGCAACTCGAAGCCCTTCTGTGAAAACACAGTGATTGCCTCTTCCTTGCCTGAAGTAAAAGCCCCTGACTTGCAGCTCCCCACCCAAGGTCCAGCCCTGCCCCTCTCCATCTCACACACATTCAGCACCCAGAGTGATGTTTCTAAGGAGTTTGACTACGTCACTCCCCTGCTTGCGATGCTCTAATGCCCCTCCTTCCATCCTAAGATGAAGTCTACACTCAACGGGACATTCGAAGGTCTTCCTTATTTTGTGTATGACAACTCCTCTACTCCCATTTCTAAACCCTCCTCCACACCTGGCTGTCCTTCCAGACAGGCCCAGATCCTTGCAGCTACTCTCAGCCTGTCACGCTCCTTGGAATGCCTTTCCCTCTGCTCTGCTGAGACCAGGATTTGTCGCGGCTCTGGTGACTTTTGGGGCCTGATCATTCTGCCTTGTGAGAAGATATCCTGTACATTGCAAGATGGTTAGCAGACATCCTGGCCTTTACCCACTAGATGCCAGTAGCGACTACTCCCCATCTCCAATTGGGCCAAACAAAAATGTTCTTAGACATTGACAAATGTCCCCTGGCCTCGATAACTCCATGTGGTCCATTAAAAATCAGGGTGGTGTCGCCTCCTCCAGGGAGCTCTCTGGCCTTCCTCCAGGCCCCACAGTGCAAAGATTATACCACATCCCTCACACTGCAAATTGACTGCATGTTTACTTTGGGTCTCCCCCCCCATTAGACTGGACCACATATGCTTCTACCTTGTGTCTCTGGTGGCAGCACAATGCCTGTCTAAGCAGGGCTACACTCTAGCATTGTATTTATAGACCAAGTAAATGAAAAAGTGAGTGGATAAGAAAGGGAGGGATGGGGGTTGGTCCTGCCCCCTGGTACCAGATGTAAAAAGGTTTCACTGCCTACAGCATTTTCTTAGCTCTTCTCATACTCACCACTCAAAGGTCAATGAGAAGATACACATGCAGAGGGACCATATATGAATCACACTCCAACCCCACACCAAGCCTGCTCTCTATCCCTGGGGCCTCAGATAAATGTTGCTTTTATAAAACCACAGTCACTAGGGTTTTTTTCTTTTTAAACTTCAAAAGATAGATTTTTTGGGGTTTTGTTTCTTGTTTTTTGTTTGTTTTTAGGCAAGAAGCTAAAGATTTCTAAGGCTAATCTCCCCAGACACAGGATAGGAGCAACGCTTATCAACGCTGCCACCTACAGAGCAGCAGGGCAGCAGAGAGACAAGCAGCAGAGGGAACAGACTGGAGGGGTCAGCAGGAGCCCCTCCAGAAGATCATCATGGCACCAGTGTCATGGAGGGGCTGGCTTCTGGCCCCTCAGCTAGTGATAGAAGACTATCTTTTAGAAAAGCTCTGAGAACAGAGTGACAGGCAAAAATATGTCCCCTCTCTTAGCTATTTACAAAAGAGCCAGGCTGAAGGAGAGAGATTACAACCCCACACACTCAGCCATATAAACTCATAAATACACACATACTCACAAACACAAATATATGCATTCATACTCCCCCAAACACACTATACATACATGAAACACACATTACAGGCAGACTGTACATACTCTGTCTCAAACACATAAAATCACATCACAGGTAAATGCAAGGGAGAAGCGGCTGTTGGAGGAGATGCAGCTGTAGGGGAGATGCTACTGAGGGGGAGATGCAGCTGTGGGAGGAGATGCCACTGTGAGAGAGATGCAGCTATTGGGGAAGAGACAGCTGTTAGGGGACATGTAGCTGTGGGGGAGATACTGCTGAGGAGGAGATTCAGCTGTGGGAGGAGATGCCACTATGAGAGAGATGCAGCTATTGGGGGAGATGCAACTGTGGGTGGAGATGCAGCTGTGGGTGGAGATGCTGCTGTGGGGGAAGGTGTAGCTGTGGGGGAAGGTGCAGCTGTGGGGGAAGGTGCAGCTGTGAGGGAAGGTGCAGCTGTAGGGGAGATAGAACTGTGGGGGAGATGCAGATGTGAGGGGTGATACAGCTGTGAAGGGAGCTAGAGATCTGGGATGAGGCTTGGAGGTTGCACACTGCTCCTGGTAAGGTATCTGTGTTTGGCAACTGATCACAGCCTATGTTTCCTTTCTGTCTCAGGTTTTGGGAGGGGGTTTTCTCAGTGCTTCCTATAAGCCCTCCCAAGCCCCTACCTGAAACCAAAGCATTCTGGCAAAGTAACCATGGTTGACTCACTCCCCTGTTTCTTCAATGCTCACTTTCCATCCACAAGTGATTATCTGAGTGGGTGGAGTTCCAGGTGTTAATTAACAACAATTAAAGGGTGCTTTTTTTACTCTAATAAACTTTATCACCTTTATACTTTGAAAAGGGAATTTAATATTAAAGATCTCACTTCTTCCATGAGACCTTCCCAGTTTTACAAACTTCTTGTTCCAACAACTCAACCTACAAGAGGTATAATGCATAGTAGGAATTCCAGGGAGGGAGGTGTGCAAAATAAATCTTAATAAATTTTGAATCATATTTTCAATGTGCTGGGTGGGGTGTGGGCTTGATAATTAGGGAGAATCTTCAGTAAAGTTTCAATAAAATGACAAATCTCTTTTGTAAAGAGCTTACTCACTCTGCTGTACCTACTCCCTAAAGCTAAATTATTATATAAAAGCCTGACTTTGAACAAGCTAACCAAGTTACTTAAGGCAAGTCACTGTGCCCCAAGCTCTTTGAAACATAAGTATGCCTTAGGCAAGCACTCTAAGTGAGGCCTCTTGCTAGCTTTAGGTCTTCTGAAGGGTTGTTAATGTGTCTGAACTGTTTCTTTCTCTAAAATGAAGATAATGTTGTCTTCCAGGAGTGTAATAAGGGCTAATACACACACAGCGTGTGGTAGATATTAAGTGCTCAATAAATGCTGGCTGATACCTTGGATATGATCATGTGTTCTTTCCCAGTTCCCATTGGACTGTGAATTTAACCCTTTCCGTGGAGCCCAATCCAAATCCCATATCTTAGTGAAATCTCTTCATGAATGTGCTCACTGGAAGTAAACTGTGTCCTTCTGTTGTAATCCACACCCACCCTCTGGCTCTTTAGCTGATGTCTCTCTCCAGGGCACCATTAGCTTTCTGTATTGGAATATAGTCTCCAGCACATCTTACACTCTCTTTTTACCATAATTACCAGGGTCCACTTCTAACTGATCCTCACGTCCCCCTCAGTACACAGAGCAATGAGATGCATATAGTAGGAGCTCCATGTGGGTTATTCATGTTAGTAAGGTAACAGCATGGCAGACCTTGTGGTTGGGTCCCCAACATGCACTCCACCCAAACCACAAGGTAATTGTTCTAAAACAACTGTGGAATTTCTGGTGTACCAGTGACATGGTAGCTTTAAAACATGTCCACAGCCCTGGCTGGCGTGGCTCAGTGGATTGAGTGTCAGCCTGCAAACCAAAGGGTCACCTATTCGATTACTAGTCAGGGCACATGCCTGAGTTGTGGGCCAGGTCCCCAGTGGGGACTGCATGTGAGAGGCAACCACACATGGATGTTTTTTTCCTTCTGTTTCTCCTTCCCTTCCCCTCTCTCTAAATATAAATAAATATTTAAAAATAAAAATAAAATATGTCCACAAAAAATGTTATAAACTCTTTCCCATCCTTCAAAAGGAGAGACTGACCCCCTCTTGTGCATTCAATGATTCACTCCTAATGAATGGAATTTGGCAGAAGTCACAGCCTGAGACTTCTGAGAAGAGATCAACAAAAACATTGTGGCTCCCTTTTTTCTCTCCCATCACTCACTCTGGCGGAAGCAGCTGCCATAACACGAGGACACTCAAGTAACCCACAGAGAGGTTCCCAAAGTGAATAAATGAGGCCTCCTGCCAAAAGCCCCGTGAGCAAGCCATCTTGGCAGTAGGTCCTCCAGCTGTGGTCTGGACTTGACACAAGTGCAGCTCTGGCCAACATACTGACCAGAACTTTGCTCCTGAATTCCTCGCCAAAAGAATCTGTGAGATGAAAATGTTATTGTTTCAAACTGCTAAGTTAAGGGATTACTCATTAGGCCCCAATAGCTAACATGAATTCCATCAGTACATGGTTCAGGCATTTGATTCAATCCTGGAAAATGACACCTTGAGAGGAAGCTGCTAAGGGAGAGGGGTTCTGGGGAAGGCTTACTTACTCACTCCTAAATGGGCCATAGAAAGGTCAAGTCCCTCTTCTGTGTCTGGATGTGATGCCCTAATCCTCAGAAATATCTTTGGTACCAGTCTGTCACTGAAGCCAACACCAGGGACTGTAGGGTGGAGAGGAGTAAAGACACTGGGCTCTTGATAATGACACTGAACCACTGAACCCAAGGATCCCAAAGCCTGATCTACTTGAGTCTCTGGTCGTGTGAGGTAATAAATGTATGCATTGTATGGGCTATTTTGAGTCAAAGTTCTTTCACTTGCAGCTAACTACATCCCATCTCATTCAGAGTAACATTTAATGGGCTATCTGGACTTTACAATAAGCACTATCCTTGACACTTCCCATAGATTGTATATAAACTCTCCAGGATTCTACAGTTTAGGTATTAATATCCCTATTTTAAATATGAGGAAATTAAAGTTCAAAGAGGTTAAATAACTTGTTCCAGGTCACCTAGCTATTAAGAGGCACTACCTGGATTCAGTACATGCCTGTTGAACTCCAAGTTCACATTCTTTCCAATACATCACTCTGATGAGCAAAATGGCACACTAAGAAAGCTCCTTGAGATAAATGTTAACTCCTCATCTTTGTGGAGAGCCCAACACTGCCCTCTGCCATGGAGCTTCCCAAAGCTGGACAGGCCTTGATGTGATTTTCCACTACTCACTATATAAGGTATCATTTCTCAATATCCTACAAAGGCACCACCAACCTTCAATTATCTCAGCTGGGAATGCTCTCACAACCATTCTAGCCATGGTGAAGGCTCCCTGATCTGAACCCCCACTGTGCTGACAACTAGAACTACAATTTAGTGTTCAAGGGCTTTCAAATTGTTCAATCATCCTAACCTGACCCCTATCAACCCAGTTTTCTTTTTATTGTTGACACTATTACAGATGTCTCCCATCCCGCCCCCGGCTCTTTACCCACCTCCACCCAGCCGTTGCCCCTCTCTCCCCTGGCCTTCACCACCTCTTGTCTGTGTCCATGGGCTATGCATATGTTCTTTGGCTAATCTCTTCACCTTCCTTTATCCAGTCCCCCTTCCCCTCTGATAGCTGTCAGTCTGTTCTATGTATCCATGCCTCTGATTCTATTTTGTTCATTAATTTATTTCATTCATCAGATTCCACACATAAGTGAGATCATATTGTATTTGTCTTTCTCTGACTTGCTTATTTTGCTTAGTATAATATTTTCCACGCTGCCACAAAGAGTAAGAGTTCCTTATGCCTAATATTTTCATACCAAGACTCAGGCCGAACAAGAGAAACATCTGGCACAGAATTGGGTCTTAAGAAACAGTACGAACCATAACGTGGTTGCTAATACATATACACTTCCACACTGTCTGATCAATGGAAAGGGCCACAATATTATTTTTAAGATCATGTCTATGTGAGTTTTTGCTGCATTGTGAAGTTTGGCTTGCCCTTCTTTATGCCTCTTCTTTCTCCATGTTTTTGCTCAATGCTTGTGAGGTCTTTCCTAATGCCATTCCTGAGCCCTCAAACTAAGCCATTCTTCTAAGCTATCAGTGTGTTCTGCATATATCTTTAATAAAACAAGCATCATATTGCTTTACGATCATCTGCTCTGGAAAAGCTCTTGGCGAATCAGTTATGTGAAAAACCATACTTTCAATTCTCCAAGTACCAATGGCTTATATTCAGCAAATTCTCAATAAATGTTAATGAAATGAACAAACACATTTATTATTCAGATGCTATCCAATGTCTGCTATGTTTCTGTAACGGTTATCACTGGTCTTACCCAATACATTGCAATTAGATGTTTGAAATTGTCTCTTCTATCAGACTGTGTGTTTCCAAGGGCATGGAATGGCTTCTTCTCACCATTGTGTCTCTAACATCAAGCACGGGGCACAAGACAAGCATTCAAATACTTGCATTTAAATGTGTGATGACTGCTATCTGTTTAGTCAAGCATTAAAATAGGTACAGCTCCCCAATCAATGGCCAATGAATTATTGAACAATACAAAGAAACTGGTCTTGAATTAAACATTTACTATACATAACCACCTGGGAGAAAAGAGTTCAAAGAGAACTCTTTTTAAAACGAATTTTGGGAGACAATTAGTTGATGTCATGTGCTTTTTTGAGTTAGTGGCAGCTTCTTGACAATTGGCCAAAGCCTTCTTTGGAGCCTCGCATCGCACATTTGCAGACCTGACTCAAGGATTTCTGGTAAGGTTTGCCTGTGAAAATGTATCCTGAGAGTTCAAAACCACAAAGTGGCATATTTAAAAATATAGATACCCTCCCCAGGAAGTTATTATTTCCTTCCACTAAAAAGAAGCAAGTTTAAAATGTTCTCCCTTCCCCTTATGTTTGCCAGGGGTCTCTGGCTAGTTCACATGCTTTGGCACAGCAGGCTCCCACTCAGGCCTCTTCAGAACTGGCCTGCGCTGCTCAAGCTGCAGAGGAGGGAGGTTCAAAGTGGGACACAGCTTCACCATCAATTAATCCTGACTGATCTCCTGCCAGAGGTGACGTCCTATCCTCAGGGTTTGGCAGCAAGCCTGATGTAGATAAGAAATGCCAGACTGGGTCAGACCAATGGCCCGTTCAGGCCACGGCACTGTCTGACAGAGGCTTCCAGAGACATTTCACAAAAAAGAGCTGCACCTGCCTCCTATGACATCAGTCATCAACAATAGGCAAAAGTCCTTCCGTAGCAAATTATCTTGGTGGCCCATCCAATTTCTATACCCCCCTTCTTCCATGCTGATGGACTCCCCATTTTGTGCAGGTGTTTACCCTCCCCCATGAAGCTCAAATTAAATCCTTTCTTCCCTCCACCAGGGGTTCTCAACCTCAGCACTGTTGATTTGCACCAGATAATTCTTTGCTGTGGGACTGTCCCATGCAGTGTAGGGTATTTTGCAGCTTTATGGCTCCTATATGCTAAACACTAGTAGTAACCTCCCCACACCCAGTTGCAACAACCAAAAAACATCTCCAGACCTTGTCCTTAAGGAAGAGGGAGAGAAAATTGGCCCCAGTTGAGATCCACTGCTCTGAGCCAATATGATAGTCCCATTGCCTCAGCCAGTGATTGGTTTAGGGGTGAGCATGTGATCCATTTCTGACCAATGAGACATAAAGGGAAGCCATCTTGAGGGCTTCAGAGAGTTTTTTTTCCACTCATGTCTTATGAAATGGAAGGTCCTTCTTCTTTTTCTGGTTGCTGACATGTCTCAATCTGTTACTTGGAACACATCTCATAACTACCCTGAAAATGCAGCCAATGAAAAGAATGAAAAAGATGAAACTGCTATTTTTTAAAATATCATGCCTTTTCAGTTGATTTAACCAACCCTAGGACCACCATACCTCAAGACTTATTTTAAAGTTTTTATTTATTGATTTTTAGAGAGAGGGTAAGGAGGGAAAAAGAGAGAGAGAAACATCGATGTGCGAGAGAAACATTGATTTGTTGCCTCTCGCATGCCCCCGGACAGAGAATGAACCCTCTGCAACCCAGGCATGTTCCCTGATGGGAACTGAACAGATGACCTTTTGGTTTGCGGAACAACACCCAGCCCACTGAGCAATACCAGTCAGGGAAATACCTCAAGACTTTCTGTTACATGAGATAATAAACATCCTTATTGATGAAACAAATTTGAGTTGGGGTTTTATTACTTACAGCCAAAAGCATCCTAACAGATGTACCTTCCTATCTTTTCTATAACAAATCCATTTTGTCCCTCCACTCATATGTAGATCAAGCACCATCTTTAAATGAGTTCAGAAGCTGAGTTGGATAATTTAAAGAGCCCTGGATTCCAAGTCAGACAGAGCTAAGTTCAGGCAGCTGCTCCATACACATCTCTGTTGTCTTCAGAAGTCACTTAATTTCTCTCATTTCTAACAATAGCAATACCATCAATTCTGCAGTGTGGGGGGATTTTAGGATTGTTACATGAGATAGTGCATATGAAAAATACTCGGTGAACTCTAAAGTACTCATGATTATTATTTTATTTTCAGTCCCTACCACCCTTTGAAGAGTAGCCCATCTACACATGCACCACCCAACAGTCAGACATTCTGCTAACATTTATTAAGCCTGACATTAAACTAAGCACTGTGTCGATCAGTTCCCCAACCTTGACACTGTTGACAACTCTGTGTTGTGGAAGACTGTCCTGTGCATTGTAGGGTATTTAGCAGCATCCTGGCCTGAACCCAGCAGAGGTTGATAGCACTTCCTCCCTCAGTCATGACAACCAAAAATGTCACCAGTCATTGACAAATGGGGAACATTTGTCCCTGAAGGACAAAACTGCCCTTCATTGAAAACCACTGTTGTAGATGATGGAGATACATAGATAAAATGATTTGTTCCTAGAACTCAAGTAATTTACATTCTTGTATAAGCAATCATTTGTTTTTATACTATGAAACTACCACAACCATTATTTGGTAGCAGATAGATCATAGGTATAGATTCAAATGCTGACTCCACTCTCTACTAACTTGGGGACATTACTGTCCCAATCTCAGTTTCCTCATCCATAAAATTAGGGGGATAAAACCTACCTCTCTGGATCATTCCTAGAATTAAATAAGATAATGAGTGCAAAACCTTTAACAAAATGCTACACATACCATTAGTACTTTGTTTTATATGAGGCATTTTGGCGGAGAGTGCTGCACCAAAATTTCCTCAGATCTTCTTACCATTTCAGCAAGACCAGCTTGACTTCCGACAGCCAGCACCTGCATCTCTGTCAGAGAGCAACTCTGCAAGGTATTGGGCCCCACGTTGCCCAGACAACTGGCAACTTCTGACTGACTTGCATACCTCACCCTGGGGCAGCCCTTACCTATGACTAAAGGGTATGGGAGTACAAATGCCCCAGCTCCCTCATTCCTTGGCAGGGATAATTCTTAAACAATTGTTTTACATTGATTCCTAAAGCATTCCTGCAGCATTAATGTTTAGTTGCCCACTATGGTATCTGGCTGAGTACCATACTCCTAATTAAAGTCTTTCCCCTCCTTATATCACCTCCACTCTCTTCCACCAGTGCCTCCGCATACCCTAGACAAACCAGTTTTGCTCAGACTTTACTCAGGGTCTGTTTCTAGGTGAAACCCAACTGAGACACTTTCCCTTTAGTTTAGTGATTAAGATTCTGGACTCTATAGCTATACTGGTTAGAACCCCATTCTCAACACATATTAGTTTTGCAGCTTGGGCAGTTATTTAACCTCCCCATGACTCCATTTTCTTTCTGTAAAATGGAGATAATAATACCTACTTTCCAGAGATTTTATGAGAACTAAATGAGTTAATATTTGTTAAATACTTAAAATTGTGCCAGATACCTAGTAAGTGCCACATAAGAAATTATTCCTTTAAACCCCTTCATACTGAATCTCAGTCTCCTTGGCTGCCTGAGTTAAGTTTTCAGCACTTGAGATTGCTGCCCACCATCTCAAGCAAGCACATCAGGAACTGTGTAAGAAACTCATTTCTGAATACAGCAAGAAAGAAACTTGGCCCACTTGCCCCAAGCACAATTCCAGCCTTTGCTAGTGAAGACATATGTGGAGACATGCTGCTTACAAACTGCCTGGATTCCTGAACTTGAATTAACACTCAGAAAACGTGTCTAGATAAGTCTGCATCTGCGGAATAATCCCTCTGTCCTAGGAAACAGAGCAGAGATATCACTGTCCCCAAATGCTGACATACCCAGCACTCTTCCCTACAGAAACGAGCATTCCCTACCTAGGCTGTGAAATAGGCAGGCAACAGTCCAGACTGCAAGACAATCACACTCACCCCACTTGGACTCTCCTGGGTCACTCGCTCAAGATGTCTCAATGCATAAAGGATTTCTCTCCCCACTTCTTTTCTCCGTTTCAAACTTGTAGGGCTTCTGTTTTCCAAAACCTTTCGACTTTGCAGTTGGGATCTCAATGGAAGCTCCAGGGCTGAGTTCTACATGCCTGTTTTCTCCTGATACACAGGAAAAAGCAGAGCGAGACTTCTCTGGTGCCAGCACCTGCCTATTCAATACTTTCCCTCATCTGAGCTGTTTGCCTCCCAGTTCTTTCTATTCCAAAAGAGAGCCAAAGGGAAGGAAAATCTATAATAGTATTTTAATTTTCTGGTATGTCACACTCCATACTGAAATAGCCCTTCCAAAGCTAAGAGTGCCTCTTGGCAAAAGCCCATTGAATTTTAGAGAATGTTATCATCCAGAAAGACCAGAATTTTGTTTTATAGGTAGTGGGGTGACTTTGAGGAGATGGATTGCCTACTTATTTATGTAAATTTATTTTTAACTTACATTTTAGAGTCCTTAATTTGTGCCAGACATTGTGCTAAGCATTTTATATTCATTGTCTCAAATGTCACCTTCTCAGTGAGCCCTAGCTTAACTACCTTATTTAAAGGGCAACGCCTTGCCCAGCCTTCCCTATTCTCCTTCCCTACTTGATTGTTCTGCATCACACTCAGCACCCTCCAATATGTTATATACTTCACTCATTTATTTTGTCTCTTTCCCTGATTAAAATGAAAGCTCTATGAGGGCAGAAATTTTCTACTTTTTTTTTGCCAGCAGTGCCTAGCTCATAGGAATCATTCAATTAATATTTGCTGAATGAATAAATGAATGAATGAATGAAATCCTTCTGATAACCACAGCAATCATCATACCCATACCATCATAACTGATAGGCAGGGTAATGCCCCCTTATACACAAGATGTCCATGTCCTCTTATCAGAAACTTGTAAATATGCTACCTTACCTGGCAAAAAAGACTTAGTACATGTGATTAAGGCTCTTGGTATGGAAGAGTACCTTGAATTATCTGACTGGGCCCAATGTAATCACCAGTATGCTTATAAGAAGGAAGCAGAAGTGTTAGAGGGAAAAAGAGATTTCAAGATGCTATGCTGATTACTTGAATACAGAAAAAGGAGCCATGAGCCTAAGGAATGAATGCAGGAACCTCTAGAAGCTGAAAAAGATAAGGAAACATATTCTGCCCTAGAGTTTCCAGAGGAATGTAGCTTTGCTTTTACACATCTGGATTTTAACCCAGTAAAACCTATTTTGGACCTTGGTCTTCCAAAACATATACTTATATAAGACAATAATGATGTTTCACTTAAAGCTGCTACATTTTTGGTAATTTGTCATAGCAACAAGAGGACACTAATACACCCATTACTCAGATAAGGAAGCCAAGACTTGGGATTGTGTCCCAGGTCCCACAGGTAGTTAAGTGGAGGAGCATAGATGTACACGCAATCAACCTAACTCCAGAGTGCTTCCTCTTAATTCCTGTATAACATCACAGGAGTTGGAGCCCAGTGTACTGGGCAGACAAAAAGAAAAAGACTGTATGAAACACTCAGCTCCTGGAGTGTTGGTGCTTTTATACCATGTTCATTCACTCTGCAATCACTTCAGCACCTATCACTATGCACTTTGGGCCATACTTTTTCCTTTGCATGGAATTGCCACACCCCAATTCAAATGACTGCAGTCAGCAGTAAAAATGAACAAATAGGAACAAGACATGGCTCCAAATGTGTCTCAGAGAACAGTGGAGCAGACAGAGTCATATGTGAGTAGTAATAAAACACTGGGAAGGTGCCCTCGCTGGGTGGCTCAGTTGGTTGAGCATTGTCCCATACACCGGAAAGGTTGTAGGTCTGATTTCTAGTCAGAGCACATATCTAGGTTACAGTTTCGATCCCTGGTTGGGGTGCCACTGATCAGTGTTTCTCTCCCACATTGACGATTCTTTCTCTTTCCCTCTCTCTCCCTTCTTCTCTCTGAAATCAATAAATGTATCCTTGGGAGAGGACTTTAAAAAAAAAACACTGGAAAGGTAGATTCCATGGGTGCAGGACATCACCTTTTCACAGGTGTATCTTCAGAGCCTATATCAGACTGACACATAGTAGGTGATCAGTAAATATTTGTTCAATGAACAAATTGTGAAAAGTAACTCAAAGTATTTTTATGGTTTCACAATTTTCTCATAAACAGCTTTCTTTCAAGCAAGTAACATTTATCTTATGATTTAGAGTTTCAATATTTATGTAATCATCAACTTATAATGTTGTGTTGTTTTGTTCTTGACAGTAAACCTGGAATGATCATAAAACACCAGCAAGAGGAAGACCATGAAATTCACAGAGTCTGCTTCTCTGTCTCCTTCCCATCTGTTTCCAGAGAGCCTACTCCCTTCCCGTACCTCAGCAGAGCAAGGAAAGTATGGGCATGCATAAGGTCAATGTTGCCTAAGCCCTCAGGACTCACTTTTCTCCCGGGGTTTACTGAGTTAAAATTGACAAATAAAATTGTATATATCTAAAGTATAAAATGTGATGATTCTACATATGTATACATTTTGAAATGATTAGCACAATCAAGTTAATTAATACATCTATCATTTCAGATAGTTACCTTTTTCTTCTTGGTGAGAATGCCTAATATCTACTCTTTTACCAAATTTCAAGTATAGAATAGAGTTATAACCTATAGTCACCATGCTGTACATTAGATCCTCAGTAATTATTCATCTAGGAACTGAACGTTTACACCCTTTAACCAGCGTCTCCCCACTTCTCTCTATTTTCCAGCCCCTGGCAACCACGATTTTATTCTCTCTTCTATGCATTCACAGTTCAAGTCTATGAGTTTAACTTATTTTTTCTTTAGATTCCATTCATAAGTGATACCATATACTACATTTTTCTTTCCCTGTATGGCTTATTTCACTCAGCATAGTGCCTTCCAGGTTTACCAACCAAAGTATTTTTTTAAAGTTTTCTAGGCATACAAAGCTGAAAGAGATTAATTCTGTCTTCAATGTGTGTGTGTCTGTGATGCAGACACCAGCCCACAGTGTCCGCATCATTATGGATGAAATGAGACATTCACATAGACTACTGAGTCTGGTGGAGGAAAAGGGACAGCATGGCTTTTCTCTCGGGGGAGCAAAAGCTGAGGCCTTGGCCATGACAGGCCTTTATTGGGTTTCTCCACCCATTACATGATGGTCCTCATTTACTATGCACTGGTGCACTTTAGGTGGTTACCTTTTACAGAAAACAAAGGGGCCAATGCTGCTAATCACATCACAGAAGAGGGATATTTGCAAATGAAAAGGCAAAAGTGGTTGAACCAGTTATACTCATCCTTGGAAGGTTTAGCATGGATTTTAGGAAGTTACTTTGCAGTAAATGTCCTCAGTTCAGGGTGAGGGAGTTTTAGCAAAAAGCAAGACTCATAGCAGCCTAGGTACATTGCAGGCCTGATTCCCCACAGGAGAACCTATCCATGGGCGTGGGTCCTGTGCATCTCCAAGTGGGAGCTGGGTTAATGCCACACAGAACCACCTTCTACATGTCTGGAGGGTCAGAAAGGAGAGATATCAGAGAGCAGACCATTTGAATTGAGCTTTACAAGATTTCTAAGATCTATCAAGGAGAAAGGGCATTCTAGACACAGGAACAGCATGATCCAGACCAAGGAAGAAGAAAAATACTAGAGAAAGCAGAACATTCCAGGGTGAGTGCAATGTTGGACAGGTGGCTCACAAGAACTGGAGAGAGATGAACAAGGTCCTACCTGATATATGGGGCTGACCTGCTCCTGTCAGCCATGGGGCCAGCTCAGATGTTCAAGCAGAAGGGTGACACTGTTAGATAGGTATCTTATAAAGAGTACAGTTGCAGCAGAACAAAAACAACAACCACTAAAAAACAAACAAGCAAAATACCTTTTGTCTATGCCAAGAGATCCCAAGCTATCTGAAGACTTCAGCAGAAAAACTGCAGAACTGTCATGAACTGAAAGGTAAGTCCCTTAAAAACTAAGATCAAGGCCAGAAGACAATGTCACAGATGCTGGGAGCAATGTCATCAAAAAATTTCAGAGGTTATTAAATCTTACTGCGAATAACAAAAAGATAATCCTAATGATAGATGTACGTATTCTCCTGGTAATTTGAACCATTCCCCATTTGTAATAGAAAAGAAGAGGAAACTAATTTTCAAAGAACCTATCACATTTAATTTTCCCATTAAGGCCTGGGAGGTGGATGCAGGTATCACCATTTTACAGTTAAAAAGACTAAGGATCCACTGTGTGAAACACTATCACAGTTCCTCAGATATTAAAAGCAGAACTACCATATGGCCCAGCAATTCCACTTCTGGATATTTGTGCAGACAGGATATCAGAGAGATATATACTCCCATGTTCACTGCAAAATTATTCACAATAGCCAAGACATGGAAAAATCCTATGTGTCTGGCAACAGATAAATGGATAAAGAGGATGTATATATATATATTTGATGGAATTTTATTCAGTCATGAGAAAGAAAAAAATCCTGCCATTTGCAACAACATGGATGTACCTTGAGGGTATTATGCTAAGTGAAATAAGACAGAGAAAGACAAATACTGTACGATCTCATTTATATGTGGAAACTAAAAAAGCTGAGCTTGTAGAAACAGAGTAGAGTGGTGGTTAACAGAAACTGGGGTTGGGGATATTGGGGACATGTGGTTTAAGGTACAAACATGCAAATAGTAGATAATAAGTCCTGGAGATCTAATGCACAGTATAGTGATTATAGACAATAATACTGTATTATAAACTTCAAAGTTGTTAAGAGACTATATCTTCATTATTTCTATCACAAAAAATAAATGGTAATTATGTGACATGATAGGAATATTAGCTAACACTACACTAGAAATCATATTGCAAAATATAAAAGTATCAATACACTGTAGAACTTAAATTTACAGTTATATGTTAATTATATCTCAACAAAAATAAATTTTACAAAAAGAAGAAGAAGAAAAAGACTAAAGAGTTTGAGCCATGAGTATCAGATCAGTACTGGGATTTGAACCTGAGAACTAAAAAACCTGTACTCCTTGCCATAGCTATAGCTCTCTATTACATTCAAAATAGAAAAAATATACATATATATGTAACACTCAGGAATCCCATACAAGATATGTGACGCAGTTATAGAGATGTTTTAAAACTTCACTGAATATCTTAAAATATGTCCCAAATAAGTAAAAAAGCTACACCATGGTCATGAATAAAAAGATTCCCTATCAAAAGTTGATTTACTCTAAATTAATTTATAAATAAAATAGAACTTTAGTCAATCAATGGAATCAATGGAATTTTATAGAATATGACAAGCTAAGTACAAAATTTATATCTAGGGATAAAGGCCCATAAGAGGAAAGAAAATTATGATAAGACAAAGCAGAAAGACTTATTTTCTCAGAAATCAAATCTTATTATAAAGGTACATTAATGCAAAAAGAAAACAGTATGAAAAAGATATGAGCATAAGCAAGTAGTTCAATGGAACAAAACAGAGAATCCAGAAAGAATTTTATCACTGAGGACTTATTGCAAATTTGAGAAAATAATGGGATATTCAACAAATAGTGCTGAGGTAGTTGGCTCTCCACACAAAAAGTAAATAACATTACATCCTATTTCATAACCTATATAAAAGATATTCCAGATAGCATAAGTATCTAAATGTAAAAGACAAAACATTATATTTCAAAAGATCTATCATTGGGGTATGGAATGAGTTCTTTTAAAACATGCAAAAAGCACCCTGGCCAGTGCGGCTCAGTTGGTTGGAGTGTCACCCCATAAACCAAAAGGTCACTGGGTTTGACTCCCAGTCAGGGAACATGCCTGAGTTGCGGATTGTGTCCCTGGTCAGGGTGCATGCAAGAGGCAACCAATCAATGTTTAGTTGCCTCTTGCAACCAAATGTCTCACATCAATGTTTCTCTCTCTCTGTCTCTTCCTCCTTTCCCCTCTCTTTAAAATCTATGAGCATACTCTTGGTATGCTGGTATGCTTGGTATATCTTTTTCATACTGTTTCATATCCTTGGTATGCTCATAGATTAAAAACAAAAAAAAGAAACATGCAGTAAGAAAAATCCACTAAGAAAAACTTTTGACAAATTCTCATGTGCTAAAATTTTAATTTTTTTATTATGAGACCCTGTACTTAAATTTAAAAGATAAACTGAAAACAAGGGTGAAGAATTCAGCAATACATTTAATAGATTCAAAAATTAATATCCATGATATAAAAATATACATATAAGACAATAAGAAAAAATAATCATCCTAATAGAAAAAAACTAGCCAAAATATATGCTCAATTTCCCAAGTAATAAGATAAAAACTGAAAGTAATAGATTCCATTTCACAACTATCATATAAGCAAAAATGGACAAGAGTAATAATACCAAGATTTGAATATGATATGAAAAATTTGTCTTTCATTCTTTGATGTGGGAGAATAAACTAACTCAGTCACTTTGAAGAATTGGCAATCTCTTGTGATGCTGAGTGATATCTAGCTCACAGCCTGACTCAGGAATTCTACTTACAAGTATATATTTTTGAGAAAAATCTCTCATGTATGCAAGAATGTTCATTGGCTCATTGTTTGTAATAACAAAAAGAAAACCATCATTTAGTTTACAGATAGATCTGCAAACTTTCTATACATTTGTATAATAGAAACTATAAAAGAGTTAAATCAACTAGAGCTAAACATAAATGAGTTGCAGTAACATACTTTTTGAATAAAAAAACAAGTTGCAGAAGGATACATACAATATAGTGCTGTTTATAAAAAGCTTTAAAATACTAATACTCTTTAGGTTTTTATACACATATAGAAAAATTAGTTTGTTAACTAGTTTAGTGGTTTCCTCTCATGAAGAAGAGAGGAAAATGGAATGAGGGTGGCAGGATTCAAGGTCTTTATTTAAGTATATTTTTAAAACCTGAAATAAATGTGACAAAAATGTTAACATGTTAAATCTGAATAGTTGGTACATGGGTGTTTGTTTTCTTATTCTCTGTACTTCTCTGTATATCTGAAATATTCTAGCATTTATATATCTTTTCTTTTAAAAGAGAAAAAAGAAAGTTTTGCATCACAATGATATGACTGCCTCTCTGAGTCTTCTGAGTTCATCAGAGATATCTGGACCAGTGTTAAGTATGTTTGGAGGAGAAAAAGCATCTGAGAAGATGTTTGGCATCTAATGAAGTTAATCCATCCAGCAGCAACCTGCAAATCTCCTATTAAAAGAGTGCTGACAAACTCAAACACTTAAATAGACAACACCAGAATAGGTGCTTTTAAATTCAACTAAGCCCTTCCTTGGGCAAGTAAAATAAAACCTTCAACAGAAACCAAGACCTAAACTTTAGAATCACCAACACTATAGCATTACTCCATGTCCAGTCTGAAATAATGAAAGCAATTGTACATGCCTAAGGTATATTTATCTGACATCATGTTTGTGAGTTAAAATATGTTGGGATATAAAATAGTGGTGTCTACATATTTTTTAGTTCCTAAGAGCTGGAATTATACCCAACATGCACTTTCTTTCTCAGACTTGTTTCAGGCACCGGGAACACAGTCCAGGCTAGACATATCCAGACTGGTCATTGTGCCAACTGAATTCACACATACATCCCTCTCCCTTGGATATTCACAGCTGAGGACAGCTGTCAGTAGTCATCCCAGTGAACAGCATTTCTGAAAGCAGGGGAAAAAAGGAGAACAAATATTTAATGGGCATTTTCTAAATGCAAAGTGCCATAAGTTAATAAAGAGAAGAGAAACATATATGCCATGAATTCTACTATAAAGAAGTTTATAATCTAATTGAGTCACCCATACATCTGTCTAACCACCCAACCCTCCATCCCTCCAGTCATTCACCCTTCCACCCATCTAACTTCCTACCCTCTATCCATTCAACCCTACACCTTTCCATTCATTCATACAATAATGCCTTCACCCATCTACCCTTTCACCCTTGAAACCACCTTGATCCCCCCTTCCAACTCTACTTACCACCTCCACCACCTTCTATTGCTCTACTCATCCATCCTTTCAACTCTATAAACACCTGTACAGAGGTCAGTAGCATCCTCCAAAAATTCATGTTTACTTGGAACCTCAGAATATGACCTTATTTAGAAATAGAATCTTTTCACATGTATTGTAGTTAAGGTAAGGTCATATGATATTAGAATGGGCCCTATTCCAATGACTGGCACCTTTATAGGAGGAGAAAACAGAGACACACACAAGAGAATGCAATATAATGATGTCAGAGCTTGAAATGATGCATCTATAAGCCAAAGAATGCCAAGAATTGCTGGCAACCACCAGCAGCTGGATAGAAGACGAAAGGGAGGATCCACCCCTAGAGTCCACAGGAAGAGCACAGTCCTGCCAACAACTTGATTCTGGACTTCTAACCTCCAGAACTTTGGTACAGAAATAAATAGAGGGCTTCCAACCAAGATGGAGGCATAAGTAGATGAACTTTGCTTACTTGTACAACCAAAAGAAGGACAACAAGAAATTTAAAAACAAATGAACAAAAAATACCCAACTAGAACTGCCAGAAAATTGAATTGTATGGAAGTCCGACGACCAAGGAGTTAAAGAAGAAACATTCACACAGATTGGTAGGAGGGGCAGAGACAGGAAGCCAGGGCAGAGAGGACGCAGGACAATGTGGTGGCTGGCGGACCGGAATATCCCACATTCATGTGCAGATAAGCTGGGAGGAACAACTGGAGAGTGAGACAGACCATGCAACCCAGGGTTTCAGAGCAGGAAACTAAAGCCTCAAATCCTCTGGCTGTAAAAAACTGGGGAGTGTGGCAGCATGAGAAACTCCCAGTCTCACAGGAGACTCTGTTAGAGGGGCTTATGGGATCCTAGAACATACACAAGCCCACCCACATGGAAATTGGCACCTGAAAGGGCACAATCCATTGGGAAGGGAGAAGTGACTGAAAGCAGAGCAAGAGCCAAGCAAGCAGCATTGTTCCCTTTCTGACCCCTCCTCCACATACAGCACTACAATGCAGCAAAGTGGGTTGCCCCACCCTAGGGAATACCTAAGCCTCTGCCACTTACAATGTAACAGGTGTGCCAAGACAAAGAAATATGGCCCAAGTGCAAGAACAGATCAAAATTCTAGAAAAAGAACTAAGTCATGAGGAGATAGCCAACCCATCAGATTCAGAGTTCAAAACACTGGTAATCAAGATGCTCACAGAAATGATTGAGTATGGTTGCAAAATAAAGGAAAAAGTGAAGGCTATACAAAGTGAAATAGAGAAAAATATACAGGGAACCAACAGTGAAAGGAAGGAAACTGGGATTCAAATCAATGTTTTGGAACAAAAGAAAGAAATAAACATTCAATCAGCACAGAAAAAAATAGAATTTTAAAAATTGAGGAGAGGCTTAGGAACTCTGGCACAATTTTAAATGTTCCAACATCTGAATCATAGGGGCAACAGAAGGAGAAAAGGAAGAGCAAGAAATTGAAAACTTATTTGAAAACATAATGGAGAACTTTCCGAATCTGGCAAAGGAAATAGACATGCATGTCCAGGAAGTTCAGAGAGTCCCAAACAAGTTGGATCCAAGGAAAAGCACACCAAGACACATCATAATTACATTACTCAAGATTAAAGATCAGGGGAGAATCTTAAAAGCTGCAAGAGAAAAGGAGAAAGTTACCTGCAAAGGAGTGCCCATAAGACTATCAGCTGATTTCACAAAAGAAACCTTGCAGGCAAGAAGGGGTTGGCAAGAAATATTTGAAGTCATAAAAGGCAAGGACCTACATCCAAAATTACTCTATCCAGCAAAGCTATCATTTAGAATGGAAGGGCAGATAAAGTGCTTCCCAGATAAGGTCAAGTTAAAGGAGTTCATCTCCACAAAGTCCTTACTATATGAAATGTTAAAGGGACTTATCTAAGAAAAAGAAGATTAAAACTATAAACAGTAACATGAGAACAAACTCACAAAGATCAACAACTGAACTTATAAAACAAAAACAAACTAAGCAAACAACTAGAACAGGAACAGAATTACAGAAATGGAGATCACATGGAGGGTTATCAGTGGGGAGGGGTGGGGAAAGAATGAAGGAAAAAGGTACAGGGAATAAGAAACATAGGTGGTTGGCACAAAACAGACTGGAGGAGATTAAGAACAGTATAGGAAATGAGAAGCCAAAGAACTTGTATGTACGACCCATGGACATGAACTAAGCATGGTGGTGGGGATGCTGGAGGGAGTGGTGTACAGGGTGGAGGGGGATAAAAGGGAGAAAAAAATGGTACAACTGTAATAGTATAATCAATAAAATATACTTAAAAAACACTCTGGCACAATACATTTCTGTTGTTTTAAGCCACCAAATTTGCAATACCTTGTTTAGGCAACTCTAGGAAACTGATATACCACTCCTCTCCACCTTTCCAACCCCCACCAGTAACCCTTCCAACCATTCAAACCCACACCCATCCACTCCATCCACCATTCATCATTCATTCATTCATCCATTCATTACATCCACCCACTCATCCATTCACCATTTATTCTGTACATCTATCTACCCATAGTTTATTTAAGGTCTATGTACCAAGCATTGTTCTGTATGGTAGGTTTACAATGGTAACAACCACAGTAACAAGATATCATGGGTTCCAGCTAGTGTGGCTCAGTGGACTGAGCATGGGTCTGCGAATCAAAGGATTGCTGGTTTGATTCCCAGTCAGGGCACATGCCTGGGTTGTAGGCCAGATCCCCAGTAGGGGGTGTGTGAGAGGCAAACACCCATTGATGTTTCTCTCCCTCTCTTTCTCCCTCCCTTCCCCCTCTCAAAATAAATAAACAAAATCTTAAAAATATAAAATAAATTTTTAAAAAAGATATGGGGTTTGCCTGCCATGCATGCTAATATTCCCATTAATATCACCAGATGCCAAGCATAAATATAATAGTAAATACAATGGGCTTGCTAAGCAAACTAAGCTTCAAGGCAAGTGTTCTAGCCATCCCTGCCACCCACAACCAGATTGGTGGTATTTTGGCCCTTCTGATATAAAAGTTCTGAAGCCTTTATAAGCAAAACGCCCGTGCTCTCTTTCCTGATGGGTATAGGGGTATTAAACAAATAAATATATATCTGTAAGTGTGCTAAAGTCTATGAAGATAACACTGCAGGGGCCAGGGCACTAATTGTAACTGGGAAGGCCTCTGTGAATTGGAAAAATAATGCATACTCATAAGAAGTGAAACATCCCTTCATAAAGGGGTTTAATGTAGGATTGGTGGTTTCTTTGGTTTGACAAATAAATAAGTGCTACATTGTCTCAAAGGAGGAGGAGCCCACGGTAGGCTGTAAAGTCTTCTTGGAAAAAGATCTGCCTGGACCCTGAAGGATAAATGGAATTTAAGTAAATGGGGGGAGGTAGGGATGTTCCTATTTTTAGGGTGGTCCTCAAAAAACAAAAATGTAGAAGTCATTCATTCATTACAAAGGATTTGACTTTTTATGCCAGTGACCACTCTGGCAAGCTGGTGAAGCCTTCGGATTCCTTCTCAGAACAAAACTGTTAAATGACATATTAAAAACGAAATGTTAAAAATAATACCTTAAATGACTTTATATATATTAAATTACAAAAGGAACTAATTATATCAATTGTTATAGTCATAACAATATTTTTAAATATGTCTGTTATATATATCTAAGCCTATATTATATTAAATAGCAAGATTTGTTATGTCAACTAACTACAGTTATTCCAAGTGGTTTGCTGAAAGTAAACAATGATTCTAAGATATCTGCAACAATGGTAATATGATACAAAAATATAAATGATTTCTCTTAGTGAAAAAATCAGAGTATTGTTAATATTACTGTGGTTTGTTGCTATGATTCCAAATTAAAGGAAATGAAAAGCTCAGTTAGAGGTAAATGAAAATAGATAACTTTTCCCACATCTAAGTTTATAGTTCACTGAATTCTTTCTGCAGACCGTCTGTGGGCCAAGTGCCCCCACGTTAAGATCTCCTGATACTTGTATTTAGGTATTTATGCATTTAAATCTATTCATTTATTCACTCATTTATTCCCCAAATCCTAAGTGTTTATGACATGCTTGACATTGTAGTAAGTACTAGGAACACACTGGGACAAGAAATAGATGTGGTCTCTGCCCTAGCAAGCTTCATTCCAGTGGGCAGAAACATAGTCAGGAAGCCAGCAATTGAACAAGACAGTTACAGATGGTGATAACTGCTGAGGGGAATCCACACGGGGACATAGCAGAGATGCACTGTGGTGGGGAGACAGGACGCACATTTGGTGTCAGAACCCAGGAGGAGCAAGCTGTGTGACAGCCTGAGCAGCCGCAGTACAGGGAAGGGAAATCAGAACACAAAGGCCCTAGGAAAGAAGAGGAGCGTGACTCTCAGGAAGAGGAAGAAAGCCCATTGGCTTCAGTGAGGACGGCAACAGGAGAGGTCAAAGGTGAAAACAGAGATGGAGCCGCTGCCAGATTCCACTGGACCTGATAGACCATGGGAACAGGTCTGGGTTGTATTTTACGTGTAATGGGTGGCTACTTGGGTAGCTTAGGCAGGGGAATAACAGGGTATGAATATATTGTTTTAAAAGATTTCTTTGGAGGCTGACTGGAGAGTGGGTTGTGAAGGAAAAGATAACTGGCAAAAGAAACAACCTTACAGGCTACTGCATTCATCCAAATGAGAGGCAATGGTGGCTTGGGCCGGGGTTGGGGTAAGGTTGAGGCAAGTGAGACATCTAGGGTATAAAATTTAAGGAAGCACTCACTCACTGTCAGAGCTATGTAAATGCAGGGTTCAGTTAGCCCCAGCTCGCACTGGTGGTGGAGATAAAAGGATGTGGGCAGTTTGAATATATATTTTGGAGGTAATGAGGAAGACTGGAAAAAAATTTATTCTGAGAATTTCTAAAATTCAGAAGTGAGTAATAATTTTAGGAAGGAGCTTATGCAACAGATTAAAGGTGGGGTGGGGGTCTTTAATAAAGGAGAAAGGACTTCATGGCTCTTCTAGCTAAGAAGAGCCATGAAATTAAAGAAGCAAAATTATATGCACCATCCTGACAAAAAACTGTGGAGCTCCCATAGCCATTTTGGACCATGCAGCAACTTCACTGACATTGCTCAGGAACCATGTGCTTAGGAACACAACAGAAATACAGAAGGAGCCTAGATCTATGATGACACCATGCCAGGCTCCAACCATCTACCTCCAGACTGCCCTAACCTAAGCAGAAATAAACTTCCATTTTGTTTTAACAACTGATTCCAAGACTGTCTACTGGCAAATACAATTCCTAAGCAACTGGGAGTTGCAGGAACCTGCCCACAAGGCTTACCAAAATCCAAACAAATAGATTCCTTTAATCAGGGATGTCCAAACTTTCGGCATCTCTGGGCCACACTGGAAGAAGAAGAGTAGTCTTGGGCCACACATTAAATACATTGTGACACATAATCACCAAAAAGCCTCATAATGTTTTAAGTAAATTTAGGATTTTGTGTTGGGCCACTTTCATAGCCCTCTGGGCCACATGCAGCCCGAGGGCTGCAGATTGGACACTCCTGCAAGTCTACATATTCACTTCCCCTCATTCACTCTGATTTATCTATGGTCAGCTGTGTGTCTCATTTGGTTGACAGGGGTACCATCAAAATGAGATTTTCTCCTGTGTTGCTTCTGAAAAAGACTTTCACACCCCCAGTGAAACAAGTCTGGAACAGAGAGAGGTGGCGTGACATTATATACTGAATGTCATTATAAATTCTGTCTCTTTTCTGATTCTGAGAAGGTTAGTAGTAGCAAAGGCACCAAAAAGTCAAGGTGATAAATAGAACACATTGGAAAGTAGCTGAGAAAAGTAGGGATTGATGAATGTCAGCTCTGACAAATGTCAGTTGTCAACCAAAAGTGAAGAAAGGAAGGTGTTCCCTCCAAAAGTGGTGAAGGGAACACTTTCACAAGCAGAACACAAGGGCAACTCCAACTCTGCAGCAAAATGGATTCAATTCAGCCAGTGCCTGACATTTTGTGAGGCCATTCCATCAGCTTCTCTGCTGAAATCAGGGACATGCTGGAAGGGACTTTTGGAATCACTTGCTCAATGCCCCTACTGTAGAAGTGAGGCAATTGAGGCAAAGCCACATGGAAAAGAGTGGCTGGGATGGAACAGGAATCTGGATCCTACACCTACTGATTTTTCTGTTGATATGCATACTTTCTTATGGATTATGAGAATCAGCTTTTATCTAAGGCAGAGGTCCGCAAACTTTTCTGTAGAAGGTCAGATAGTAAATACATTAGGCTTGTAGGCCACAGGGTCTCTGTTGCAACTTCTCAACTCTGCTGTTGCTGTAGCAGAACAGCTGCCCTAAACAACAGTAAACAAATGGGTATGACTGTTTCAAAAAAATTTATATACAGAAATAGGTAGCCAGATTTTAGCCATGGGCCCTAAGTTGTCATTCTCTGACCTAGATCATTAGATCAGTGTGGTTCCTGAACCAGCAGCATCAACAGCATCTAGCAATGCAAATTCTCAGTTACCCCCACTCCCAAACCTAATGAATCAGAAAGTCCAGGGATGGCATCTGGCAATCTATTTTCATAAGCCCTCCAGATAATTCTGACACCCATTGGGGTTTGAAAACCACTGGACTAATCATAGAAATCATGGTGTGTGAGCATCATCTCTCTTTTTGTCATTTCCAGTACACAGTTTGGCATTTGGCTTCCAGTATGTGCCTGTCAGAGCAACTACTAGGTTCCCACCCCAAAAAATATATATTCCCCTCTTCTTCCTTATATTAAAATCCCAAGACTCAGCTGGAGTTATGGATACCCAGTATAAAGCCAACATTTCTACATTTTTCAGGCTCCTTGCATCTAGGTTTTGCCTTATAACTAAATTCTGGCCAGTGGGATATAAGGTAAGTATTGTGTTCCAGCTCCTGGTGAACTTCCATTAAAAAATAACTTACATACACTTATTGCCTCTTTCTTCTGTGCAGCTTTCTGAAATGTAGGCATAATGGCTGGAGTCCCAGCAGCCATGTTATACTATGAGGTGACCTTAGGAATGGAAGCCATCTAGGAAGAAACAACAGGATAAACAACACGTGTCCTTGTCATTGTGTAGCCACTTTACAGGCATTGAGGTGTCCACTGCCAGGCTTCTTTTATGTGAGAGTGAAATAAAATTCTGTCTCACTAAGCCATTGTTAATTTTTATTTTCTGTCATAAACCACCAAACCTAATCCAAGTGGTCCAGTGTGCAGTGAATATGTGTTGAATGAATAACAATCAAAAGTAAATTAGAAGATCTGAATAACAAGTTACAGGTATATTTGATTAGTCAAAACAATTCTTCAAAACACAGTGTCCATTGGGGCCAAAATAATAAAAAGAGCCACTGGTGAAAACACTGGAAACTTCTAGACATATGGTAGACTTTATGTCTTGCATTACCCAAAGCCAAGCTGATAATGGAGCAAAAACCCTCTTCTTAGGCTCCCCTGAGGAGGCAGTCACTATATCCACAGTCACCTCATTCTGGAAACCCTTCCTAATTAGAGCACTCCTAGCATTCTGGGGTTTTGTGTCTCTCAGCAATATACACAGGATTGTTCACACTGATCTGTCATTTTGCAATGATTCTCAAGCTACTTTTCAAGCACAGTGCTTTTCTTTCCCATGGTATCTTTTCAATCGATATCTGTGGAATTGAATTGACTTCATTGGTGAGTGTTTTGTTTCTCCTAATAGAACAGAAATTCCTCAAGAAGTTGATACCAACTTTCCTATTTGTCAAACAACCTTCCACTACCCAAAGTAACTTGCACGAGCTCTGCACCCACAGGCACTCTATGAATACTGCTTAGTATTCCCAGGCACTTCCTCTCCTCTGCCCATTTTGATGCATCAGAACAGTATCCACACTGACCCCTTCCCATTTTAACTTTCTGGGGACTGAGGCCTGGCCTGATTCCCCAAGCTCTGCAAAAGAAATACTCAAACATTTTCAATGAGGACCTCGTTTACCAACCAGAAAAAGATGAACAGTTTTGCTCCATGATATCCCAACAGTTACATCAAACCAATGCTTATTTCTACTGTTCATGCCTTCACATTAGTGTTTCTCAAGATTTTATAACACATGCTTCCATGATAAACATTTGAAACTGCTTTATTAAGATATACTGGATATAAAATAATATATATGGAGAGAATATATGTAACTTGATGAGTTTGGACACATGCATGTACCCATGAAACCATCGCCACAATGTTAAGGTAACAGACATAGCCATCACCTCCAAAAGTTTCCTGGTCTTCCTTTGTGGTCCTTTGTGTGTATTGTTTTGTTTTGGATATAGTAATAACACTTAAAATGAGATCTACCCTCTTCAATTTTTAAGTGGATAATGCAGAATTGTTGACTATAGGTATTATACTGCAGAGGAGTGCTCTAGAAGCAATTTGTCTTGTGCAGCTGAAACTTTATGCCAGTTGAACAACTCCCCATTATCTCCTTCTCTTGGCCCCTGGCAACTGCAGTGCTATTCTCTGCTGCTATGAGTTTGGCTATTTTAGGTATTTTATATAAGTAAAATCATGCAAAATTTGTCCTTCTGTGGCTGGCTTATTTCACTTAGCATAATATCCCCCAGGTTCATCCATGTTGTCACAGTGACAGGATTTCCTTCTTTTTTAAGGCTGTTCAATATTCCACCGTATACATATGCTATCTTCTCTTTATCCATTTATCTTGATATACATTTTAAACTTGCATGTTCCTCTAATGTTATTTGAAATTTCAGGATGAATTAATATTGTGAATTCAAATATATCACATGACATCATTGTTCACTAGCCCCCAGTCACTAACCCAGGAATATTACATCCATATGACTCAGCTGCAAATCTTTGTTTCACAGGCTATGTTATTCTCTGACTTTGGCTTCTTGGTCTCTTTTTTGACTTCTGCATACACTTCAGCACAACACAAATTACCATTTGATCCTATGGACTAAACTAGGGGCAATCTCCAGTGACTTAGGGCTGCATTGATATCCAGTCAGTTGTTGATGGCTGTCATCCCATTCATTTGGTCAAGGCATCCATTCAAACTGACCAGTGCCTATGTCTGACCAGTGTTAAACTTGTGGAGCATAACTTACCTGCAGGGACCAGAAGGTAACATAAATCAGAATTCATAATAGTGTGTAAATGAAAAGTTGAGACCATGCAAAAAATTACATGGAAATTTAGCAAAGTCTGGTGATAATGTGTAAAAAGGCTCTCTCCACAGCATCTCACACAAATTAGGAGTTTAATAAATCTCTGACACAATTGCAAATCCATACACACTAAAAAATGTTGTGCTTTACTTTAAGGTAACCCACCTTCCTCGTATTTGTTGGGAGAATTGTTAACCATCATTAAATAAGTGTGTGCCTGCAGCTAGCTACCTAGGAGCCCACTGTGTGGAGGTACCCACATAAGAAACAACTTGTTAGTAAAATAATGCACCTGCAATTCACAGCATCTACCCTTAGGACTTTTTATTTAGGGTTGCTTATTAAAACCACTGTTTTCTTTCTCTGCCTATGACATGTGCTACAGAAGTCTCTCTTTCTACTTTAGGCTGATCATGGCCCATCTCTGCAAGGTGCCTCCAGGATCCACCCACCACAGAGTGCATTTAATATATATTTAGATTGCTGTCATTTGCTCCCTGTGTGATTTTGGGCAAGTTACTTAACCTCAGTTTCCTCCTCTGTAAAATGGGGCTAATAATAGCTCCTACCTCATAGCAGTTATAAAAGGGCCCAATGAGATCATGGATATGAAGCAGCACGGGGCTTGGTGTGTAGTGTGTCTTCATTAGTGTTAATAATTATGGAAGATCTTGTTGGCCACCAGGCAGAATGCTAAGCTGGAAGAGGACTGGATACATCACTTACTCCAACCCCATCCCAAGCCAGGACTATAATAACATGCTGGAAGTTTCCTGTTCATTCCTTAGAGGTTGTTCCTTGAGAAAAAGCTTTTGTAAATGGCTTTAGACATTATAACTTCAACAACTAGGAAATCATTTCTCTTGTCCTCCTGACACCTTCTATAGCCACTCACACCATGCCGCTGTCTTCGAAACTGAGTGGGAACATCCTTCAGGCTTTAGGAAGCAGATGATGCTGTGTCTTGACATAGGATTCATATCTCTCAGTGTTGAAGTGGGGGCCTCACGGCCTTTGACACTTGGGATGTGTCTTCCTCTCTGTGCCTTTCAGGGTCTTCACTTCTGCTACACTGCACTTCTGGGGAGGACTGGCTGAGCACTAGCTCACAAACTGGCCCCCAGGTCCTTCCTGGACTCTGATTCTGGCTGTCTTAGATGTCCTTCTTCCAGAGACATCACCAACTTATTTATCTCTCTGACATAAGAAGGAGAAAGGGGAGAAGCAGCAGAGACTTTCAAGGTTAGCCAATGTCTGTGAAGTGAAAATGTTGAAGGTGCATTTGCGCTGAAAAAGGAGGGCTAGGCAAATATCAGAGAGCGTCTTAGTCAGCTGAGACCAAACTAGGGGCCACCTCAGTTTCCTCATGGAATAGGACCTCACTCGCAATTGCTTACTCTGTTAATAATGAGCCACAAAATCCTGTTCCCTCCAGGATCTATCACTCTGAGACCTGGGGATAAGCAACTCAACCATGTTAAGCCTCCACCCCAATGTCTGTTAAATGTAATGACAGAAGGTCAACCTCGCGTGGGATTAAAAGGATTTAATGAGAGAATGTATACACAGAGCCCAGCACAGTGCCGGCTGCACAGAAGCCATTTCTTTAATACTGAATTATAAGACCAGCCCATCAAAGCAGCATTATTCACAATAGCCAAAAACTGGAACAACCTAAATGTCTACCAACAGATGAATGGATAAAGAAAATGTGGTGTATCCACACAATAGAATATTATACAGTCTTAAAAAGGAATGGAATTCTGATACATGCTACAATGTGGATGAACCTTGAGGGTATTACACTAAATGAAATAAGACAGTCACAAAAGGACAAATACCATATGATTCCACTTCTGTGGGGTACCTAGAATAGCCAAATTCACAGAGACAGAAAGTAAAATGGTGGGTGTCAGGGGCTGGGGGGAGGGGAATGGGGAGTTAGTATTTAATGGGTATGGAGTTTCAGGTTTGCAAGATGAAAGATTCTGAAGATGGATGGTGGTGAGGGTTGTGCAACAATATGAATGTACTTAATGTCACTGAATTGTGCAGTTAAAAAATATTAAACAGTTTAAAAGGCAAAAATACAAGGAGCCTGAAACAGCCCCCAGACTTTGGTAGGGAATTGGGGGTGGGGCAGCACTCCAGAGCTCTTCCTCCTCATCTCGCTCTTTGGGCTGCAAGGCAATAGGAAAGTGGCCCTCACCGAAAGACCCACTCAGCAAACCAAAACGATAAGGATGCCTAAAGTCAAGATTGGGGGGTGCAGGCCACAATCTAGGCTGGAGAGGGGTGTATTCTAAAACTGATGACTACTGCTGAACACTCGCTGAGATGGCTCAAGCCCTGACAAGCAAACCCATTACAATCCCAAATTCCAGCCTAGAGATCCTCAGGCTGCTTTGTGAAGAGTGTAAAGAGAGAAGCTTCCATACTCCAAGCAAGAAGAGGAGGGTGGACACTGAAACCAGCTCTGTTTAGCAACCAAGGAACTGTCCCTATGTTAGCAGGAAGGAACTCTGTGGATAACAATAATGATATGAAGTAAGTACTAGGTACCAGAGACTTCAAATACATTACCCCTAATTGTTATAACAACCCTAAAAGTAAAGTACAGTCACCTGCCACCTCTCTGGACCTCAGTGTCATGTGATAATAGTGTTGACTTCACAGGACAGCTGAGGCCTCAGTGAG
This sequence comes from Trachops cirrhosus, assembly GCA_028533065.1. Lineage (NCBI taxonomy): Eukaryota > Metazoa > Chordata > Mammalia > Chiroptera > Phyllostomidae > Trachops > Trachops cirrhosus. The sequence continues at coordinate 94,375,727 of CM052540.1, forward strand.
ATCATCTGTGAAGTAGCATAGCACTAAGCAAGCTCTAAAGAAACTAGCTATTGTAGCCATCAGCACAGACAGCTCACTCTGCCCTCTTCTGAGCTACCTGTTGAAAAGTGAAAAATTCTCCACTCAAGGCATTTGCTGTGGCGAGAATGGATAGGGGAGTGAGGATTTCTAGGAAACCCTCAGCTTGCCCATTCGAGGAAGCTTTCCCTGATCACCCCCTCAAGGCTGGGCCAAGATGCCTTCCTCTGACTAACCTAGCCCCTGTGCTTCTCTCTGTCTTAGCACTTGACATACTTTGTTGTAATGCAATGGTTGTTGACTTGTGTGTCTTCCAAGAAAACACCTAGAGAGTGAAGATAAATTTTTACCAGCCCACAGAACCAGCAAACTCCCTGGCTCATAATATTTTTGATGGATAGATGGATGGACAGACAAATAGATGAATAGATGGGTAGATGGGTGGATCAATGGGTGAATGAATGGACAGATAGATAAAGGTTTGGGTAGGTGGATGGATGGATGGATGGATGGATGGATAGATGGATGGATGGATGGATGGATGGATGGATGGATGGATGGATGGATGATGGGTGGGTGGATAGATGGGAAGATGGATAAATGGATGGGTGGGTAGGTGGGTATGTGGATCCATGGATGGATAGATGAATGATCTAAAAAGAGAGCCCTCCCTCTAATTGCATCCTCTGGCTAGGAACTCACTCACATTCTCTGTCTAGCATACACACTCCTTTTTTCCTTTTTCTCTTCACCCCTTGTGCTTTAAGACACCAGCATTTGGGGGTTTTTTCTGTCAAAAAAAAAAGGCAGGAAATAAATTCTACTTTAAATCCACATGAAAAATTCACACTCCATTTCTGAATGAAGGAAGGCTAGGAAGCTAGGCTATTCCAGTGGTGAAGCCATGAGTCTGTTTTGACAAGTTGTCTCCTCATAAACACAGTGGTTTATCTCACACTAAACAATCAGATGTGCTATTTAAGCAAAGGAAAAAAAATTGCACACTTTCTCTTCAGCATGTTAGCATCCATGCCAATGATATAAGTATTTGAACATGGGGCTGACATTAAATAAACCAGAAAAGCGAATATTTATTGCAACACTCAGAACATCACCATTTGTTTGTTGTAATCCCAGTGGGGTGTACAATACAAGGAGGACTGTGGGAAATGGTGGGATGAAGAAGAATCCACAAGAAAAACAGCAGCTCTCCAAGAGAAATGGTGTGGGCAGGGATTGGAGCAGAGGGGCACAGGGGAGGCTGGAATTATCCAAAGGTTAAACCATTGGTTCTCAGTTAGAGGCTAGTTTGGCCCCAAAGGGACATTTGACAATGTATAGAGACGTTTTAGTTGTCATAAGTTGAAGAGGGTGCAACTAGCATAAAGAGGGCAGAGACCATGGATACTGCAAAATATCCTACAATGCACAGGACCACCACCCTTCCATCCAACAACAAAGAATTATTTGGGCCCAAATGTTACAGTGCCAAGGTCAATAAACCCTAGGTTAAGTTGCAAACCAGCTCTGCTACACAGCAGCAGTGTTAATCCATCCAGTGATTAACCTGGACAGGTTAATCAAACTCTCTGGGCTGCAGTATGAATCTGATAGCAATCTATAGGACAAAGCAAATATGATGGTAGGTGTATCTTGCACACAGTAGGTGCATGAGGTACACAGTAGGTGCTTCGATGAATGTTAGCCTCTTTTATGTACTCCTCCCTGTTTCCCACTTTCCCAAAGCTTATTTATTCATTAATTCAATCACTTCCTTTACCAACATGTATTGAGGATCTACTATGATCCTGGACCTAGGCAATGGGTATTCAATAGCAGATAAGAAAGGGAGGGTCCCTGCCCATATGGAGCTTACATCCAAGCAGAAGAAGAAGGTGATTGATAACGTATAAACCAAAGTTCTGATTAGTGCCATGGAGGTAAAGCAGAGGTGCCAGAGATGCTCCCCTTGTGGTCAGGCAAGGCATCACTGAGGAAAGAGCAATGAAACAGAGATGTGAAAGATAGCAGGAGCCACGGGTGAGGGGAATGTTTTTTTTTCTTTTGGTTGGCGGGGCGGGTGGAGACGGGTGCTGGTTCCAGGTAGAAGGAACAGAATATGCAAAGAATATAAGAACACACAGTTATGTTCAGAAGTGACAGAGAGTCAGTGTGGTGGAGCACAGCTGGCAAAGGGGAGAAAAATGAGAAAGGTAAGGCCTCATAGGTGATTAGAAGATACCTGAATTCTAGTCAAGGTGTCATGAGAAACCCTTGAAGGCTATTTAGGAGAGATGAAAATCTTGGGTTGAAGAGGGATGAAGGTGGAAGCAGGGAGACCAGTAAGAAGGCCAATCCAGAGGTCTAGGTGAAAGATGATGGGGGTATTACAGAGATGGAGAAGAATTGAAATATCTGTTTGAAGGAAAATAATTAAATTGTACTAGTCTGGGAATGAGGAAAGAGAGAAAGGGGAAGTCTCATTGTCCTTTGGGTGGTTGGGCTGTGTGGTCAAGGTTAAAAGACAGATAAGTGCCACATAGAGACTAGATCAGGGCATGATTCAAGGTTGCTGAGAACAGGCAGTATGTACACCAGCTCAAGTGGTCCACAGTTCACTTACAGCAAGAGGAATGACAGAGTGCAAAAGATCCAGGCCCTTGCAAAGTGTCTGCCCCAACAGCCAGGGGGATCCACTCCACAGCTGATGCAGTGTGGCTGAATTCACCCTACTTTACACTGCAGTGCAAGGATCCCAATCCTTCTTCACAGAGAACAGATATAACAGTGGGGGCGGGCAGGTACCATCCAATGCACACTCTTGAGCAGAACAAAGAAGTACATGTCAAGCCCAGAAGAGGGAAGGGTATGCCCAAGCAAGGAGATCTGTCCAGTACAGGCTGTAAGGGCTCCTTATCTTTGCAAGAAAATGTTCTAAGCCCAAGGCCACTCTTACACAGCCATGTGGGGGTGGAGCAAGCTGCCATGGTCTGCCTTTGCCAACAGGGAAAAATAAAGGACAGCTCCTAAGTCTTTGGCTTACTCAGTGGGGTGAATTGTGGGTGCAATTAGTGAGGTGAGAAAGACATTGGAGGCAGAAAACAAGAGGAGAGACAATTAAGAAACAGTACCTATAGGTCCCCTCCAGCCTGCCTCCCCTCTCACCCTAGGCACAACAGCGATGTTCTCTCAACTCCAGCAACTCCAAAAGTCATTCAAACGTGGGACTTCAACAGCAATGTCTTCCTCTTCTCTACCTGAGAGTAATCAGAAAGTTTGACTCTACACCCCACCTGGGGGAGTCCCCAAGCCCTCCCCTGCATATGAATCCCAGAAACACCAGCAATGCTTTCTAGGCACCCTAGCTACTTCAATGCCACCACAAAATATCTCCACTCAGGTCTCCATGCATCTGTTTAACAAGCATTCTTCTACCCCCACCACTCACGGTATGGTCTACAGACGAGTGTTTCCTGGGAGATTCCTAGAAATGCAAAGTCTCGAGCACCACTTCAGACCTGCTGAACCAGAATCTGCATTTGAACCAGGTCCCCAGCAACCTGTGCACACATTCAGTTGAGAAGCACTTGTCTGTCTACAGCTCAGAAAGCAGCCATCTATAACATTCCTGTATGTCCATTGTTTGTAATTATGGTTAAAGCGCTGCCAGTGAAGCCTGAAATGATTTGTTCTGAAACTTCAAGAGCCACCCAGGGCCCAAGATCCTGGTGACACTGAGATGTTTATGAATTTCCCCCTTATGTTCTATGGTCACCAATCATCAGATTTTCCAGATAGTAAATTTTAAGTAGCCCCTTCTTTTCCCTGTACTGCTGTCTGGGGATTTTGTGAACTGGCTGGAAATTGTTGGGCGGCTGGATTAGCCAGCTCTGCGGGCTGCCTCACATGCAGGCCATCTGGACCTGTTTGCTTTCAGAGGAGATGAGTTCTACATGTCTCTTTCTTCTGTGCTTTTCCTCAGGGGCACTTTCCTCTCCAAGGAGTTCACTCCCTTCTGTCTGTTTAGGTTGCTTTTCCTGTCTTCCTCTCCCCACTTCTCTCTGTTTGGGAGAGCAGCTAGCATCAACATAGTAACTACATTACTTGAGAGTGGCAGACCTGGAGACCACGGGACTCCATGTCCTCCCAGAGTAATGACTGTCAAGTACCCAGCACTTTCCTGGTGCCAAGCAGTGGGTGGTATTGATCAGAAGGGGAAATCTAATGTGTGGGAATTAGAAAATCAGTTTAAGTGATATGTACATAAAGGAAACACACCCAGCACATGGCTGCATACTGAATATCATTGAATGAAAACCTGAGGTGTGAAGTTAGAGATGTTGTGAAGGTATAATCACAGTAATCTATAAACTTGGAAATATTCTAAAATTATGTTAGTAGGAACACGATGTAGTAAATTTATTGGCCTAAAGAGAACATGTCACTGTCAGTAATTTGGATGCAGACCCAGGTTAGGTAAGAGGAAAACTGTAGAGTCTACACCCCACACCTACAGTAAGGGAGTCCAGCAGGATAGAAGGGTCACCAGGTGACACGTAGGTCTCACTAAGAAGATGGTTGTGTATCTCTTCTGGTTCTCTTAATATGAAAGGCCCTTCCTCACACTAATGACTTCATAGTGAGCAAAACTTCAAGTGAGTTAGGTAGGCAGGATGGAGCCTCAGAGTATTATCCTAGCTGTGCTTTCTGAGAGGGATTGACTTGGAGTTTGAGAAGGCATGAGTAGAGGACAAATGAAGAAGTCTCACCATGCAGGGCTAGGGTGGAAAAATGAGAGAGATTCTGAGCTTGTGCCCTTGAGAGCATTCTGGACAAGGTACCTGGCCATTGTTTCTAGCACTGGCATTGCCCCAATCACCTGCCCTGCCTGTCAGCCTGGCTTCATGGAAGGCAACCCTAGAGAAGAAAAAGTGGGGCATTGACAGCAGCCATGGGGTTAAATATTTTGCGCAGATCACCTTGTTTAATTCTTAAGATGATTATTTCTTTCTGAAAGCTGACTCATACCTATTTATTTACTTATTTATTGTGTTTAATTTTATGTTATTGTGGTCAGAAGACAACATGAGATCTACCCTCTTACTAGATTTTTAAGTGAACAATATATTGTTGTTGACTACGGCAGTGTTGTACAGCAGGTCTCTAGAGCTTATTCATCTTGCTCAGTTGAAACTTTACACCCATTGATTAGAAACTCTGCCTTCTCCCTCCCCCTACAGCCTCTGGCAACCTCCATTCCACTCTCTGATCCTATAAATTTGGCTTTGTTAGATACCAAGTGGAATCATGTGGTATTTATCTTGCAGTGACTGGCTTATTTCACTTAGTATAATGTCCTCCACATTCAAAAGTAGCTTAGGATTGTACTTTGGTTTTCTCATTTTAATTTCTAAAGACTACTTCACAAGATGCAGTTTCTGCAGGAACCAACATGACATGTCTTAGGGGTCTTCTGTTGGTAGAAATCTGATTCTGGTTCCTCTTTGGGAAAGAGCTGGGCGGCGTACAGTCACAGAAGGACAGGTGTTTGAAACCTCGGGTTCTGAGGTTTTTAAACCACCCCCAACTTATTGTTTATTATCTTTTCTCCTGGGGACCCTAAAATAATTTTCCTCATGAAAATAAAATGACTTAATTGCTGCTTCTATTCACTATTTTTAGTAATTCATTGGCTTTTAGGAATTGAGATTTTTACATTGTCTCACAATCATATCTTAAAACTTTCTGTTTGTTTGGTTCTCACTATACTATATGGAACCAGTGAGTGATATGTTATTGTTGTTCTTGGAATATATACTTGGAATCAGACAGGTTATTGTGATCCTGCCCAAGATGACTTGGTCTAGGAGAGGTCAGCCTTATGTATTTAGCCTAACGGTGCCCCAGGTACACACACATGCTCTTTGCGCATTTGAAGAAGATCAAAAATGTCTTTGGAACCTCAAAGTCTCAAAAGAAAATGATGGTGACATGGATCCACCATTGGTGCTCCAAATCGGTGACAGAGGGGCACTGTCAGCATGCTCACTCCAGCCCTTCTCAGTTTGAAGTGATCAGAACAAGAAAGCCACTTTTTGTAGAGTCTCTCTCTTGGCCAGGAGTCTCTCCTCAGTTTTGCTGACTACCATACACTATACTCTGATTTTAGTGGTGAGGGAAGGGGGTTAGCGGTATCTTTGTACTTTGGTAGATGATAAAAGAGTAGGAGAGAGAAGAAAGAATGTGGAGGAATGGCTTGCTGAATTAATAGCCTGCCTGTAAAAGTTGTTACCATAAGGTATGATTCAGATCACGCCCAGACAAAATAAAAGATATTTTTTCACTTAAAAAAAAGTCCTACAGGTTTATCCATGTTGTCCCATATTGCAAAATTCCCTTTTTCTTTTTTCCCCCCTCACCAGACAGTATACTTTTTTTTTTTATTTTAGAGAGACAGGAAGGGAGAGAAAGAGAGAAAAACATTGATCACTTGCCTCCCATACACACCCCAAATGGGGATCGAACCTGCAACCTTTTTGATGTATGGGATGGCACTCCAACCAACTGAGCCACCAGACCAGGACCAAAATTTCCTTCTTTTTAAAGGCTATTATTCCATTGTATGTATATACCACATTTTTTATACACTATCTGCTTAAGACAATCCTATAGTACTTTTATGTGTCCTCATTGCACAGATGAAGAAACAAAGGATCAGGAAAGGCCAGTAGCTGGCCCACCTAAGTTGGTAGAGCTTAAATTGAAACCACATAGCCTGACTCCGGAGTCTACACTCTTGACCACTTTGTAGAACAATCCTTCCCAGAAAGACCCTAGTACCACATGTTCATGATCAGACAGTGATAACCTCTTCACCTGGGGACTTGGGACATCGGTCAGTGGCTCTCAATAAGTATGGGTCATTCTAGCACCATCATGAGTAAGAGAAGATTCCTCAAGCAATGCCCTATATGGTTAGCCAAGCCCTGCTGTATGGAACTTGGAGGCATGTGCACCCTTTGCAATTCAGTGCCCTCAGTTTGCAACATGAGAATTAAGAATACACTGAAGTAAAAGAGAAGAGAGCCCTGGCTGGCATGGCTCACTTGGGTTGGGCATAGTCCCACAAAGCGAATGCCTCCAATTCAATTCCCAGTCAGGGCACATGCCTGGGTTGCAGGTTTAGTCCCCAGTCAGGGTGCATATGAGAGGCAACTGATTGATGTTTCTCTCCCTCTCTTTCTCTCTCTTCATCTCTCTCTCTTAAAAAAGAGAGAGAGGGAAAGAGAGAAGACATAAACTCCTAAATCTAGCTGACTTGAATGGGTTGGAGGGCTTAGCCAAGGGAATCAACAGATATAATTTTACGGCTGCCAGTCCCAGGCAGGTTACAGAACCTCTTATTCTCAGTTTTAGCTGTGCCTTAGAGCCACCTTAAGAGCTTTAAAAAATATCAGTGGCTGAGTCCCACGTTCAGAGATTCTAATTTGACTGGTCTGCAGTGTGGCCAGGTGTCAAAAGGTTTTAAGATTCCCAAGGTAATTATAACATGCAGCCACAACTGAGAAACACACGGTTTACTCTCTTTGGGATCTCAGGACAGTTTGGGTGAGTAGGCTTCTAGAGCAGAGCAGTGTGTCTCCAGATGTAGTCTGTGGGTGCCCAACAACCAAGTCACCTGTGGATCTGATTAGACATGCGCATCCTTGGGTCCTACACCTAGAAATTCTAATTCAATATTTCTAGGGAATGGCCCAAGAATTTGGAGGTTTAATGGTGACCTTCCTAAGTGGTTCTGACACACAATGAAGGTCAAGACCCTCTAGAACTGGGGGCAGGCAGAGCATGAATCTGGTTTTCATCAAGATGACTGTGGGGAAAAAAAGGAAAATGAGCTGAGACAGATGCAGAGGCAGGCTAAGGAAACTCAGGAATAAGACTTGGTAATTCTTGAGCATTCCTGACCCCTTGGGAGAGATGGAAGGAACTTGTAGGTGAGGCCCACAGGAAATAGAACTCATGCTTATCATTGATTGACTGGTGACTTCTAAAGGTTCAAAAGGACCCATTCATCACCTGGTGACATTATGTGAAGTTGGTCTAGGAAAGGGATTTTGAAGCCAGGGTTGGGGATGGTGGCCACTGACATGCTAGTCAGACAGTCCATTTCCCTCCTTCCCTCTCATCTTGAGTCTGGAGTCTGACAAAGCACAGAGGGCTGGTCTTTTCTTCCTCACTCCCAGAACCAGCAGAGTACTAACAAATTCCTAAGCCATCATGATGTCTAAGGATAATAAATAAATAAATAAATAAATAAATAATAAATAGGTGGTGGGTAGGTAAGTAAGTAGGGGTTAGAGACAGGGGAAATGGGGAGTTGGTATTTAATGGGTACAGAATTTCAGTTTTGCAAGATGAAAGGAGTTTGATAGATGGTGGTGATGGTTGCACAGCAACATAAATGTACTTCACACCACTGAACAATACAGTTAAAAAGGAGTAAAATGGTAAATTGTATGTACATTTTACCACAATAAAAATTGAACAACAAAAAACTCTCAGCCTTGACTTTGCTGGCTGTGGGACTTTGCATTGGTCATTTCAACTCTTTGTGCCTCAGTTTCCTATTCTGCATATTGGTGAAAATAATAATATCTTGTACCTGACACAGAGTAAAGATCTAATAAATATTGGTTATTATGGTCTGCAAAATCACACACAATCAGATTAGGAAATCAGGACCCAGAGGGATGACTTGACCTAAGATCCTATAACTAGTACAGACAGATGCAGGCACTGAACCCAGACAGAGGGACTTTGAAAACTATTCTTACTCACTATGCTTCTATAAGAACAGTAAGATAATTCAAACCACTCCCTTTTACAGTGTGAAGAAGTTCATGCTGAGTCCTATCCGCAAAAGTAAAAAACATGCTATTGTGAGGCCTGAGAAGGCACAGAAACATTATTACATTGCTAATGCTCGGACATAGAGCTGACCAGACTATTTCCCAGCCTAGGATGTCAGGAAGCAAAGTGGGTCGAGGATTCCACCCCCACAGGCCTGCCTCAGTCACTGGTAGGAAGTCTATCCTGCAGCTTGTGTTCATTTATCCCCTCTGCTCTGTTAGGCACTGCTAAGCTTTGCAAATTAGCTCACAACAGGATCCAGTGGGCTGCAGGACTGGGCCTCGACCCAAAAACCATCCACAGGAGAATGTTCAGAGGCAACATCTGTTGCAGTGGTCCCACAGAAGCCCGAACCATGAGCCAAGTTCATATCCAGAGTAACAAAGGTGGGGACCTGAGAGCTAAAGCATGGGTTCAGTGGGCTAGTGGTCTGCCATGAGCTCTCAAGAGGCTCACTATGGCAGCAAGGCAGGTAGACAGCAGGTGTCAGTGACTGTCCCTGAGAGTCGGGACATAGATCCTGTTCCTTACTAAGAGGTAAATTTGGTTTCAAACTATGTTCATGTCACAGGTCATTGGAACACTCTTTGGGGTGTGGCTCTGAGAAAAACCAAGAGGAAAGGGCATAGCTCTACCATCATGGTACTTGTAGTCTGGAGGAGAAAGGGCCATGGGTCCCAAACAAATACAAAGTGTGTTTGTCTGGAAAAGTCGAGGGCTCTCCCAAAGCTGTAGCTTCAGCCACAGCTCTCCCCTGAAATCCAGACCCAAACAGTCAACTGTCTCCTATCATCTCCACCTTGATGTAGGTGTGGGTTGGCACAGTAATGACCCCCAAACAGGCCTACTTCCTAATCCCTGGACCTGTGAGTTTGTTTCCTCACAGGGCAAAGGGGAATTTGCAGATTGATTAAGTTAAAGAGCTTAAAATGGGGAGATTATCCTGGATTATCTGGGTAGACCCAATATAATCACAAGGGTTCTTATAATAAGAGGACATTTCCTGGCTTTGGTTAGAAGGAGATGTGACTTCAGGAGAAAGACACAGAGAAATCACTGTTGCTGGCTTTGGAGGTAGAAGAAGGAGCCACAGTCAAAGGAGGCAGGCTGCCTCTAAAATCTGCAAAAGGCAAAAGATCAATCCTGCCCTAAAATGTCCAGAGGGAACACAGCCCTGTTCACACCTTGATTTTAGTCCAGTGAGACCTGTCAGCCTTCTGGTCTCCAGAACCGGGACATAAGAAATGGGTGTGTTTTAAGCCACTAAGTTTTTGGTGATTTGTTAGGGCAGCAATAGAAAACAGGCATCTCAGACTTCCGGCCAAGATGGAAGCATAGTTAGATACACTGTGCCTCCTTGCACAATCAAGATAGGGACAACAACCATTTAGAAACAGAATAACAACCAGAACTGACAGAAAATTGAACTGTATGGAAGTCGGACAACCAAGAAGTTAAAATAGACCTGTTCATCCAGACTGGTAGGAGGGGCGGAGTCAGGCAGCTGGGCGTCGGTCACTGAGTGGAGAGCAGAGAGCGTTGGGACTGGGTGTGTAAGGCATCCGGGGTGTGTAAGACCACAGCGGGCGGACCCCAGCCGAGGAGTGGAAACCAGCAGACCCAGCGAGGAGGCAATTGTGAAGCAAGGCACTGCATGCAACCCAGGATCCCAGCAATGGGAAATAGAGACTTGGGACACTGATTGAAAACACCTGTGGGGCTTGAGGCGCAGGAAGAGATGCCCAGTGTCACAGGAAAGGTCCTTGGAAAGTCCCACAGGGTGCACAAGCCCACTCACACGGGAATTGGCACCAGAGGGACCTAGTTGGCTTGGGGGAAGTGGCAGAAAGGACAGAGGTCCGACGGAGAGCGGAGCAAGTGCCATTGTTCCCTCTCAGACCCTACCCCCACATACAACCTCACAACCCAGCGACTGGGCTGTCCCGCCCTCGTGAACACCTAAGGCTCCACCCCTCATACGTAACAGGCATGACCAGACCAAAGGGGTGGGGGAAGATGGCTCAAACAGAATTGAAAGCCCCACAACCACTACTTTTAAGCAACCGAGAGACAGCCAACTTATCAGATGCACAGTTCAAAGCACTGGTGATCAGGATGCTCACAGAACTGGTTGATTTGGGTTGCAAATGAGATGAATAAATGAAGGCTACACTAAGTGAAATGAAGAAAAATGCACAGGGAACCAATAGTGATGGAATGAAAGATGGGTCTCACATCAATGGAGTGGACCAGAAGGAAAAAAAAAACATACAATCAGAAAAGAATGAAGAAAAAAGAATGAAAAAAAATGAGGAGAGGCTTAGGAATCTTCAGGACATCTTGAAACATTCCAACATCCGAATTATAGGGGTACTAGAAGGAGAAGAGGAAGAGCAACAAGTGGAAAACTTATTTGAACAAATAATAAAGGAGAACTTCCCCAATCTGGCAAAGGAAATAGAATTCCAGGAAGTCCAAGAAGCTCAGAGAGTCCCAAAGAAGTTGGACCCAAGAAGGAACACACCAAGGCACATCATAATTCCATTAGCCAAGGTAAAAATGAAGGAGAGAATCCTAGAAGCAGCAAGAGATAAGGAGACAGTTACCTACAAAGGAGTTCCCATCAGACTGTCAGCTGATTTCTCAAAAGAGACCTTACAGGCAAGAAGGGGTTGGAAAGAAGTATCCC
>CM052540.1:94387843-94455449 GCA_028533065.1 Trachops cirrhosus
AAAGAACTTACGACACATGGACATGAACTAAAGGGGGGAATATGGGTGGGAGAGGGTGTTTAGGATGGAGGGGAATGAAGGGGGTAATGGGACAACTATAATAGCATAATCAATAAAATATATTTAAAAAAAAAAGAAAACAGGCATCTCAGCCAACAGCAGCCCCCACCTTCCAGCTGTTCAGACCAAACCCTTTGGAGGCAACTGTGACTGCTCTCTTCTCGCTCCTCACATCCCGTCGTCCGTCAACAAAGCCAGCCTACCCTCTCACCACTGCCACTAGCAGACTGGTCCACACTATTTGTCACCTCTCCCCCAGATGTCAGTCCCTGTCTCCACCTATGCCCTCTTACAATCCAGTATCAACACGGCAGCCAGGATGGCCCTGTCAGTCTATCTCCCGTATGTGCCCAAAACCCTGCAAGATTTTCCCAGGCTAGCCCTCCCTCTGTCCCACAAGGCCTTTTACAGTTTGAAGACCTCCGGTTCCCATTCTGCCATCATGACCTTTCCTGCCCAAGCCATCATGACCTCTTTAATGTCTCTCCAACACATCTGAAATGCCCCCACCTCAGGGCCTTTGCATGTGCTGTTGCTTTTTCTAAGAATGTTCTTCAGGATGGTCCACTCCCTCACCTCTTTTGGATATTTATTCAGGTATCATCTTCTCAGCCAGGCCCTTCTTGACATCACATTTAAAACTGCAGCCTCATCTCTGACATTCTTTGCTCTAAGGTGAACATATTATCATCCAAACTGAGATGTTTCTGAGACTATCAGTAATGACTCTGAAACAACAGACTTAAACTGGGACAGATCCCAAACCTCCCTCCCTAATTTATTTTTCTCCATAGTAGTTACTATTTGTTTAACTACACATTTTACTCATTGATCTTGTTTATCCTCTGCCTCTTCCCTTCCTCCTCACTGAAAAAGGGCAGTGTGATAAGGGCAGGGATTTGTGTCTGCTTTGTTCATTTTTCCCAGCACATAGTTGTTGCTCAATAAACATTTGTTGAAAGAATAAATAAATGGGCTTCAGAAGAGAGAATCTTATCTCAAAGCATAGGTCATGTCAGAGAAGGCTTTTGAAGAAGACAGTATCTTGAAGTGCAAGCAAAAATATAGTCAGTTGCAGGAGGAGGAGAAGGTAAAAGAACAGATTAGTCCAAGAAGAGGGAGCAGTGAGGCCAATGTGTGGTATTAACAACAAAAACAACCTACAACAATAATACTGGCAGCCAACATTTACTGCATGCTTTGTCTGGCCTTGGCATCGTGCTGAGCATTTGTGATGAGCTGCCATATTTAATGCACCTAACAAGCACATGCGGTCGGCACTATGACTATCCGCACTGAAGAAGTGGAGAGCCCTGAGATAAACCTGTCTGAGGTCAGGCAGCTCGTAAGCAGTGGCAGTGAGAATTAAACCAGGCAGCATGACTACACAGATTGGACATGCCAAGCAGATGGAGCAAACATAATTCAGTAGAAGAGACAGTCTAAGAAAACATGTGGAGTCTAAGAAAAACACCCCAAAACTGTCAAGAGTTTGACTGAGCTGAAGTGCAGCACGACATTTTGGGGAGAAGGGAAGCTAACTGGACAGGCACTGAGTCTCATGTCTTTGGCGTGTCCAGGACCTCCACGTATACCCAGCATCCCTCAGCCCTAGGCAACTGGGCTGCCATACCTAATAACACCGTGAGATTCTCCAAAACATTCCCATGGGGGTCAGAATCAGGCTCTGGGTTTTGGGCGCACCTGGCACACAGATTCCCCACTGAAAACTGGATGCTGTCAATCTCGGCAACCTGACTTGCCCACTACCCTCCTAGAATTGCTCGTCCCAATGTTAAGCGAGCTCAGTGACATCTTTCACACTTGAAGAGGGCAGGGCAAGATTTCACTTTGGGTAAACTGACCAATTAACACAACTAGGTTTTCACTTTAGTTCTGCAAACCTCCCAGGCAGGTGTGAGCATCCTCGACATCACAAGCAGGGGGACGTTCACTACAGTGGGAGGCAGTTCGCGCCATGGTTAGGAGCTCAGGCCCAGGTCGCACAGCTCTGCCCTTGGCCCTCCGTGTGATCCAGGATGAGGTAGTTCTCTCTCGAAACCTGTTTTCTTGTCTGTAAAATGGGGATGCAATAAAGACTGAATAAAACCGTGGTGATGGTTTCATAGGTGTACTCATATCCCAACACTTACCTGGTTGTACAGTTTATGGCATGTCAATTATGCGTCAATAAAGCTGTTAGAATTGAAAAATTTTAATAATATAATATTAATGGCAGTAATAATGGTAAAATATGCTTCATCCAATGCCTGAAACACCTTTATTAAATGTGAGATGTTGATTTGTTGCCGTTAGTGGGATGGGGATTTTACCAGCCATGTGCCTGGAACTGTGCCAAGGAAATGGCAGCCTCACCTAATCCTCGTGATCACACCATCAGTCAGTATGATCCCCATGTCATGGGGGAACAAAGAGAGACTCCCAGGCCACATCAGTGGAACATTCTAGAACAAAGTCCTCTTACTAGCACACACTAGTGGTACATGAAGCGAGGCATAAGAGAAGAAAGCAAAGCTGAGGGGCAGCCAACAGGACCAGGGGATTCTCTAAGCATCTGATGGCTCCCCAGTTTCTGGGAGGAGGGGGACCCTGGCCAAAGGGTGCCATCCCCAAGGAGAATACAGCCTGCATCAATTCTGGGCTTGGCCACTATTGCCCTGCAGAGGCACCACCCCAGGCCAGATCATCTCCCTTTCTCTGCCTGCAGCAGCTGTGGGGAACCAAGGGCACAGCCCCCTGCAGCAGACAGAGAGCAGAAGCTGTGAGATGGGGTGAGGCTGGGGGAGCTGTAGGGACTCAGAAGCCCCCATTACTCACACAGAACCTGAGGACTGTGTAGCTCCTGCTGACAGAGCCAACCGTGACTGGGAAGAGGCAACTGTGACTGGGTTGCTGGTTCTGCATTGTAACCCCAAATTTTCTGTTGTGCCTTCTAAGTCCCCAGTGTCCTTCCTCTTCAGTAGCCATGGTAATGACAGTAATAACAACAAGCACACAGCTGTATGCTCACAGCTTCATTCATTCTAACATCCAGGCATCAACAATGCCTGCGATTTGTTCTGCTCCTGTGTTCCACCTCTGAGCACTCAAGCACATCAGGAGATGAACATTTTTTGAGAACTCACCATGCGCCAGGCTACAGACATGGAAGCAAATATACACAAGGCCCATGCTTTCAGGAGCTTAAATTCTAGTAGGGATTGGTGCAGAGGGGCACATGGATAAAAGCAAACAAACATAGTACTGTCCCGTTATGATAAGGGCCAGGAAGGAAATAAAATGTTGGGCTAGAGAATAAGAGGAAAGAACTTACTAGGTGGTCAGGGAAGGTCTCCCTGACCCCACAGATGAGGCCTGAGGGATGAGAGAGTGCCAACATAGTAATGTTTCAGGCACAGGGGCATGTAAAGCCCCTGGAGACAGAGAGCTCAGTATGTTCTGGGAAGAAGTGACAGAAAATCGCTGTGATGATGGAATGGCAACAACATCATGATTTTTAAGTGCTTCATATCAGAGAACCCTGGTTCATTCCTGGACACAGCTCCCTACAGACCTGTATGAGCTTGAGCAAGTTCCCCTCTGTGCTTGCTCTCTATGTTTGCCACGGTTCTCAACTAGCAAGTGGGGTTGATAATGGAACCTAATTTGTGGAACAGTTGTGAAGGTTAATTCATATGAAATGCTCAAAGCACAGCATATAGGAGATGTTCAATAAATGCCAGTTCTTATTTTTATCACTCCTCTGCCTGATGGCCAAGACTCAGTACAGAAGAGCATGTTCAGGGCTTAGCACATAGGTCTGATTCACCTCTGCAAGATCCGCATTGAGTTTCTAGTTGTGGTTCTCACTTCCAAGACAGTCAGAAATATTTGTTGTATGAGCAAATAAATGAATGAGTGGGCTTCCTGATTATCTTTAAGCCTCTGAAATGCACAGTGGTCTTATTTCATTAAGCCTCCTTGTGATTAGGCTTCCTTTGTAAACAATGTGATCCAACCTGGAATTCTGTGTTCCTGGAATATTGCAGAAAGGACAGGTAGAAGGGAGATGGTTATTAGCCACTGTCTCTGCAAACAGCAAGCCATCTGCACCCCGTTACCTAAGCACAGACCTCTGTGGGCGCCCAACTTCAGAGCCCTGAAAGTTGGAAGGGATTCCGAGCTTGGATCCCTCAGGCTAGGCTATTCTTGGAAGCTGAGCACCGCCTGCCACAGGGAGATGAGTCATGCAGAGGGTGAAGGCTTGATGGATTTCTCCAAGGCAGCAGCTATTTATCTGGGTAGATCTGTATTCCACAGAACACCAGAACACAAAGGGAGGGGTGGGTTCTGATCTGATGCTACTTAAAACAGCATCATCTCTACCTGCATGCTTGCATTGTATCCAGATGAGAACGCCTGGGCTCCTCTCACCAAGTAAATGCCCACCTCCAGGAGGCCAAATGCTGTTCTTTGCATACTGCCCCCTCTTCTATATGAATAGCCTTCTGAAGAGCTTGTGAAGTTATTCCCAGCCACATCTCCACCATCCATACTCAGGTAGCACATTCTTTAATTCTTAACTTGTGTGTTCAGTCCCCATCAACATTTTCACCTCCCTGTGAGACTCTGAGATCTTGGAAGGTCTTGGATTGCAGAGTTGGCCATTGCTCATAAAACTCTGAGTTGTGCCCGAAGGCAGAATAACAGTGGTCTCATTTCATTTCATCGCAAAGTCTCAACTGTGAAAGGAGTGACATGCCACAAACAGTTTAAATGCCAATAACGTAGACAGCCACCATGAGGCAATTTCCTAAGATTTCACATGCTATGTCCTGGGTTCCGTGGGAGGTATCTGCACCCGCTGCTGAGCCTTCGCACACTTATTACAAGGGATGGTAAGTTGGGATGGAGTAGGGCTGCTGCTCAGGATTTGGGTGCCTGGTTATTCCAGTTGCCTGGTTCCCTTTGTTCTTCCCAACTGCCTGGCAGCATTTCTCAGAAGTCTGCCTCAGCTCGCAGTTCTGAAGTGCAGCTCCTCACATATGCTCCCAAAAAGTTGCTCCAAGTGAAGGCAGTTTAATTAAAAACTATATTCAATCAAACTGTCATTTTGTTTATGAAAAGGTGTCAAGTGGCTGGAAATGGCAGGAATAACCACTGAAAATTAATACTCAAAATTCATTCTGATTAAAAGAACAATTGAGGCATTAAGAAAGCAAGCCCCATGAACCAGTGGTCCCTGGTTCTGCTATTTTCAAATACAACTGGTGATAGTTTTAAGTAGAAATGGAACTCTCCCTGACTGATGTGGCTCAGTGGATTGAGTGCCTGCCTGCAAACCAAAGGGTTGCCAGTTCGATTCCCAGTCAAGGCACATGTCTGGGTGGCATGTCAGGTCCCCACTAGGGGCATGTGAGAGGCAACTGATCCATGTATCTCTTGCACATTGATGTTTCTCTCCTTCTCTTTCTCCCTCACTTCCCCTCTGTCTAAAAATAAATAAATAAATATATTTTTAAAAGAGGTTCTCTATGCCTAGAGGGTTTCTCTACCTTCGTGAAGACAGAATCTAGCTGAAATTGGTTGTTTCCAAAGGGAAACATAACTGAGATGTGCTTCTAGGTATCTCTCCCCACACCTGCCTGCTTCTTAATTGGCACATGCTCCAAAAGTGATGTTAACTGGCTCGGAGTTACTAGATCTGTGGTCATACAGTGATATTAACATGAGTAGGGACCTCAGAGACCTCCTGACTCTATGCCTTCCTTTTTCAGAGAGAGAGGTGAAGACCCGTGAGCAGAAAATAGCAAACTCAATGGCACCAAGTAGAAAAAGTCCCAGAGTCAGGAGGCCTAAGGTTAGCTTCACTTCCAGAACTTGTCAACTTCTAGAACCCTTAATTTTCCACAGGGTTACAAAGTCACTGGTCTATTATATTACATCCAGCAGAAATCAGTCCTAACAAAGCCAGCCTGAAACAGGTGACTCTCACCTGCTTTGCAAACAACAGCTGCCTCTTCTGTATCCAATGGCTCTACTTCACCCACACTTGGGACCTCCAAAATATTGGATGGTCACACTCCACCTCTTCTCACAGTGGAGTTATTAGAGGGCTTTGGAAAAGAGCTGTTCTCCAAGCCATATGCTCTCTCAGATTTGGGTTACCATCTGAGGCAGGCAGAATTCTAAGGTGACCGTCAATGATGCATGCCCTCGAATAATCTCCTCCCCTTGAGTATGGGTGGAACCTGTGAGTATGGTGGGATATCACTTCTGTGATTATGTTATGCCACATGATAAAGGCAAAGAAATTTGCAGGCATTACGAAGGAACCTAATCAGCTGACTTTGAGTTAAGCATAAAAGAGATTATTTTAGGTGAGCCTGACTTCATCAGGTGAGTGCTTTAAAGGGGACTTAGACTTTCTCTGCACTCAGGAACTGGAAGAAACAGGGGTCTCTCTCTCTCTCTCTCTCTCTCTCTCTCTCTCTCTCTCTTTCTCTCTCTCTTTCTCTCTCCCTCCCTCCCTCCTTCCCTCCCCATTGCTGTTTTTGAACAGGATGTCTTTATGAGTTCTACAGCTGCAAGAAAATGAATTCTGCCAACCACCATGTGAATTTGGAAGACCACCTGAGCCTCAGTTGAGACCCCGGCCCCAGGCAACAGCTGGAGTGCAGCCTTGTGAGACCCTGAGTAGAGAACACCCCTAAGCCATGCCCTGACTATTGACCCACAAAATCTGTAAAACAATGAATAGGTGTCAGCCACCAACTTAGGAGTAATTCATTATGCAGCAACACACAGCTAATACACCAGCCCAGAGCCAACAATTCCTAAAGAGGTCAAGGTGGGAATGATGTCACTGGTACCAAAATGAGGAGCTAGCTCTAGGCATTCCCCCATGTGGGCCTCCTTTAATAATAATAAACTAGAAAAGACTTCAAAATCTAGCTGGCCCATTTCCTTCACCTGTCATTCTCTTTTTTAAAAAATTAAAGGCCGACATGGGCACCCTGGGCTGACTTGATCACAGCTTGATTAGGTAAGCTTCCTCTAAGAGTTAAGGAAAAGAGGACTCTGTTAGCATAGGAGGAACAAGTTGCCCTTTGACAATTTAAAAAAAAAAACACAACCATGTTTTCAAAAGAAACATTTGAGTCTCAAACCTAAAAAAACAACTTCATCCAAGAAGAAACTCCCACCATTTAGCATTTGCAGGAGCTAGAGGAGAGAAGACGTAGAAGGGAGCTGGTTCTGGGTATGCAAACCTCTGCAGGTGTGCAAGACACAATCCCTATGTCCAGTCTTCCCACCCCAGCCCCTCAGTGGGTGCTCATGCACATGAGAACCTGCCTGGCTGCTGGGAGGTGAGACTGAATGTTGCTAAACTATTGGTTGCTGGGTGTAAGTGGTAACCTTTGTGTGAAGCCCGTTTGATCAGGGAACACTTCTGCTTCAGAAATTACTGCCATGGATACCCAATGCCGTCAAGATAAAAATCTGAATTACCAAGTAAGGCCTGCACAGCCCCTCATGCTCCCCATCCACCCACCTCTCCATCCTCATCTTCCACCACTCCCCAGTCTGCACTCTGTCCTGCAGACACACCAAACTCTCCTTCGGAAGCTGCTTCTGCTGACACTGCCCTTCTCTGCATGAGTCCTCTCCTGGAATCTGCCGCTGGGAGAAAAGCCTTCCTGGAACCTCCCTGGGCCTGACACAAAGGTCACTAAGACAGGAAATACACCCTCGTTTCTGACCTCATTTAGGATCACAATTTCTAGGAAACAAGAAGAAGGGAGATATAACAAATAGACCTCCTGAGAAGAATATTTCAATGTCTTGGCAAAATCTCATTTCAGGATTACATGTTATGTGCATGCCTCACAAGACTACGTCTTCTTCTCAGCAGATGTCACCTCCTCCGGGGAGGTTTACATCATCTCTGCTCATTAGGAATTAATCTCTCCCTCATCTGACTTTTCCGGAGTCTGCGTGGAATCTCTTAGGCACTTTGCTTCCAAGTCTTAATCACCAGCTGATGCATTATACATTTACTTGTTTATTTTCTGCCTCTACTCTCTGACATGTAAGCGTCTCAGGGGCAAGGATTTGGATTTGCTTCATTGCTCTGTACCTAGGACCCAGGTCAGAACTTGGCAACAGAAGACACAATAAATATCTGTTGAACAAATGATATGAGGAGGAAGAGCTGATGCTTCAATATTGCTTCCTCTGCACCAGAAATTCTGAGTGCTATATGTCTAGTAACTCATTTAATCAATGCAACAACTCTGTGAGCTAGGTACTACTAATAGCACCTAGGAAGAAACTGAAACACAGAGCATTTCAGTCACCGGTGCTGTCATACAGCCAGTGCATTCTAGAGTAAGGATTTGAACTCAGACAGTCTGACTCCAACAAAGTTTATGCTCTTAACCACAACACTACAATGAGAAAATGAGTGAGTGAATGAATGAATGAAAAACTTAATGTCTGTCACATCCTGTAAATGTATGCTGGAGATTATATTGAGGGATGTGCTTATCTGCTCCCCTGGTGTCTTCTAGAATGTTGTAACCACTACACGAAATGAAATCCTACCCCTTGCACACAGTAGGCACTCAGGAAGTATTTCTTCAATTAGATCACCATAGTTAGTGCTTCCGGATAATCTATGCACATCTCCAGTTTTCCTTCCATGAAGACGCATAACATCTACACAACTAATTGCGATGTTGCTGGTCCTTATCTGAAGCTTTTAATAATAACCAAAGCAAAGCCATCATGACTCACAGTAATACTGCCATCAGTTTCTGGGCCATGAGAGTGTTTGATACACATTGAAAATGAGTTTGGAGGAGCAATGATTCCTAAAAAAGCCATCACTTCTTGAGCCTTCCGAATCCTCTCATTCCCCAGTAGGAAATGCTCAGTCCACCTGCCCAGAACAGTAGGCAAACCTGCAAACACAGAAGACATCTGCAACCAGAACCAGCAGCTTCCTGGCTAGACTTAACTGCAGGTAAGCAACTCCCATCATCTTTGCTGGCTTAGAAACAGCTACGAAATCATGGTGGGTCCCCAGAAGAAGCTGCACCGTGAAAAGGGGAGGAGCAGTCAGAAGAGGAGGGAAGCAGGGGGAAAAACCTGGCTACATATCTGCCTGGGACAATCTGTTTTCTCAACAGCAGAGAGGACTGTGTACCGGGCCCAGGCAGGCAATGCGTGGGCATATGCCACTCCTGGTTTAATCCACGGACCACGGGGAAAAGCAGGCAGCGCTGCAATGCTGCCGGGCTCTAAAAATACCCAGCACATTCCCACCATGGCACGAATGGTAAGCTCTTACTTAGCAAACAGAAACGCTGCCAAACAAATGCCTAGCTGGACGCTCCAGAATGAATCCCAAGGCTGGGGACTATGAAAATGGGGACTCCAGCTAGGGAAGTGGATTTTCTCTGGAGCATTATCAGAGATCGATGAAGCTTTAAGAGACTGTCCTGTCTGGATTGCCTGAGCTGCAGGGTGGGAAAAGAGGACAGAAGTTGCCTGCTGCTACTATACCAGGGGAAGTCAATAAAATTCAGTGATTAAAGCCACAGGCTCTGGAGTCGGACTGAGTCCACTTCAATCCTGGACTCAGCACTGGGGGAAAGTTCATCTCTCTCACACTCAATTTCCTCATCTGTAAAAAGGGAACAAAAATAATAATCACCACTATCTACTTCATGGATTTTCTTAAGCACTTTAATAGATTACATTGTTGTTCAAATATTCACTGCTCCTCTCTGCAGGATCCCTCTACACTGGGCAACTGGAGTCCCCACTGATGTCAGGCTCAGAGCTAGTCAAGTGTGAGTGGAAGTGTGGTGTCCTACTTCCAAGAAGAACCTTTCAGACTCACATCTGATTTATACTTTTGTTCTTTGTACTGTGCGAGTAGCAATGACCCAGACAGGAACTGTTCCTTCACCCTGAGCCATGGCCCTAAGATATGTGGCAGAACCACAACAATCTAACATAAACTGTGAGAAAGGAATAAACCTTTGTTTTATAAGCCATGAAGATTTTGGAGTTGTTTGTTACTGCAGCATAAATAAGCTCAAACTGACTGATAAAATGATTAAATGAGAACATCTATATAATATATTCAATACAAATTGTCATTTTTTAAAGATTTTATTTATTCACTTTTACAGAGAGGGGAGGGAAGGGAGAAAGAGAGGGAGAGAAACATCAATGTGCAAGAGATACATGGATCAGTTGCCTCTTGAACGCCCCCAACTGGAGACCCACCCCAGAACCCAGGCATGGGCCTTGACTGGGAAGCAAACCAGCAACCCTTCATTTCACAGGCCAGCACTAAATCCACTGAGCCACACCAGCCAGGGCACATATTGGCATTCTTTAAGTCCTTGATAAAGCTTACTTACTATTACTAATATCAACATCACCATCAGTGGTTCTCACCCTTTTGTAGATATCACATACCTCACTAAGAAACAAATGAAAGCTTTGGAGCTTCTCCCTTGAGCAATTACATACAGACACAATTATGCATACAACTACAGGTGGTTCAGACATCCCAGGCTCAGATCCCTGTGTGGAAGTGCTCCTGGTTGAGAAGTTCATCATATCATCTTTAAACAGATTCCCTGAGCATTAGCATGGAAATCGCCACCATAGGCTCTCTGGGTCCAGTACCTATGTATACAGGCTAGGAGAAAATATTTTTCAAATCATATACATAATAAAGAACTTGTATCAAGAATAAAGAACTCTTACAACTTTACCATAAGAAAACAGACAACTTAACTAAAAGACTTAATAGATATTTCACCAAAGATGGCCTACAAATGGCTGATAAACACATGACAAAGTGCTCAACATTATTAGTCACTGGGGAGATGAAAATTAAAACCACAGTGAGATGCCACTTACACAATCACTAGAAAGGTTTAATAAAGAAAACAAGTACTGGCAAAAATATGGAAAAACTCAAATGATGGGAATGTGAAGTGGTACAGCCACTTTGGGAAATAATTTGTCAGTTTCAGCAAAGTTCTCTACCAAAGAGAAATTAAAACATTATGTCCATACAAATATTTGTACATGAATGTTCATCAGAGTATTATTTATAATAGAAAAAAAGTGGAGGCAACCCAAATGCCCATCAGCTGGTGACTGAACACACAAAATGCTCTGTATCCATGCAACGGGGAATTATTTGGTGATAGAAAGGCACGGACCACTGACATCTGCTACAACATAGGTTAGTTTCAAAACATTATGCTGGGTAAAAGAAGCCAGACTCGAGAGACCACATACTGTAGGACTCCATTTGTGTGAAATGTCCAGAAAAGGCAAATCTCTATGCAGAGAAAGCAGATGAGTGTTTGCCAGAGGCTGGGCGTTGAAGCCATGGTCAACTACCAACAGGCTTGAGGGAATTTTGTAGAGGAGATAAAAATGTTCTAAAGCTGTCCTGTGGTGATATTTGCAAAAATCTGTACATTTGTGGGGGATAAAAATCATAAATTATACCTCAATAAAGCTGTAAAAACAGAGGAGGCAATTAGCCCTCAGTAGCCCACCCAAAAGTCTAGCCACTGTGTGCTTGCTGTGCCACCAACCTCGTCCTTTCCACAAGGGGCAGAAGAGTGCAGTCAGAGGAGGGACAGCTTAACCTCTTTCTCTCTAAATAATCTTATCCAAACGCTATTTAAGAAGCATAAAAAAAGTAACACAAACGGGCACAATTGCGTCAGCACAATAGTTACATGCATATATTTTTAACCTTCAGTTCTGGAAAGGGAGTCGTGTTCAAGTCAAGAGAAAACCGGTCTTTATGCTGAATAATAAATTAGCATTTCAGCAGAAAGGCAACGTCATGTGAGATCTTCCTGTGTAAGAAGTTAGACCACATAGGGATAGCAGCGGCCCCTTTGTCCTGCAGGTCAATGAGGAGACGGTGGACAAAGATGGTTCTGTCTTCAAGAGCTTGATAAATTCCCTCTTCTCAAGAATGTCGGAACAGAAGGAACCCTCCTTTGTCTGACAAAGTAACTTCTCAGCTACAGAGAGACTACTAGAAAAGGGCTCTTTTATTCCTCTCAATTATTTGGCCTTGAATAATAATAATACTTAACTGCTTACCATGTTCCAGGCACTGTTCCAAGCACTCGATACATATAACTAATTCAATGCTCATAACAACCCTCTGAGGTCAGTTCTATTTTACTCCCCTCTCACAGATGAGGAAACTAGAACACAGAGAAGTTAAGTGACCTGCCCACGACCACACAGCAAGTTCGCATAATGGAGCTAGGATTCAAATGAGGCAAATAACTCTAGAATCGCTTCTCTTAGACCCTCCACCTCTTGTGCTCAGTAAATCACAAGGACTGAGAAAAATGTAAGTAATTTTTAATGCCACCTCTCACCCTGCTGAGACCCAGAAAGGAAGAAAAGCAAGTAGAACTAAGAGTTACAGTTTCCTCCACTGCAGACAGGGTAAATGTGTCAAAATGGCAGATGGGGGTGGGATGTAGTTGCTCCAGCAGCATGCCAGCTCAATGGCAACTGTATCCTTTTGGTTTTCTTGCCTGGTCTTGAAAAGAACAGACTGTCAGAAGACCTCAACTATCAGAGGCACATGGCAGGTGTCTGTCCTGTTTCTCATTACATTTCCCCATCTCCTGGACCACTGAGTTCAGCCCTGACTGGTGGGAGAGGCCCAGGCATCCATAGCTTCTAAAATCACGCAGCTCAAACTTGGTGTCACTCTTCCGTTTGCCACGTGGCACTGGCACCTGGACTCCAGTGACTGTATTAAATCAGTTGTCATCAACTGGCTTTATATTTAAGACCTAGAGTCTCTGGCTATGTTAGGGGATACCCTAGTTATCAAAAAAAGGGATGGATCCTTTATATGGTAGATTGAATGCTCAGCCTAATTCTTTACTTCTTATTGCATCTCTTGTCATGTGACTCTGTGGTCCCTTTTACTTAAGGACCATGACTTGGTTTGGTCAGTGGAGGGAGACAGAAGTGACAGTGTACCAGTTCTGAGACTAGGCCTTAAGAGACCTTGCATGTTTCTGCTTATTCTGTGAAGCCCCAATTATTATCACAAGAGGAATCATCCCAGACAGCCACTGCCTTCTCAGCCTCGGCCACTGCCTTCTCAGCCTCGGCCACAGCACAAACACACCAATGCAACCCTGAGTCCAGAGCTCACAGAGGACCTGAGCCCAGCCATACTCTTAGCTTAAAGCATCAAGGAGCTTGCCCAGCTGAGATCAGCCCACTCCCCAAGCCCACAGGTGTGCTAGTGATAACAGGTAATTATTATTGCCAGCCACTGAATTTTAGGGCAGTTTGCTATGCAGCAATAGTTAACCAATATACTTGCTTACAATATGGCTTTTGCTCTGGGGCGGGGGGCTCAGACTCCAGAGAGGGGACGGTTCTGGGGACTTCTGACCAAGACATCACCACAGAGCTCATGTAGTTTGGTTTCTCTCCTTTCATAAATGAGAAATGTGGTCCAAAGGGGAGAACTGATGTGTCATCCAGTGAGCAAATGCCGAGGAAAAGCCATGTAAGCACATAGTGAGAAGACAGCCATGAGCAAGCCAGGAAGAAAGCACTTACCAGACCCAACCATGCTGCTGCCCTGGGCCCAGGCGTCCAGCCTCCACAACTGTAACAAAAAATAAATGTCTGTGGCCTAAGCCTCCCGGTCAATGAAAGTTTGTATGGCAGCTCAAACTCACTAAGACAGGAACAGTTAAAAGAACACAAGAGCCAGTTTGAAGTGGTGCTGCTTGGCCAAATCTGGGACAATTTAAGCTTAAGAGTAAATAATGACAATAGTAGATTATAGCCCACTGAAAAAAATGGAGAGTCGTGTGTCCATACTGATAAGAATAAATAAAGGAAAAAGAAACACTCTTCCTTAAAACAGAATACCAACTAATACAGATGAGGAATGATGGAGTTAGAAAACATCAGTGATGCTGACACCGGTGAGCAAAATCAGGAATAGGAACAGGGTATTTACAGAGTCTCAGGCATCTCCCCACAAATTACTTATCAGTTACACACAGGAAAATTGTACCTTTACAATAGAGACTGCAAACACTACCTTAACCAAGTAATCAAAATGAATACCACCAATGTCAGGACCAAGAGACCTCATGTGCCTCCTCATGCCACTCAACAGGAAAAATATGTCACTGAAGTGATATTCCTGCCAAAAATGTGTAAAGGAAATGAGGCAAAATGTGAACAATTAGTGAAACTGGGTAAAGGGTATATAGGTTCTTTCTACTATTCTTTCAACTTTTCTGTAAACTCAATTTATATCAAAGCATACAGGTTTTTTAATATATGGGTCCAGGTTCCATCCCAGAATCATAAAATCAACTTCACTGGGTATGGGGCCCAGGCATCTATGTATTTGTTTTTATTTGTGTTGTTCAAGCTCCTTGGATGATGGGAATGTGCTTCCTGGGTTGGGGTCTCCTGTGGGACTCAGAGGATCGTTACGTTCGGACTTTCTCTGGACTGGCACGCAGCAAGGCTCATGGACGGTGTGGCTCACAGTCCAGTCCCCAACCAGCAGCAGCATCACCCATGAACTTGTTAGAAATGGGAATCCATGAGCCCCATTCAGACCGAATGAATCAGACACTCTGGAGGTAGGAGCAATCTGTATTTTAACAAGCCTTGAAGTGGACCATTATGCCCACTAAACTTTGAGAACCATAGTCTGTACTGCTTCCCAATCATTTTTAAGGTGACTACTAGTGTTCTTCTTTTCCTTTGTAATTTACTTTAATTGTGGTAAAGAACACATAATAAAATTTATCATCTTAACCATTTTAAGTGTACAATTCAGTAGTGTTAAGTATATTGATATGGTTGTGCAATGGATCTCCATTTTTATCTCGCAAAACTGAAACCCTGTATCCATTAAACAACTCCCCATTTCCACCCCGCCTCCCCGCAGCCCTTGGCAGCCACCCTTCCACTTTCAGTCTCTATGAAGTTGACAACTCTACATAATTCACACAAGCGGAACCATACAGTATTTGCCTTTCTGTGACTGGGTGATTTCACTTAGCATACTGTCCTGTGCCTCCATGTTGTAGCATGTGACAGTGTTCCCTTCCTTTTCTGAGGCTGGATAATATCCCACTGTCTGTATACAATGAGGTCTGTCCAGAAAAAGTCCAACCACTGTTAAAATAACAAGAATGGTTTGCGTGACATCAGTGTAACCTGGCAGCCAAGGAAAGTGGACTGGAATGCACATATATGAACAATGACGACCTCACTGTACTAGTCAGTGGGTGTGGTAGATGCTGTTAAGTGAGTGTGTGTACTGTGTAACTGTCACGTTCAAAATGACTAAGTGAGTTAGAGCAACAAATCTGCATCGAATTTTGCGTTAAGCTTGAACATTCCTCTGAGGAAAATATTCAGATGATTCAGAAGGCTTTTGGGACGATGTAGTGAGTGCAGCACAAATAAAAGTGTGGCACAAATGCTTCAAAGGTGGTCAAGAATCTGTTGAAACTGATCCACATTCTCTTGGATGGAAGGCCTGCAACAAGCAGAATACCTGAGAATGTCAAACATGCACAGGTTGCAACAACAAAGATCGGCGACTGACAGTGAGAGAACTAGAAGCTGATCTAGAAATTCCAAAAACTACTGTGTCTTAGATTATGATGCAGGAGCTTGGCAGGGAACATGTCATGGGAAACTGTTCTGTGGCTTCTTCTACCAGAGCAGAAGGAACATTGTGCTGCAGTTGCTAATGACTTGATTCAAACTGCTACCAATGAACCAGATTTCCTCAAGAAGCTCCTAGCCCGAGATGAATCATGGGTCTACAGTTAAGATCCAGAAACAAAGGTCCAGTCATCCCAATGGAGGTCTCCTGGTTCTTCATGCCCAAAGAAGGGGTGGCAAAGTCACAGCAAGATCAAAACCATATTAACTGTGTTTTTCGATTAGGAAGGTGTTGGACAGCAGGAGTATGCCCCTCCAGGCCAAACAATTAATAAGGAGTACTACCTCAACGTTCTTCGTCGTTTGAAATGAAAACAGCCACAGCTATGGGCACCCGATGATTGGCAACTTCATTGCAATAACATGCCTGCTCATGCATCACGTCTTGTGCACAGTTTTTTTGAGAAACATCAAATCACTCATGTGACTCAGCGCTGCCCCTACAGCCCAGATTTGGTACCCTGAAACTTCTGGTCTTCCCCAAAACTAAAATCACCTTTGAAAGGGAAAAGATTTCAGACCATTGATGAGATTCAGGAAAATAAGACAGGGCAGCTGATGACAATTCCAACAAAGGATTTCACAGTGTTGAACAGTGGAAGAGATGCTGGGAGAACTGTGTGAGGTCCCAAGGTCCCCACTTTGAAAGGGACTGAGGTGCTATTGTCCTGTGTACAATGTTTCTCATATGTTTTTCAACAAATGTCTCTATTTTTCATGTTACATGGCTAGATACCTTCTGGACAGACCTCATATGCTACATTGTGTTTGCCATTCATCCATGATGGATACTTGGGTTGCTTCCACCTTTTGGCTACTGTGAACAAAGCTGCCATGGCCATGGGTGTGCAATCTCAATTTTAAATTGCCTATGAATCACCTATGAATAGTGTTAAAATACAGGCTGGGTCTCAGAAAGAGGGGGTATGAGGGTGGGGCCCCCGATTCTGCTCCCTAACAAGCTCCCAGGTTATGCTGATGCTGCTGGTCTGCAGACCACATTTTGAACAGCAAAGATCTAGACCAGTTAGAGGAGATAAAAGAACTCAGAAAAATATCAAGTCAGGCTGGACTTCAAGCCTCAGACCACCTCCCCCAAATGTCCCCAAAGGGCAGAGTCCAGGGACAACAGTGAAATCATTTTACTTCCACTATTCCAACCCATGCCTAGTACCCTCCCACCCACGGCAGACACCTCACCCCTTTTACTTCCCTTTCTGCTTACCACCCATGTACTGCCCTGCTACAGACACGATCCACTCCTTGAAACTGACCAGTCTCCTACATCACTCTCATACCCGGTCTCCTGAGCCTGCTCAGGAACAAAGAATATACGAAATTAACCAATTTAAGGATGCCTACTGGAAAAGGATAGAACCCTTTCCCAAGCACGATGCTATCTACTGGTGATAATTTTTAGGTGGTACAAAGATACAGAATTAAGTAACATCAAATCACAAGATGAGAAAGCTGCTCCCTTTCAAGACAGTTTCAACCTTTCTGAAACCATCAAGGAAAAATATCCTGGACACCCTGCAACACTTGATAATCTCCCTTTTCAATAGAGATCAGGTCTCAGGCTCAGAGCTCTAGGTAGACAGCAGTCTCCAGCTAGAAATGAAAAGCCTATTGGGTCTTCATTGTATTTATTTTTACATTGACTTTCTACTTAGGACGTGATGCTGGTTTTTCACTTATGGTTCTGATGCCAAGTTGCTTTTTAAAAAATAATTGTACTGAAATTTAAAAGCAAGTGATTTAAAGCACACATTGAACAAATAATCATAGATGTATGTGAAGTTGAAAATCTGAGAAGAGGAGGACTCAGGCCTCTTCCTTGTGAAATCTTCCCACTACACATACCATCTTGGCATCTTGGCATCTTTGGGATGCATCCTTCCATAACATGAGCTAGGAAACATCAGAGAGTGAACAGAGCCTTCAGCCAGATTGGAATACCAGTTCCAATAGAGGGACTAGCAAAACCTACTTCTGTTCTACGAACCTTAGAGGCTAGAAAGAGACCGTGATCAAGTCAGCCACTGTGGGGAAACCCTGGGTATTACAAGAGCCAGAGTCAGGCATCAGTGGGGACAGGAGATGGCTGATAAATGAGGTCAGATCTTTAAACAGCGGGAGCCCTCCTGCACTTTCTTTCTTAAAGTTCCTCTTCTAAAGGAATTTGGATCAAAGCAAAGCATTTCTTAAAATTCTCCTATCTGGTGCATCTGACCAAAGATTTCCTCCTTGACCTTAAAGACTTAGAAAGGGCATCATTTCAGGTAATTGCAAAAACCATTATGAAAGCAACTACCTATTTTGAGATGACTCTACATGGTCAGTATAAAAGATACTTATGCTAAAGTTTTTGGTGTTTTCATTCCAACAGAAACTTCTTTTAATGCTGCAAGCAACATTACAATTTTAAAAGAGAGAAACATTCTCAGTAATTAAATGCAAATCACCACTGTTTCAAATGCAGGGCCTGTCTCCGGAATGGAGTGCCTAGATTCAGCACCTGGGAAAGACTCAGAAAACAAAGGGAAATGCAGTCCTGCCTCCCTCCCTCCTACTTGCTCCTCAGCAAACCAGTGTTCTCCTGAATCAAAGAAAATGTGGAAGTAGGTGCTCTTTCACAAGGCTAATACTAGATAGTTTCTTCCAGGCTGTAGGGCAGGTCAGAATAGCCCTGTCCATATGCTGTTACCCAGTCCTTCTAACTCTAAGGTTCTGATTTCCTGTCTTGTGTACTGGAGCTAAGAGACAGAACTTGCTTCAAAGGCTGGATTCCAATGTTACTCCCTCCAGAATGCCATTAGTACTTGCCCTCACTACCAGTTAGAAGGAACTCTGCTTTCTCATGGCAGTGATGTCGGGATGTCCTCAGTTCAAACACTGGAACACCAGCCCTTTCAACACAGTTCTTGAGCACCTGCTATGGGCAAGGCACTGTGACGGGTGCCGGAAACGTCAAGTGAGGACAAATGGATAATTCTCTACCCTGATGGAGCAGCGAGACAGGAGATAGTCAAATAATCACAAAAGCAACTGGAGCATTGCAAATTGTAGTGAGAGCTACTTAAACACACAAAGAGAATTTACTAGTCAAGGAGTGACAGTGGAAGGAATGGCAAGAGCAAAGGGTCTGTGACAGAAAGGAGCAGGAGAACAGAAGGGGAACTACAAGAAGGGCAACATGACTTGTGGAGAGCTAGGGAGAAATGAAGAAATGAGGTAATGTGGAATATACCAGGTACCCCCGTGAGGATTCTAGAGATGATAGCTATTATAGTGATCTTCTCTGCACATTTCCTAAGACCCTTGTCCATTTATGCTTTTTTAAATAGTTGCTTGTCCACACATCTCATTTTAGCTGCAAGGCTTTATGTTTTTTGAAGGCATGTTCCCTGCTGAATTTACTGTATCTCAAATCAGGTTGTCCACCAGGGTGACTAGCATCCAGAAAGAGTAAATAAGTGTTTATGAAGGAAACCGGCTTGAATGGCCCAGATGGCAGCACTCAGCTAGCTTCCCTAATCAGCTGAGTTTATCCACCATAGTCGTGTTGGTCTCCAGGTGTGGTTTTCACTCAAGCACCGGTCAAGTATGCCTTCAAGAAAGAATGGCTCCGTCAGCCACTAGGAGCCCAATTCACTGACGGCCTCCAACTACATCACCTTCAGGATCTGTTTCAGCTTTGGGGCTGAAGCGACGCTCTTCCCTGCAGTCCCCAGCCAGGGACTGAGCGTGGTGGGTACTGGGGCCTGGCCATGTCTGCCCAGTGTGGGATTCCTCTAATGGGCAATGTCTCTCTGCCCCAGAGCTACCTGCTGTGTTGGCAGAGACTGTCAGATCTGCATCTCAGATCTGAAGCTCTCCCTTGCCCAGTCCTGCTTCCTCCCTCATTTTATTGTTCACAGGGATTTACACTTCCTCCTCCCTCTCCTAATAAACCTCTGCACTCCCAACTCTGACTCAGCCTCTGCTTCCTGAAGGATCTGAGAGGCACACCTTGGGAAGAAGAGAAACTAAAAGCTACAACATGAAGAAGCATCGAAAAGAACTAGGTAAGTTAAGTAACAGAGCTGTCTGCCATATCGAAGGATTAAAAACTGCAAGAGTTATGAAAGAAAATGGTCTAATTAATTAAACTGGCTTAACTTACCAGGAAGCTCTCTGAGTAATAGCAGATGTTAGAGTTCCAAGAAAGATTGCTCCTTGGTTTTGGCCAGAATCCCAGGGGTCATTTAGGGCTGTGATTTCGCCAGTTCTTCTCCCCTTCAGGACAACACTTCTCAATCCAGTATTTGGGATACTAATTATAAACCTGGGACAAGAGCCTAATCTTCAAGCAAGGAAAACTAGGAATGTCAGTCAACTTTACCTCTCCTTGCCTAGAAAATCAGTGTGGCACTGACCAGTGTGGCTCAGCTGGTTGGGTATCATCCAGCAAACCAAAAGGTCACTGGCTTGATGTCCAGTCAGGGCACATGTCTAGGTTGCTGGTTAGGTTCCTGGTTGGGGCAAGTATGGAAGGCAACCAATCGATGTTTCTCCATCACATCATTGTTTCACTCTCCCTCCTTTCTCCGTCCCTTCCCCTCTCCCTAAATAAAAATAAATAAAGTTAAAAAAAAAAGAAAAGAAAATCAGTGTGGGTCTCAGGCTAAATGAAGTCACATGAAGATAAGAAAAAAATACACATCAAATACCCCACCCCTAAGAGAACTCTTAAATCTGTTGGAGAGATAGCACTTCTCCAAGAGGAAACTGTTGTTGCTGTAATTGGGGGGATAGTTTAGCAGGTTTGGGGCAATTCACTCAAAGTTTAGTCTACTCTCAATTTCTAGGACATCAAGACACCTTCATGAAGGCAAAGGTAACAGGCAAAACTGACAACACGGTGGTAACCTTAAAGATGATAACAATAGCAACTAGTACTTATGAAGCAACAAGTATGTTTCTAGGACCCAGTGAGGTATTTTCACATAATTAACTCACTACCATTGGTAATATTATTACTGTTTTTTCAATGAGTGCACAAAAGCTCAGAAAGGTTAGTAACTTGTTTGAGGCCACAGAATTAGCGAGTGGGAGGGCTAGGATTCAAACCTAGGTCTCTCAAGAGTCAGACTCCATTTATCATCATCCTTCCTCCCTACTCCTAGAGCACCCTTCCCCTTGGATCACTCATTCTGGAGATACTCTCCCACCCACAGACATACAGTGGATACTTCAGTTGCTACATCACTAAACAAGCATTTATGGTCTACTCTGAGCCACATCCTGGATGAGACACTAAAAGAAAGGAATGCATAATCCTTGACATCCAGAGGCTCACAGACAGGTGGGGATACCATGTAGCAATTTCTCTTAAACTCTCTGAACTCTGAGGAAGTAGGCACCATCAGCAGCAACAGCTACTTTTTTTTTTTTAAGAATGAAGAAAGTGAAGATGGGAAAATGCAGACTTGTCCAAAGATGTACATCTAGTCCTAACAAAGCTGAAACTCAAACCAGGTAAGCCAAGATATCACAGCCTCTGAATCATCACTGCTGACAAAAACAGCACACTCGGGGATGAGAGAAGGCTCTCCTTGCATAAGTCAGAATGCAATTTGCAGACATTTTGCAGAGTAGAAAATATATGACTCTCTGAAGGGCAGTGATCAATCATTTCAGCCATCTTAAGTGAGACCAGAATAAATATAAAGAGAATCACAACTATACACAATTCTAACAGTCAAGGATATTAACTAATCATCAGAATCTTTCTTTTTGAAATTCTATGAACATGGTTCTAGAATATTTTGGGGGGTGGGGAGCAAGGAGGTACAGGAAAATATTACTTTAAACAGCTGAAGCAATACCTAGCTATATGATGGGACTGTTGCCAGAAGTGTTAATAACCCCACAGAACGTAAAGGACAAAAAGCCCAAGCATATCCAAGTCAAGCCAGTGCAAGAATTCTCACTGGAGCCTCTGCAACATGTGCTTATACTGCCCGATGAACCTCCAGTGACAACTCTCAACTTAATGAATCCACCCGCTGCACTTCCTTGTATTTTTTTGGAGCCAGAGTCTATCTCCTCTGGACATTACTCTTCCTTTAGATTCTAGTGCAACATAGAATATATCTATGTTCTATGTTCAACATGGAAGCTCTTCAAATAATTGTATAGTATAACAATCTACTAAATCCTTTCCCTTTCCCACTTTTCTCTACTTCCAGGAACACACACATTTATCCTTCCATTAATATTTTTAGGGACCATTTCCAGCAGCCTGCACTTCCCCAGTCATCTTCCTACTAGAATTGCATTCCTCCTAAAAAATCCAAATTATAAATGTCCTTCTTAAACTATGGAACCTAAAAATGATCATAGCCAAAGATAAAAATATTTGTAAAGGGGCTTTGAAAACTATATTAGGCAGAAGCAAAAGAATCACCCTCTACCTGTGGAACAAAGCAAAAATGTAAACTATATTTCTCTCGATACAAAGCAGTTTGAAGAAACTATTAAATTCATTCATTCATTCATTCACTCACTCATTCATTTGTTCATTCACTTCAAAGATCTGTGCTGGTTCTAAAACTGAGGTCTAAGAGAAGAGCTGGGCATATAATGGTACATAAACTCAATCCTTACTCTTTACTGATCATCCTCAAGGTGCAGTCTGTGGCCCTCTTCTCTCCCCATCCTTTCTTCTCTCCCAGGGTGATCTTTCTCTTCAAGGCTGATGCTTCCCAAATGCCACCTGCCCCACTAGCTCTAGACTGTTTCCCTGACATTTCCATCAAAATGACCTTCAGCCTCCTCTAACCCAACTTATTCAAGAAAAAAAACATATCACTTTCCTCTCTTCAAACTAAACCCATTATCACTGCATGGCACCACCGTCCTTCCAGATGCCCGAGTTAAGACTCTGGGATTCTGGCCTCCTTCCTTTCCCTCATCGCCCATGCCCAGTCACTCTGCCTTCTATGTACTACTCATATCCACCTCCCTCTCTTCTCTTTTGGCCCAACTCCCTATAATCCTCACCTGGACAAGTTTAATAACATACTAGCCTTTCTTCCTGCTTCCACTATTGCCTCCTATAATTTATTCCCCACGCAGCAGCCAGAGGTATCTTTTAAAAAACAAAAACCTGACCAAGTCTGTTTCCTGCATAAATAAAACCCTTCATGGATCTCCCTAAAGTTGCCTACTTACCCCTACATGGCCTGGCCTTTTCTGATGCCACTATCATCATTCCATTCCTCTATTCCCACTCCCTGATTTTTAAAAGGGGCCGTAGTTCTTGCGACCACAGGGCTTGCATTTGCTGGAGTGCTCAGCTCCTCTGCCACTCTCTCCTCCAACCCATACCTTTACCCAGCTAACTCCTAAGGCTCCCTTGAGTACCAACACCCTACCCTGAGGCCCCCTCTCAAAGCAGTCTGTAATTCTTGTTATTGCAATTATGGAAATTTTAACTAAATAATTTGTTTCATCATTCATTATTTGGTGTTTCTCTCCAATAACACTGTAAGTTCCATAAAGCCAGAGACTGTATCTGTCTTCCATTCCTCTATATCCCTCATGGCTATTAACTTGCACTGTATAAAATAGGTGATTTTAAAAAAATGGATAAATACAGGTGCAAAGTCAGAAAAGAAAAGATACCACAGATGTACAGGAGAAAAAAAAAGTGTGATTTAATTCTATCAAAAATGGTTCTGCTACAGCACAGAAACTGGGTAAGAAAGTTGAGTTCAAACTTTTCCTTTTAACTAGCTTATACAGTACATAGACATAACCATGATTAGTGATTTATATTTCAGCCTTAGTCTCCCAAAGGAATCTCACCAAATATAATGTTCAGTGTTCATAGCTCCCTATCCTCTCCCAACCCCCAGAAAGAAAGTAGAAGATGGGTAAGAAGAAAAATAGAAGGAAGGGCAAAAGGGAAGAGGGGAAACCACAAGAGAATGTTTGCTCATAGCTTCGCTGGAGGATTCGAGTTTTTTTTGCTCTTTTGCTCTTTCGCCGAGAGCCAGGCGTGACACTCCTGCTCATGTCTCTGTCATTTCACGTTTCCATTGTGGATGACAGTCAATATATTTTGCCTGTTTTGTCTATTGATATTTCTCCGCCACCTCAAACAGCAGTAGACATTCAATAAATATTTGTTAAATGAATTATTTCAGATATGAGAGCTGCATGAGAATGAGGACAAAGTCTTTTCAGCTTTTATCCCCAGTGCTGAACACAGGGCCTGACTATCACAGGAATCTAATAAATATTACTGGGACTACTATTCAATGAAGCAATTAAATAATAAATACGTAAGTTATATTAATTCTCCCCTGTCACTCGCTTTCCATTTGATTAAATGCATTCTTTTATTTGGGGAGCTTGCACAAGTGTGATTTCTGCTACCTGTAAGGAGGAATGAGACCACACAGGGTGGAACAAAAGCAGGTTTACAGCTGTGAGTATGTGAAACACAGTTTACTCTTTTATTATTATTCACTAATTATTGTATTATTTTCCACATGAGCTAAATACATATTTTCCCTCAATGACTGGATTCTTTAAGCCACCCACACAACAATGCCAAATTTCTACACCAAGTCCTGATTCCTGAGAGAAAAAGTTCAAGGAATACCTATGAATAAATACCTAGCCTTAAAAATCAATAAAATTCCCATCAAGTCAAAATTTTAGACCCTACAGCGTATGCAGGCGCTTCTGTAGGTGCCAGGAACACAAAGAGAAACAGGTCATTTTTCCACATCCTTCATGAGCTTGGAGTCTATCAGGAAGATTGATGGGAAAGACACAAAAATAAAATAAATAAAATAAAATAAAAAGACAACACAGTGTGATCAATGCCATAGCAGAGGCACATGCTTATGTTACAGGAACACAGAAAAAAAACATAAAATAAAAGAAGCCTGAAGTCAACTTTTAATTAGTTGCCCAAGAAAAGTCTTCTGGTCTTCTCCACCAAGATTAAAGCCATGTTGCTCTGGGTCTGGTGCCTGTGGCCATTGTCCCAAAGGTGCAGAGTTCATCCCAAATCATTTCTCTCGATGTAGCCAGAGAAGGAGTTTAGCAAAAGCAGTAGACTGACAAAAGGCCTGACGATCTTTCCTCAGCAATGCTGACCACACAATTACAACTTGAAGCCAGTCCCAGGAGAGGAAAGGCCTGGCCCTTTAGTGAAGCTGCCCAAAACCTCCAAAGTTAAACCTCCAACAGTTTGCACTGTGTCTTTCTGCAGACATGGAAAAATGAGAGGGGAGATGTAAGGGTCATGGCAGAGCCAGGAGGGCTTTGGGCTGTGAAGGAATAGCTTCAGGCCTGAGTGGTGGGACCAAGCTGACCCAACGTTAATAAAGATATTAAAAATATGCAAACACAAGGAAACCACATTTAAAAATCACAATACGGAAGGGGAGGTGGTTAAATGCATATGAAACAAGCCACAATATTGCACTTGGCAGCCATTATAAACATAAATACTTTTAATGAGAGGAATTCCTTATGACACTCTAAATAAATAAGGCAAAATAAAAATATATATAAAATAAAATGTGTATGGCATGTATAAATTATTTATATATGTGTAGGCAAACATTACATTAACTTTTTGTATAATCATCTCTTATATATGGAATTATGTATAAAAAAAGGACACACACTCCGAAGGACTCTAGAAAGCATGGTAAAATGAGGGATGCATATATTCCCATATGAAATATCCAAGATGGTAAATATTTTAGGGAAAGAAATTAGCGAAAGAGGTTTTTTGGTTTTGTTTTGGTTTTGGTTTGTGTGGTTTTTTTTAACTTTTTTTAAAATTCTTGTTAAATTTTTTTTAATTTAAACCTAAGAAAGAGCTCCCAAATACCACCAGCTTAACACAACCATGCTGGCCACACCATCACGCACATGATTGTTCATAGCATCAGCTCTGTGACTGATGCTAAGCCCCAGGAGGGCAGACAGCGTGACTTGTGTGCCTCTGAATTCCTGGTGCCTGGATCCAGCTTGACACCCAGAAGGTGTTCAATGTTTGCTGGATTAAAAAATATGAAGGCACAGGAGGAAATGTGATTTTTTAACAAAGTAAAATGGCATTGCAAGAAATTTAGCAAGTCAGCTCTTTCACTTCTAGAGAAAGAAGAAGAATGTGGTGGGAATTCAAACTACTCTTGTGAACAGCAATGCAGCGGCAGAATGGGAGATGGGAGGATTTGTTAAGGGAGAGAAGGAAGGTAGAAAAGATGGCTTGGCAATGAGTAGCAGTAAACCCGTGTGTTGTTTCATCCTCCTAAGAACCGCCCCAGGGTAGACACTGTCATCATCTCTATTTTCAGTAAAGAAACCAGACAAGGAAATTGGACTGAAGACGTACTATTCACAATTAACAGGTGTAGATTTGAACCCAGGTCATTTGGCTTCAAATCCAGAAATCTCTACCCCAAGGTGTGGGAATGGTGAGGACCAGACTTTCCTAATGAGAGAATGTTGAACCAAGCATTGGACTTCAATCCTAACCACACACAGGGAAGTCCTTTCTGCATTTGAGAATCTGATGGGAGATCTCAGGACAAGTCTATGGCACTGATGGTTTCGATACCCTGCTTCATCACTAGATAACTGGATATGTTCGGAAGATGGATCTTCATGCACCAAGGGAGACCATAGGGCATAAACAACAGCAGGAACCCCCAGAGGACATGATATATCCAACCTCTTTCCTACAGCTCTGGTGTGGAAATTGCCATGTGCCAACTTCAAATTCACCACAGGTAGTTGTGTGGGAAGTAGTTATAGGATCCTGCTGAGTCTGTTTTTTACTTTTGAATAAACGCCTATTCTCCTGCCAGGCAGGGTTAGCAAATAGCAAATTGCCATGTCTGGAATTTGCAAACCAAGGCTGAAGGAAGGTGGACACCCTTCTGTGACAGAGAACTGTTAGACTTCTGGATTCCATAAGATCCCTGAAGGTCCTGTCCCTCTCCAAAGATCCTGGCAGGCTAGAATAATCTCGAGGGGAAAATGAACAGTTCACCCAAGACAAGCATAACCCAAGGCTGAGATAACCTCAGGTTAGGTTGCTGAGGCCATTGTTTTCCTGCTGAGCTTCAGGACACTGAAATCAAAGGCTCAGATTTAAACCAGAAGAATCCATTTCACAAGTATTTTTAAGTGCCTGCTATCGAAGCTCACTGTTCTAGATGGTGGGGACACAGAAGTGAACAAACAAGCTAAGTGCTTGTCATGGTTACCTTCTGGGGAGAAGAGATGATATTCTTGAGGATAATAACAGAGTTTGAAGGAGTGCTTCATATACAACAAATGGATGCTGGGCTAGGTACTTTTTGTGTATATCTCATCCAGTCTCACCACATTTAGCAGAAATAAAATAGAGGCATTATTATAGACCCTTCAGATATTAAAGGGATAATAGTGGAACATTATGAACAATTTGGAATATTTCAACAACCTAAATGAAATGGATAAATTTGTTGATAATTCAAGAAATTTCAATGGGAGGTGAAGGCTACCCCATACCAACAAGGAATTCAACTTGAATTGAATTCAACTCAATTCTGAGATTATCTACCTGGAGATAACATCAGATTCCATAGATAAAGTGTTCAGTCTTAAAGACTGTTTCCCCACCTCGGATTCAATTAATTTGTCAGAGTGGCTCACAAAACTCAGAGAATCATTTTAATTATTAGATTATCAGTCTATTACAATGGTTATTAAAGAATATGTATCAACAGTAGGATGAAGAGATGCATTAAGGCAAGGTGTGGGGAAAGGCATGAAGCTTCCACACTCTCCCCAGGTACACCACTCTCCTGGCATCTCCACATGTTCACCAGCCCAGAAGCTCTCTGAACCCCATCCTTGTGGATTTTTAAGAGGACTTCATTACATAAGCCATTGATTAAATCATTAGCCAGTGGTGACTGATTCAACTGCCAGCCCGTCTCCCCTCCTTAGAGGTTGTACATGGGGTAGGACCTCAAGTACCAACCCTCTAATCACATGCTTTGCTGCAGTGGTGACCAGCCCCAGCATCCTTAGATGCTTTCCAAAAGTCACACATTATCATAACAAAAGACATTTTTATCACTCTCAACACTTAGGAAATTCCAAGGGTATTAAGGGCTCTCTGCCAAAACTGGATTCAAAGACCAAGTATATATTTCTTATTATGGATCATGATATCACAGATGCAAATTACCAAAACTCTTCCAAGAAGAAATAAAAAGCCTGACCAGCCCTATAGCAATTAAAGAAATTAAATTCACATTTCAAAATCTTCTCACAAAGAAAACCACAACCCTAGCTGTCTTACAGCTATCAAATATTTAAGGGGATAAAAATGCTGCACAAATTACTTCATATACCAGAGAAGAAAGAGATACTTCCCAACTCAATTTATGAAGTTAATATTACCCTGATTCCAAAGCCAGATAAAGCCATCATAAGAAAACTATAGATCAATATCTCATAAACACAGATGCAAAAATGTCCCACAAAATATTTAGCAGATCAAATCTAAAAATATATCAAAAGGCAACACACACACATACATACACTCTGCTGTGGACTGTATGTTGGGCCCACCTGAAATTCCTATGTTGACATCATCACTAGTAATAGGAGGTGGGGCCTTTGGGAGGTGATTAAGTCATGAGAGTGGAGCTTCCATGAATAGGACTGGTGGCCTTATAAGAACAGACCAGAGAGTTCCCTGGTTTCTCCTTGTGAGGGCACATTGACCATCAGTGAGGAGGCAGGCCTTTACCAGACACTTAATCTGCCAGTGCATGATCCTGGACTTCCCAGGCTCCAGCACTATGGTAAATTAATGTTTTTTTAAATAAACCACCCAAGTTTATGGTATATCTGTTAGCAGCTTCAATGGACTAAAACACACACACACACACCAATATACACATATATAAAAGAAAATAGAAGGAAAAAATGCTATTTTGTTTAATATGTGTGACAGAATTAGTAATAATTTAAATTTTATTTTTTTATAAAAATGGGTATATAACACTCTTGGGATCAGATAGAAATAAAATAAATACAATGCATATTATTTTTAAAATGTTTTAAAAACCATCTCATGATCTCGAGGAGGAGGGTCTTGAGAAAAGCATCCTAAGAAAAAAAAGTATTGATTCAATAGTTCATAAATCCACACAACAGGACTTATCCTCACTGTGCTCTGCGATGCTGAAGCTGAAATACACTCTTGGGAAAGCCCCATAGGAGAACCTGCTTGGACACTTGAGAGAGCTGAGGGGTTATGTCAATCTACTCAACAGGGCATGGGTGTGCAGGGCCAGAACTCCAGACTCAGAGGTTGCAGTCTGGATGAAATTAACCGCATGGAGCAAAGCAGAGGGAATGCTGCCGGCCAGCCACCCACAGAGGAATCTTAACCTTGGAAAGCCGATTGTGTAAACACATGAGAGCGAAGAGGAAGATGCATCTTCTGTGTCCCCGCAGTCCCCAGGCAGCAGCGACATTGGATCCCAGGACATGCACAGCTAGTTTGTTTTGGGAGCTAAGAATACTGCCCACTCAACCAAAATAAGAGTGACTTCTGCAAATGATTATGCACCCATTGACTTCTCCAACAGGGATTTCCTAAATAAAGCCCAGATCTGTGCTCAAATATCTAGTTATCTGACCAAGAAATCACAAAATGAAGTGTTCTACCGGAGCCAGGGAAGAGCAACAGCGGCAAAATGGAGAATCCATGCCTCAGCTAATGGGGCAACATCAGGCCTCCGACGTGTCAGACCTGCACCTTGTTTCTAAAACTGTTTTGTTTAAATATTTTTTGATATAAAAGTGAGTTCATTTCACTTAAAAATTCCGACATCCAGTTTTTCCTGGAAAACTGGAAGAACTGACAACATTGGACCCACATTCCCCCGGAGCACTGCCCAGTTGACAGGCCTCTTCTCACTCATTCACAATTGTTGCCTGGCTCCTTTAATTCCTGAGTTTGCCATAGGTGTTTCCTTCCTGCTTAACTGTGGTGCTTGCAGTCCTGTGGTGGCATTGTGTGCAAAGTAACAGTAATCTAGCCCTGAGTGAGAGTCTAAGAAGATTCTCCGCTGAGTAAAGTACACGAATTTTGAGATTTTGTTTTGGGTGTTCTAAGATTTTTTTTCTCAGTTTATTGTGTGATTTTCTTAAAGGTTCACAATGCTAGATAACTGGTCTCCAGATTAGTGAAACACTGACAGGGCCATTAATGAAGCTACTTGTTTCATCACAACGTAGTGTTTATTTGCACAGGTGGTTTCATTTGTAGACAGTAGAAAAAACACTTTAAAATGTCCCTACAGAGACAGCAGCTCTCCTTGCTGTTCCCCACCCCTCCTTGTCTCAGATACAAAGAGAAATTCATCTGGAGGAAGATAAGCAAGAGAGCATCGCTCCACATGCACATTCTCATCTGATCCACCAGGTGAGGCTGTTAGCGGGTCCATGTTACTTACAGGCTGTGAATCGTGCCCAAGTCCACAGCACTTGGATTTTATTGTGCTGTAGGTGAAATTTACTGCATACCATGTATTCCTGAGACCTGACTGGGTTCTGCAACTGGATCCTCGAGCTGGAAAGAGAGTGAATACTGGGACTGGGGTGGGGGGGTCACAGTTTCCCAGAAATATCCATTATTTCCTATTCCATGCAAATACTGGGAGTGGGAAATATGGAGCATAATTACTTAGAATTCTTTCTCTCTTTTTTTTTGAGAAGGACTGGGGAAAAGGAGAATGTCTCAAATTAGGCTTTTACTCGAGGAGATCCTGAGACAAGAAAGTGGGGCACACGGTTTAGTTGGGAGGTGATCACAGGAAGCATGGTGACAGAGTAGAAAAGTGAGACAGAAAGCCAATCCCAGGTGCACTGATGGAAGGGTTACTGCCGGGGGCAACTGTGCCTTAGTCCACAAGGGGCCTCTGACACTCAGTCCAGTATCAATACATGCCTCAGTGTTTTCTCATTGAGCCACAAGGAAGCTGGGATATTTATACACCAATTTCTGTCCCTTGTGGCTGAGGGTAGCTCTGGGGGGCATTTATTCCCTTCTACTTCTGGTCTGCCATTTGCAAAAACCAAGCACAATTCTATGGCCAGAGAAAGCCCTCAGGCAGAGAGATACCCAGGCTTAGGATGAGAAGCCATCGTTGTGTTGAGAACTGTCCACTTAAGCTTCAAGTGACCTTCAGGGTGGGCCAAGAGGCAGTGTGCCAACAACATAGTATAAAAAAGATTATTCTGTCTCAGCTAACTTGGAAAAGAAAGTGGTAAAGTTTGTTACTTCGTGCACAGCTGAATTCAGAGCCCCAAATTTGTCATCAGGACTTAGTTTCTCCTTCTTGCTGCTTTGCCATCATCTAATTGGCTCCAATTGCTGGCCCCACAAGGAAGCAAGATGACAGCAGCAACTTTATCCCTTTTATCTTCTCAAATTCCTTTCCAATAGGAAATACCCAGTCTTTTTCCCCAAGAGCTCTTATCTTTAGAGGCACATGCTAAAAAATATAGAGATGAAATGACATGATTTGGGAATTTGGTCCAAAATAATCCACTGTGAGTGCTGCTGTAATGAAACAAGACTGCCCAAGAGTTGATAAATGCCAAAGCTGGATGGTGGGTATTTTTGTGTGTGTTGGAAATCTTTCATGTAAGAAGTTAGTTTTTAAAAAAATAATATCCTTCACTCAAGTTTGAACTAAAAACTGATTTCATCTCATTGGC
The DNA here is from genome assembly GCA_028533065.1 of Trachops cirrhosus. Classification (NCBI taxonomy): domain Eukaryota; kingdom Metazoa; phylum Chordata; class Mammalia; order Chiroptera; family Phyllostomidae; genus Trachops; species Trachops cirrhosus. Next base: position 94,419,524 of record CM052540.1, read on the forward strand.
TCTTCCTGAGCCAGGCAAGGCCAGGTAACCATTCCTGAGCCATTCATTGAGATCAGGGGAATATAATGATGTCAATGGCCCCAATATGAACTATATATTCTGTTTTTGAACTAGGGAAAGAATCTCCACAAGAACTTCAGAGGCCACAGCAGGGGAGGGGACTTAGCAGAGGTTAATTGGATACAGTTACCAGAGGAACGTTAACGAGTCTTAGGAACAAATATACAGAGGTCCACTACATAAGAACATTAAAAATATAGTGGACATTTGGGTATCTCTGCCCAGTCAGCACCACTCTCCCCATCTTTTTGTAACAGCATTCCAGGTTTTCCCAGAAGAACTGCCCTCCCTACCCCTCTATCCCTATGGATTGGGTACCCCTTGTTCTAATGGTGCACACATGACCTGGTCTGCTAATGAGAGGCAGGCTATGGTGATTGGTACAAAAATGGGCACATGACACCAGACTGGCCAATGAAACTCAATCCTGGGACATTCTCTGGAGCCCTTTACTTTGAGGTAACTGAGTTGAAGGATAAATGTCTGTCACGGCTGGTGACATCTTTGTCATCACTGAAGAGAGTGAGGAGAGTCTGCCAAAGAGTGAGTCTGACACAGAGGAAAGTGGAGTCAAGAAATGAAGGGAAAAATGTTCCTGATGAAGCCTGATACCCTAAACTTTTTCCTTACACAGTAAAATAAATTTGTGGCTTAAAGCTCTCTGAGTTAGACTTCTGTCACTTATTCTCCTGGCTAATACAGAAAACTCTGGTCACCCTCAATGTAGCACTGGGGTTTGTCCTGCCCTGATGCTTGTAACATCAGAGTAGAGCTGGGGGTACAGCTCTGTAAGCACCTGTGTTGCAATTTGCAAACTAAAAAGTAAAACCCTCCTTGAGTGCATGCATCTCAAGGTGTGGACAATATTTCCTTTTAGTTAGTTAGTTTGTTTGTTTAGTTAATAGCTTTTTAACCTTTATTTTGAAGTAATTTTTATTTCTATCTCCTCCACCCTCTCCCCTTGGTAGTCATCAGCTTGTTCTCTGTATCATCTATTCTGTTGAGTCTATTCAAGTGAGTCTATTTCTGTTCTGTTTATTCATTTACTTTTTAAATATTCCACATATATGTGAGAGCATATAGTATTTGTCTTCCTCTGTCTGACTCATTTCACTTAGCATGACACCTTCTAGGTCCATCCCTGTTGTCAAAAGTGGCAAGATTCCATTCTTTTTTATTGCTGAATAAAATTGCCATATATGCATATATAAAGCATCTTCTTTTTTATTCATTTATCAATGGACATCAGGTTGCTTCCATATCTTGGCTATTACTAGTAATGCTGCAATGAACAAAGGGGTACATATATCCTTTTGAAATAGTGGTCTTGTCTCAGCAATATTTCTCATCCATTCATCCCCTCTGCAAACATTTACTGAATGCCATATATGTGCCCAACCCTGTGCTGGGCACTGGGGTTACAGAAATGAATTTGGCACAGTCCATATCTCCAAACCTGGTAGAAAAGAGAAAAAGAAATTCAAAGAGCTGGACATGGAGATCTGGGTTCCTATCCCAGCTCCACCTCAGACTGTTCAGAGAAGAGGACTCTATGCAAAACTCTCGCCACTACTGAAGAAGACACTCTACATGAGTAGGCTCCTGATGAATTTTCATGACCAGAGAGTGTCACAGATGTGGCCTAGATGAGCAATTCAGTATTGATTCATTCTAATTGATTGGAAATCATCAGAAGTCTAATTTCCACCAATGGAAGGTGGGCATAAATGAAATTACATCCGGGCAAAGGCTATTTAAAGAGGGCATGCCTCATCCTTTCTCTTTTTTCTACTTATTGGAAACAATGAGATTTTGGTGGTGGAAAGAGCCACAATATGGCATAAGCCTGGGTCCCTGAATCATCACATGGAGGAAAGTTGTTGACCAGCCAGGAACAATGTGGCATGCACAAGAGAGCCCCCACAGTGAAAAATTCCCTGCCAAGGTTGAGAAACCCTGGTCTAACCTATGGCTCCCACCCCAACTTGATCAATTAATCATTCTATCCCTCTCCCAGTTCTCCTTCTCTTACTAAACTCTGCTGGGTCCTGAAACCAGAGGACCTTCCCTCAACTTCCTAATGCATGACACATCAATTTTCTGGATGTGTCTTAGAATTTTGCCTCTTAATTAAAGTTCTCTTTTTTGAATCCATTAAGTGAAAGAGAGACTGTGTATGTGGGTAGGTGAAAGGCTGGTGAGCAAAGCAGAAAGACTCCACATTTAAACACACTTGATCTTCTGTCTGAAATACACTTACGACCTCTTTCTTTCCGGCTCCCTCTTCCTATGCAGGTGTTTTGTGTTCACAAGAAAAGAGCCCCATTCTAGTTAGCTGAAGAAAAAGAAAACTTTCTATAAAGACACATGCAGACTACCTCTGGGAATCATAGTCTCATTCTCTTTGTCTGTGCCTGTCTCTCTCTTTCTCCATGGCATCTTATTTCTGCCCCCTCTAGAGTCTTCACCTACTCTCTCCACCCACAGACTTTCCTTGATCATTCCTAACTTCAGCTTGTCAGGCATCCTCTCAGCTCCCATATCAACAAGGCTAACAGGAAAATCCTATCTGATTTCTAATTCACAAACCCCACACTCAAGACCCTCTTTTCAAGCCCAGCTACAAAAGTCAGAGGTCCTCAGGCAGTCTGTGGATGAGCTGCACTTTAATCAGTCCAAACCTTGATCAAACCAGCCCTGCACAGGAAGAAAGGGTGGGGCCTCAGGAAACAGGGGCTGTGAGCCAGGCCACCACAAGAACTGACCTCCCTAGGACACTGCCTCCCACACACCCCTGCCCTCTGTCCCTAGTGACATCAACCACAGACAGTTAAATTCACCTACTAGGACATCACCTAATAATTTTGCCCCTCATATTGGCTTGCACCCCTGCTGGTAGAAGGTCACCCATCTTGTCTGGGAACACCTTTTAGGAGGATCACAACTCTTGGTCCTCAGACCTCAAAAGCTGTGAAGGGAAAAGATAGAGCTTTTCAGAGTAACATTCATATCACCCCGTAGATAGCTCTGGAATCATTCACAACAGAGCCAGCAGAGCCTGGGTCCACACATCCTGTGCCGGGTCCTTGTGACCGACCGTGGAAATCAGGCAATTCTCAAGAACCTCGAGAACACAAAGGCACAAGCTTACCCATTTCCATAATCCTAACACAAGTGAAGGCACTGGCGGGGTCCAGCTGCACCCAGAGTTTCCAGGCCACTCTGCCTGAGTTGAAATCATGATGCTGCTTCTTTCATGGCACAGGCATGTGGGGGTTTCTCTGAACTAGGACCCACAGCAAAACATACAGGCCAACACGAAGAGAAAGCTGTTCTCCTTGGGAAAGGAGGGTGAGCAAATGCTAACACTTTTGACACTTTAATACAGCACTGGCCTTAGCCGATGTTACTCAACATGCAAGATTTCAAATAATGGCAACACTGTCAGGCAAAAGGAAGGGAATAAAAACAGAATGTACATAAGATCTCATACAGCCCTACGAACAAGAGGGAAACATGGTTTAATTAAAATAAAATAAAATGTTGCTTCTAAGTTCCCGAATACCCTTTTCACAAAGGCTTCCTGTTGGAGGAGCTTTGTTTATCAAGCACCATGTGTCCGTCTGCAGCTCGTTCAATGCCCTTCCATTCTGGGCATCACCAGCTGTGAAACTGGTAACCTATTGACTAACATGTTATTTTTCCAGCTGCACCCACCCATACTCAAGAGCTTAAATAGCAAAATCTTCTAATAATATTTGGCCCCGAGTCAGAATGCATTATGCACCTCCTGTAGCCAGAGCCAAAAACCTTGTTAGAAACCTGGCAGTGTGCAAAAGGCCCCCTTTTTTAGCATCGGCTGTCCCCTTTGCAGTTTGTGAAAGGTGGAGGAGTTTTAATCCCAGTGAAACCTCTTTCAGGAGATTCATGGTCAGGAAGGGACAAAAGCGGGGTGTTGGGGGGACCTCTGCAAGGTGAAGGACCGCTGCAGCAGGTGAGGCTATTGAGAACAAGCTATTTTCTCCCAAACCCTGTAACTGCCTGGAGCATACGATCTTCTTGAAGGTCATTAAAGATATGCTGCTGTCAGGTTCCTCCCAGAAAGTTTCTGCTTTGATTAGTTTCCTGACTCTTATTTCCTAAAAGTCTCTTTTTGTCCCTTAAAAAAAATGAGGAACATTAAAATTTTAAAAAAAGGAATTAGATGAATAACTTGCTAACTGTAACTTGGCAAGATGAAAGGAAAAAGCAAAGTAGCATGAAAATGGTACTGACCTTCTTGGGGCCCCCGAGAGACACTGGTGCATGCTCAGCGTACCCTGCCCCCAAAATGACACCACATCAATCATCACCTATGTAACCACTCATCCTTTCGACTCCAACATGATCACATACACACTGGAAAAGCCCATGTGGGTGCCTCAGGGCCCTTGGGGCATTTGCAAGTTGGGAGAGTTTTTTTTTAAATAATCTCTTTGCCTGAAGTAGGGGATGGCTATGAATGCAGCCCGACACAAAACTGTAAATTTACTTAAAACATTACGATATTTTTGTGATTATATGTTACAATCACATATTTAATGTGTGGCCCAAGACAATTCTTCTTCCAGTGTGGCCCAGAGACGCCAAAAGGTGGACACCCCTGGTCTGAAGGATGCGGGTTTGTAGGGAGCATCTATAAGGACCTAATGAAATGAACTGGAGCTGAATAACTGAGGCAGTACCTGTACAGCACTCAGCCCCACACATGGCACAAAAGCACACAGGATGTGAACTGTGACTGCCCCGTATCCTTGCAGGTATCGGCTTCCTGGGGTCCGTCTCCTTCCCAGTCAAAGGAAACCCAGGAGGGTCCCCAGAGGCAGAGGGAGTGAAATTGAAAGTTTCTGATCCTCATAACTCAATCCACCAGCATACTCTTTGTAAAAAGCAAATACCATTAAGGTTTAAAAAATAAAAGCAAGGCCTCACCAGCTCATTACATCATCATAGTGTAATCCTAGTGCAGAAGGGCTGTGTGCATGCGGGTCAACAGCTAGGCCATGTTGTATAGTGGAAAAAGAGCACAGGGTTTGGAATCTGGCAACACAATGTGCAAATTTACCTCTGACTGCCTCTGTTTCCTCACCTGTAGAATGGAGATAACAAATCGTACCACATAAAGATGCTCTGAGGATCAGGGATAGTGTATGTCAAGTGCCTGCCCCATGAGCAGAAGGCACTCAATAAGTGGAGGATGTTATTAGGTTTGCCATCAAAATTCCAGATCCACAACAAACAGCAGAGGAAGCCAACCTAACCAGCAGCTTAGCCTGGATAACTCTTTGCTCACCCAGGTCAAGCAGGGCTAGTTGCCAACCTGAAGAGGAATAATAAATGAGGGCAGGATTGCTTGGTGCTTGGGGGCACAGCTTTCCTGTGGACTTAAATACAGGTTTACTGAAATTATCGGCTGCAAGAGGTACTTCCATGGGGCCCAGGTATGACTGAGCTGGGAGAGGGCAGGAGAGATGCAATCAAAATTGCTTTTCTGAAGTTACCTATAAATTCACTCCCAATATTTTCAAGCTGGCTCATGTGTCCACTGCTCCACTGAACATCTAATGATGAACCCCCAAAGAGTGTCCACATCATGGAGGAGACAGAACCACATAGATAAACAGATAGAATGTGGAGTTTCGGTACTGTTCACAAAAGGAGGGCCCCTATGGGAGCAATTAACTAGATTATCATGGAAGCCCTCTCTGATGAAAAGGAATTTAGGTAAACTGAGTTTTGAAGGATAAGAAGGAGCCAATCAAGTGCAGAGGGGTGGAAGAGCATCATAGGCAGAGGGAACAGTGAATACAAAGGCCCTGGGGTTGGAAAGAAGGAGGACAATAGGGAAAAAAGGCCAAAACAGCAGGTTGCAGCCAAGTCATGCAGAGCCTTGCAGGTCTCAGTGAGGATACTGGATTTCATTCTGAAGACCACGGATACCTGGGAAGGGTTTTAAAGAGGGGAATGCCACACATCTGTCCTATAAAACAATAGGTTAAACACTGCAGCAGTTAAGCCCTATAGTGGCCTGAGACCATGGGGTCAAGACTTGTCTTCTACAAGCCTTCTGCTTCCCACTAGAAACCGAAGGTCTTTGACCCTGGGAACACCACTCCGGTGCAAAATTTCTTCAGTCTTCTGTGTTCAGTGCCAAATACACAGGGGACACAGAGAAAAAAAATTGGGCTTTACCTGGAAGTCTGAAAAGGCACTGGACAGAGTAACCCCCAGAGCTTCTTAAGAGAAGTGGGAACCTTGGGGAGACTGTGCTGAGTAAACACACTACTGCCCAACTGGTCCCTCTGCCACAAGCTCCGCCCTCCTAAGGAATAAGTAAATCCCAACGTAAATTGCCAGGCAGCCTCCCTCAATTACACAAATCCAGACAGGACAAGGAAGAGCAAAGTCTCCTCCAGTGAATCTGAAAGCCACGAGAAAAGCCCAAGAGCTAAAATATAATCCCCAACCAGAAAGAAACAGGGCTCCTTGAATCCTCTAGTCCCTGTTAACTGAGCCCTAGGTCTGTCTACATGAGGTTGGTTGACCAGGGGCAAAGGGGGCCTTTCTAGTGGGAAGCAAAGGGGCTGGCTGCCTTACCTGCTACAGTGATCAATAGGGAAAAGAGAGAGGGCACCTTCTTCCTGGGCCAAGAAGATCAAGCATCCTGCAGGGAGCAGGGCTGGAGGAATAAGTTGGGATATGAGGATGCTCGAAGGAAAGTGGTTCCCTATCCTCAGCTCACTAGAGTACAGAATTCTCTCCCACTCAGAACAGAAAGAGATCTGACACATTCACACCAGAGGGAAATGGGGTGGGACGGGAGGGAGGGGACAAAAGCAAAAATGCAGAAAAGAAGATGCCAGATGTCCTCCCCTCCCCTTTTTCCCATCAGAAAAAGTAGGTAGGCCTCTATAAAAACCCCTTCTAATTGTCTTCTCTGTTTGCTCCTTGTGATTTTGCTTTCCTTATTATGAAAATAATATATAGCCCCACTTAACCACACTTTTGTGTTAGCGGATTAACTTTGTTAGTTTGAGTATTTTGTGTTATTAGCAGGTTTTAACATTTTCTCGAGTAGTTGTTAACCTTTGTGTTTTTATTCTCTTACCACTTGCTAATTTTCTTGGTTTATTTTCTTAGTGTATTTGCCTTTTTCTTAATTTGGAAGTAATCTTTTTAAAAAGATTTTATTTATTTATTTTTAGAGAGAGGGGAAGGGAAGGAGACAGAGAGGGAGAGAAAAATCATTGTGTGGGCGTAAAATAGTTGCCTGTCAAACATGCCCCCAACCAGGGACGTGGCCCGAAAGCCAGTCATGTGCCCTGATGGGGAATTGAACCGGCAACCTCTTGGTTCCCAGGCTGGCCCTCAATCTACTGAGCCACACCAGCCAGGGCTGTAAGTAATCTTTTTATGAATGAATAATATTAACCCTTTGGCAAATATTGCCAGTATTTTTTCCTCTTATTTGTTGGTTTCTATTATTTTTTATAGTGTTTCTTGAACTCTCGAAAAGAACCACAAAGCAGCCATCTATTTCTACCAAGAATAGTTTCTGTCTTTCAAGTATGGTTTCCAGAATCTCCATGATTCACCTGCTTATAAGGTCCGAAACATCTCAGACAGCCTTCATTTTTATAAACCACGCCATTTGGCCTACAGGGCCAGTCTACTCTTTTTCTGCCTCTGTAGAGGCTGTGACCAGATCTGGGAAACTGCCAAGTCACTTTCTGAAGTCCTGAGGTCACCATAAACAAAGAATGGTCTCTGGATGGTTTAGAGATGCTTTAAGTCACTGCAAACCAAAGCTCAAACTCGAACTTGTTGGCCCCACTCAACCCCTTCCATTGGCCTCCATCCCCTTTTGTCTAAAAGACTCCTGACAGAAACAGGTGCCAAGAATCCCTCACAGAAACCCCGTTCTCTTGGTTTCAAAACCCAGCTGCTTTGGTACAACGTGGAGGAATCCTCAATGGTATTTACTGACTGTACATTCAATATGAGTCCCTTGTGACCCCCCAAAGAACAGTGCGCTCCTCGTGCTCACCCCCATATGTTTGCAGGTGATCTTCCTCTGCCTAGACGTGCCTCCCCACCCCCATACACCACTCAACTTCTAGTTATCTTTCCAGTCTCAGCAAAACCATCACCACCTCTGGAAGGCCTTCGCCAGCAACCAGGCTGGAATAGACACCCCTCCCCCAAGAACCCTTAATATTGCTTCTAGCACCATAATTATATAATTATATAATTATATAATTATGAATAACTACCTGTTTACCAGTCTGTGTTTCTGGCTTTCGAGGGCAGGAACTATGTCTTGAACCACTGTATTCTTATCAGCTAGCACAGAGCCAGCCAGACTCATACCTCACAATCAATATACATTTGTGGAATCAATGGACTATTTAAGTGTTAGAACAAGAAAAGGGCTAGCTAGCCCCAGTGCCATCTACAAAAGTCCATAGCAGCAGTACCAGGTTTAGCTCTTACAGAGAATTAAATCTGCCCTGGCTGGTATAGCTCAGTGGATTGAGTACAGGCCTGTGAACCAAAGAGTGGCCGTTCAAGTCCCAGTTGGAGCCCATGCCTGGGTTGTGGGCCAGGTCCCCAGTAGGGGGACCAGCGAAAGGTAACCACACATTGATGTTTCTCTCCTCTTTCTTCTTCCCTTCTCTCTCTCTCTAAAAATAAGTAAATAAAATATTTTTTACAAAAGAATTAAATCTTGCCCAAAAGGAGATTTTATCTTTCCCTTGGAATTTCAAGGCTGATAAGAGTGTTTTTGTTTGCCTGGGGGCCTGGGCTCACACTGGATAGTGTAACAATAGGATTTAGGTTGGAAGCTTTGAGTCACACAGTATTAGTTCAACTGGAGACTGAGGTGAGCCACACAGACAGCTAGCGATAGGCACCAATACTCTGGGCACCAAGGCTGGAGCGAGCTTCCCAGGTTAGCAACACTTCATGCTTATTGTCACACATCATTGCAGAGAAAGTAGCACTGCCCATGACTCCACAGGAAGAGAACAACTGGAAACTCCACAATTAGAACTCTCCTGGACTGCCCTATGTATTTCCCTTGGCCGATTTTATTCTGTATCCTTTAGCTGTAATAAACCATAACTAAGAGTGTAATAGCTTCTGGTGAGTTCTGTGAGTGTCCAGTGAATTATCAATACTGAGGGTGGTCTTGTGGATCTCCACACTTGTAATTACTACCAAAATGATGGTGGCTTTGTGGACTGTGTCCCCCTAACTTGGCAGTTCCACTCTTAATGACATTCAGAAGGCAGTGGTTGTAATAATAACTCATCTGGAAAATGTCAAACATAGAGGACAGGCCCAGCTTATGCAATGTTAAGCCTGGCCATGCCACCATTGTGGATGCTTCATTCATTAAAACCAGCCTGGAATGCAGAGGGGCTTCTCTGGCATCCCACCTGTCCAGGATGGAGATAGGGAGCACCCTCTAGGCAACAGCATGAATCAAGAGTGCCTGCTCACTGCTCTCCCTCTCTATAACAGATGATTGGGCAAAAATAGAAAAGAATTCCTCCTTTATAAATATCTTTTACATGCTAAATGTTTCTAAAAAGTACCATGTGCCAAACTAGTCTGCTAAGAAACAGATGCAGAACAGATGCAAAGGCCCATGAGGTAGCTGAGAAGTTAAAAGAATTTTATTCAATGAGAAGCAGGAAAAGTTTCTTGGGAACATAATATGATCAAGAATGGCCCAAGGCAGCTAAAAAAGTCTGACTCCCAACTTAACACAGAGTTTCTTACTCTGGCAGTTTCAAAGTATATATAAGTGTGTGTGTGTGTGTGTGTGTGTGTGTGTGTGTGTGTGTGTGTGTGTGCATATCTCATATTTTGTCCCCATGGCCACTCTTTATCCATTTATTTAATGGATGTTTATTAAGCACCTACCTGTGTACACAACTCTCAGGATATAGGATATAGTGTTCACTAAGACAAGTAAGTTCCCTGCTCTCAAAGAGCATACATTCTAATAGAAAGGGTCAGATAAAAATATAAACAAAATAATGTTTAGATAGACCTATGCTACAAAAGAAAATGGAACTGATAGTAGTACAGTAATGCTGGAGGTAGAGGCAACTTGAACTTGAGTGATCAAGAAAGGCCTGGGAAAGGCAGCAACATTTGAAATAAAACTTGAATAATGAGAAACTTACCATTGAAAGGCCTGGGAAAAGAAAATCCCAGGCAGAGAGAATAGCAAGTGCACAGGACCTAAGGCGGGTACCAGGATTGTTCCTAGATGGTAGAAGAGAGACCAAAGGAGAGGAGCACTGGATTCAGTCTGTAATGTGATCAGAATATGATGGCAGGCCTTCTAGGCCATGGTAAGAAACTGATTTTAATTCTTGGTAAAGCAAAAAGCTATAGGAAGATTTTATTAGGAGTAATGTGATTAGATTTATGGGTTTTATTGTTGCTCTCAATCCCTCAGGCAGCTAGGCCATGCATTGATTGTAGGTAATCAAAGCTGGAAGCAGAGACCACTTTAGAAGATGATGCTGTCATCGAAGGTGTTTTGCATAAGAAATTGCACAGAAGATGGGGAAAGATTTTGTGGCTACATTTAAAGGTAGAGCTAGTTGCACTTGCTGGTATTTTGGACAGTGGTAAGAGGGAAAGAAATCAAAGATGACTCCTAGGTTTATAGTTTAAACAGCTAAATGGAAAGTGGATAATTGACTAAGATAGGAAAGGTGGAGGAAGGCACAGGTTTGGGGACATGCCAAAGATGAGAAAATGAGACTTAAAAAAGCTGAGAGACTAGTTCAAGGTCACACAGCTGAGATATGATACAGGCAAAGGCTGAACGCTGGTCCCTGGGACCCCAGGGCAGGAATCAGATAGCAAAGCAAGCTGAATTGCCAAGCCAGGTTCAGAGAAGACTTGAAGGAAAAATCAAATCAGTAACTCAGGCAAATTCAGGACATGCCACGCAACTGTTCTATTTTCAGCACCCACTCTTGTGAAGGCTACTTGTAGAATCATAGAGTTAATAGAATTTTTAAGCTGAGCAGATCCTTGGGCTCAAAAGAGCACCTGCGTCTTTGCAAATATGATTCACAGAACATCCCCTGAGTAGGCAGGTGGGTCAGGCTGCTGAGTAGACTTTGCTTTGAATGGAGTTCAGGACACAGACCCATCTTCCAAGCTATCCTATCCACTCCCTCCCCACTTTCAAAGGAACAGGACATTATATAAACCTTCTAAAATGCCAAAAGAAGCAATTCTATATTTAACTCTCCTCCCAGCATCCAAACATCACGTGATAGAATGTTGAGGATCCAATTCAACAATATTGAGTAACAAGGAAATAACCCAAGGGACTCTCCCCTTCTCCCTTCTCCTCCAACTTCCTGTCTCCAACCACCCACTATCATATCTTCATTAAGAAAGTTCAGGAGCAGAGTGACTCAGGCAGATCCCCAGGAAAGCAAACAGCTGGGGGAGTCAAAAGGATTATGCTAATAGAGATGCTATTAACACAGCCATAGCTACTGGAGAGCTAGAACTCAGAACCAATCACTGACCCTTCCTCCCTTCAGCATTTCCCAGAAGTGTGGGGACTGAGGAGTAAGAGGGATGAGGCAGCTTATATAAAAACCAAAGCCCTCAAGGCTCAAGAGGCAAATGAAATGGAACTCTAGCTACTGCATCTTAGCAGCTGGGACCTCTGTTAGAAAGGTGCAGATGAAAAAAGTCAGGTCACATCTAAAAGATTGCAAGAGCTGGGGTGATGAAGAAGCAGTAGGAGCTGACCAAGAAGATGTGGAGTGAGGCTCCTGAACACACTTACTGACCAACTTGTATGCTGCGGGTGATCAGTACATATTAAGTACCAAGGCTGGTAGAGAAGAGTTTTAATGAGGCCAGGAAAAGCATAGGGAGTGGGATGTACTGGTGAAGGGCCATGGAGATGCTAAGCAACCAGCCTCATCTCTGCAGGTACTATGTCTGAGCTTCTCTCTGGGGAGTTCTCAGTTTCAGGAAGAAAGCAAACCAACTCAGGGCAAATTCATGAGAAAAGGGGAAGCTGAGGGAACCCTCCCTGGTATGGCTCAGGTCTACTTCCCCAGTCTCATCACATCATTCATTCAATTAAAAAATAAATCCTCTCCCAAAATACAGTAAAATAAAAAATAAATAAATAAATCCCCTGGACATAGCAATAAATAAGAGAGGGAAAGAGGGAAACTTTACCCTCAAGGGGTTTCCAGGCATCAGCACATTGACAACATTGAACTAGGAAAGTACTTCAAGTTATTAGCCCACAAAGAAAGGGTACCCATTCCAATCAAGGTCAAGGAAGTGGCTTTTGAAAAGAGGGAATAAAGAATCAGAATAGGGAGTAGACAATTTAAGAGGTAAAGAGGAGTGGTACACGAGGGAAACAAGGCATGCCCAAAGGCTTGGAGAACCTGCTGTTCCCTTCACTTGTAACATACTTGTACCCCCAAACTCACCACAGATCATGTGTTATTTCTCCCTGATATCATTTGCCTAAATACATCATTGTTACTAGTATTTTGTTGTTTTGTTATAATTACTGCTGTTATCATTATTACTATCTTTGTTTAAAGATTTTATTTATTTATTTTTAGAGAGAGGGGAAGGGAAGGAGAAAGAGAGGGAAAGAAACATCAATGTGTGGTTGCCTCTTACACACCCCCTACTGGGGAACCTAGCCCACAACCCAGGCATGTGCTCCGACTGGGAATCAAACTAGTGACCCTTTGGTTCACAGGCCGGTGAATCCACTGAGCCACATCAGCCAGGGCTATTACTATCTTATTTATGAACATCTATTATGTGCCAGGCACTATGCGAAGCATTTTAACCACATTTTTTCTTTAAGCCCCACATCCTTATAAGATGCTACTATGATAAGTGAGAAAAATGAGGTACAGAGAGGTAAAACCACTTGCCCAAAGTCACATAGCTAGTAAACGTGGCGAAGCTGGATTTGAGCCCAGGCAATGAGCCACCAGTACACTTAGACATCTGCTACACTACTTTTCACTAGGTCATTAGGCACACCTTATATAAAGCCTCACATTGAACTATGTCTTCCTGGCTTGCCAACCTACCTATTTGTACCCCTCATGTCCCTCAGCAATAATCATTCAAGGCCTACTCCTTTGACACTGGAGTAAGTTGGATACAGGGTTAAATTTCAGACCCACCATTTACTACCTCTATCATTTAGGCAACTATCTGAACTTGCAATGCCTCAGTTTTCAGTCACAAAATGAGGATAACAATACCTATACCCCAAATGACTCCAGAAATAATTAAACAAAATAATGTGTTTAAAGGGTACAGCAGAAAGTCTGGCACACAAGTTGTATTAGTTTTCTATTGTTCCTGTAACAAGCTACCAGCGACTTAGTGGCTTAAAACAATTTATTATCTTAGAATTCTGGAGGTCAGAAATCTAAAATGGGTCGGCAGAGGTTCCTAAAATTTGTTTCTGAGGGCTGTAGGGGAGAATCTTGCCTTTTCCAGCTTTTAGAGGCTGCCTGCATTCCATGACTCATGGCCACAACACCTGAACTCTGCTTCCACTGTCACTTCTGACTCCCACACTCCCACTTGCTTCCCTCTCAGTGCCTCTATAATTACATTGCCCCCACCCTAGATAATCCAGGCTAAGCTTCCAATCTCAAACTAGAAAGATTCTTAATCACATCTTCAAAGTCCCTTTGCCATAAAAGATAACATATTCTCAAGTTTCAGGGTTTACAAGGTAGACATTGTTGGGGAGGGGAACACATTTCTGCCTATAACATTTCACTCTCTGACCCCCAAAGAGTCACTTTTGTCCCCACACACAAAGTGCATTCACCCCATTCCCAAAAGTTTCACTCTGGTATAGCATCAACTCACAGTCCAAAAATCTCATCTAAATCTCATCAGCTCAAAAATCCCAAGTCTCTTCATCTCAATCCTAAATCAGTTAGTATGAAACTCTGGATATAATCCATTCCTGGGGCAAAAGTTCTCTCCATCTGTAGACCTGTAAAACTAGGACAAATTATCTGCTCTAAAAATACAATTGTAAGACAGTCATTGGATACCAGGTATAGGCATCCCTAATCTAAAAGGGAAACAATGGAAAGAAAAAACTAGTTACCACAGCCAAACAATTTGGAAATCCAGCTAAGCAACCCAACATTAGGTTTCAAGGACTGGCACTAATTCTCTGCATTCCATGGCTCTGCCTTCAGAGTAATCCTTCCTTCTTCATGAGGGGTAGCACATGTGTTTCAACCTGGCAGTTTCAGTAGTCTGCTTTTGTCTGTAGAATTTTGGGAGTGTGGTGGCCTTCTTTCATTTCATTTTCTCTCTGTTCCCTTCAGTCCATGTTGACAACGTTTCTGCTGGCAGGAAATTTCAAGAACTTTGTGGGTCTCCTGTGTATTTCATAGGAATTCATTCCGTTAGAAAAGAGGCTCTTCAATACATCTCTCTGAGGTAATCCTATCTGTATCCCTGGCTTCTGCTTAGATAGTCATGAGTCACACACCTAATCTACAGATCTCGGACTTTTTGATCCTTTCCAGGCACTAGGCATAGGTTATCCAGCCACACGCTTGGCTTTCTCTTTGGAGCAGTTTTTCTGACAGTGAGTCCCCTAATTTTGGCATCTTTAACAATTCCAATAGGCTGAGAATTTCTCAAGTCATCCTTTTTGTCTAACAGTTCTTCTGTCAACCTATCTCTTCCCCTCACATTTTATAGAAAGCAGAAAAACAAAAACAAACAAACAAACAAACAAAAAACCAAGACTGCACCTTCTACACTTTGCTTGGAAATCTCCTCAGCTAACTACCCAAGTCATAGCTTACAAGTTCAGATTTCCACTTAACTGAAGGACACAATTCAGCTAAACTTTCTGACACTATATGAGATGGACCCCCTTTCTTCCTGTTTCCAATAACATAGTCCTCACTTCCATGTTAGCTAACCCTCACTGGTAATTAACATCCATATCTCTACAAACAGTCTGCTCATGGTGACTTAGGTATTCTTTAAGATATGTTTTCTCTGCAGTGCTTCTCAGTTCCTTCCAAGTCTTCTATAGCAGAATTGTTAGCATTCAAATTTCTACTAACAGTCTATTCAGGAAATCTAGGCTTTTAAAATGATTTGTCTGCAAATTCTTCCAGCTTTGCCCACTGCTCAATTCTAAGGCCTCTTCCACTCGTGTTGGTATTTGTTATAGAAGCAACCCCACTCCTGACACCAAATCTATATGAGTCAGGATTTAATTAGAGAAACAGACAAATAGGAAACACATATTAGGAGATTTATTATAATAAACTTGCTTACATTATTATGGAGAATGGCTAGACATGTCTAAAATCTGTAGTGCAGGCTAGAATTCCTGGCCCTGATTTGAAGCTTCTTCCTTAGGTGGGATTTCTTTTTCTTCAGGAAAACCTCGGCTCCACTTTCAGGCCCACAACTGATTGTTTCAAGCTCATCCAAATTATCTAGGATAAATCTTCCTTAAAGTCAACTGATTTTAGAGTTTAATCACAATTATGAAACACCTTCACTATCACACTTGCATTAGTGTTTGATTGAGTAACTGGTGAATGCAGTTTAGCCAAGTTGACACATAAAACTATCACACAGGTGCTATACTTATCATGCTATGTTCCTAACACTCAAGGCAAGCTTTCATGCACTTCTATACCCCTTCCCCCAAGTTCCAGGTCCAGAGCAAACATGCACAGGTCAAATGATCAGGTTCACAGGCAAATGGGCTTTACATCACTACTTTTCATCATTCTTCCCCTCCTGCTCCACCACCCAACCCCATTAATTCTAAAGGTTCTATGTTGTTCTTGCAAACCAGCAAGTATATCATCTTATACTTTGGGAAGCCAATATTATAAACATTGGAAACTAATAACCCACAGCACAGACTTCAACAAATGAAGGCTAAACCAATGAAAATCCAAGAGTAATTCTCTCTCCAGCCTACGACTAAGCATGCAAGCTCAAATATCAACAGAAACTTCAAAGGTAAGATTCACTTGCAGCTGGGTTCTAATAAAAGTAGTTATTCTTCCAAGAAAAAATCAAAATGGGTATCATAGAATAGCAAATTTGGAATGCAAGAGACAGTTGAATAATCATATTGAATTGTAGATATGTTATCCATGGTGTTAGACAAGGACTGAAAGTTAAAAATTCTGATTAATAAAAAAACTGCCTTCCTTTAGAAAAGAAACTATTGCAATACTTTTTAGGTGACCTCTCCCATCACATTTTCTTCATTTTAGATGAACTTATCTGTCAATGCAAATGTCTTACAATGAGTTCACTCTACCTTCAGAATAATGATGATGACAATGATGATGATGATAGCAGCAACCATTTATTGGGACTTAAAATTTTCTAAGCACTTTATATACAGTACTTAATTTGATCATTGTTATAACCTGTCATACGTTAAGTTCTCCCAGCAGAAAACCCTAAGACAAGAATTTGAGTTTCCAGGATAGAGTATTTTTGGATGTGGGTCCTTGCCTTTCATGACTTGGAATACTTCTTTCCAGCTCCTTCTTGTCTGTAAGATCTCTTTTGAGAAATCAACTGATAGTCTGATGGGAACTCCTTGTTAGGTAACTGTCTCCTTTTCTCTTACTGCTTTTAAGATTCTCTCCTTATCTTTCATCTTGGGTAATGTAATTATGATGTGCCTTGGTGTGTGCTTTCTTGGGTCCAACTTCTTTGGGACTCTCTGAGCTTCCTGGACTTCCTGGAAGTCTATTTCCTTTGCCAGATTAGGGAAGTTTTCCTTCATTATGTTTTCAAGTAAGTTTTCAATTTCTTGCTCTTTCTATTCTCCTCCTAGCACCCTTATGATTCAGATGTTGAAATGTTTAAGGTTGCTCTGGAGGTTCCTAAGCCTCTCCTCATTTTTTGAATTCTTGTTTCTTCATTCTGTTCTGGTTGAATGTTTATTTCTTCCTTCTGCTCCAAATCATTGATTTGAGTCCTGGTTTCCTTCCCTTTACTGTTGGTTCCCTGTACATTTTCCTTTATTTTGCTTTGCATAGCCTTCTTCTCCCTCTATTTTGTGACCATACTCAACCATCCTGATTATCAGTGTTTTGAACTGTGCATCTGATAGGTTGGTTGGCTATCTCTTCATCACTTAGTTCTATTTTTTGAGCTTTGCTCTGTTCTTTCATTTGGGCCATATTTTTTTTTGTCTCAGCACACCTGTTGTAATGGACAGAGCCTTAGGTATTCATCAGTGCAGGGCAACCCACATTGCTGTGTTGTGGCACTATATGTGGGGGAGGGGTCCAGGAGGGAACAATACTGCTTGCTTGGCTCTCGGCCAGCTTTTAGTCACTTCCTCCTCTACCCATAAGCAAATGGGGCCTTTCAGGTGCTGATTCCTGGGTGGGTAAGTTTGTATATGTTCTAGAACCCTGTGGCTGTCTCCAACAAATTCTCCTGTGAAGCTGGGAGTTTCTCCCACTGCTGCAACCCCCACAGGTTTTTATAGCCAGAGGTTTTGAGGCTTTCTTTTCCCATGCTGGAACCCTGGGTTGAGTGATGTCTCTCAGAGTCCAGTTATTCTTCCCGGTTTATCTGCAAGCAAATGTGGAACTGCCCACTCTGCCAGCCACCACCTCGCCTGCCTGGTCTTCCAGCCACTGCCTTGCTGCCTGTCCCCTCTGCCCAGGCTGTGGGTCTCCACCTCTCCTACCAGCTATCATTTAGAATGGAAAGGCAGATAATGTGCTTCCCAGATAAGGTAAAGTTAAAGGAATGCATCATCACAAAGCTTTTATTGTATGAAATGTTAAAGGGACTTACCTAAGAAAAAAGAGAGGATCAAAACGATGAACAGTAAAATGACAACAAACTCATAACTATCACCAACTGAACCTAAAAAAAAAAACTAAGCAAACAACTAGAACAGGAACAGAATCACAGAAATGGAGATCACATTGAGGGTTATCAGTGGGAAGGGAGAGGGGGGAAATGGGGGAAAAGGTACAGAGAATAAGAAGCATAAATGGTAGGTACAAAATAAGACAGCAGGAGGTTCAGAATAGCATGGGAAATGGAGAAGCCAAAAAACTCATATATATGACCCATGCACATGAACTAAGGGGAGGGGGAATGCTGGTAGGAGGGGGGTTTCAGGGCAGAGGGGAATAAAGGGAAGAAAAAAAGGGACAATTGTAATAGCATAATCAATAAAATACACTTAAATTTTTTTTTAATTTAAAAAAAGGATTTGGGTTTCTAGTAGCTTATTTGAGAAATGATCCCAAGAAACACAGGTAGGAAAAAAGGGAAGTGAGATGGGGAAGGAAAAAGAAACAATAAATGGTGCATTTTAAAGCAAGTTACAACCATGGGCAACTGAACTTATTATCACTGAGGATACCTAGGAAGAGGCACAAAATATCTACATCACAATCATTGCACCTAAAAGGCATGGAACTAGAGTACTTATCCAGAACTCCTTATCTATCATTGGATGCTTCCAGCACCTTCGCTCACCCTGCAGGTGGGCTAAACCCACTTCTAGAGAAGACCTTGCATGTAGAGATTCACATGTATTTGTAATCAGCAGGCTTTGGTAAATATTAGTGAGGTCTAGGGGGATATGGGCAAGCCCCGGCAGTGCATGCTTCACAGCCCTAAGAAACAGGTGGTGTTTTTCTCATTTTAGAGAAAAAAGTTAAGACTCAGAGAGAATAAAGTCATACTCAAATGATGGAGCTAGATTAAAATCAAGCCTATCTGAAAAGGAGGTGTGTAAGTTGCCAATAAATATATTTTTAAATGCTCAGTGTCACTAATTATCAGGGAAATGCAAATCAAAGACACAGTGAGATACTACCTTTTACCTGCCAAGATGATGATTACCTAGAAAACAAAAGACAAGTACTGGCAAAAATATGAAGAAATTGAAACACCTGCACACTGTTGGTGGGAATGCAAAATAGTGTGGTCACTATGGAACAGAATGGAGTTTCTTTAAGAAACTACCATAGGATACAGCAATCCCAATTCTGAGTATTTATCCAAAAGGATTGAAATCAGGATCTCAAAAAGATATTCACACTTCTATATTCATTGTAGAACTATTCACAATTGCCAAGATGTGAAAACAACCTAAATGTCTATCTACAGATGAATAGATAAAGAAACTGTGGTATATACATACAATGGAATACTATCCAGCCTTTAAAAAAAAGGAATGGAATTCTGCAATATGTGACAACATGGATGAATTTTTAAAACATTATATTAAGTCAAATAAGCCAGTCATACAAGAACAAATAATGCATGATTCCACTTACATGAACTATCTAAAACAGTCAAATTCATAAAACCAAAGAGTGTGAGGGTGGTTGTCAGTGGCTGAAGAGAGGGTAAAATGGAGAGTTTCTTTTCCTTTTTTCTTTTTATGTTTTTGACAAACAAAAATTACATATACTTAAGGTACACAATGTGTACATTGTGAAATGATTACCTCAATCAAATAAATTAGTGTATCCATCACCTCACATAGTCATCATTTGTGTGGAGGAGAGATAACATAAAATATACTTCCTTAGCAAATTTTAAATATGTAATACCTTATTATTAACTACAGTCACCATACTGTACATTAGGTCTCTGGAACTGATTCATATTACAACCAAAAGTTTATACCTTTTATCATTATCTCTCCCTTTTCCCCTCTCCAGCCTCTGGTAACCATCATGCCACTCTCTTACTACCACTGAGACTTTTCTAATTTATTTAATTTCTTTAGGTTCCATATTGAAGTGAGATCATGTGATATTTGTCTTTCTGTGCCTGACTTATTTCACTTAGCCTAATGTCCTCCAAGTTTATCCATGTTGGCACAAATAGCATAATTTCCTTGCTTTTTAAGGTTGAATAATATTCTTATATGTGTGTCAGTATATGTGTATGTATATATATACACACACTGGGGACATTTATATTTATATTTACATACAACTACACACATATATATGTATGCTTTTCTTTATCATCTAGTGATGGACACATAGGTTATTTCTATATCTTGGTTGTAATGCTGCAATGAGTATGGGAATGCAGATATTTCTTCAGGATTGTGATTTATTTCCTTTCGATATATACCCAGAAGTGGAATCACTGGGTCACATAGTAGTAGTCCTATTTTTAATTTTTTGAGGAACCTTCCCATAGTGGCTGCACCAATTTACATTCACACCAAAAATATACAAGTATTACAATTTTTCCACATTCTTGACTATACTTGTTATCTCTTGTCCTTTTTATAATGACCATCTTAACAGGTGTGAGGTGATATCTCATTGTGGTCTTGATTTGCAAGATATGAAGAGTTTTTAACACCCTCCTGGTTTCCAACAGATCTAAACCCTGGACTCCAGAGGCCCCAACTGCTTGCCTATTAGAGGCTCTGCCCTACCAAGTTCAGGGAAATATTTCAGTACAGACTCAGACATGCAACTCAGAGATGGGGAAACACACCCACCATCTTCCCTGAAGTTCGAACGACACCTCCCTCACCATGGAGATCCAGGGATTGTAAGCTCCAGATTCTGCCAGAAGCCCTTTCAGGAACAGGCAATTCAGTGGTGAAGAACGACAGCAGGCCAGCAGGCAAAGGCAGGCGGAGGCAGATCCTGCAGTGCCTTGGGACTTTGCTGACCCATCCCTGGGCCCTGTGTTGGTAAAAGCCGGACTTACAGTGCAGCTTGGCCCCTCTCATGTACAGCCAATCCTGGCAGCAGCAGACACAAACCATGGATCACTTGCACCTTTGAACAGGCTGCCGAAGGCCAAATACAGATAGCGTCTGAAATTGGTTTATATCAGTTTCAGAAAAACATCAGAGTAGTATCCAAAGGGAGATCCCAGCAAGCAGACACTAAACTCTGCTGAAACAAATTCTACTTTGTTCTTTTTCATTATTTACATTATTTTTTCTTTTTCATAACTTTTTTATTATATCTTCTTTTTCTCCTAATTTTTCTCTTTTCTTCATTTTTTATCATATCTTATTTTACTCTCCTTTTCTTACTCTATTTTTCTTCTTTCCTTTTCTATTGTTTATTCTTTCTCTTTCTTTGTCCTTTTTTGCTGTTTTTCTAATCCTTATGCTGATTGTGTCTCTTCGTTCTCTCCTCTCATAACCTTTTCTTCTTTCTTTTGGAATTCTTGTATTCTTTTTTAAACCTTTTTATTTAATTTTTTTATTGTATTTTTATTACCATTTAGTCCTTTTATACCCTCCTCCACCATGCAATCACCATACTGTTGTCCATGTCCATAAGTCTTTTCTCTTTTTTGCTCAATCCCTCCCCCTCTACCCTCCATCACCACTAGCTTTCATCTGCTATCTACGAGTCAGTCCCTATTTTGATTGTTGTTCAGTTTGTTCATTAGATTCACATATGAGCAAAATCATGTGGTATTTGTCTTTATCTCACTGGCTTAGCATAATGTTCTCCAGGTCCATCTGTACTCTTGCAAAGGGTAAAAACTTTCTTTTTCCTACAGCTGAGAAGTATTCCATTGTGTAAATGTCCCATAGTTGTTTTATCCACTCATCTACTGATGGACACTGGGCTGCTTCCATATCTTAGCAATTGTAAATAATGCTACAATGAACATAGGGGTGCTTATGTTCTTTCAGATGTGTTTTGGGTTCCTTTGGATATGTCCCCAGAAGTGGGATCACTGGGTCAAAAGGCAGATCCATTTTTAATTTTTGAGTTATGTCCATACTGTTTCACACAGTGGCTGCACGAATCTACATTCCCACCAACAGTGCAAAAGCATTCCCCTTTCTCCACATCCTGACCTGCATTTGTTGTTTGTTGATTTATTGATGACAGCCATTCTGACAGGTGTGAGATGATACCTCATTGTGGTTTCAATTTGCATTTCTCTGATGACTAGTGATGTTGAGCATCTATTCATATGTCTATGGGCCCTCTGTATGTCCTCTTTGGAGAACTGTTTATTCAGGTCTTTGGCCTATTTTTTAATTGTGTTGCTTGTTTTTTTTTTGTGTGTGTGTTAAATTTTATAAGTACTTTATAAATTGTGGATATTAATCCCTTATCAAATATATTGGCAAATATGTTCTCCCATTCTCTGTGTTGTCTTTTTATTTTGTTGATATTTTCCTTTGCTGAGTCTTTTTTTTCTTTTACTATTCCATTTTTCTTCTTTTTTTATTCTTTGATCTTTGTTCTTGATTTTTCTGTTGCTGTTGGGGTTCCTTTGCTTGCTTTTGTTTTGTTTAGTTTTGTTTTGTTCTGTCAACACCTGTACAAAGCTTGCAAGATGTGGTTGGGGTTGAGCCTCTCAGTTAGCCAGCTGGAGGGAAGACCCCATGGACAAATGCACCAACAACAATCAAGACCCGAATACAACAGAAAAGCCCACATAACACACACAAGGGACATTCCTATAGCATCTTCTCAGGTGATCAAAGAGACTGCACCATTGGGTCCCACCAGACTCCTACCACATAAGGCCACCCCCAAAAGACTAGGAGTCAAAGCAGAAAGAGTTAAAGTGGAGAGACAAAGAAACAACCCCCAAATGAAAGAAAAGGAGAAATTTCCCAAAAAAAGAGCTAAATGAAATTGTGGCAAGCAATTTATCAGACAAAGAATTCAAAGTAATGGTTATAGGATGCTAAAGGAACTCAGTGAGGACTTTAAAGAACTTCATGGGAACTACAAGTACCTTAGTGGGACCTATATCAACATGAAAAAGGACATAGAAACTGTGAATAAGAGCCAGTCAGCAATAAAGGATACAATATCCAAAATTAAGAACATACTAGAAGGAATTATAAGCAGGCTAGATAAATCAGAGGAATGAATCAACAATTTGGAAGACAAGATAGAAAAACACCCATTCATAGAAACAAAAAGAAAAGAAGACTAAAAAATGAGGATAGGTTAAGGGAACTTTGGGACCACATAAAACCTAATAATATCTACATCATATGGGTACCAGAAGGAGAAGGGAGTGAGCAAGGGGTAGAAAATCTGTTTGAAGAAATAATGACAGAAAACTTCCCTAACCCAGTGAAGACAAATGCCACATGAGTTCAGGAAACACAGAGAGTCCCAATCAAGATGAACCCAAAGAGACCCACACAAAGCACATCATAATTAAAATGGCAATATTTAAGGACAAAAAGAGAATCTTAAAGGTAGGAAGAGAGAAAAAGTTACCTACAAGAGATTCCCCCATAAGGCTGTCAGCTGATTTCTCAACAGAAACACTTCAGGCCAGAGAGCATTGACATGAAGTACTCAAAGTAATGAAAAGCAAGGACCTGCAACCAAGAATACTCTATCCAGCAAGATTATCATTTAAAATTGAAGGTGAGCTCATAGATATATGAAAGGATGCTCAACATCACTAACCATCAGAGAGAAGCAAATTAAAACCACAATGAGGTACTACTTCACACTAGTCAGAATGACCATCATAAACAAATCAGCAAACAACAAGTGTTGCCAAGGTTGTGGACAAAAGGGAATCCTAGTACACTGTTGGTGGGAATGCAGACTGGTACAACCCCTGTAGAAAACCATATGGAATTTCCTTTAAAAAAAATGGAATAACCTTTTGACCTGGCAATTCCAGTGCTGGGATTATAACCTAAGAATCCTGGAACACCAATTCAAAATAATGTATGCATCCCAATGTTCATACAGAAGTGCTATTTATAATAGCCAAGTGCTGGAAACACCCTAAGTGCCCATCAGTAAATGACTGGATAAAAAAACTGTGGTACATTTACACAGTGGAATACTATGCAGCAGAAAGAAAGGAGGAACTCCTACCCTTTGCAACAGCATAGATGGAACTGGAGAGTATTATGCTAAGTGAAATAAGCCAGGCAGTAAAAGACAAATGCTATATGATCTAACATATAAGTGGAACCTAATCGACAAAACAAACAAACAAGCAAAGTAGAAGCAGGGGCATGGAAATAAAGAACAAACTGACAGTGGCCAGAATGGAGGGGGTAGGAGGATAACAGGGGAAAGAAGAAGAAGGGTCAAGTCAAGGAACAGGAATAAAGAACTCATAGAAAAGATAACATGGTGGAGGATTGAATGTGGGAGGTGGAGGTGATCTGAGGACAGTAATGGGGGAAAAGGGGGGACAACTGTAATTGAACAACAATAAAAAATAAAAATAAAATTAAAGGTGAAATAAGGAGCTCCCCAACAAAAAAAAAGGGGAGCTGAAGGAGATTATTACTAACAAAGCAGTATTGCAAGATATGTTAAAAGGACTGCTCTTAGAAGAGGAAATTAAATAAATAAGGAAAGAAATAAGAAGAAATATACAAAGAGAGGAACACTGGTATAAAGAAAAACAAGTGGCAATGAATAAGTACCTATCGATAATAACCTTAAATCTAAATGGATTAAATTCTCCAATAAAAAGACATAGGGTAGCTGAATGAATAAGAAAACATGACCCATATACATGCTGTCTATAGACCCACCTCAGAACAAAAGATTTATACAGGCTGAATATGAAGGGATGAAAAAAATATTCCATGCAAATAGAGATGAAAAAATGCTGGGGTAACAATACTTAAAGCTGACAAAATAGACTTCAAAACAAAGAAAGTCACTACATAATACTAAATGGATGGATCCAACAAGCGGATATAACCCTTTTAAACGTATATGCACCTAATATAGGAGCACCTAAATATATAAAGAATACCTTCATGAACTTTAAGGAAGAGATCAACAGCAATACAGTCATTGTAGGGGAATTTAACACCCCATTGTCAACAATGGATAGATCTTTCAGACAAAAAATCAACAAGGAAATAGCAACTTTAAACAACATGTTAGATCAAATGGATTTATTGATATTTATAGAACATTTTATTCCAAAGCAGCATTATACCCATTCTTCTCAAGTGTACATGGATCATTCTCAAAGACAGACCACATGTTATGACACAAAATAAGTTCTAAGAAATTCAAAAAGATTGAAATCATATCAAGTATTTTCTCAGATCACAATGGCATGAAACTAGAAATCAACCTTAATTTTAAAAAAACTCAAAAACATTCAAATGCATGGAGGCTAAACAGCATATTATTGATATTAATTAATGAATGGGTTATCAATGAGATCAAGGAAAAAATAAAAAATTACCTGGAAATAGATGAAAATGAACACACAACAACCCAAAAACCTATGGGACACAGCAAAGGCAGTCCTAATAGGGAAGTTCATAATATTACAGGCCCACCTCAAGAAGAAAGAAATCCCTACACCTAAAAGAACTAGAAAACAACAAATAGCCCACAGTGAGCAGAAAGAAGCTAGTAATCAAGATCAGAGCATAAACAAATGACATGGAGACTAAAAGTACAATTCGAAAGATCAATGAATCCAGGACATGGTTCCTTAAAAAGATAAACAAAATACATGAACCATTGACCAGACTCATTGAGACAGAGAGAGAGAGAACCCAAATAAAATCTGAAATGAAGAGAAGTAACAACTGATATCACAGAAATACAAAGGATTTTAAGAAAATATTGTGAAATATTTTCAAGAAATTAGACAACCTGGGTGAATGGATAAATAGAAACATACAATCTTCCAAAACTGAATCAGGAAGAAGCAGAAAACATGAGTAGATCAATAATAACAAATGAAATTGAAGCAGTAATCAAAAAACACCCAGCAAAAATAAAGTACTAGACTAGATGGCTTCACAGGTGAATTTTACCAATTATTCAAAGAACTAACACTAACCCTTCTCAAACTATTTCAAAAAGCTCAAGAGGAGGGAAGACTTCCAATCTCTTTTTATGAGGTCAGCATTATTCTAATTATGATTTAAAAAAATAAAGACACAACTAAGAAAAAAAATTATAGGCCAACATCCCTGATGAACACAGATGCTAATATCCTCAACAAAATATTAGCAAACTGGATCCAGCAATACATTAAAAGGATCATATACCATGATCATATAGGATTTATCCTGAGGATGCAAGGTTGATACCATATGCACAAATCAATAAATGTGATACATCACAAAACAAAATGAAAGATAAAAATCACATGATTATATATATCAATAGATATAGAAAAAGCATTTAATAAAATCCAGCACACATTTATGATAAAAACTCTCAACAAAGTGGGAATAGAGGAATCACACCTCAACATGATAAAAGCCGTATACAAAAAAGCTACAGCCAACATCATACCTAATGAGCAAAAACTGAAAGCATTTCCTTAAGATCAGGAACAAGACAGTGATGTTCACTTTAACCACACAAATTTGAAATAGTACTGGAAGTCCTAGCCACAGTGATCACACAAGAAGAAATAAAAGGCATACAAATTGGAAAAAAGAAAGTAAAACTGTCATTATTCACAGATGATATGATATTTACATAAAAAACCCTATAGAAACATGTATGAATGACCCATGGACATGAACAATAGTGTGGGAATTGACTGTGGGAGCAGGGAGTGGGATGGGTGGAGTAGGGGAAAGGGGGAAAAATTGGGACAACTGTAACAGAAAACAATAAAAATGATAAATTTAAATTATAAAAATAAAAGAAAAATATCATTTGGGCTCTGTTGAAAAATAAAATATATTTCCAATACCTTAAAAAAACCCTACAGACTCAATAAAAAAACTACTAGACCTAATAAATAAATTTGGCAAATAAGCAAGATACAAAATCAATAATCAGAAATCGATGGCATTTTTATACGCCAATAGTGAACTATCAGAAAGAGAAACTAAGAAAACAAATCCATTTACTATTGTAATGAAAAAAGCTAGGTACCTAGGAATAAATTTAACCAAGGAGGTAAAAGACATGTACTTGGAAAACCATAGGACACTGAAGAAAGAAATTGAGAAAGATACAAATGAGTAGAAGCATATACCATGTTCATGGATTGGAAAAACTAACATCATTAAAATGTCCATACTACCCAAAGCAACTTATAGATTCAACACAATTTCTATCAAAATACCAATGACATTTCACAGATCTAGAACCAATATTCCAAAAATTTACATGGAACCAAGAAAGACCCAGAACAGCCTCACCAATCAGGAGAAAGAAGAACAAATTTGGAGGGGTCAAAATACCTGATATCGAACTATACTGTCAGAACACTGTAATCAAAACACTTATACTGGCATAAGAAAAGATGTATAGATCAATGGAACAGAATAGAAAGCCCAGAAATAAACCCATGACTTTCTGGTCAATTGATATTTGACAAAGGATGCAAGAGCATACAATGGAGTAAAGACAGTCTCTTCAATAAACTGTGTTTGGAAAACTGGACTGGTACATGCAAAAACATGAAACTGAACCACCAACTTACACCATACACCAGAATAAACTCAAAATGGATAAAAGACAAATATAAGTCATGATACCATACTGATCCTAGAGAAAAACATAGGCAGTAGAATTTCAGATATCTTATGTAGCAATATTTTTGTCAATATATCTTCTGGGACAAGGAAAATATAAACAAATGGGACTACATCATGTTAAAAAGCTTCTGCACAGCTAAAGAAACCATCATCAAAATGAAAAGAGAACCCACTGTATGGGAGAACATATTTGCTAATGATATCAGTTAAGGGTTTAATTTCCAAAACATATAAAGAACTTCTATAACCACTCCAAACCAGAAAGATAAATAATCTAATTAAAAAATGGTCAATGGACTTGAATAAACACTTCTCAAAGGAGAACATACAGATGGCCCATAGACATGAAAAATGCTCAACCTCAGAGATGCAAATTAAAACCACAATGAGATATCACCTCACACCTGTCAGAATGGCCACCATTAATAAATCAACAAATAACAAGTGCTGGCAAGGTTGTGGAGAAAAAAGAACCCCAGTGCACTGTTGGTGAGAATGCAGACTGATGTAGCCATTGTGGAACACAGTATGGAGTTTACTGAAAAAATTAAAAATTGAACTGCAAAATCAATGGGCATAAAGTTTCAGCTGAGCAAGATGAATGAGCTCTACAGATCTGCTGTACAACACTGTATCAACAGTCAACAATAATACACTGTTCACTTAAAAATTGGTTAAGAGGGTATATATCATGTTAAGTGATCATTCCATAAATAAAATTTTTAAAAATCAAGTTTGTCTGACTCTAAAGTCACATTCTCACCCACTTCACATGCTGATATCCATATAGGTGGTTCCTTTATGTTCCTACCGTCATCATCTTAGTTCACCTGCACCTGCAGGCCTGCAGTGACCTTTACCTGCATCTAGTCCTTCTGCACACCACAACCAATTTCATCTTCCTTCCTACAGACTACAAGATCAACTTCAAACTCCCTATTCAGGTATTCAGCTCTGTTCATAAACTGTCCTTACAGCCACCTTTGTCCTTCTTGCCCTAGCCCTGAACTTCACCTACTTGATCCAGCTCAAGTGCCACCTTTCTTTTTTTCAATAAAAAATTTCCTGGCTGGTGTGGTTCAGTGGACTGAGCTCCAGCCTGTGAACCAAGGGGTCAGAGGTTCAATTCCCAGTCAGGGCACATGCCTGGTTTGCAGGCCAGGTCCTCTGTGGTGGGATGTGCGAGAGGCAACCACACATTGATGTTTCCTTCTCTCTTTCTCCCTCCCTTCCCCTCTCTAAAAATAAGTAAATAAAATCTTTTAAAACATTCACTGCACACCTATTCTGTGTGAGAGAACATATTCTATGTGCTCCTTGTTTCCTCATCTGTAGAATGGGGACTCATAGGGTTGTTAAAAGGATTAAATAATAAAATATAAAGTGCTTAGCACAAAGTACATGCTGAATCAATGTGAACCTGTATTATTACCATAAGCTGAACCAAGTAATTGTTTCAACCTCAGAGCCCAGGGTCCACCTGCAAGAGCCACGTAGTACTTGTCACAGACTTCCAGGTACTGGACATGACTTCTTTACCTCCAAGGGGCCTTGAGACTATGACCTCGACAGCCTGAGGTGGCAGGAAGAGCCTTGCATTTAAAGCAAGAAGCCAGAGTCTAAATCTGGTCTCTGCCAATCTTTGGTCATGTGACCTTGACCTCATCAACCCACTCCCATACCTCAGTTTTGTCATCACCAAAGTGGGCACAGTACCTTCCTCATGGAGGTAGTAAGAATTAAAGGCTAGATAAGGTTTAATAAACTATGAGTTCTTTTCATTAAGTCTAACGCATGTTAGTGTTTGTCACAGTTAATAATGCAGACTCAGAAGTCAGAAAGAGATGGGTTTGAATCCAGATCCGATTACCTACCAGCTATTTGGGTACTCTTTCATTTCAATGAAACTGTTTCCTCATCTACCAAATGGGAGTGAGACTACCAACCACATCGTAGAGTTAGTATGAAGATCAAATGAGATATTTAAAGCACTTGGCACAGTGTCTGGCATATAATAAAATTTTAGTACATGCCAACTATTACCATTGTCATTGTTACTATTGTGCCATCATTATCAGAATTCTTTGAATATAGAATGTGTTTAAGGACAGTTTGATGAATGAATGGATGACTGAATGAACGCTGAGAGAAGAACATCATTAGCTAGTCTGGCAGTGTCTGGATTTTATAATTCTTCATAGGGAAGTTCTCCACTGGGGAAACAAAAAGCCTTTCAATTAAGAAAACTGAAAAAGAACAGAACAGGCTTGGCCAAATTGCCTAAGCCTAGTCATGTATAAAATGCCTCAGAACATCTGATGGAGCCAGCCTGAGTCAAGATCAAGATCATGAGAGCGGCCTAGGGGCCTGGAATCTGCCGAAGCTGATTTTTCCTGGGATCTAGAGGTCAAGTCCACCTTCTCTCATGATTCCCACTGTCATCTCTCAGTGATGCAACAGTAAAGGGAGGTGTGAGCATCTCTCAGGGATGGGATAGGTCTCTACTGTGCCCTCAAGTGGGAAGAGGAGAGGGACCCTGGCTCTTCTGCAGAGGCCTTGGGCAAGAAGAGCAGATAAGAAACTCTATTAAAATGGAAACAGAAAAGAGGTCAAATCAGAAAAAAAATCTGCTTTGTTGAAATGCAGATTATGGTTGTCTGGGCAGGAGGGGAGGGGAGGGAAGTGTTGATATTTGTAATTTAAACAACATACCCCAGGAAATGCAGACCCTGCTGGTCCACTGGCCACATGGAGTCCCCAAAAAAGGTGGTGATGTGCCCAGACTCACACAGTGAGTTAGTGAGAAAATCAAGACTAGAATCCAAGTTCTTCCTGCCTCCCACTCTATGGAACATTTCTATTGTAACTCAAAATTATATCACATGGGAGAATGAGATCTATCATATTCTCCAGTCAAGAAAACATTCTTCCTACTAACAGTTTTTGGGAACCAACTCTCCCCAACTCCCCACCTCTAGACACTGCCAGGACTAGCACTGCAAGTTGGGGTCAACCCCATCTCCAGCTCTAAGGATATGCACGTGACCAGCTCGGCCAATAAGCATATTCTATTCCTTGGCTACAGTGATTGGCTCAGTTAGGGGCACATGATCCAGACGAGTCTAATCAGAGTTAGCCCTGGGCCTTTTAATGGAGCTATCAGGAAAAAAACTGACCTCTAGTTCCTCTGAGTCATTAAACTGCCACATTGGCAGTGGTGTTCAGAGCATATTCCCTGAGAATGAAGCCAATATAGAGAAGAACCAAGCTGAGAAACAGAAGAGACCCATCCGCAATGACACCTGGACCTAGCCAGGCTAGAAAATGATTCCTGGTATTTTAAGTTATAACACCTACCTTGTCTGACTTTGTACTGCTGCCATTGGATAATAATAACAACTGCAAAACTGGAGTATTTTGTACTAAGACTTTACAAATAATGTGCATTTGCATTATGGCATGTCATCCTCAAAGCACCTCCATGAGGTAAACAGGCCATGGGCTGTTTTCCACATTTTTACAGATAAGATACCAGGGCTCAGAGGGGTGCAACACTATGCATAGCCACATAGCTAGCCAGTGGCAGGAGAGAAACAGTAAGTCTAATCTATGACTTCAGTTCAGAGAAATTCCCACCCACCCCTCCCCGCCTCAACCGAGGAGATGTGCCCAGCTCTCCTTCGACACTCAACAGGGATGTGTCTGTGGGGGTGGGTGTGGCTCCAGCTTAAAGTTCCATTTCAAAAAGAAGTGTACATTCCAAAATGTCCGTTTCTTCTCATTTCAGGAAGTAAAGGGGCACAAGCACACAAGGATATGTTTGAAGATTTAGGAGATATTTGAGGATTTACTGAATCACAAGAAAATCGGAGCAAAGCAAGTGCTACAAAGAAGACAGAGCCCAGGATCAAAGCTGGAACAAACTTAACCTTCACTGCTTAAAAAGGACCCAGAGCTCCATAAAGGCCAAAGCCCTGATTTACCTGAAATACTGAGGCTCAAGTTCAACCACCTGTAGGTGCCCAAAGTCTCTCCAGATCTCTCTGCCTTCACACAACTCCCTGCCTTGGAACCAGGCCCTCTTACTTCGATCTCTCTTAATCATGTTCCCATGTAAAATTCTTGGGTCTCGTCCCTTTTCCAATTAGGTACTTAATACAACTTAGATCCTTGTGCCACTACATAATAATTTACGTAGAACACTTAATTAGCTTCTAAGATAAAAATAACATGTAATTTGTTTGGTAATTATATGTTTCCACAACTGCTGAAAGCAACTCATTATAGGAATTTGGTACACTTAGGATAGATTACCTTAATTTTATTTTCTGTTTATCCAATTATATCTGTCGGTCTTACTTGTATTGTAAATTGTGTTGAGCTGGCGAAGGTGACTAGAAGCTGTTGTTCTTTCCGGTTTCATGGTTGATTTGCATGTCCCTGGTGTTCGCTCAGGCACTCACTGGCTCTGTCAGCATGGTAAAAACAAGGGCACACTAAGGCCCTTCACACAGCAAGGGGAACAGTGGCAAGGGCCTCCTTAACGTGCTTTGCTCCCAAGTGAAGGTAGGTGGATACATTTTCCTTCAAAGTTTTTAGTAATTCAGTAGTTAATCTAATATATAAGAGAAAAAATATAAATAGCATATCCTAATTATAATTTCAAGCAAGTTGCTATTGGAAGGAAGCTTAAGTTTATGTTTTAAAACATTGAGTCAATTTGTGGGTAATTGATGATATTAAGGAATTATTACTTTTTAAGTGTAATAACAAAAGTATGTTTATATTCGATAAATGGAGCTATTATCTTTTAAGACACCTACTGAATTTTTATAATAA
This sequence comes from Trachops cirrhosus, assembly GCA_028533065.1. Taxonomy (NCBI): domain Eukaryota; kingdom Metazoa; phylum Chordata; class Mammalia; order Chiroptera; family Phyllostomidae; genus Trachops; species Trachops cirrhosus. Next base: position 94,452,006 of record CM052540.1, read on the forward strand.
AATATAAAATCTGTGGAACTTGCTTTAAAATAATTGAGACCATTATTGAGTATGAAATAGGAACGATTATCAAAAACACAAGATAGACCATGAGGTGAAGCTGGATTAAGGGTATATAAAGGTTTATTACATTTTCTCTCTACCCTTGTGTGTTTGATAATTTCTATAATAACAAATAAATTTTAAAATTCAGTCAACTTAAAGAAAAAAATTGGCTAAATAATAATGTAGAAGAGATGTCAGCATACTTTTCTATAAAGGGCCAAATAGTAAATATTTTAGGCGTCATGGGCCATACAGCCTCTGTGGCAGCTACTCCATTCTACTTTTGTATCACGAAATCAGCCATACACAGTGTGTACACAAACAGGTACAGTTCTGTTCCCAAGGGGTGCGGTTTGGTTCCAATAAAACTTTACTTACAAAAAGAGGAGGCAGCCCATAATTTGAAGACCTTTGAGGTCATAACCTAGCAAAAACCATGAAGGTGGTATAGAAAAACTTGTAAAAGGGAACAAAGTACTCAATTCTTGGATCCCTGAGATTCCTTTCTTCAGAGTAATAAGTTCTTATCAATTCAGAGAGGCCCTATGCTAGGCAGAGACACAGACAAAAGGAAAACAGGGACAAGGTCAGAACAAGAAATGTATCCAGTCATCCATTCATTCAACAACATTTTATAAATCCCCTTTAGGAGGACATGTCAGCTTCTACCAGGGGCTGGTGCAAGGGAAGGTACTTAATCTATTCCTTGTCATCTCCAGCTCCTGCCTCAGCAGTTCACACACCTATAATGCCCCCTGTCCCCCTGTCCCTCCTTGCTTTGTGCTTAACCAGTGTGGGAATAAAACCTACCCCTCAGAGTGTATAATGGTAGAGCTATTTCAGAGTGAGGGTTAAAATTATTATTGTTCTGACTCTACAAGTCTACTCATCTTTGGGTTTCCATCTGGATGTGAAGATAGAGGCTGGGGAAGTGACTCCAAGACATTTCTAAGCACTAGCCTGAATAGTAGAACTCACACTTAAGATAAAGAGTTTCCCCATCTCTGTTGTCCACCTGCTTTTGTAGAAACTATATGACAGTGACATTACCAAGCTGCTAAAGGGGGCATGAAGCAAGAGATCTTGGTCATCCAGAAACTGTATGAGAAATGACAGCTGGATGTTGTTGTTGCTGTGATGACAACCAAAAACCTTCCCAAGTGTGATTGCAAATCCTGGATCCCCGGCACAGATCAGTCATACTGAAACCTTCTCTGGAGACCTCCCTTTCTTTTCCACTGAATCACTCAAGTATGATATGGCCATGTCATCATATCATCAAAATACCACTCACCCAACAAAATACTTAGTGAACCTTCAATATGCACCAGGCACAGTATTAGGAACCAGAGACCAAGATGAATATTTTAGTCTCTTCCTTCTAGGCGCTCCCATTATAACTCAGTGGTTTCCAGCTAAGAGCTACAGTATCCCCAGATGCTAATGTGACAATGTCCAAAGACATTTTTGGTTGTCACGACTAGGAGAGGGGTGCTACTGTCATCTACTGGGTAGAGGTCAAGGATTCTTCTAAACATTCTACAGTGCACATGATGGTCCCACAGCAAAGAATAATACAGCTCAAAATATAAATGCACTAAGGTTTGAAAACCCTGCTCTCATGGAAAACATAGATTTTAAACAGATGCCTGTGTGAAAGATGGAATTACAGAAGTGTGTACAGGGTACAACTATAACACAAGAAAGAGATCAACTCTGAAATATAAACATAGCTTCCACCTTAAAAATGGAAAGAAAAACCCTTATTTGACCTCATTTACCCCTGTACATAATTCTTCATTTCTCTGTTTCTTTTTACAGCAAAAATGATCTAAGAGTTGTCTATAACAACTGCCCCCACTTCATTTACCATTTTCTAGTCCCCATCACACTACTGAAAGTTTCTTGCTAAGGTCTCTGCAGTCTCCACATTGCAAGATGCACTGGTCAATTCTTAGTCCTCATCCTGTTGAATATCTGACACTGTGGATCCCTACTTTCATTGACTTGCTTTTCTGGGCATTATGCTTCTCTGGTCTCCTGCTACCCTACTGACTGCTACCTCTCAGCCTCCTTGATGATTCTTCCCCATCCTCCTGAACCCTCTCAGCACTGAGGGCACCCGAGAGTGGGCAAACTACAGCCTGTGGACCAAATCCAGTCCACCACCCAGTTTTTGTAAATAAAGTTTCATTAGAACCCAGCCATGCCAATTGATTTACATATTGTCTAGACTGCTTTCTCTTTCCAATGGCAGAGTTGAGTCATTGCTACAGAGATCACATGACCCATAAAGCCTAAAATAGTTTTTACCTGACCCTTATAGAAAAGTATGCTGACCTCTGACCAAAATTCTTATTTAACCTTTCTTTTTTTGCTTAAATTGACTCAATTTTTAAATGTCTTTTTATTATAGAAATAATAAAAATATATAATAGTCTCCAGGCTTCCGGCCAAGATGGAGGTATAGGTAGGTGCACTGTGCCCCCTCACACAACCAAGATAGGGACAACAACAATATAGAAACAAAATAACAACCAGAATTGACAGAAAATTGAAGTGTATGGAAGTTGGACACCCAAGGAGTTAAAATAGACATGTTCATCCAGACCGGTAGGAGGGGCAGAGTTGGGCTGGGTGAGGGACGCAGAGCAGAGAGCAGAACAACCGGGGCAGCGCACAAGTCCCCAGCAGGCAGACCCTGGGCGCACAAGCAGTGGTGGCTGGTGGGGCCTGGCCAGGGGTTGGTGACCCACAGACCCAGTGAGACAGCCACTGTGAAGCAAGGCACTGAGCCCAACTCAGTGTCCCAGCACCAGGAAATAGAGCTTTGGGTCACTGACTAAGGAGGAAGGTCCTGCCAGGTGCACAGGCCCACCCACATGGGAATTGGGGCCAGAGGGGCCCGGTTGGCTCACAAAAAGTGGCGGAGGGGTCTGGGGTCCTACAGAGAGCGGAGCAAGCACAATTGTTCCTTCTAGGACCCCGCCCCAACAGACAGCATCACAGCTCAGCGGAGTGCCCCGCCCTGGTGAACACCTAAGGCCCCGCCCCTCACTACAGGTGCTCAACAAGACCAAAAAACAAAAAAAAAAAACAGCAAAGAGATGGCTCAAACAAGAGAAGAATTGAAAGCCCCAGAACCCATCCTTTTAAGCAACCAAGAGATAGCCAACCTATCAGATGCACAGTTCAAAGCACTGGTTATCAAGATACTCACAGAATTGGTTCATTTTGGTCACAAACTAGATGAAAAAATGAAGGCTACAATAAGTGAAATGAAGAAAAATGCACAGGGAACCAATAGTGATGGAATGAAAGATGGGTCTCACATCAATGGAGTGGACCAGAAGGAAGAAAAAAAGATACAACCAGAAAAGAATGAAGAAAAAAGAATTC
>CM052540.1:94455949-94473207 GCA_028533065.1 Trachops cirrhosus
TACACCTAAAACAAAAACAAGAAGAAATTAAGCAAACAACTAGAACAGGAACGGAACCACAGAAATGGAGATCACATGGAGGGTTAGCAACAGGGGAGTGGGAGGAGGAGAGAGGGGGGAAAGGTACGGAGAATAAGTAGCATAGATGGTAGATAGAAAATAGATAGGGGTAGGGCAAGACTAGTAGGGGAAATGTAGAAGCTAAAGAACTTATGACACATGGACATGAACTAAAGGGGGGAATGTGGGTGGGAGAGGGTGTGCAGGGTGGAGGGGAATGAAGGGGGGTAATGGGACAACTGTAATAGCATAATCAATAAAATACATTAAAAAAAGAAATAATAAAAATATATCAGAGAAGAGAGCTCTATGACATTAACTACCATGTAAGTGCAGGCAGCAGCACTATAGCCCTCTTGAGTTCCAGATTCATGTTTCCAGCCAGCGAATTTGACATCTGTCTTCACGGATGCAAAATGACATGATAACATGACCAATGAGGAACTAGAGAAATCTCCCTTTCTATACCTCATCCATCCTCAGCACTCTTGTCTCTTAGAACTTACTGTGCTTTATTTCCTTGCCTGGCACTTGTGGATACCTGAATTTATCTTATATGGTCATTCATATTTTTATCACCTCTCATCCCTGTCAGAGAGTACATTCCCTATTGGCAGGGATCTTACCTATCTTGTTTCTTGCTGCATCTTATTGTCTTGAACATGCTTGGCACATGGTAGATGTTCAAATTGCTGTTGAACACTGTCTGGAGAAATGAAAGAAAGCATCCCAGAGCAGATAAGCTGGGGCCTGAATAGTTATGAAGTGTATGTATGTTAATTTCTTTAGCTATGTCGCTGCATCACTGCTGTGAATGCCTCTGAGGAATCCTCACTTTCCGTATCCACCATCTTGGTGAATCTATTAAGTGCCCGTCCCTGGTCAAGATCTGAGACACAGGATGTAAGCTGGGTCCAATAGCCTTTTTAATTTTGAGTAGTGTGTCTCCTGCCAAGATCCCCCCAAGAACCCTGATAAGTTTTTGATCCCCTAATTCCAGGAGTTGCCTTGGCTCTACCCCTTCAGAGTTTCAATTTTATGAGCTTCTCTCTCTTTTCCTGACCAGAGAATGTGTCTGGTGCTTATCAGTGAAAAACTCTTCCTGACTGCCGGTTGGGTGGGGAGGGCATTCTAGATGCAGGCAACAGCTTTTACTGAGGCACTGAAGCATGACCAATAGGAAATGATGAGGCATGAAAATCAAATGTTTCTTCAAGGTACAGACATAGTCTCCAAAACTCTAAACTCCCTAGGGACTCCTTTCACAAGTTGCAGGGGTGTTTTCCTAGGGCATCTCTTACCCACAGGAAAACATTTTCTTCAAGATCAGTGCTTGGCCAACATCATCAGCCTCCATTTTTTCATCAGGCTGGACAACTGAAAGTTTCCTCCCACCTTCATCATAATTATATACTATAACGGCTATTACCATCTGGTGTTGGTCCAGAAATCTCAGCTTTTCAGAGAAGTTTCAAGCCCATTAACATAGAGGCTCCTCCAAAGCCTCTGAGTTTGAGGCATTAAAGACTCTCCAGGTGAAGATACTGACCTGTTAAAAACAAGCAAACAAAAAAACCCCTCAAAGTCACCAAGACTGTCCAGCCTCTGTCTCACCCTTGACCTTTCTCATCAGACATTGCAGCTTTTCTCAAGGCAAATGCAGGTGAGAAATTCATTCAAACCAGCAGGAATATAAACGCTGAGTCTGCACACTCAGAACCTTCTGCTGACTTAGCATCATGCCAACAGGGATGCTGAACTTGTCACTCACTCTGGGGAGTCACAGCATGCCTAAGCAGACACCCTCTCCATTGCAATGGCCACCAGGGAAGCCAGTACAATGGGTGGTCTGAATGAGAGAGGACCATAAGACTGAACACACTGTTGCCAAAAAATCAAGACACCTGGCAGATCCAAGAACATGACTGGTGCCATTTCCATTTGCCCAAAATTAGCATCACAGTCAAGAGGAGTTAGGATTAAAGTGTAAACACCCCAAGCTCCAAACTCAACCATCCATATATAGTTCCCCATACATACCATGAACTTGGTCACCTACTTCTTTATTCATATTATTCTCTTTGGCTGGATAAGCCCAGGGAAATTGCTTGTTTTTGCCAAAGTTAGCATTTAATATGGACATAATTATGATTAAAAGCCATGGATTGCATGTGGTAGTCTTTCCCCCAGCGGCACTATTGAAATTCCATTTATCCATCAAGCCTGTTCTTTTTCCTCACCAGTACTCACTCTGATCTAGTTCATTTCATTGTGGTCTCATCTAATTGTTCTCTAGCTTTGTCATCTTTCTTGGGTTGATGCTCAGTTCACCAGTCTTCACCACCACTCTTGCTCTAGTCAAATTCATTTTCCCTTCTTGACAGTCAATGGTGCTGAAATCAGAACTCTTCCCAAACTGTACCTTAAAAGATACATAGCCTTCCCTTCCCTCAGCCAACCAGTTCACAAGCATTGGATGTATTGGTCATCCATCACTTGCCAAGCACTATTCAAGGTGCTGGGGATACTCAGTGATGGCGACAAAAATGCCTTTGCCCTTCTTGAGTGTACCAAGGAATGTGGACAGTGATAAAGTCATTCTAAGCATGATAAAGCCACCAAGTAAACACATGGGTAAACACTTTTTATTTTCTTTTTTTGTATGCATTTTATGAATATTGTATGATTAGAGTGACTTTATGTGTTTCTGTCTTGCTCCTTAGCTGTAACATAAGATCCATGAGGGAAAAGCACTTAATAAAAGGACCGGTCAAAATAAATCACGTAGCCAGAGATAAGTTCAGTAAACTGATTCTAAGGCCTTTCATCGAGGGACTCCAATATCAAACAACCCTGTTTTGGGCTGATTCAATGTGATTTAGTCCTACAAATGTACACGCAACTATATCTGCCACTTGAACAACTGGAATAGAAAAGTCTCACATAGAAAGTCCGAAATTCAATTTATTCATTCAGTAAACACTGCCTGGTTGCCTACTTAATACCAAACCTTGTGCTGAATGCTGAAGGATCAGCACACTGGAGGAGCAGGCAGGGTTTTTGCACACTGGCCAATCAGGATTTCTGCATGTGTTTCCTCCCCCATATCCACATAGCTCCTTTCTTCTCTCAATACGGTGTCTGTTCACTTGTCCTCTTTGATATGAGAGGACATTAATGCTGTCCATCAACAACTCCAGTCCCCTCTCTTTCCAGGCACAAAGAAAGAAATATTCTGCCTTTCCCTTGAGTTAGTTGTAGCCAATCAAACATGAATTGAAGCCTTTAAGAGTCAGTACATGACTCATCACACACTTTTCCCCACCCTTCCACGACAACCAGCCATGCTCCATGTGACACAGGCCCTGTCCACCTGGGTCCTCAAGTAAAGAGAGGTGGAGCAGAGTTCCTAGGCAACTCTTGCTGGATACATCAAATTAATAAGAAATAAACCTTTATTGTTGTAAGCCATTAAGATATAGGGACTATTGTTTCTGCAGTATAACCTAAATCATCTCAGCTAATGTAGCTTTTCTGAAAAACTTATGCAAAAGGGCATCATCACCTGTCACTCTCAATCTCTTTACCCTGCTTTTATGTTAGCACTTAATACAATCTAACACTATGTGTTTGTCGTAAGTTCATATTTTGCCCCCATCCAATTGAATGTAAACTCCATGAGGGAAAGAACCCTGTCTGATCCTCCAGAATCCCCAATGCCTTGAACAATATGTCTGGACACAGGAGGAGGCACAATCGATATTTATGGGATGACTCAATGAGGGAATTAAGAGAAATAGATAAAATACAGTTCCTAGCCTCAACAAGAATATCTTCAGCAGAAACTGCAAAAACACAGGGAAAGTACCTAATGCCACTGGGGGTTGGGTGAAGGTGATGGTGCAAGTTTTCCCATAGGGCACGGCTTCTGAGATGAGTTTTGGAGGATACAAGAGAGGCAAGAGCAGCAGCACATATAAGGACCAGAAAAAGAGAAAGAAGCCAGGTGTATTGTGTTGAGGCAACTGGAGCAATGTTTTCTGTTATATTTTATCAAGCCAACAAGAACAAGAATTATATAAAATAACAAAAGGGGAGTTTTGTGATTGAATCAATTTAGGAAACAATTTAAACACAGTTTAAAAGATGTCTGTAGTGCAGGACTTCTCTGAATGGGCTAATATGTGTTGTAGATATCCAAGGGTTTCGTGATGTTCAGCATCTTCCTAACTTATTTCAGTTTAAAGTCCTTTTTGGAGGGAGCACCTCCAAGGCCTAGTATTCCTCAGAACTTTCTTAGGGAAATGCAGAACCAAATCAAATTGCAAGAGAGGAGAGAATTGAGTAAACATTAGAGAGATGGGCAGGGATCAGAAAACATGGAAAGAGAATCAGTGTGTCCAGCAGTTTACATTTCATCTGAAGACAGTGTGGTGTAAGGAATGAGTTTGCAGTGAGGAGGGGTTTTATCACCATCCCCATCACAGAATGAGAATGTCCTTGCTGGTCCTTATAACAGCACCAGTAAATCAACATCTGATGGGCCAGGAGACCTGTGGACTTGGACTCAAGAAGGAGGGTACCTGAGATTCAGCAAGCCCCTGAACCTCTCTGGGCCTCATCTTCCACATCTGCTTGATGGCCCACATTAAATAATCCTTTCCATGGTCTCTGTCCATTATTATGTTTGATCATCCAACTTTGATAGTATCAATGTTTATGATGTTGGGTATAAAGGACTGTGGTACCATGCTTTCCACTGAAAAAGTTCAAAGGCTCAAAATTATTTCAAAAGAAGAGAAGGGAGTAACTAACCATACAGAAAATCCATTTTAATTTGCAGAAGGGCAATGAAAGGGAAGGCCTAGCCTTGAGGCCAGGAGAACCAACCGTCAGCTTTCCTACTCCACCTCTGCACCTGTACACATACCGGTCTCCTTTCTTCCCAGGGAAGTTTCTGTCCCCTACAGTGATTTTCAACACTCTTGGGATCAGTTGTTTCATGGCTCCTTCCAAACTTTTGATGGAAAGAGCAAAAAGGAAGGAATCATGTCACAAGGTTGGATGGCCTGTTCATCACGTGTGGTCAGCTGTGTAGCAGAATATAAATTTAAAACACCCAAATAATTGAACTGTCACTTCCTATTAGAGGAAGCATATTCAAAGGTGTAACTAATATGAGAAGAAAAATAAGAAAAGAAACTATGTTTGACAGAGCCAGTGAAGCTAAGGCTTTCTCTGCTCCTGGTCTCCCAAAACAAGATGATCTTTCCCACATGTAGGCATAGATCTGCTCTTTCAAACCACATATACTAGGCACTGAGAGGTGAAAAGATGACATGGCTAAAGCAAAGATAAAGAACAGGAGTACGTTCAGCCATGTGCGAGGCCATTCTATCTGTCAGGTAGGTAGTACAAAAGATATTGAGGGCATAGGAGGCAGGGAAGGCAATTGCTTCAAACCTAAGAAATGGAAAAGGCACCTTGGAGCCCTTGACATTCAAAAGTTCGTTAACTTAGGACAAAGCAGGACCAGTAATGACATGTTTTGCACTTGTATTTCTTTTTAAGGTTTCCAGGGGTTCTGTATGCCTTATTTGATCTTTGTAAGAACCCTGAGAGTTAGCTCAACCAAGATGATCAACACTGGTGAAGATGGGGGAGGAAGAGAAGAACTCAGTGACAGTCATAACTGTGGCATGTGGAAGGAGCTAGCTCTCTAGTTCACCTGGTGGGTCAATATAGGAGACAGAGAGAGCTGGAAGATGATAAGCAGCAGATTGTGGTGCTTCTTGAGTACCTGGTTAAGGGTTTAAATTTTACCCTGGAAACAATGGAGATATATCAAAGCTTTAAGTGGGGGGAGTACTATGGTCAAAGCTCCCCTTTGGTGGTGTGAGCTGTGGTTGATGGCGTGCATATGGGCAGGGAGGTTAGAAGACTGGAATCAGAGTCCAAGTGAAAGGTGATAAGGACCAGGTGACACAGAGAGAAAGGAGGTCACCACAAGCTGGGTAGTGGAAGAATGAACACAGCCAGAGCTTCACATGCAGTGCCAGAGACCGTCTTGTCTCACACTAGATGAGGAACTAACAGACATTAAAGCATACAAGACAAAGCCCTGATTCTCTTTTAATCCTTTAATTAATTAATGAGAAAGTCTCATTTTGGTGCTAATAGATCTTCAACACCTTCCTAACACTTGTTAATCTACTTCTTAAGGAAAGTGTAATATGCTAAGCCTATTAAGCAGCTAGTTACATTTTAATAGCACTGTTATGTTTCTTTTTTTTATTTTTCTTTTGAGAGTTTTTCTTTTAACTGGTGTGATTTTGTTTATTTGTTCATTTACTATTGCCATCTACTTAAGGCAAAGGAAAATGGATTCCTTTTTTTGTAGCGATATGACATTTCCTTTTAAAATATATTTATTTTCTTTTAAGAAATAAAGAAAAACATTGTGGGAAAAATGTCAATCACCATCGAGTTAATTGTGGTATTACCATACAAGTATCTACTCCTGGATATACACCCAAAAGAACTGAAAACAGCCCTGGCTGGTGTGGCTCAGTGGATTGAGTGCTAGCCTGCAAACCAAAAGTTCTCCAGTTCAATTCCCAGTCAGGGCACATGCCTGGGTTGCAGGCCAGGTCCCAATTTGGGGGCATATAAGAGGCAACTGATCACTGTGTCTCACACATGGATACTGTTTCTCTCTCATTCTTTCTCCCTCCCTTCACCTCTCTCTGAAAATAAATACATAAAATATTTTTTAAAAAAGAATTGAAAACAAGTGTTCAAGCAAAAATACTGTACACAATTGTTCACAGCAGCACTATTCACAACAACCAAAAGGTGGAAACAACACAAACATCCATCAGTGGGTGAATGGATAAACTAAATGTGATCCATCCCAACAAAATATTATTCAGCCATAAAAGAGAGTGAAGTAGTAACACATGCTACAAAATGGATGAACCATGAAAACACACCTTCATGAAAGATGTCAGTCATAAAAGCCAAATTTTATATGATATCATTTCACCTGGAATAGCTAAATCCATAGAAACAGAAAGATTAGTGGTCGCCAAGGCTAAAGGAAGGAGGGGGTGTGGGTGACTGCTTAATAGCTATGAAGCCCCCATTTACAGTGATGAAGATGTTCTAAAACTAGATAGAAGCAATGGTCACACAGCATTGTGAATGCACTAAATGCCACTGAACTGTTCATTTTACAGTGGTTAAAATGGCAAATGTTATGTTATGGCTTCCTTACCACAATTTTTTTAAAAAAGCAGTCCAAATGGACCAGAAAAAATTATGAAGGTGTCATGGGAAGGCCTGAAGAAACTCTTGTGGTAGAATAAACACAGACCACAGTTTAAGTCCCAGCTCTTTCACGTACTATCACCTCTGTCACCAGCTCTGTGTGATCAAGAGCAAGTGTCTGTGACTCTCTGGACTTCTCTTTCCTTCTGTGTCCTTCACTTTCCTGGAGATGGTGCTCCTCTGATTCCTGCCAGCAATATGGCACCTGTACAGGTGGGAGCTCAACAGCCACCCACTCTTCCTTTCCCTTCTGAGTGGGAGTGACTTGAAGAGCTGGGACAGCACTGACAGAGAGAGGAAACCCAGTGTGGAGATGAGTCCAAAGGGGACTGGTTCCTGGCAGGTTCAGTTTGAGGTGTTCGTGGCTCACTGCACAGCATGTCCTACTTTATGTCAAGGGAGTAAGCATACCAAGAAGCTAAGGAAATGAGTCAGGAACCCAGGGCAAGAGGTTGGGAACACAGGTATAGATGGTGAAGGCATCTGCATGGCTTCAGCTAAGAAGGACCACATCTGGAGATGTACAGCTACTACAGATGCTTTGAGGAAGGCCCTGTCTCACGTTACAGGGGCCTTGGTCCCCCACCAAGCAAGTGGAAGGCAGACTATTATCAGCCAAGTAGCAGTGACTGCTGACCTCAAAGAAGGAGTGGACTTCCCTATGAAGGGGTAGACCTTAGCCCAATCCAATTCTACACATGAAGAAAGGTGAGGCCCAGAGAGGAAAAAGAAAAGATATATTAGAAATGTATTATTTCTTATATATTAGTACATAGTATTTTATTATATATAGTATTCTTTTGACAGGGAAGAGTATTGAGGTTCAGATTAAACCCCAGGTTTGCCTAATGCAAAGCTCTAAATTTTTCCAACACAACCTGCCTTTCTCATTGCATAGAGCTCACCCAAAAAGGGAAAGATGTTAAAGCTGGAAAAGCAATTAGCTTAACTTTTTCACATGCAAATAAGAAAACTGAAGTCCAGAGTTTGCCTGGCCTGCCCACCATGCTCACCCAAGTAATATAATGAAGCAAATTAAACCCATAGCACAGTCCTGCCATGCCCTTATAGTGAGACAGTTATAATGGCCCCTGTGATTGGCTAAACCATGTCCCCCAAGACATCCAAGTCTTTATCCCCAGAATTTGTAAATGTTACTTTAAATAGCTATGGGGATTTTGCAGATGTGATTAAATTAAGGATCTTGGTATGGGGAGATTATCCTGGCTGTTTGGGTAGATCCTAAATGTAGTCACTAGGGTCTTTATAGGAGATCTGACAACTGAAGGAAGATACTTCACTGCTGGCATTGAAGTTGGAGGAAATGGTCATAAGCCAAGGAATGCCACCCTAGAAGATGGTAAAGACAAGGAAACAGACTCTCCCCAAGCCTCCCGAGAGAGCACAGCCTTGCCAACACCTTGATTTTGGCACAGTGAACCTGAATTCAGATTTCTGCCCTCCAGAGCTGCAAGAGGGTGAAAGAGTGTTATTTTCAGACACAAGTTTGTGGCAATTTGTTATAGCAGCTGTGGGAAATGAATATAGTCCTGGACCTAGCGCTTTCTATTAATCTACTATTTTACTTAAACATCTACTGAGCACCTACCCTATCCCAAAACTGGAAATAGGGAAAGATGAAGTCATAAATGTAAACAGGATACAGTTCCACAAACTAAGTGAATAGGAACGCACACGGTGCTGGGGAGTGGGCCAAGGACAAATGAACTGTGAATGGCACACAGACTTGGGCAAGCCTCCACCTAGCTTTGATATTCTTCCCCAGCTAGGACACCAGACATGGCTTTAGGAACAAAAGAGAGGGCTGCATGGTTCATGACCATTTCCTCCAACTTCAATGCCAGCAGTCCAGCATCTTCCTGCAGCTGGAGGTGATACTCATTAAAATGTACATGCTAAACAGGATTCCTGGTAATAGGTAGGATCAGGGATCTATCTAGATCTCTCCTGTGGTCACCGCATGGCTGATGATTCATGTTTTTGATACAGCTGCTTAGAGGGAGAAGGACAGTTGGGGAACAGAACTTTTCCTGGGTGCAGCTGAACCAGAGATTTGGCTGCTTTAATGAATTCTTCCAACACATTGCACTAACCCAAATCAATTATCAGATTCGTTTAAGAAATAAAACTTGATCTCAGTGTATTTTGGAGAAATGCCTCAGTTAACAGAAAACTTGTTATCAATTAGTTCTTCTTTTCTCTTTCTCAGTTATCCTGAATTTCTTGCCCCCCCGCCCTTTTTTTCCATCCAGGTTCAAGAGTGATAGTGAAACTGTTCACAAAGAATTTGGTGGAAGCATATTAATTGTTCAGACAACTCCCCATAAGGCCATGTGTGAGCTACATGAATCATCCTTCTCAAAAGAATATTAAGCACCTATGTGCACAAGTGTCTATGCCTTCTGCAATCTGCTCGGTGCCCTTCCTCAATCTGCCACAGCTTTCCTTAGCTGCCAGAGAAGCCAAAGAAAAGTGTTAACATCCTTGCACACCAAGTCCCACTTGGTCCTGACACAAGCCCCCAAAGAGGGAACAGATTCCACTGAGTGCTCACTAGACAAAGAGACAAGAACATCATCAGACACTTGTCTACTTAGAGCTTCGAAGGTTTTGTGAACCATGGGGCCCAAAGTGTAAGGAAGACTTCGCTTATTAAGCACCTACTGTGTAGACAAGTACCACACAGTGATCAGACTTCAAAACTTAAGGCTGTGGTTCTCAACCTGCAACAAACGTGCCCCCCAGAGAACATTTAGTAGTGTCTGGAGACATTTGGTATTCTCACAGCTCACAGTGTGGTGGTGCTACTGGAACTAGTGGGTTGATGCCAAAGATGCTGTTAAACATCCTACAATGCACAGGTTAGCCTCCCACAGTAAAGAATTACCCAGCCAATAGGTCAGTAGTGCCAGTTTCAGAAATTCTGCCCAAGAGCCAAACTAGCTGGGTTCAAATCCTAGCTCTACCACTTACCACCTGTGTGAATTCAGACATATATCTTAAGTTCTCTGGGTCTCAGTTTCTTCATCTATAAAATGGGGATAATAATGAAACCTACCTCATCTGCTGTTGCAAAGATGAGAAGTGTTAATATGCAGAATATATTAGTATTAAAACAGTGCTCATTATATAGTATGTTCTACTCTATGTGCCAAGCAATGTGCTATAAACTTTTCACAGATAATTATTGATCTTTACAAAAACCTTGCAAGATTGAAATTACTACTAACCCATTTTATAGACAAGACAGTTGAGGCTCAGGATGGTTACATAGCATGCCCAAGGACACAAAGCTAGTAAGTTAAGGAGCCAAGTTTTGAATTGTCTGGATTCAAAGCATACTCCCCTAGGTTCTCAAAGAGAGGCATGCATGGCCCAGAAATACACACGTGCAGAGAATAAACATGGTAGAACTTCCCAGAGTCTTACTTTTGTTTGGCTATTTGGAGAAAGGAAAAGTTGACACATTTATCTACTAAGTCATTTTAAAATTATTTTGGCCTTGATACCAACATGGTTACATTATGGGATGCTATGCATAATTTGCATGAATTTTAAGGTTAAGCACACAGAGAAGGCCATATGTGGCACAGCCTGCCCAACACTACATGTTTACCAGACTTTCCAGGTGTTGGTTTCCTACAGCTGCTATAACAAATTACCACAAACAAAGTGCTTTAAAGCAGCACAAATTTACTCTATTACAGATCCAGAGGTCTAAAGTCTGAAATGGGGCTCACTGGATTAAAATCAAGGTGTCATTGGGTTGCATTCCTTCTGGATGCTCTAGGGGAGGATCTCTTTCTTGGCCTTTTCCAGCTGCTAGAGTCTGACTGCATTCCTTGGCTCATGGCCCCTGCCTCCATCTTCAAAGGATATGACTCCAATCTCTGCTTCTGTCATCACATCTCCTCTTCTGACTCTTGCTGCCCCCTCCCACCTCCTTCTCATAATGAAATCTTTGTGAGTTCATTGAACTCACTGGATATTCCAGAAGAATCTCCCCATTTGAAGTTCCTTAACTTAATCATATTTACAAAGTCCCTTTGGTCATGATTTAAAGTAATATATTCACAGGTCTCCAGGGTTTAGGACATCTTTGGGGGGGCATTATCCTGTCTACCACACGCCCTAAGGCTATTTGAGTAAAATTTTTAGGAAACACTGAACCTGCAAGTCCTATGTGTTTTAGAAAGGATTCTAAGAAAAGGACTTGATATCTCAATACGTGAACCCCATTGCCAGAATGGAAAGAAACCCCAAGAGGAGGAGAAAACAGTCAGTGTTAGAGTATATGGAGGTATAAGTTCTGAGCTGGAGCATCTGAACTCCCTCCCAGTTCAGGAGCAGAAGAAGAGCACTAGACAAGCTTGGCATGAAGCTTGAAGTTTCTCCCAGCCTCTTGGCTTTAGTCTGCTCAGGCTGCCATAACAAAGCACCACAGACTGGGGGACTTAAATGACAGAAATCGATTTTCGCACAGTTCGGGAGGCTACAAATCTGAGATGAAGGCATCAGCAGTTTGGTTCCTTCTGTGGCCCCTCCCCTTGGCTTACGGTTGGTTGTCTTCTCCGTATGTCTTCATATGGTCTATGTATCTGTGCATATTTGTGCCCTAATCTGCAGAATCTTACAAAGGGAGTGTCGGCTCTGATTGGTCAGTGGTATCTTTTAGTTGAGGCTGTTAAAACAGAATACCATAGACCGGGCACCTTATGAACACCAAAAATTTATTTTTCATAGTCCTGGAGGTTGGACATGCAAGAATAAGGCACCAGCAGATTTGGTGTCTGATTTGGACCCACTTCCTGGTTCACAGATGGCCATCTTCTCACTGTGTCCTCACATGGCAGAATGGTTGAGGGAGCCCTGTGGGGTTTTTTATAAGGGCACTAATTCTACTTATGAGGGCTCCACCCTCAACCAAGTCACCTCCCAAAGGCCCTATTTCTTAACGCCATGAAATTGGGTGTTACAAACTCATTATGTGAATTTGGGGGGACACAAACATTCAGTCTGTAACAATGGGCATGCTATAGCAGAGGTTAAATATTTGGAAGATCTCCCACATCATGAATTATCAACCCAGCCCTAAGTCCCTCCTACTTTTGTTTACAACTCATCTCACTGGCCCCACCCTCACTATGGAAAAGGATAACAGTTACTCCTTGCCACCTATGCAATATCCCTCTCAGTTCATAGGGCAGTCACTGTGACATCCTAGACTTTATGGACAAAGGAACAAACCAAGGGCTCCCATCCCGACCATTCCCCACAGAGCCTGCAGTGTGAGCACATCTCAGACCCACTAGGACATGGTTCTAACATCCTCCTGGCAAGTCTTAATAGTCAAGCCCCACAGAATGATTTTCTGCTCAGGAATTTTACATTTTAAAGCAATTCTTGAAATAACGTTGATACAGACACAACGGTTGAGCAATGCCTGGTGACTAAGAATGAATAATTATAGAACTGCCTGCCAGGCTTCAAAATATTTATTATTTTTTAGAAATTTGAATTCTTTCACTCTACTTTATATTGGAATCCATCATTTTTTTGAGGCTTTTCCATTTACACAATGAGAAATCTCAAAGAAGTTAAAATGTGCAACACCAAGAGAATATGAAAGTGTGACTAAATTAAAATATATTCTACAGCAGGTGCCATAAAAGAGATGCAAATTAGAACAATGAGATTAACATTAGAAAAATTTTTATTTCAAGTACTGGCCAGAGTTAGGTGACAACAGAGGTACTTTAAAACAGCTACTGGAAGTGTCCTGTGGTCCAATCTTTCTGGAAACCAAAAGTTCAATAGAAGTATGTATCAAGAACTTCAAAATACTTTATGCATAGTGACTCCATAATTTCAGCTGTGACGTTCAATTCAAAACCAACAATCTGTGATTCAGACATTTCATTATAAAGATGTTCACTGAAGTATTGTTTTTAATAACAACAAATTTGAAGAAATCTAAATTATTGAATAAATAATGATGTGTCTTCAACATAGAAAATGTAGCAGATACAATGCTTACAAATAATTTGTAATTCTTCTGATAAAATGTTAAGTGAATTAAAAGCTACATATGAAATTATATAATCAATATGTATATATGTGTTTATGTATTAGGTGTAGAAAAGACTACAAGGAAATATACCAAAATGTTACTACCAGTTACCTGTGGATGCTGAGATCAAAGATGATTTCTCCTTTCTTTGTACCTCTCTGAATCTCACTGATCTTCTAATGTGCATGCATGCAATTACTTTTATATTAGCTGAAGTTATTTTTTAACAGTCCTTAAAATCCTTATCTTTTTTGAGATATATACTGATATATTTATTCTGACATGTTTATACTATACATATTTATACTGACATATTAACAGGTGAAATAGGATGATGTCTGGGATTTGCTATAAAACGATCCCATGGGGTGGGTAGGGAGTGGTGAAGTCACAGACGAGACAAGAATGGTCACGTGTTAATAACTGTTGAAGCTGGGTGATGGGTACACGAGGGCTCATCGTACTACTCGCTCTACTTTTTTATGTGCTTGAAATTTTCCATGATAAAAGTATTTCTTTGAATGCTGCCAAGTAGCTTTAAAAAGGAAAAAAGAAGAGAACAAAAGTACCAATTAACAAAGACAAAACCAATAGCAATTACCTCAAGTATAATTTGACCATGAAGCCTGCCATTTGCAAAATCCCGTTGATGGGAGCCAGGCCCACCCCATGCCCAGCATCAGAGCCACAGCAAGCTGTCCTGTTGTGCCGCTCAACACCCTCTTCCTGTGGTTTCGGCTCTGTTCACCAAAGTTAACCAAGACTGTGTTTCCTCAGCCCTGCAAATACCTAAGCTTGGAAACAATTCACCTGGTAAACAAGTTGTGCCATTTTTTCAGCTCTAGGACTACAGACAAGCAAGACAATGTGGATTTCAAATGCCACTCACTCTTTCTGGCGAGAGTTTTCTAATTTGGAAGAGACACGAGAGAGCAGGAGACATTCAGCTGTTGGTGACAACAAAACAGAAATCGGCAAAAAGCTCAATGTTTTGACTGTGAGAACTGCTGTCCAGAGGAAAATTCAGGAGCTATCAAAACAACACTTAAGCCTGGCAGCCTTGAAGAGTCTGTGAAGAGGAGGGAAAGGCCTAGTTGTAAACTGGCATCTGGTCCTCCGTGAGCCAGCCTCCTCCACTCTCTGCTCATCCTTCCCTGGGGCTGATGCGGCCTGTAGGCACGTGGAAGGCCAGGCTTTCTGGATCAGAAGTTCCCAAATTCAACTCTAAATCACAGCTCAGTAGGGCATCTTCTCTGACAAACTCCCCCCCCCACCCCCCGACCACTGAATGAGGTGCCCATCCTCTCTGTTCCCACAGCCCTCTGAACTACCCCAACTGTAGATGCATCACGCTGGAGTCAGTCTCCAACTAGATGCTGAGTTACATCAAAACAAATAGTTTCATCATAGGTATACCTACAGAATGTTTTGGCCCAGGGTACAGGCTCAATAAATGTTTGAAGAATTAATATGTTAATAAACCAATAAGTTAATTCTAAGGAGGTCTGTGAATGGGGCTCAAAGATCCTCTGAAACTACATATAATGTTGAATGCATGTTTATGAAGGTGCATTCCTCTGAAGAGGATCCATTGCTTTTATTAGCATATGAAGTGCTCATGATTATCCCCCAAATTATCTCAAATTTCTTAGGTGAGTGTGTGGGTCTAGGCTCGAGATGCCAGTGATTTTCAGAAGTGATCTTATATTCTAGAATGAGTTTTTGTTTTGTTTTGGGAAAATAGGTACAGTTAGCAACAGAAAATCATTCACCTCTTTTAGATCAGTGAGCTTTAAAAGAGGAAAAGGTCGTTGTAACATACCAACTTCAAGGTAAGTTACAAATGGAAACAAACTATCATTCCAATTTAATTTTTTTTCTTTGAATGAGTAACACAGTCACCTCCATGGAGAAGAACATGTGTCTGAGAATATTCTTTCTCTGAATGCTATATGGTATTATTTAGGGTTTTTTTTTTACCTGCCCATGATTACCTCTTAGCAATAAATAAATAATTAGAAAGAATATCTCCATTTCTATCATACGGAACATTGTAAAATTTGAATAGAAAGACAAATCATTTGGAATGCAATTTCATATTTGTTTTTCCCTGGAAGATGTGAGGGGGAAATTAGGAGAAGTAGACAAACAACAGAATAGTCCCCAGAGTCATTTCTGCCATAAAAACACAGGGGAGTACAACAGACACAAAAAGAATAATTTCACAACTGAAAAATCAGTCAAGGTTCAGGCTATCTCCTTAGAATATAAAAGCATTATTACAGTAACATGTGCAAAAATGTGAATATACTTTAATAAGTAATTGTGATTAACTGGATGCAACTGCAAATACTTCCCATTTGGAGATCATTGGCAATTACTCTAAACATCATCTTCTGTAGGTGTGCTTCTTAATCAAAAACACTTCCATTAGTAAATATGATGTCAGCTGACCTACTTATGTTTACATATGTATGTGTGAGAGTTGATATATACATAGGTTTTCTGCTCTTCAAATATTGTCTACCCTTCAAGGTGATGTAAAGTCCTTTAGGGATTTGAGGTGATGATGCAGGGCTCATAAATTCCCCCCTCATGCCAGGCAAATTTGAAATGAATTACTCATATACTTGCAGAAAGTGAGGATGTTGGTTTTCAGCCAGATCCAAGGGCCTGAGGAATCAGGGCTTGGATATTAAAAAAAAAAATTCAAGGATTTGAGAGGTACAGACTCTTTGAGTTAAGAAGGACCTCAGAGATGACCCAATCTCATCTTGCCAAAGTGAATCCAACTCTCCAGTGCATTCCTGATGGATGTGTAGCCACTCTCAGCTCAGTCACATCTGACAGACATTTATATTATCCTATGTTAAAATATATTTGTATATAATTATATTAATATATATTAAACCTTCTGCCCCCTAATAGCCTATGGTGTCACTGAAGATATCTCTCACATTCTCTCTGAGCTTTCTCTTCTCTGGGATAAACTTCCCAAAATATTTCTTCAATATTTCTTCTGAGACTCTTATCATATGTCATTTAGATCCCACACAATTCTGGAGGCCCTTCTTCTAGACACACTGCAATTTTTCAGCATCCATCTTTAAATATTACCTCCACCCCTAAGAACTGAGTCAAGTCTACAGATAATGGTGTTAGTGCCACCAAAGACACCTTCCATTGTACCACTCGGCCATGCTAACACCCCTACACCCCTGCTAACAGAAGCTCATTTTTCTTCAACTGCAATTACCCCTTCTTGGAGAAGAATCCTGACTATTAGTCTCTACCACTGATGTTCAAGAGGTGGAATGAGAACTATTTCTGGTCAAAAAATGTAAGGGAAGTCTACTCTAATGAAAGGATAGAGAGCCTAGAAGAAAGCCCCTTTTCTATCCCTTCTCTCTTTTCCTGTTTTGAATGCTGGTGTGTGAAGATGTGATAGCCAGAAAGAAGCACCCATCCTGTGATCAAGATGAACTAGCAGCTGAGGAAAGCCAAGCAGATGAATGAAAAAGGACCTGAGTCTTTGATGGGTTATTTAGTCATTAAACCACACTTGGGACTCCTTGTTAAACAACAACCAGCAAAAAATGAATAGCTTAATAGTTTAAGCCTCTGTTGGTCAAATATTCTGTTACTTGCAGCTGGAAGCACTCCTAGCAATATAGAAAATATAATAGAGCTATCACCACTCTTTTTTTTTTTTTTTTTTTTTAAATATATTTTATTGGTTATGCTATTACAGTTGTCCTATTATCCCCCTTCATTCCCC
>CM052540.1:94473707-94570541 GCA_028533065.1 Trachops cirrhosus
TCCTTGGTTGTCCGACTTCCATAAACTTCAATTTTCTGTCAGTTCTGGTTGTTATTTTGTTTCTATATCTTTGTTGTCCCTATCTTGGTTGTGCGAGGAGGCACAGTGCGTCTACCTATGCCTCCATCTTGGCCGGAAGTCGAGCTATCACCACTCTTGATTTGGACATTATCTTTTGAGAAACGTGGCCTTTATTTTTTTAAGGGACATATCACTATTTAGAATCTGATGAGCATCTGCTCCATGCACAAAACAATAAGCAAATAACAAATAAAACCCCTTCAACAGGGGATTACAATCTCAAATGCTTGCAGAGACTGTGCACTTCATATAAATGTGTGAATCTGTCTAGATGTGAAAGAAGAGTGAGCAAGGAGGGCTCTAGTGAACTTGACAATGCCCACCTCATCTAAAGACATTAAAATTCAAGCATTTTAAATAGTATGGTGGGAAATAAAATACTAATGCATTTATGAGCCAGATTCAGCAGGCAGTTCACCAGTTCATGACCCTTGCAGAAATTATTCTCAAATGAGTTGGAAAGCCACACCTCCCCCTTTCTGCAGGAGTCCCAATTCTTCTTAAATCCTCCAGTGCAGTCTGTAATATGGGTTCATCATTTCCATCTGGAAAGGCAGTTTTGAATTTTAATTCCATTATCCAACATCTTAATCACTTCAGTTATGAAAACCAAAACATTAACATTAAAATCTTTTGTCTCGCTTGAATCTAAGCGCCTTCCCTAAACCAACTGCATTCATAATGATTAACTTGAAAGGGCAATAAAATAAGAGCTGAAGAATAATCTCCCAAAGACTTGGGTTCTGGTTCTGTGACTAAACAAATCACTGCAAAAATCAGGACCTTTATTTTCTCATCTGCACATAAGGACTCTTTAATCAAATGTCTCCGGAGCTGCCAGGTTGTCCAGGCCATCAATGAGTTACTGAACCATTGGCAGAGATAAAATGAAAGACTATATATGTCCACACCCTAAAGCTCTAAGCCCAGTGCAAACATATGAACCAATCGGTGGAATTATTTACTGCAAAGGTCA
The DNA here is from genome assembly GCA_028533065.1 of Trachops cirrhosus. Lineage (NCBI taxonomy): Eukaryota > Metazoa > Chordata > Mammalia > Chiroptera > Phyllostomidae > Trachops > Trachops cirrhosus. The sequence goes on from CM052540.1 coordinate 94,474,765, forward strand.
CTGAGACAGTCTCCTCTTATAGATACTTTCACATTGGCCACAATTAATCTTCAGTTTGCCAGGACAAAGCTCGTGGCAAGTCCAAAGAACTCAAAGGAAGCTTCTGGTTGTCCCAGTTAAGAAAATATGAGTCATTTCATGTTGGAGCCTCCACTCCTAAGGGTTCTGTGGAATTCCTTCCCAGTTTTGTTCAGGGCATACCTTCCTTACCCTTCATCCTTTTTTGTGGTTATTAAAAAGTGAATGTACACTGGAGAAAAAAAGAAACTACAAAATACAGACACAATACATAGCATTTCTGTAATAAGTATTTATTGTAAGGCAAGCATTGAGCTATGTACTTTATATCCATTATCTCATTTAAAGCTCACAACCCTACGAAGTGGGTACTATTATTGTTCCCATTTAGAAGATGGAAGACACTGAGGCTCTGAGCCTTTAAGGAACTTCCTCCCTGATCACCCTGCTGATAAGTGATGGAGTCTGAATTTAAACCCAGACACTCTAACTTATTAACCATGGTATAAAGACATTTAAAAAAAATTAAGACAGCTGTGAGTTTACCACCTAAAGGCAAGCACTACTCACAGTTAGGTATGTTTCTTGCCAGCATTTCCTCAAAGGCCATTACATTTTCAGAGCCAGAAGGAGACTTAGAGGTAATATCATCCCAAACCCTCCTATCACAGAAGGAGAGTTTAAGGTTCAGAAGGGTGAAGGGCCTTTCTCAAGGTCACACTGCCATTTGGAAATAGAATTTAGATCCTCAGACTCTTTGTCCAAGGTTTTCTAGGGACTTCTGACTCTGACTTCAGAGTTGTTTGGTAGTGGCTCCCTAGGTCCTGGGTTGAGAAGGATTTTAGGCCTGTGGACTCAAAAGGACAAACGGCTACAGTAGATTCACATGAACACAGCTGAGTGGCTACGTGCCCACTGTGAGTTTGCCACCCACCAAAGGGCAGCCCCTGGGAGGGAAGGAGAGTGCCCAGGAAAGGCCTCCTAATGAAGAATAACTATTTCCTTCACCTGCATGAGGGATCTCAAAGCGAATGCCTTCAGGACCAAGTCCACAACACAAATGAGTGAAGTGAGTAAGTGGAAGAAAGAAAGGAAAGAGCACCTGCCCTGTCTGAGTGCGGCGGCTGCCATTTATCTCCAGACCACTGTTGCCCTGAGAAAAATGGGCCCAGTGTGATCAGGCCTTCTGATGTTTTCATAGAAGCATGAAATTTGGATTTTTTAAAAATGTCATGTCTTTAAATGTTGGCAACTAACTTTAAAATGTTGGCAACTAAAATTTGAATGATAAAAAGGAGTACAGAACAAACAAAACATACCGGTTAATAACCTAACCTCTCACTGACATGATGGCCTTATCAGAAGTCACCAGCTCTTCAACAAAAACCCAAAGTTCTGTTTGTCTCTCTCCCCCGACTTCTCCCTGCTCCCCGCACCCCCCCACCACACACCACACACTCTACTTAGAGAAACATTTTCCACCTGAGGCTACCAAAGAGAAGATAAATACTCCTCCCCTCAAATCCCAACAGACCACAGTTATCAAGGGTCCACATGATTACCAACAACCCCAGGAGGCCATTTGGAAAGTTAGTCGTGCCTCTGGGAAGATGCCGGTTGCTCTCCGATGACTTAAAGTGAGGAGGAGTGGATGACTACATCTGACGTGCCTCATCGAGCAGGCTAAATATAGGCCTCCCCACTCTCAGCAACTACCTGTTGCCTCTAGTAGGAGCTGAGTGGGCTCCACCAACATTCCGATGTGCACGTCTGCCCTTTCCATGAGCTTTCAGTGCTGAATGGCAAGGCCCGTCACTCACATCCAAACTCTAGAGCTGCCGGATTACAAGGGCACCACCTCCTGCTGATGAGCTGTTACTCAGCAGTGCTACACAGGCCTTTTGTATGGAACCCCTCAATTTCTAATAACCCCCAAGATGACTAGTAACTATCTGTCCAATAGAGAAGAGAGAGAGTTGGCACACACCTATGCAATCAGTCAGCATTTAGAGAACAACCACTGAATGGAAGGCCCTGACCACATTGTGGTAAGTTCACCAGGAAATTGCTGCAAGCTGCCAAGAGAACCAATGACTTAATTCATTCAATGAAGAAACATACACCAAGTAACAGATGCAAAGAACAAGAGAGTACAAGGTGCCAGAAAGAACATACATATGAATTGGAAATTAACCTTAATAAAGGTAGAAAAATAGTTAAAATAATAATGGCACAAACAAAGTACTCTGAACCCACTTAAAATCATGTTTGAGAAGTCTATTTAATGATCAGGGAAATTCCAAGACTACATAATCAAGTCTGAAAAAATAAAAGCAGGTTGTAAAATATAACTGAGTTAAAATCAGCGTGAATACTCAGTATTCTATGTTCTGCTTTTACAACATAGAATTTATAGATAAATCTCTACATATTTAAAATTTACATAATACTGCTTAGAAACAAGAGAAGGGAATCACAGATCAAAAATAGAGAGGACTCCCTAAAAATAAATGAATCAAAAGATGAGACTCTACAATTTCAAGTAGAAATCAAAACCACAGGTCCATAGGTGGATGGGTCCAATATGAGCCATGGGTGCAGAAGTCCCAACAGCCACCAGAGCTAAGGGGCAAAATTGGACCCAGAACCATGCTGCCAGCTGTGAAAAGAGTTGAAATATCTGCACCATCCACCATGAGTCACAGCCAAAAAGGATGCCCCTGTCTGTGTCAAGAAGCCAAAATGAAGCCATCTACATGAGACTGAGACCCAAGCCTGCACCACAGGGTATGTACAGCAGGAAGAGAGCTCTGACCTGAGCTGTTGATGTGAGCTCTGGTTTAAAAGCACACACCCTTAGGGGGCAGGTGAATACATAAATCTGCCTTGAAAATAAGTTACAAACAAAAATTAGAGAATATATGAGAACATCCAATGATCAGAATCACAAAATGGAAGAATTCATACCTGAAGAAACAAGGATACTAGAAAAAGAGAAGAGATTTACATCCACAAGGTAAGAAGACTTTTTAAGAAAACAAAAAGCAGGAAGGTATGGAAAAGGGACTAGTTATTTATCTCGGAAATAAAATGAACCACTGCTGAGGTTAAAAACTTAACAGACAGCCCTGGCCAGTGTGGCTCAGTTGGCTGGAACATCATCCAATTAGCCTAAAGGTTATGGGTTTGACCCCAGGTTGAGGCACATACCTAGGTAGCAGGTTTCTCTCTCACATCAATGTTTCTCTCCCTTCCTTCTTTTCTCTCTGAAATCAATAATCATGTCCTTGGGTGATATTGAAAAAAAAATTTTTAAAAAAACTTAAGAGAGAGGCAAAATAATAGACCAGACACAAATGAGAAGAGCTGGTTTACTAGAGTATAGAACTGAGGAAAACTTCCCAAACATAGCACAGAGAAATAGAGAACTAGGGGGTGGGGGGATGTTTAAGTTAAGATACATGGAGGATTAATGAAGAAACTACATATGAATAGAACGTTGGAGAGGAAACATCCAACAGATAATGGCTGAGATTTTTCCAGAGTTAAAGCAAAAACTGAACCTTCTGACTAAGAAAGTCTACCAAGTGCAAAGTACAATAAAGATAACCATACAGACAGTATAATCCTGAATTTATAACTAAATAAATAGAGCTTGAAAGAAAATAGACCCAAGTGTCAACAGTGTTTACTCCTGATGATAGGATTTACAGGGAGATTTTTATTTTCTTCTTTAAACTTTCATGTACTTTCTAGGTGCTCTACAATGAAAAAATGTTTTTATAAACTGTCCATGGAAGAGTATTTGTTATTTCAAATACACTTTTTAAAAAAAACCTGTCCTCAAGGAACTCACACTCTAGTAAAGGAGATGAGACATGTACAGCATTACCCCACATGGATAAATGTAATTAAAATCTAAGCCTTGCATTTCCCTCTATGGAGCAATTAGAAATAAGGGGGAAAGGGATGGAGGAGGTGAGAACACTGAGCAGAAACGTGAAAGTCTAGTGCATATGCTTGATTTACTAGGGGCTGATATTGTAACCAGCATGTATTCCATTTAAACTAGATCAAAATGGCCAAACCAAAATGTGGTTAGAGAAGATGGGAGACAGAGAGGCCTTGTCAGTTTGGGGAGATTCACACTTTGTGACCATAACACCATTGGCACACCCAACCAAGCAAGGTGGAGTTTTAGGCAACATCCCATGACTGTTTCTTCAGAGCCAAAGAAACTGTTTTCAGCATTCAGCTCCAAAAGAAACAGGTGGCAAATCCACTAGCCAACTTGATGTATTACTAATGGAAAGAAGGGCTGTTCAGTCTCAGACAACCTCTTTCCTTTTTTTTTTTTAAAACATCCAGGTGTTCCAAAATACCGCCCTTTAACCCAACTCCACTCAACATCACCTGCATATTCCACACATGGGGCCCAACATACACCCCAACATTATCTTCACTGGCTTATTTGATTCCCTGCTATCAAGAACAACTTGGAAAGCCTTAACGATGAGTATCCAATTTCCTTCACCATTGTTGAGCCATTGAATCCTTCATTCCTCTCCTCTCCATCCCCTCTTAAATCTCTCTGATCTTGACTTCTCTGAAAATGTCCTTTCTCCTCTCCCTCTTGCCATTTCCTGATTCCCTGTTCTTCTTCACTTTTAAGTGGGTTCACACTCTTGTCCAATCCCCAGAAGGCAGTTACATTCCATAGGAAGGAGGATGCTTCCACCTATATCTCTGGGACTTCTCAAAATTCCCTTTCTAATACCTTATTTAAGAGAGAGAAGCAGCTGCTGGCCGCAGGTCAGAGCCTGACAGTCACAGCAGGGAGGGTCCCTGCATAACAATGGGGTGCTTAGCTGTGAGCCCATTCTGTGTTCCTGCTGCTTTGGCTACAGTCAGATGCATAAGTTAGGAGACAGCCTGAACCACACAGCTGCCAGCTCAGACCTCCCAGCCTGAGTCTCAACCCACCTGCTTCAATTCTGCTTTTACCAGATTTCTCCACTGAGTTGCTGGGCCCTACACAATTCAGAATTTCACTTTCAACATGGCCACTGTTTTCTGTGGTTACTCCTTCAGTAAAAACTTCAGAAGGGAGGAGGGATTGATGATAATATTTAGATCTCAAAGTCACACTCCAAATCCCTGCTGGAAACCACTGTTCTCTTTCTTAATAACTTCATGGGAAGGCTGTCACTCCATCTGGTCACTTGATGCACGAACTCTCTAGGCTCTGACTGGCTGCATGTTTCCATGGCTCAGAACCTCCCATAACATGAAATTCCTTGACCTTTCTGAAGATGGGATGACAAAGTTAAAGGATAAGCTTGAGATCAGATCTTGGGACCAAAAAAATTCAGAGATCTAGATCCGTCACCCACTGTGTGGTCTTGGCCAAGTCTTTAACTGCCCTATGCCTCAGTCCCTTCATCTGAAAGTACAGGATGCTCTTGTAGACTCTAAGAACCTTTCTAGTTCTGGAGTGACCCATACATTGGTGCCAGGGTACAGGCATTCCCTACTTTTTTCATCCCAGAAAGGAATCCCAAAGCTGAGAGTCAGCTGGGAAAATGCTCAACCACACATAAGGAATTTTTCTAGGTTGCAAACCATTTAAAATGAATGTTTAATAAGATAGTACATCAGTTGTGTACTTTCGCTGAACGTACTGCAGCCCAGGAGACCTGAAAGAATTAATACAGTTCCCAAAGGAGCTGGTGGGAATTGCTGAGGCAAAGACAGAATCTGATTTGATGAATATAAAAGTGCTTTGAGAGCATCAGAAGGAAAGTGCTATGACAAATCTGTGCTCGCTCCGGTAGGCTATCTCCTGCTACCTGAGGAACGTGCTCCAAGAAAGTCTCACTCAGGGCTGGGGACCATGGCACACAAGTACACTTAACATTTCCTCCCCTTCCTGGCCCCAATCCCCTGCTGGGGCTTAGATAGAGGCACAGTGCCCCCACAACTCTAATCCTGCCCTTTTTTCTCACTCCTGTTTTTGCATCTTCCTCTGTCCTTCTGACTGTCTTTTGTCCTTCCACTTCTGGACAATTCTCAAACCAGCCCTCATAACATCTCACTCAGATCTTCAAGTATCTTTCCCCTCTTCTCCCAACCCTCTCATCTGGTCCACAAAAAGACCCTCCCTCTCATTCTAAGCTGAGAAATTTGGACACACCTTCCTTCATTCTGACACTCTCAAACTTCAGTACCAAAACCCACCCTTGGGTGCCAATGCTTCCATCTACGGGCCTTGGGAACCCAGCCAGCTCCACCCCAGGAAGATGTGGAAAGTGTCAGGCCTCCGTGCTTTGGGTCTGCAGTCAGTTCTCCTCTCCACTCATGCCCACTCCCCAGGAGGATCTCTCTCTTGTGGCCTCTAGCCCAGGGCTTCTCAAACTTTCCAACTTTCTTGTGGCTGCAGAAGCATGACATTCCCCTGTTCTTTTGTGCTTTACCTAAAAACTCTGCATTTTGTTCCACAACATACCCACATTTAATCTTTGTTGAAATAGTTTTAGTCACCACCAGAAGGAAAAATGGACCTTTTCCACAAAACAGCCTGGTAAAATTGATATTATAAGAATGTAAGTCATGCTGTTTCAAGTGGCCCCAAGCTGGCATCTTGTACACTACTTAGAAATCTCCAAGCATTCCACCACGTTATCATACTTTTGTGTTTTCCGAGTTCTTCCTGGTACACCCAACATGCTTCTAAATACCCCACTTTCAGACCCAAGGCAAAAAGAATTTCCGCTCATTTCTGGGTTGCAGTGGTAGGACCTGGTTCTCACCAGGGTCAGTGGCCACGACCCTTTTTCACAGCAAGATAGATCCCAGGGGCTCCGGAAGACCGTTGGTGGCTGCCCTGTGACTGGCAAACTCCACAGTCCTGGCAGCCCATCACCTCCTGGCCTTACCTTGTCAGCCATGATCATAGATGCGCCCCCGTGGATGCCCAGGATGGGGACGAAAGTCTGTGAGGAGATAAAATCCAGCATCTGGGCCACGGCCTCCTGGTCGGTGTCGTCCCCAAACACGAGGCCGTGGATGCGTGCCCCGGACATAAGGTCGCACACATGTGTGATGAGGCTCTTGGGATCAGTGCGGTTCATCAGCAGTGCTACCACATTCACGTCTAGGGGCAGCCCAGCTGCCTGCTCCGGGCCCCACAGGTTTCTCAGTTCACGCTCTGTCACGTCGTGGCTGTGACCCAGCAGCACCGCGATGTTCAGCGCCGGGGGACCCTTCTCCGTCGCCGCGCCCTGCACGGGACCACGCCAGACCAGAAGTGCTGGCAGCACCAGCAAGGTCCAATAGCCCAGTCTGCCCATAGTCGCCACTTTTGGTCCCTGCAAGGTGGGGAGGGAGAGTCAAGACCGCATTGAACAAGGGTTCCAGACGAAACAGATTGCTGACCCTGCCCCTGCTTCACTAGCCAGGCAGAGAACCCACCCGCAGCGCAAGCTGCCAGAGTCGCCTACTGTATTGCCAATCCCCGACGCCATCCACGTCCCTAGACCCATCTCCAACTCCATCCCCAACTCCAAACCCAGCTAATTCTCCATCCCTGGCCGTGAATGCATCTTCGGAGCCACCCTCCTTCTCATCCCCTATCTCCAGCTTCTTCTCCATATCCAACTCCGCCCACACCTCCCACCGCATCCACCAAGTTAGCTGCAGACCACAGCCCCCGAACGTAGGCGCGCAGAGCAAACCTTCCACCCACTCCTCTCCCACGCCGGAAGGAGAGGACCAAGTTACCAACCCCGCCCCTTGCTCCCAAGGAGCGAACTACGGGCAAGCCCCTGCGTGCGGAGGCAGCACAGCGACAAGGTAACCCTGCCCTGGCACTGGAGCGAATTGACTGACCCCGCCCCCTGCCAACTCGCGGGATGCAGCACAGACCTGGCTACCCGCGGCACCTGCTGCAGACCCTGCTTCTCTCCTGTGGCGTACACCCCAAAAGCAAGGGAGTGAGGACTCTCGCTTGTGTGCCCCAGGCTCCGGAACGCCTGGGGGAACTTAGGACCGATCCCTCCTGGTGTGGAGGGGCTCTGAAGCACGCAGCCCTAGGACCCGCCCCCTACATGCGCGCATACATACACATCCTCTCTCACGCGCGCCGTGTGCAATGCAGAATTCTGGAAAGGAGGCGCGTCCCCCCACGGGCCGGCGCGTGGGAGCTGGCAAAAAAATGCGTGGGGCTAAAGGTAGGCTCCCAAGAAGCTCTCTGACCGACGTGAACTGTACAGAGCCTTCCCAGGTTTTCCACTTCGAGTCCTGCTACCAAGTCTTAGGTGCACGTGGGCAGTAGGGCTGCACACGCTTACAGGCACGCGCGCATTTCTGCGCACACCCGCAGGCCTCCCATCGCTATTCGGGGTCAGCACATGTGCTCAGGCGGTGCACACATATGTACCGCGCCAGGTGCACAGAGGCGCGTGCCTGCAAATACCAGCACAGTCGTGCACGCGTGCACAGGCGCGCGCCCTTTGGGCTGGGCGCTGCCAGCGCTAGGGGAAGTTGGGGCGAACTCGCACTTACCTCAGCGCTGCTGTCCGCGAGCACTGCGATGCCGCAGCGCCCCCTGGTGTTCCTCCCTCGCCTGGCTACCGATGCTCCCTCTCCCGCTTTCTCCCTCTCTCACTAGATCCTTCTCCCGCTCTCTCTCGGATTGAGTCTTCCGCCTACCCATCCCGCTAAACCCAGGTCTCCCGCTGGGACGTACCTGTAGCCTGAGAAGGTCGAGGATGCAGTGGGGCGCGCTGCGCGCACAAGCATCTCGGCCGCCTCAGCAGCCACCGGGTTTAGCGGGTTCCCGCATGCTGCGGCCCCCACGCGCTCCACTGGCTGTCCCTCGCTGTCCGCATCGCCCCCACGGGGGGCGGCTATCCAAGCCGGAGGCTCTGCAGCAGGGCTCTGGCGGGTAGGGTGAAGAAATGGGGAGGCAGGGTCAGCCCACGGGGATCGGGACTGGAGTGGGGGGGCAGGCTGCAGTCTGTAATGCTCACAGCTCCTCTATGCACACAGGGGGCTCGACCCAGGAGTGAGAGCTGGAGGTCCGTGTCTGAGACGCCCCCAGACCGGTTCCTCAGACCCTGTGGCTGATAATGGAGAGCTCCGCTCCAGAGCGCAGAGGAGAACCGGATCCCCAGTTTGGCCACCCACGAGAAGCTAACTGGGCACCTCCACCCTCACCCCCTACCACCTCCCCAGCGCCGGCTGCTGGGAGTTATGCGTCCAGGAGCCGCTGAGTGAAGGGGGTAGGGAGAGAAAGAAGAGAGAATGGGGGTGGGGGAATAAGGAGTGGGGGCTGGTTGAGTTTGGGATGAGCCGACAGGATAAGAGGGGGAGGGAAGGACTCGAGGTCCCGCGTTCCCGGATCCCCGAAGGAGGTGCGACCATTCCCAACTACTCTCTTGAGGTGCTGCTGCTTCCCGGCACCAGGCCTTCCACTGTCCTCTTCCCAAAGGGGTCGCCCAGGCCCCGCGTCCCGCTCCAGCACTCACCGCAGCCTCTCTCCACATAGTTCTCAGCAGTGGCCGCTCCTGGTCATCTCCAGGGCTGATGGCTGCGGCCGTGACTCTCAGCGCTCAACCGGCCCCATACTCCGGCTAAGCCCCCGGAGCCTCCCTCAAAAGAGCTGGCGCTCGGCTTTCTGCCCCAGTCCTGAGAGCAGCTGCCCAGTACTCTCTGAGTGCGCCGGAGAGACCTCTCCGCAGCCCAGGCTCTGGGTTGATGTGTATGAAAGCGAGTGTGTGTGAGAGTGAGTGTGCGAGTGCGCGCGCGCCTGTAGCCGGGGATCCCCACAGTCCCTGGCCTAGAGAGGCGTGGGCAGGGAAAAAACAGCTCCCTCCTAGCCCTTCACTGCGGGGGCCAGCTCCGAGCTGGGCGTTCAGCTCTCCACGTCGTGGCGGGAGTCCCGAGAGCACCTGACCATCCTGGTTCACAGCACTGGGAAAGCCGAGCTCCCAGAGAGTGTTTCTGCTGCGGTCGCCTCGGAAGAAAAGGAGGAGGAAGGCAGGGGCGCCCCCACGCCAACTTAGGGACTTGTTCCCAGTCTGTGAGACGCAGCAGCCCCCGCGAAAGCTGTAGAGGCTTGGAGCTTCAGCGAGCGAAGGCGTCTCCCGCCCTCAGCCGCTCTCCCCGGAGGTCCTCTGAGGCAGACCCCGCAGTCCCTTGGCTCTGGCGTGCGGCCACCCGCTCTCCCGGAGCATATGGTGGCGACAAGGCCAGGATAGGTGGGCTGGCTGACCACGGAGGCGCCTTTGGTGGCGTGCCGCTCTCCCTGGTGCTGAAACCACGCTCTCAGCCTGTTCCCGGGCGTCTGGTGCGGCTAAGAATCAATTATTCAGAGCTCCGCTACAGTTTCCTCCTCCCCAAGTGCCTCGCGCTGAGTACAGCAATTCCCCCCTCCACGCACAAACGTGCTGACACACACACACGCACACGCACACACATTCTGTTCCAATACTTCTCCCTATACCTTGCCACTCCTGTAGGGGAAACCACTTCTCTGTTCTCAGAGAGCCAGAATCCTAAAAGTAACTGCATCTTTATATTCCCCACTTGCTTCCTTCTTGTTTTCTAAGTTATGCCAAATGAAAGTCACCCCGGGGCCACTACTTCTAAGCTCCCAGCAAGGGCTATTCAGAGAGCATGGAACTGTCTTAGTGTGTGTGTTGGTGGAGGGGGCAGGGGGCGGTGACTAGCTTGAATTCTGGGGAATGGGAATGAAAAGCATTGCCAAGTGAGGACCACTGCCCCTTTTACACTCAGCTGTATCCCCATCTCTTCCAATGCCCATCTCTGCTTTTCTCTCCTCAGGCCGTGGAAGGAAAGAGGCCTTAAATTATAAGAGGTACAGTCACTGTGCTAACCCTGTATTCTTCATTTATCACCCCGCTAACACCTTTGGGTCAGCAGTTTATCTTCCCTTTCTGATTGCAAATCTGGAAAATGGGGAGGATAGTGAAAAAAAATCTACTTCTCAGTGTTATTGTGAAAAGAAAACGACATAGCCTTGATAAGGGAGCCAACAAGGTCTAGCACATAGTAGGTGCTCAACAAATGTGATGTCTCTTCAAGGACCTCCTTCCAAGAATGTAGCTGTGGCTACTGAGATGGAGACAGAAAGAGGGCACAGTTCCTGGACACCTATGGGTTTATTATTACACTGGTTGTTGTATGTTGAGTTCTCTAGAGTTTTATTATCCAAAAGACAGAGAAAGGATGAGAGAATTATGGAAAGTAAGTGAAAATGGAGGGTCGTATGGTATAAAGCAGAGAACAGGGAAGTATTCCCTTTCTTGAAGCTGTAATTGGGCTGAGCTGAATTAGGCCCTTCTCTTGTATGGAGATGATCATTTCTTGGACTTGGGCACAGGTACAGAACCCTAGTTTGGGGGCTTACAGGAAAGTTAGTCAGTTTTATTTAAATGAGGTATAAATTATATACAATAAAATACACTTCTCTTAAGGATTCAGTTCAAGTTTTGAAATTGTATGCATCTGTGTAGACTATCACCCACAGTAATGTATAGAATATTTCCATAACTCCCAAAAAGTACACCTGCATCCCTTCATAATTCATCTCACAAACCCCCCAGGAGAAACCACAATTTTTGTTTATAATACCCTATACTAGCTTTGCTCATTTCAGACTTCATATAAACAGAATTTTACATAATATAAATTTTTAATGGGAACTTTCTTCACTTAATCTAGTGTCTGGGAGATTCATCCATGTTGCTGCAAGTAACAACAGCTTTTTCTTTTTTTATTGCTGATTATAGTATGAATTAAACACATTTTATGTATTCAGTCTTCTCTTGATGGACATGTGGGTTATATCTGTGAAGATTTTAAAAATACAGATTCCTGCACCCACTTTAGGTCTTCTCCATCAAAATCTCCAGAGGGGCCAAGTGTGTTTATTTGTTTTAATTCCATAGACCATGTTGATTATACCCTGGTTAATAGTCACTGCACGTTCATCCTTGTATATCAGTGCTGACCCTGAAATAGTCTTTGATGAAAACTATTGTTATGAAGAGTTTAAAGTTATTTGTGACCAGACTTGTCAAAGGATAGATCAAATAGGGTGTGGCCTCTTTTGAATTGAGAAGGAAGGAAGTCAAACAGGGGCAGCTGGAGTTGCTCTAGGCAGGACATCTCCCCATTGTGGAGAACCAGTGTTAATGTTATCATGACAACTTTACCTTCTGCTGGGCTGCAAAACTAAACCCACCACACAGCTTAGGATGCTTAGCAGGATTTTGCTACTCAAGACTTTCAGATGCAAAACCATAGCAGCTATGCTGACAAAGACTTTTTTTTTAAAAAAAGCCCCTTAGTCAATACTGTTCTGCAATTTTGCCAATTGGTTTTACCACCAGTTATATTATTAAAGTAACTGAAATAACCTGGTCTACTCTTAAGAAACAAATTGTTTCAGTTGTTTGCAAACCAATTGATTTATCTTTAATGCTCTACTAAGGAAAGGACTCCCATAGTTGCCACTTGTTTTGAGCCACGTAAACACTGGTTAAAAACACCATATCATGTTCATAGGAGAGATGAAGCAATCATTGACTATTGTTCCCATTATATTCTGAAAGGAGAATTGTAGTATTTTGAAGCTGCAAAACTCTTAGAGACTAACCTGCTTGGCTTTCTGTTTTCAAGTAAGTTTAGAGAGCTATGCCTATCCAAACCACTTTAAGGTAAATTCTTATTTTAAAGGATCTGAGAAGTCCTGCAGTTTAAAAAATGTTTTCATAATAATCCAGCAATATTCCAAAAGAAATTGATCATGGAAACCTATTTTATTTCACATAATAGCTGCTACCATGCTACAGTGATTGTTTCTTTTAATGCTTCTTTAGGATTTCTGACCTAGCCCTTTATTTTGCATATGGGGGATGTAAGACTCAAGTGGGACTAATCAACTTTAGTACTGTGAGGCAAAAGGCTAAAGGCAAAATTCGGAACAGGATTCAGAATTTTTGCTTTGAGTGTCTTCTGTGTAAAATAAAGTAGATGTATTTGCATTCTACAAGGTTATTGGGATTCCGAAGCAGTGTGATAGAATCCTGAGAGAAAGGAAGAGAGAAAAAAACAGTAATTTAGGATAACTGAGTAACCTGAACACCAGACTAGCCACCACCTTTAGGCATTGTTTTTCAGTCCTGATCTACCTTCACCATCCCTCCAAATTCCAGCCTGTGGGTTCCAACTCTTGGACTAACCATGGTCCCAGCTTTCTTGAGCTTATCTTTAGTGTAGTGGCAGATGAGCAGGACTCACCTGTCCTGTGCCAAGACAGACATCATTAACTAATTTTTTAATTATTTCTCTCAAAGTTTAAATAGAACTTCACAAGCTTGCTCAGTTGTAGGTGTTCTGGGTAACCCCATCCATTGACTGGCTCTATTTGCCATGCCTGACTTAACAAGTTCTCATAGATTCCTGATTTTAGCACAATCTGACTCTGACTGCCTATATTTCCTTTACCTTCTCTCAGATTCTAATTTCCATTTTACCTGATTACCTTAAGGACTTTTCCTCCTTAGACCTCAGTTTCCCCATTTGTAAAAGAAAGGTTTAGTCTAGCCAAGATGACCTCAAAGCTGTCCTCCACATTTGACGTTCTATGATTCTGTGATTTCCTTGAAGGTGTAGACCCTAGGATTAACAAAGGAACTAGTTAATCATTCCGGAGTAACTTATCCATAAGGCTACAATTCCCTGCCTGCTCCCATGGCCCATTCAGATATCAATAGTTTTAATCAAAGGGCAAGGTTTTTTCTAAACAAATCCACTGCTAGTCTTGAAAACTAAAATGAAAATAGCAACAAAAGATTATGTTCATCATTGGTCTTTACCTAATGCAACCTGGTTTCCTCCCTCATACTAGAGAGGAACTTAGGAGGCACCAAGGCATACCAATGAGAAAACAATAGCAAATTGAGGGTCAGGAGTCTACATTCTACCACTTTGGGAAAAGTCATTGACCTCTCCAGGTCTCAGTTTCTTCATTAGTAAAATGGGAGTAAAAATCACCCTGCCTCAGGCACCCACAGCATTGTAGTGAAGGTTGTACAAGGATATGTATTAGTGTGGATCCCTCCAAGAACAGTAAAGTTTCTGCACTCATATCCAACATGTCAGGGGTAGGAAGGTGGTGGGAAAAGAGGTCCCACACCAACAAGCAATTCTTGGACACCAGCTGCGTGTCCCAAAATTCAACTCAATTCTGACACTATCTACCTGGAGACAGTATCAGATTCCACAGGTTAAGGGTTTAATTTCACAAGACTGCTTCCACTTCAGATACCAACCAAAAGTCCAGGTAAGTTACCTGTGCTTCTGACTGGCTGGTTATAAGTCAAAGATTCCCACTACCCCCTCCTTGGGTTCAATTAATTTGCTAGAGCAGTTCACGGAACTCAGGAAACCAGTTTACTTACTAGATTACTGATTTATTACAATGGAAAATAAAGAATACGAATCAAAGAGATGCAGAGACAAGGTATGAGGAAAGGGCACAGAGTTTCCATGCCCTCTCCTGGAGCACCACTCTCCACTTTCTCCAAATCTCCACATGTTAACCAATCCAGAGGTCTCCAAACCATATCTTTTTAGTTTTTCATGGAGGTTTCATTACATAGCCATGGCTGATCAAATCATTGGCCATTGTTGATTGAATTCAATCTCCAGCTACTCTCTCCTCCCTGCAGGTCCAGGGGAGGAACTGAAAGTTCCAGCCCTCTAATTACTGGCCCATGGCAGGCAGACAAACCCTGTCCTTAGTCCTTAACTGCTTCCCAAAAGTCACCTCATTAACATAACAACAGACAATTTTATGTTCTCAAGGCTTAGGAAATTCCAAAGGTTTTAGGAGCTCTATGTTAGAAACAGGGGTAAAGACCAAATACGTATTTCTTCTTATAAATCACAATATCACAAGCAGACCCTGAGTTAAGAATTTGAGAACCTGAGAGGTTATTTAAGAAACACAGGAAGAAGTGGGAAGGAAGAAAGCCAATAAAAGTCATGTTAATAGAAGGGTGGCCACTGGGGGCAACTAAAAGTCCCAAGCCAGTCAAAGCAGGCCAAGAGACTATGTCGAATACACCTCAGAATTATCTGACTTGATACCAAGGAAGGAGGAGTGTTTATCCACTCCCTTTTCCTTCATTGGTTAAGGTCACTCCTGGGGCATTAACTCCCCACCTTTCCAGCCTACCCTGTACACAGAGAAATGCAGGAGGCCATCAGGCACCCATGGATTTTCTACAAGTAATGCCATAGACATGGTGAGCCAAGGAGTTGTGAATGGGGCACTGACCACACTGCCTAACAAACCAGAAAGGTATGGATCAAGTGAAAGCACCAGAGTATGGGACTGCAAGGAAGGGACATAGGGAGAGAGATGGCCTCTGTGGTAAAATCAGCCTGAACCTTTTACTGCTTGGGCTTCAGAGAAAAGAAAGCCAATCAACCCTGCCCACTAGGAAATGTGGCTCCATGAGTGCTCTAGACTCTGATCAACCAAATCAGCAACTCCCTCTCTAAGAGGAGGAACAAGAAGAAGCTCCTGCAATACCCACAGGGTCACATTGCTAGACCCTGAGGGGTCACAGTGGGTGCTCCTTCTCACACTCACCAGTGTAGGGCAACTTCATGCCCAGAGGAGGGCAGGAGCCAGTCCAGGAAATCTCTTCCCCTACAAGCTCAGACTTTACTGTGGAGATTCACTGACATGACCTGAAGCTTTCTCACTCTCTGTGGGTGGGTCAGAACAATTTCTCAGGACAGTGCTTTGAAAGCCCTGCAGCCAGACCAGTTAAGACCAGTTAAGGCCAATTTCCCAAGACCAAGAGTACTCAAAAGCCTCATCATTCAACCCACAGAGAAAGAGGGAGACTTGGCCAAGTATAGCTCTGATTCATAAGTTGCTTAGGAAGAAGACTTCTCAAGAAACTGTTTGGATGCCAAGGAAAGAAGCCATATCTCCTGGTGCCTGGGATCATTGAAGCACACCATCTCAAAGCTGCAGTGCCCATGGGCATCAGCAAACCACCAACACTGTTCTTTAAAGATGAGGTCACTGAAGCCTGGAAGGAAGGTGCTGAAGGTCAGGTAGCTACTAATGGTCAGACACTGTCTCTTATTCATGTCTTCTGGTCACAAGCACAGCTCTGCCCTATTCATGAATATAGACTCTGCTGGGCATGAATTCTAGTACTGCAGGTTGCCAGATAGAAAGTCACTATTTCTTGCTATTCCTTGGTTGGAAGGCAGGGAGAAGACAATCCTTGGGTACCCTTGGTATCTGCGTCATAACTGAGCAGGTCCAAACACATTTGGGTGTCCTGTGCCCTTTGGGTTAGGAGTTAGGGTTGGAGGTAAAGCGGGAAAAGAAATATGACCCAGTTACTGAGTTATTCCATCAGAGAAATAACTCAGGGCATCAACTACTCTCACTGGAGCACTCAGTCGTAGAAAAAGAGGGGTTGTCTAGCAATGGAGGGTTGACCCTGCCTGAGGACAATACTAGTAATAAATAGGCAGCGCTAAGACTTGACCCATTTGTATCTAACTGTAGAACCTGCACTTTGAACCAGTACATAATCTGCTCGTCACTAATTAGCTGAGCCTCTTAACATGGGTCCCCTTATCCTCTCCAAGTCCCATTTTTCTGCTCTCTTAAGGTACAAGAATGTCAGACAAGCAACTGCTAATGTTCAGACTTATCATAAGCAGCAGAACCCCTTCAGTAAGCCAACTCTCACACATAACTCTAATACAGGAAGGAGTGAAAAATGGCAGTTTCATCTCAGGTTGAAAACGAGGAAAGAGGTCGGGGCTCTAATGCTCATCCTCAACGTATCCTCACCTTCCTTAACTCCACCCTCTCCTCAGCTCTGTTCCACCACAGCTCCTGATGGAACTCTGGGACTCTGATGAACACATTTTGAAAATATGGTCCATCCTTACATTGTACAGAAGAGGAAACTGAAGACCTGTGAAGAGCAGGGGACTGAAGAGAATTACTTGTCAGTAAGAGACTGAGCAAAGATTAGAATCCAGGACTCATGATTCAGCCAAGCTTTAAAAATTTAGAATCTGAACCCTGGTTCTGAAACTTACCAGCTGCTGACCCTGGGTAGGTCCTTTAGCCTCTCTATCTCTGTTTCCTCACCTATAAAATGGGGGTAATAGTACTTAAATACGGTGGTGTGTACGGAATAAATTAAATGAGACAACATACACAAAGCAGTCAGCATAGAGCCCAGGCATAGTTATAGTTTAACAAATGTCAGTTATCAGAATGCGTATTATTGCCTGATAGGGCCCCTGGGGGCCTAAAGAAGAAGTTCCTCTGGGATGTTTTGTCCCCTGGTGCTCTGACACCTTCCCAGGGCAGAGTGCTCCTGGTGTGTGCCCTGGGCAGTGAGGCCCACAGGCAGAGTAGGCAGCCATTGCCTGGTCCTGCCTTTCCAGCTCAGAGCATCCCAGATGGTGCCCGGAGGGGAGCTGGCCGGTGACACGTTGGCAGAGCCTCCCTTCCCTTGCACAGTTCACCGAGCTGCGCAGGACCCAGGAGCCTCAGGCTGTAGCCCGCTCTGCCAAGGGGGCAGGCTGCCCAGCCCAAACTGATGGAAGACAGGCGTGGCGAGCCCCAGGGAGCAGCCTGTGTTCCAGCCTACCAAGAAGGTACAGGTGAGGCACTAGTCCAGCTACCTCCCTGAGCAAATCCGGTTCCCCCAGCTTCCCTCTGGGAGAGAGAGGGAGGGACTTAATCAGAATCCTGACCCACCCTACAAGACCTGAGTTCATGCCTATCTTAACCCTTTTTTCTGTAAGTAATAGCTCTTAGAAAAGAACCATGTAGCAAAGGGAGATAACCCCTTCATTAAACACATGACAAGTCAGTTTATTCAGCTGAAAAAAATTCAGATACTATCATTTTCGTAAAGTCATTGTGTGGATTAAATGATATATTGCATACAGGGATTGGAATACTGTGTGGCACATGGAAAATGTTCAATAAATATTAGCCTCTGCCAGTGTGTCTGTATTACATTCATATTTCTATCAGCGTTATAGCACAATGGTAAAAGAACAGATGCTGGAACCCCTCTACCCAGACCCAAATCTTGCAGGTAACTTCCTATTTGTGTGGTGCTGGGCATGTTGCTCAATACCTAAAGCCTCAATTTTCTCATCTACAAAATGGGGATAATATTCATACCTCCTTCCTTTACAGGATTGCTGAGAAGATTAAATGGATGATACACATGAGCCACTTGACACAGCACCTGCTACATAGTAAGAAATCAATAAGTAGAGGCTATTATTCTCATTAGTGAGCATTAGTATTATTGCCCAACATTGCACAGCCAGTAAAAGCTGGAATGAATGCTTCTTGACTCCCCACTTGGTACTCACTCCACCACTCCCTGCTGCCTCTCACCCAATTAAAATTCCTAGCTCTGCCCTCTGAGAGTCACTGTTCTTAAAAAAGAACTCCATTTTTACTAGGACATCACAAAATAAATTGTTGCCAAGTCCAGCGGTCAGATCCAAATTGCATAAAGAACATTTCTCTTCATTAGGCAAAGTCACCCAAGGATCCAGGCAACAAGACAAGGAGGAAAGATGGGAGTTCAACAAGTAGACCCAGGTGCCAACAGACATGGCTGAAACCACACTCCTGCACATTTCCTCTAGCTGTGCCATTGCAGGCAATTCATTCCACCTCTCAAGCCTCAGTTTCCTTGTCTGCAACATTACTACTGGGTGAAAATTAAATTGGGTAAAGCATTTGGTACATGTTGTGTCTTTAATAAATAGCAGGTATTATTATGCTTCACAGCTTTCTTTATTGAGTGATGTATGTGTGGAGTTTTATTTTTTGTTGTTGTGGTTGTTTTTGGCCTGTTTAGAGTTTTGTTTGTTTTGCTCTTAGTGAAAGGATAAAGGATTTTTGTGATTACTGCTTTCACCAAGAGGTCCACAGCCCCTGGCAAACAGATGGATCTCTTTCCATTTGAAGAGATGGACCAGGTCGGTGGGAATATACCTCTAGGAGGCTCAAGGGCATGGACATGCTAGATCCCACTGCCCTGTCTTTGCCACGGAGGCATCCTGTCCTTTGCTTCCCATTGGAGTTGTCTCTTTAACCGTGTCACCCACGCCTGCCCCAGGACTGTGAGTGCACAGAGACACTGGCTCACACATGAACACATCCACCCACAGTTTCCTGCCACCTGTTATTTATTTATTTATTTATTTATTTATTTATTTATATTGTTGTTCTATTACAGCTGCCCCAATTTTCCCCTGTTGCTCTCTCCTGCCCTGCTTACCCACACTCCCTGCTCCCACAGTCAATCACCACCCTGTTGTCCATGTCCATGGGTCATTTATACTTGTTCTTTAACTAGGCTCTTCCCCTTCTTTCCTCCCTTACCTGCCTTCCCTCTTCCACTCTGGTCCCTGTTGGGATTTGTTCCTTGTTTCTGAGCCTCTGGTTCTATTTTGCTCACTTGCTTGTTTTGTTCATCAGGTTCCTCTAATAGGTAAGATCATATGCTATTTGTCTTTTGCTGCCTGGCTTATTTCACTTAACATAATACTCTCCATTTCCACCCATGCTGTCACAAAAGGTAGGAGTTCCTTCTTTCTTTCTGCTGTGTAATATTCTGTTGTGTAAATGCACTACAGTTTTTGACCCACTCATTTACTGATAGGCACTTAGGCTGTTTCCAGCACTTGGCCATTGTAAATAGAGCTGCTATGAACATTGGGGTACATAGGTTCTTTTGAATTGGTGATTCAGGATTCTTAGGGTATAGTCCCAGCAGTGGAATCACTGGATCAAAAGGCAGCTCCATCTTTAGTTTTTTGAGGAAATTCCATACTGTTTCCTATAGTGGCTGCACCAGTCTGCATTCCCACCAACCGTGCGCTAGGGTTCCCATTTCTCCACATCCCCACCAGCATTTGTCGTTTGTTGATTTATTAATAATGGTCATTTGGAGTGGTGTGAAGTGGTATTTCATTGTGGTTTTAATTTGCATCTCTCTGATAGCTAGTGATGTTGAGCGTCCTTTCTTATGCCTATGGGCCCTCTCTATGTCCTCCTTGGAGAAATGTTTGTTCAGGTCCTTTGCCCATTTTTTAATTGGATTACTTGTCTTCCTGGCATTGAGTGATATGAGTTCTTTATATATTTTACAGATCAAACCCTTGTCTGAGGTATTGTTGGCAAATATGTTTTCCCATACTTTTGGTCTCCTTTTTATTTGATGATGTTTTCTTTAGCCATGTAGAAGCTTTCAATTTGATATAGTCCTATTTTTTCCCTTTATTTCCCTTGCCCTAGTGGATGTTTTGGTGAAAATATTGCTGCATGGAATATCTGAAATTTTCCTGCCTATGTTTTCCTCTAGGACTTTTATGGTGTTATGGCTTATGTTTAAGTCTTTCATCCATTTTGAGTTTATTTTTGTGTATGGTGTAAGTTGGTAGTCTAATTTCATTTTTTTTTGCATGTACCATTCCAGATCTCCCAGCATCATTTGTTGAAGAGACTATTTTTACTCCATTTTATGCTTCTTCCCCCTTTGTCAAATATTAATTGACCATAAAGACATGGGTTTATTTCTGGGCTCTCTATTCTCTTCCATTGATCTATGTGTCTGGTTATTATACCAGACTGTTTTGCTAATACCAGACTGTTTTGATTATAATGGCCTTGCAGTATAGTTTTATATCAGGTATTGTGACCCCTCCTACTTTGTTCTTCTTTCTCAAGATTACTGAGGCCATTTGGCATCATTTATGGTTCCATATAAATTTTTGAAATATTTGTTCTAAATCTGTGAAATATACCATTGGTATTTTAATAGGGATTATGTCAAATCTATAGATTGCTTTGGGTAATACAGACATTTTAATGATGTTGAGTGTTCCAAACCATGAACATGTTATATGCTTCCATTTGTTTGTGTCTTCCTTAATTTCTTTCTTCAGTAGTCTTCTGAGTACATGTCTTTTACCTCCTTGGTTAAGTTTATTCCTAGGTACTTAATTTTTCTTGTTGCTGTAGTAAATGGGACTTTATTTCCTAGTTTCTGTTTCTGATATTTCATTGTTAGTATACAAAAATGCCTTCAATTTCTGAATATTGACTTTATATCCCACTATTTTGCCAAATTCAGTTATTAAGTAGAGTAGTTTTTTTGGTGCATACTATAGCATTTTCTATGTACAAATAGACACATAATGTTGTCTGCAAATAATGACAGTTTCAATTCTTCCATTCCAATTTGGATGCCTTTTATTTCTTTTTCTTGTCTGATCACTGTTGCTAGAACTTCCAATACTATGTTGCATAAAAGTGGTGAAAGCAGACATCCTTGTCTTGTTCCTGATCTTAGTGGGAGAGTTTTTAGCCTTTACTCATTGAGTATGATGCTGGCTGTACATTTCTTGTATATGGCCTTTATGATGTTGAAGTATGCTCCCTCTATTCACACTTTGCTGAGCATTTTTATCATAAATGGGTTCTATACTTTATCAAATGATTTTTTAGCATCTATTGATATGATCATGTGATTTTTGTCTTTCATTTTGTTTATGTGGTGTATTAGGTTTATTGATTTGTGAACACTATACCATTCTTGCATCCCTGGGATGAATCCCACTTGATTATGGTGTATGATCTTTTTAATATATTGCTGGATTCAGTTTGCCAATATTTTGTTGAGGATTTAACATCTATGTTCTTCTGTGGTATTGGCCTGTAGTTTTCTTTCTTTGTTTTGTCTTTACCCAGTTTTGGCATTAGGAGAATACTGGCCTCATAAAAAGAGTTTGGGAGTCTTCCCTGTTCCTGAATTTTTGGGAATAGTTTGAGAAGGAGAGGGGTTAGCTTTTCCCTTAATATTTGGTAAAGTTTGCCTCTGAAGCTGTCTGGTTGAGGGCTTTTGTGTGCCAGGAGTGTTTTGATTACTATTTCAATTTCACTAATTGTTATCAGTCTATTCAGACTTTCTGCTTCTTCTTGATTCCACTTTGGAAGATAATATGTTTTCTAGAAATTTGTCCATTTTGCCTAGGTTGTCAAATTTCTTGGCATACAGTTGTTTATAGTAATTTCTTACAACCCTTTGTATTTCTGTGGTATGGGTTGTAATTTCCTCTCTTTCATTTCTGATTTTGTGTATTTGGGTCCTCTCTCTTTTTTTCTTGATGAGTCTAGTTAAAGACTTGTCAATTTTGTTTGTCTCTTCAAAGAACCATCACCTGGGTTTATTGAATTGTTCTTTTAGTCTCTATGTCATTTAATTCTGCTCTGATCTCGATTATTTCTTTCCTTCTACTAGCTCTGGGCTTCCTTTGCTGTTGTGCCTCTAGTTCTTGTAGATGTAGGGTTAGGTTGTTTATTTGAGGTATTCTATCTTAGTTAGGTAGGTCTCTGTGGCTATGAACTTCCCTCTCAGGATTGCCTTTGCTTTGTGTCATAGGTTTTGGGCTGTTGTGTGTTCATTTTCATTTGTTTCTGGAAACTTCTTGATTTCTTCCTTGATCTCATTGTTAACCCATTTATTATTTAATAGCATGTTATTCAGTCTCCATGAATTTGAATGTTTTTTAGTTTTTTCCTCGCAGTTGGTTTCTAATTTCAAGCCATTGTGATCCAAGAAGATGCTTGATGCAATTAAAATTTTCTTGAGTTTGTTGAGGCTTGTTTTGTGACCTACCATGTGGTCTATCTTTGAAAATATTCCATACACATTTTAAAAGAATGTAAGTTTTGCTTCTTTGGGGTGAAGGGTTCTATATATACCAAGTAAGTCCATTGATGTAGAGTGCTGTTCAGAGCTGCAGTGTCCTTGTTGATTCTTCGTTTGGAATATCTGTCCATTGCTGACAATGGGGGTGTTAAAATCCCCTACAATGAGTGTGTTGCTGTTGATATCTTTCTTGAAGTCCCCTAAGATTTTCCTTATATATTTTGGTGCTTCTTCAGCCTTTTATTTATTTTTTGAACAAAAAGTAATGTGTGCGTGTATCAAAAATATCAGGCTCTACAGTGAGACATGTACCTCCTTCTCTTGTCTCCCTCTCTCTATTGTCCCTCTCCCCCATCCTTCTCTTTCCTGACACCAGACACCTCCCTATAGGAAATGACTACTGCCACTACCCTCAAGAGATTCAGTTTATGAACTCTTGAAAGTAGGTGGGCCTTTTTTTACTTCCTTGACTAATATGGTATAACAGAGGTGTTGCTAAGTGACTTCTGAGGTTAGATCATAAAAATGCAATGTAATCTAACCTTGTTCTGTTGGGACATTCCCTCTTGGAACCCAGCCACCATGCTGTGAGAAAGCTTGATCATCCATGGGCAAGCCTTACATGAAGAGGAACCAAGGCTCACAGCCCATGGCCCTGGAGGATTTTCTTCTAACAAGCACACCAACCTGCCAGCCACATGGGTGAGTCATCTCAAAAGTGGATCCTCCTGTGTGAAAAAAAGGGGACCCTCATGTACTGTTGGTGAATTGTAAATTGGTGCATCCACTATGCAAAACAGGATAAGGGTTCCTCAAAAAATTAAAACTAGAACTATCTTATGACCTAGCAATCCCATTTTGAGATATTTATCCAAAGACATCCAAAAACACTAATTAGAAAATATATATGCTCCCCTATGATCATTGCAGCATTATATACAATAGCTAAGATACTTAAGCAACCTAAGTGCCCACTGAGAGATGAGAAAATGGATAAAGATGCAGTGCATATATACAACGAAATATTATTCAGCCATGAAAAAGGATGTCTTGCCATTTTTGACAACATGAATGGACCTAGAAGGTATTATATTAAGAGAAATAAAGTCTTCCAGAGAAAAACAAATACCATATAGTTTTATTTATAGATGGAATGTAAAAAAACAAAGAAAACAAACAGACAAAACAGAAACAAACTCATAGATACAGAGAATAGACTGCCAAATGGGAGGGGCTGGGGAGATAAAAGAGGGAAAAGGATTAAGATGTACAAATCTCCAGTTAAAATGTCATGGAGATGTAAAGTACAGCATGGGGAATGTAGTCAACAACACTGTAATAATTGCAGGGGTATCCAACCTGTGGTCCATGGGCCACCTGCAGCCTAGGATGGCTGTGAATGCAGCCCAACACAAAAATCATAAACTTACTTTAAACATTATGAGATTTTTTTGTGATTACCTGTCACAATGTATTTAATGTGTGGCCCAAGACAATTCTTCCAGTGCAGCGCATAGATGCCAATAGGTTGGATAGCCCTGCCTGGTGTCAGATGGGTACTAGACTTATTGGGTTGTTCACTTCATAAATTATACAAATGTCTAATCACTATATTGTATACCCAAAACTAATATAATATTGTATGTCAAATGTAATTTAAAATATTTTTAAAGCACTAAAAAATAAATAATGAAAAAGAAAAAAAAGTGGATCCTCCTTTCCCCAGTTCAGCTGCCCCAGCAAAGCAAACCAGTACTGCTGAACCCTGCCCTACTTACAGATTAATCCGAAAACCAATTGCTGTTGTTTTAAGCTGCTAAAATTTGGGACTTTGTGTTACACAGCAACAGATAACTTATACACTGTGTCTTTAACAAGCCTCTCAGATGGTTCTGTCACAGGTGATCAGAAGTTGGCACTTTGTAATAGATTGAACTTTACCATCTCTGTGACCTTGGAAGTCACCTTACTGAACCCTCCTTATCCATCACAGGGCAGACTTTCATTGATAAACATCAAAGCCACTTTAGCAGAGAGACTTCAAGAATGCCTTTCTCTACCATGGGGTTGATGAGGAAAACCTGGACCTCTTCTGCACATACATGTTTGCATCAACATTTTTTTCCAGGGATGCCTGGAGCTCTCCCCACTTCTGGGTAAGCAAAGCCAATTTTCGATTTATATTTGTAGAAGTATTTATCACTTAAGCAAGAAGCAGTCTTGCAAATTCTTAGGTAAATAACACAAGTCCAAGAACAATACTCCCATACTAGTAGCCACAAGATGCAGGAAATGACAGCCCTCTCGAGACTGCTCAGAGTCCCTCACAAATTCAACAAGGCCCTGGCTCAAAGGAGTGTGTGGGTCACCCTGAAGCAGGCTAAAGGTCAAAGAAGTGTCAAGTTTGACATAAATTTTGTAATGCTTCGGTCAGAGCAAAGTCTTAGATAAGAAAATAACTAGCTGTCTTAAAGCTTTTTGCTTTCTGAAACTAAGTCCTTGAAAACAGTCTAATTAGCCCATGTCTCTGTAACTAAATTTGTAGCTTTCTGCTCTGTAACTTGCTCCTCGCCTATAAAAGTCTAATTAGATCCACAGTTGGTTGGTCAGAATTTGGGAGTTTTTGCTTGGCCCCTCTGAGCCCGCGCGTAATAAAGTTTGTGCTCCGTCATTCCAACTGCGTGTGAGTGATTTTTCCGCAACAACCCCACTCTCAGGAAAGCAGAAAACCAAAGATGGGGGAGGATGCCTTGAATTCTGGCTCTGTGACTTACTAGCTATGTGTCTTTAGAAGTTGCTTCACCTTTCTGAATTCCAGTGGTCCACTATGCGAAATGAGAAAAATAATAGCTTCCTCATTGGGTCACTATTAAGATAATGCATGAGAATCATTTGGCAGAGGCAAGAATTTAATACATACTCAGTAAATAGTAAGAGTCATTGTTTTTTAACATGTGCATTATCAGATGCTGTCCAGCTAGAAAAGCAGCACATTGGAGGGGTGGAAGAAGCCTTGGGACAGAAGCTAGGAAAACTGGATTCTTATGTGGGTTTCGATGCTCACTTACTGAGATACCTGAGGCAAGGTGATTGACAGTGCTTGACTTCAGTTGTCAAATGAGGTGGAGGGACAAGGTGGTGCATTTAGGAACTTAGTGAACCTTAGTGAATACACAGCCTGCCCACAGCAGAAGCAAATCTAGCTAAGGAACAATGTACCTGAACTTCCCTTCCAGTGCACTTATCCAATATGCACTGTGTACTTTTGATAGGGGACTCAAGATTGGAAAATTTTAGCTTAAGGTAAAAAGTTGTAAGTCTAGCAAGCAATGTGTATGTTAAAGCTTTTGTTTCAGAAACTACAGATAAGACCTGTCCTGGCTCCCAGGAAAACAGCTGACCTCCTGGGGCACTACTAAAGATTACCGCCTGGGGACAAGTGGAGGCATCTGGGCCTTTGTGTTCCAGGGAGAGACAGACAATCACCTGCCCCTGGGAACAGCTAACTGCCCAGGACAGGAATGTTGCAGCTTCTGAATCTCAAAGCCCTCACCGCAACTTGTTTATTCCCCTTGTCATAAAAAGTCTGGCCTGGAAAGAGAAGGCAAGGTGGTCTATTAGAGTATGAACGTGCCATCTTCTTGGATCACTGGCCATTTGAATAAAGTGCCCATAAAGATTCCATCACTGTCATTGCTTATTGGGTTTGGTAGTAACAGGCAGCTCGAACACCGGGCTCTTTTCCGGTTTCACTTTGCCTGATCTTTGCAGAATGCCCATGAATGAAGACCCAAGAATGGAATTCCATGTGTCCCTTGCCCTGGCAGCTGCGGAGGCTCCCTTGTGGGCTCCTTTCTGTGTCTGAGGTCTCTTTGCATACAAGATAGCAGAACCAGGGACTCTCAAGCCCAGAGAATGAAAAGCACAAGCTTCCTGGGGCCCTTCCAACCTACTAAGAATGGAAGAAAAGAAAGCAGAAGAAAACCCTAGAGACACCCAGAACAACTCCAAGCTCTGGCAGAATAGATTTAATTATTGCAGGTGCCACTCGATCACCTCCCTCCAGACCTTTTACTGGTCAGGATGGGGAACTTGCTTCTAGTTGTCATTTAGCATCCCAAAGGAGAGAGATTTGGTTTACCCTACTTTCCTTCTTAGTTTGCAGCCTCTCCTTCAGTTTGTTTAATACGGCACAGTGGTTAAGCTTGCAGGCTTCAGAGCTAGTCCACCCAACGATTGATAAAAGAGCATTTATGTCAAGGGTTTATTGTGACAATTAAATAAGATATTACAAATAAAGTGCTTAGTAACATGCCTGGCACATGGAAACTGGAATTATTATTATTGCTTACACAGTTGGGAGAGTGAATAATAACTACTGAGGGAAGTATTTTTTAATCACTATTTTCCTATAACAAAAGCAGTGCAACCACAAAGAAAAGACAAATACAGAAGTTGGGGCCCTCAACGGAATAACTGACATGGTCTGTTTGACAAGTCAATGTGATAGATAAAAAGGCAGGGCTATGTTCTGCTCAATTTAAAGGATTTAAGAGACATGACAGCCAAATGTAATGTGTTTGCCTTTAAAATAATGTATTGCCTCAATTATATCCTGGTTCAAACACATCTGTTACAAAGCATTTTTTTTGAAAGACAGTGAGGAAATTTGCATATGGACTATGTGTTAGATAACAATGAGGAACTATTCCTAATCCTCTCAGATGTGAACAAGGTGTTGTGATTAGGTAGGAAAATATCCTTATTGAGTTTTTTTTTAGAAATATATACTAAAATATTTAGGAATAAAATATCAAGATGTCAGTAACTTTAAAATATTTCACCCAAAAGGAAAAATAAATGAAGTGAATAGGGAATATGTCAACAATCACTAAATCTAAGTGATGAGTTTATGGATATTCATTATACCAGTCTCTCTATTTTTGTGCATATTGAGAAATTCTCATAATAAACAAGACATGCTTATTGTAAAAAATTAAAAGCTACAGAAAATATACTGAAGAAAATAAAATCGTTCCACCACCTAAAAAAAATCATCAATATTATTTGATGTATTTCTCTCCTGTTTTTATCTATTTTAACATCATTGCAATCACCAAGCACATGAAACTCTGCAGCCTGCTTTTTTCAAACTTATCATCAGCATTTCTCTTTGTTATTAAGGTGTCTTTGCAAACATCATTCCTAACACGGCAGAATATTCTTTTGAAGGGATGAACCAGAAAGCCTTTAAGTTCTTCCACCACAAAGTTGTAATTATCATTAAAATGATGATGATGAAGAAGGTGATGACGGCTTATAGTCATCCAGCCTTTACTGGGTGCCTGGAGCTAGAATAGGCATCATCTCTTTTAATCTTTGCAACCTGTGAAGTAGCTACTATCATTATCAATGTCATTTCACAAAAGAAGAAACTAACAATCCGGGACAGGACCACACAGCTAGGAAGTAGCAGAACCCAGACTTGGAAGTACAAATGTAAGCTCACATTTATTCATTCAGCAAACATGGATAGGTCAGGTGCTGACCTGGGTTGTGGCCCATGCTGTGTGGACTGAAGGAGAACTGCTAACAATTTAAATCCATCAGACTAGAGGTTGCAGGAGCGGTGATTCCTGGGGTCTGAGCCTACAATGCCTGCAGTAGATGAATAAGCCAAATCTCAGATTTCTAGTAATGACTCTTCCTGTCCAGGGGAGAAAAGATCCCTGGCAGCAGAGAGACAGTAGGGCTGGGGGATAATTTATTATTGATAATTAATGATGCCAGAAACCTTTTAATATTCATATTATTTATTCTTAGCTCTGGCTGCCTGCACCAGCACTAACAGTTTATTGTTAATGAGACTGGGAGCATTTTTAAATCAACCTAATTGACATTTTTATGGTGTTGAGCAGGGCCTAAACACAGGATTTTTTGCTGGGGAGCTGAATGTGAGCCATGGGAAGGGATGGGCCCCACTGAGCCCGGTGCAAAATGAGGTCACTGAGGAGCAGCCAGAGGGCGAAGGAGCGTTATGGTTCCCCAGCAGACCCAGGAATTCTGTCCCACTGTTCCTTCCTGGTTCTCCACTCTTTTCCCATCAAAGCTACGTTGCCCCTTCCCACCCAGCCCTGGAAACTCCAACTAGCTCTGCAACCTTAGGCATGAAACTTAAACTGCTCAGTGCCTCAGTTTCCCCATCTATAAATTGGATTAATAATAGTTCCTTTTTCACAGGGTTGTTATGAGTGTTAAACAG
Organism: Trachops cirrhosus; assembly: GCA_028533065.1. Classification (NCBI taxonomy): domain Eukaryota; kingdom Metazoa; phylum Chordata; class Mammalia; order Chiroptera; family Phyllostomidae; genus Trachops; species Trachops cirrhosus. Next base: position 94,503,877 of record CM052540.1, read on the forward strand.
ATTGATTTTGTAAAGAACTTGGAACCACACTTGGCACTTTGCTGATATTATATTGTTCATAAATAAATTTTATAAGATTTACATGGTAGATTTTAACATAATTTGTAAAAGATTCTGGATTACCTCCCATAAAAAGATTTTATGTGCCCATCTTATTGAACTCAGTAACAGCCATGTGACTTGTTTTGGTCACCTGTATGCATGTGGCACTGGCATGTGTCACTTCCCAGCAGATTGAGCAGCCAACATGTTATTTGCTGTCTTCCCTCCCCATTGCTCCTGCATGAGACTGGCAATGTCTCACATAGAGTTTCTCCTACCTGCCAGGTCCAGAGTGTAAATGACATGATGCAGAGCCACTGCCAACCCATGATGGACATGCAATGTGAGAAAGAAATAAACTTTAGAGTGAGGAGGCTACTTAACTTTGGGGATAATTTGTTACTGCAGCAAAACCTATCCTATCATAACTGACACAGAACTTTGCCTTACAATGCTCTCAGTCCAATGGGGAAGACATGATAAACAGATCAGGGCTTTGACAATAGAGAGCAAAGGGGCTGTTGAAGTCCCAAAGAGGAATGCCAGATCTCACCAGGGAGGACTGGGTGGGAAGTGTCCTCAAAACCTACCTTCCAGTTTGAGCTGGGAGGAAGAATTACCCAACAGGATCACGCCTAACATTTATTGATTGCTCTAAGCAGTCTCTACATGTCATATTTTGCCATGTATAATGCACCATTTTTTGCTCAAATTCTTGAAAAAATAAGGATGCATATTATACATGTGTATAATGATTACATACCATGGGTAAAATAATCCCATGTATAATGCAAACAAAACATGGGTGTGCATTATACCTGGTAAAGATGCATGGCAAAATTTCCCACTTAATATTAAAAACAGCCCTAGGAAGTCGTTATTATTGATATTATGATCATTCTTATTTTTAAATGGAGGTACTGAAACTTTTAAAGTTTAAGGAACTTGCTCAAAGTCCCATGTGAAGAAAAATTTGGACCCAAGCAAAGCATACCTACTTGCCACCACATTATACTGTCTCCTGGATAGGTCCTCACCTTTCACCTGCCTCTGAACCACTAGGGGCATGGGGGAGTGAGCTCATTAAAATGAAAACCTGGCATCGTAAGCAGAATTCTGATGTCCTCCATGATCTCCACCTCCTGATATTATGCCTTGTGTAATCACCTGTCCTAAGGGCAACTGGAATCTGGGACTTGCTTCTAACCAAAATAATATGGTACCTATAATTGGGTATCTTAATGTTATCAAGAAAGTAGGAAAGTAAGGCTAAAGTTGTAACTGATGAAGATGTAGCCAGGATGGGAGCTATTTGGTCAATTTTATGGTTTAGACAGCACTCTTGTTTTGTCTGTGTTCAGACACAGTTGCAAAGGGGTCTTGCTTTGTCTTGACCCTTCACGGTCGTAGTGACCTTCTCAGATGTTGGTGATATGTGAACTTGTTTCTGCTCAACAGGAGAACACCAAAGTCAGGCCGTGAGCTCCAGGCTAGCTCCCAGGGACTGTTTTTCTCTTTCTCAGAAAGGTTCAAAGTGAAGAAGAAAGTAAGAAAAACCTGGACAAGAAGGTAAGAGCCAGCTGCCCAAGGGTTTGTACATTGTGACAGGGCCTCCTGGAGGCAGTTAAACAGACAAGGACTAGCTGGTTGGAGGATGCTCCCTCTGAGCAGGGGGGTGGGAGAGAGTGGGGAATCTTTCCTTCCTTCCCATCTCCCTATGACTAAAGGCTGGCATCACTAGGGCTCAGTTGGAAGAATTAAAACCATGTTATTGCCCTAAGTCAATGGCGACACAACTTAAAAATTTAAATATCAACCACCCAGCTGGACTTTAGATCTGTCCCTCCCCCATCCCTAGAGATTTGGTATTCATTGATTCCTTCATTCCTTCACTTATTATCTTATCTAGTATTTATTAAATGCCTACTGAGCATCAGGCACTTTGCTTGGACATTATTGATAGAACAGAAAATAAGACCAATGATTCTATCAACCAGATTGTTTTCAACAGAATCACTTTTGCCCAAATCACATGCTTTCATCTCCTGCCTGCACTGCCCTCTCTCTTCTCCACCCCATGTCTGCCTGTGAAAATCCTGTCATTTGAGGTTCATCTCTGAAGACTCCTCCATGAGGATTCTAGATCCATTCTGACCCATTATGGAACCATTCTCTCATAAAGCCCTTTGGCCAGAACCATTTCACACCAAAAGGTGCTGCATGATGGAAGAATGGTCTGATGGTCTTGACACTGAAAAGACAGACAGCCTATACCAATTAGAAGAGAGAAAGGGCCCAAAGGGCTAACTGAGGTCTAGGGACATTGCTCCCTAATCACTATGAAGAGATTTGACTATCCAGGGAAGCTCTAGTACTCAACTGGAAGAACCTGCCCACCAGGGAGCAGGGGCCGAGTAAATTGGATTGAGAAGCCACCCACCATAGACTCCATGAGTTGGAAGATAAGACTCAGAGCTGAAGCAATTCATTGTACATTCTTCTGGGCTACTGACTATTTCGTCATAAAGGTTGTTATTCTTAGCCCTCCCTCAGGCACAGAGTTGAGTTCATTATATTCAGGAATCGTGGTGGCCGCTGAAGCAAGTTCCTGGTATACACAGGGCTCTGGGCAAGCCACCAGACAAGTTTGGGTCATGCTCTTGAAAGCTGAGACATTCCCCTGAGGTCTGGGACTCCCCAACACACTTTTAACAAGTGCCTTTTCTGCTTAATGAGCCCAAGGCAGATATTGTTAAGAACTCTAATAGGAACACCCACAAGCCACCTACTCAGGAGTGATCGTTGTTAACATCATGGTGTTCAAATTTCCAAATCTTTTCTGGTCATTTATGAATCAATACTTTTTCATAAAAAATGGAATTACATTTTATATAATGTTGTATAACCTACCACAATTTGTGTGAGCAACGTACCAATTATTTTGAAGTGTTAAGCTTTTTCCTGTTAATCCTCTATTTTTTGAACAATTTGATTGTTCCAACTAATCCTTGATTGTTTTCAGCTCACACAGAGTAGAACTATTTGACTGATAATGGATTACCAAGGAAAGAAAGCTGCTCCCCACCCCCAAGTTCTTTAAGGCAGACAAAATATTAATGGCTAACCATCAGGTTTTGAGTGTTTATGTGTCAGAGACTGTTCTAAATTCTTAACATGCATCATTTCATTTAGCCCCCACCAAAATCCAGGTGGGTGAGAGGATGAGAGGTGGGTCATTCTCTCCATTTTCCAGATGAGGAAGCTGAGGCCTAGGATAGGTCCAATGCTTGCCCAAGGCCGCATTGCCTATGAGTACCAGAGCCAGGATTCAAACCTGAATACTCTGACAAGAAGTTCTTGGCACCCTGGAGCAGGCAGAGTCCACATCTCTTGTGGATGCTCAGAAATATCAGCATAAGAACAGCTCTTTTGCAGCCCTTATCCCTGCAACATTTGTTTCAAGTATCTGATAAGGTGTGACCATATACTGTATTTTTCAGACTGTAAGACACACTTTTTTCTCCCAAATTTGGGAGGAAAGGAGAGTGCGTCTTATAGTCCGAATATAGCTTACCTGCCTCGCTGTGTGTGCGGGGGGGAGGGTGGGGGCAGTGGTGGAGCGGGGTCACAGGTTATTAAATATTTTACCACATTTTTTGCTTCACATTTTTTCCTATTTTTCTCCTCTAAAATCTAGGTGTGTCTTATGGTCCGGTGCATCTTATAGTCCTAAAAATATGATACTCCTCTAAATTTCTTACCACCCCTGCCATTCTCTCTCCTTCTCCCAGACCAACACTGAAACAGAGGTAGCTTTCACTAGTAATATTAGGAATATGCACTGCCTCTTCTTTGTCTAAAACCCATTGCAGAAATTGCTAACCAATCAAGCTGTTTTTCCTGCTGGATCTGAACTAATCCTCTGAATCTTAATACAGTACTCCAAGCACACTCTATCAATCTGTCAGAATTGACATGTGAGATAAGGCTTCTCTGCTATCTCTATACTCACTTTTTCCAGAGCAGGAACTATACAATATTCAACCCTTCAATAAAGTTTTTAAAAAGTAATATCAGCAACAACTAACATATTATATGCTTTTAACATGCTTCAGGCACTGCACCTAGTGGTTTATATGTATTCTATCCTTGAATTCTTACAAGGAAGGTATTGATAATACCCCTGTCTCCAAATGAGGCAAGTAAGGCACAGGGTACTTAAATAATCCATGAAAAATTGGACCATTAGTAAATGGTGAAGACAAGACTGCAACCTTGGGAGTTTGACGGACAGAACACACTCTGAACCACCATACCACTGGCCCCTGCCCTCGCTTCCAATCTGTATCCCCAGGCTCCATGTAGTGTGTGGCATGTAGTAGGTACATAACAAGCATTTCATAAACAAATGAATGCTACGTGAATAAATGAATTGGCTCAAGGTTTGGCTCATAGGTGGAAAGGTAAAGTGGGACCAGCTTCCCTCTCTGGGAGGCTGGGCTGTGAGAGATGGTTTCTGACTCAGACGCAGCTCCCAAACTGGGCAGGAAGAACTGCCTCCCTGCTTCTTAACCGGAGAATCAAACCTTCCAAGAATATAATTATCTGGTTTGCCCCACCCACGGCCCTGCTTCTCCCAGGAGCCACCCATCACAGCCTGAGGGCTCCAGAGGAGAGGGGGTGGCTGGGAGCTGGCAGAAAGGAGGGCTTCGGGGTTTCTCTTAGTCAGAGAGTGAGGGGGAAGGAAGAACGAGGGAGAAAGCTGCAGCACTGGGTGAGGAATGGAAGCCATGGAGGGAAGGAGTCACAGGTCACCAGGAATCTTTCTTGAATCCTCCTCAGAGTTAATCCAGGAGGTGGGAAGCCTGCACAGCAGAGAAAAGGGATTCAGTGGGTGTGGACTTGCTGTGCCCCTGAAAAGAGGTGGGGTCTGAGATAATTCATTGCCCCTATCTGGGCCTCCACTGGCTAATCCTTAAGTGACAGAGGAGATGGATCTTCTCAGAGGTCCTCTGAGCAAAAGGGTCTGTATCTGGTGCATTTCTTGTAACGGAAACAAGTTTGCTCCCCATCCATCCCCAACCTCACTCTGCTTGGATCCAGACAGGCACGTCCCTACAGCCCACATCATCATTTTCTCTACCCGGGGCTATGTTGAAGTTACCTACCACGATTAATCATTTCTCAATTCCTCCCCCAACCAGGCTCATACAGGGAGGACATAAAGCCTGGCACCAATTATTATTTGGGCAGATAAATTAGTCATTATACAATCTCTCCTTTGTTTCTGGACTTTATGACTACCCTATGGAAGGTACCCTGTAGCTGATACTGGGGAATCTCATGAGCTTTGCAGTTAAAAAGGCTAAGTTTGGAGCTTAATTCCCATGCTTACCACCTGTGTGGGTTTTGGTAAATCTCTGCTTCCATGAGCCTCAGTGTCCTCATCTGTCCAATGGGAATTGGACTGCTGCAGAGGTAACAGTTGCTCAATGTATAGTAACTATTACTGTTACTTCGATTACTTTTTTCTCAAGTGCTAAAAGCTGCTTTCACATCCCTCCATGTCTCTGATTCAGGGCTTTTCTCAGAACCCTGCAAATCTCACTCAGTGGGTCTCCATGCACAAAGCAGCCTAGAATGGCAAAGGACTTATGGCTCAGTGCTCTTGAGGGGCAATTCTATAAGGTTCCAGGGCACCAAAGCCCAGTTGCCCACAGCTCAATAACACGACTTTTATGAGCCTCCACCCTTCCTAGACACTCCCTCCCTGTTCCCACCCTTCTACCTCCAGCAGTTTCCTCCCAGATAAAACACCTTCACCTGCATCCTTGTCTTAGGATCCATTTTCAGAGGAACTTGAACCAAGATGTACACCTATAGTGACATCACCTCTATACCTGCTCCAGGATACCCTTGCTGACCTCTCCCCCAGGCTGACTTGATCCTGTGTCTCCTGCTCTTTCCGACACCTGCATAGACATCTGCATGGTTGACCCAATCCCATTCCACTGTCATAGTACCTTTGTGAGCTCACTCCCCACTCAGCTCTAAGACCATGTTCCTTGTCACCTAAAAGTCTACTGGCTCAGGGCCCCCCTATTGTATTGTGGTTGTGATTATTTCTATCAATGAGCTCCAGTGTGGCCCTGCATTGAAATTTTGCTTTTCTAGAAGGTAACACAGTGCTGTGTAGAAAAAAGAGTTGAGAGTTAACTTAATTACCTGATTCTTAACAGTTACCTGTAAGTTCAATAAAGGAATAGTTGCATGAATAGTGATTATTCACTTAATAAACTACTAATTTTATGATTTAATAAAATCATAAAATCATTTATGATTTTAAAGTATTTTATTAAATAATAATTTTGCTGAGCACTTAGTATATACCACATACTGCAATAAAAACTTTTATATGCATTATCTCATTTAACCCTTACATTGACCTTTTAACATAGATGCTGGTATTATTGTTGTCATCATGATAGTTATCCCCACTTTACAAATGAAGAAATTGAGTCTTTTTTGTAAGATTGTCAACTAATGCTCATAATGTAATATTGACATAAAGAGTAGGATGTAAAATGGTTTATCCAATATATGTCAATTTTGTTTATATGAGTGGAGGGAAAAAACACTAAAAGATAATAAATTAAAATATTAGCCATTGCTGTCTCTTGATAATGGAATTACAGGTAATATTTATATTCTCTGTGTATAACTTGCTTGCTAACTATGAGCCGTTCATACCATCAGGTTGGGTCTCTGATGCTCTGTGTTCTTCTCTATGAGATACAGTTTAGGTCCACAGCTCCATCTTCTTCATGAGATAGAGGTTGGGTCCTCATGGCCTCACCTTCTCCTTCATGAGATGCAGGGTGGGTCTCCATGGCTCCATCTTCTCATTCATAGGAAGCAGATGCCACAGCCTGTGAGTCCTGAGGGCTCTCCTGGTTGAGACATCCCAGAATTCTACAATCTCAGTGTCAAGAGGGGAAATTGCCAGGAACCAATGACCAGCATGGAAAAAGGGCTGCGACAGTGATGCTAGGTCAGATCACTGAAAGGACTCACAGGACTCCAAAAAAGAAAGTCATGAAAGGTTTTGTTACAAGCAAAGGACACAGAACAATAGAATAAGGAAACTCTGAGCACCTTCAGAAAGATCCACAACATCCATGAGCAGTTGCTAAGGGCCCCTCTTGGTTGCACAGGACTAGCTTGGTCTCCAAACCATGAACCACCTAGATGTGTGTGGGAGATCTCAGCCTCAAGGATGCCAAGGTATATGTTTCAATGAAACATTTGTTCATTTTACCTTCCCATGGTCATGTAGCCAAAGCCAGGCTAAGAAACGCAGCTTAATAACTGAATCCAGGTACAGAGCAACCATCTATGTTTTCCAATGAACTGTGTAGCAAGTTAGTATACGGAACCTCTAGACAGTTTGGACTTCAAACAGCTCACTATAAATCACTATTTAATACATCCCATCCCTTCTTGTCCAAGTCCATTGTTTCAGCATCTCTGGAGGTAAGCACAGAGTTTTGCAGACAAGCTGCAAGTTGGGCCTATCCTTACAGAGGCCAACAATGCAGATGAGACTTCCTAACCCCCTGAAGCCTTACTCCACCCATGGTCCTGATGAAAATAGCACCAGATGTGCAAGAAGTCCCCTAGTCATGAAGGAAGCATTGGGATACATCCTCCTGGAGCCTGAGCCCAGACTGGACTGTGTTTCAGTCACCAGTGATCCCCTGATTCTGCCAGAGGAGGAACATGGGCGGTGAGGGCAGAGACTTTATTTCTCTGCCTCATCACTCCTGCATCCTCTCCTACCACCCTCCATTAACTGCCCCCCCCCCACAACATCCCATAGCTTGGCAGAAAGAAAAAGCTTGGACTGAAATAGAACCAACCAATCTGAATTCCACCTTTATTCAATAAATATTTATTAACCTTGCCCCATGTGTCAAGATCTGTGCCAAATGCTACAGAGTCCATGGGGCTAGGGAGAAGTCATCCTATTTACATTGGTTTTATAGTCTAGTAGGGGAGTCATATAATTCACAAAAAAAAAATTCAAATAAATATGCAAATTCAGCTAAAAGATACACCTCCACCAAACCAGCACTACAAGATGCTGCTACAAGGGACTGCTATACGAAGAGGAAGAAAGAGTGACACAGAAAGAGAAACACAGGTACAAAGGGGGAAAAATGAATAAGTGCCTATCAATAATAACTTTAAATGTTAATGAATTAAATGCTCTGATCAAAAGACATAGAGTAGCTGAGTGGATAAGAAAACATGACCCGTATATATGCTACCTACAAGAGACCCACCTCAGAACAAAAGACTTACACAGACTGAAGGTGAAGGGTTGGAAAAAAATATTCCAAGCAAATGGACAGGGAAAAAAAAAAAACCCTGGGGTAGTAGTACTTATATCAGACAAAATAGAATTAAAAACAAAGGCCATAAAAAGAGACCTAGAAGGACACTTCATAATACTCAATGGAAGAATCCATCAGGAAGGCATAACATTGTAAATATATATGCACCCAACATAGGAGCACCCAAATATATAAGAAAAATCTTGGAGGACTTCAAGAAAGATATAGACAGCAATACAATTATAATAAGGGATTTTAACATCCCACTGTCAAACATGGATAGGTCTTCCAAACAAAATATCAACAAAGATATTGTGGCATTGAACAAGGTCCTAGATCAAATGGACTGAACTGATATACATAGAGCCCTTCATCTCAAAGAAGCAAAATACATGTTCTTTTCAAATGAACATGAGACATTCTTAATGATAGACCACATGACAGGACACAAAACAAGTCTCAACAAATTCAAGAAAATTGAAATCATACCAAGCATTTTCTCTGCCCACAATGGACTGAAACTAGAAACCAACATCAAGGAAAAAACTCAAAAACACTCAAACTCATGGAGATTGAATAGCATGGTATTAAACAATAAATGTATCAAGAATGAGATCAAGGAAGAAATCAAAAAGTTTTTGGAAACAAATGAAAATGAACTCACAAAAACCTAAAACTAATGGGACACAGTGAGGGCAGTCCTGAGAGGGAAGCTCATAGCAATACAGGCCTTCCTAAAAAAGATAGAAACATTTCAAATAAACAACCTAATCCTACACCTACAAGAACTGCAGAAGTTCTCCTTTATTATTTGTTCAAATATCTTTCCACTTGTTGTTTTTCCTCTTTCCTTCTGGAACCACACCTGAAACAAAAACAAGAAGAAACTAAGCAAACTGGTAGAACAGGAACAGAACCACAGAAATGGAGATCACATGGAGGGTTAGCAACAGGGGAGTGGGGAGAGGAGAGAGGGGGGAAAGATATGAAGAATAAGTAGCATGGATGGTAGGTAGAAAATAGAAAGGGGGAGGGCAAGAATAGTATGGGAAATGTAGAAGCTAAAGAACTTATGACACATGGACATGAACTAAAGGGGAGAATGTGGGTGGGAGAGGGTGTGCAGGGTGGAGGGGAATGAAGGGAGGATAATAGGACAACTGTAATAGCATAATCAATAATATATATTTAAAAAATAAAATAAATAAAAAGGAACTGGAGAAACAACAACAAAGATAGCCCAGGGCAAGTAGAAGGAATGAAATGACCAAGATCAGAGCAGAATTAAGCAACATACGTAATAAAAGTGCAATATTAAAAATAAATAAATCCAGGAGCTGGTTCTTTGAAAAGATAAACAAAATTGACAAGCTTTTAAGCAGACTCAAGAAAAAAACAGAGGACCCAAATAAACAAAATCAGAAATGAAAGAGGAGAGATTACAACTGATACCACAGAAATACAAAGAATTGTAAGAAATTACTATGAAGGACTATATGCCAAGAAATTTGAAAACCAGGGTGAAATGGATAAATTTCTAGAAAAATATAATCTTCAAAAACTGAATGAAGAAGCAGAAAGCCTGAACAGACCAATAACAGCTGATAAAATCAAAGCAATAAAAAAAAAAAAACCCAACCTCCCAGCACACAAAAGCCCTGAGCTAGATGGTTTCACAGGAGAATGTTACAAAACATTTAAGAAAGAGCTAACCGTTATCTTTCACAGACTATTCCAAAAAATCCAAGAAGAGGGAAGAGTCCCAAACTCTTTTCATGAAGCCAGCATCCTCCTAACCCCCCAACCAGATAAAGACACAACAAAGAAAGAAAACTACAAGCCCATATTGCTGATGACCATAGATGCTAAAATCCTCAACAAAAATATTGGTTAACTAGATCCAGCAATACATTAAAAAGATCATACACCATGAACAAGTGGGATTCATGCCAGGGATGCAAGAGTGGTACAATATGCACAAATCAATAAATGTAATACATCACACAAACAAAAGCAAAGACAAAAAAATCACATGATCATATCAATAGATGCTGAAAAAGCATTTAAGGTACAGCACCCATTTATGATTTAAAAAAAAAAAAACCTTCAGCAAAGTGGGTATAGAGGGAGCATACCTCAACCTAATAAAAGCCATATGTAAGAAACCTACAGCCAACATCATACTCAATGGGCAAAAAATTAGAGCTTCCCCACTAAGGTCAGGAACAAGACAAAGATGTCTGCTTTCACCACTTCTATTCCACATAGTATTGGAAGTCCTAGCCACAGCAATCAGACAAGAAAAAGAAATAAAAGGCATCCAAATTGGAAAGAAGTAAAATGGTCATTGTTTGCTTGCATATGATATGATAGTGCACATAGAAAACCCTATAGATTCCACCAAAAAACTACTCTACCTAATAAGTAAATTTGGCAAAATAGTGGGATATAAAGTCAATATTCAGAAATCTAAGGCATTTTTATACATCAACAATGAAATATCAGAATCAGAAATCAGGAAAAAATCCCATTTGCTATAACAACAAGAAAAATAAAGTACCTAGGAATAAACCTCACCATGGATGTAAAAGACCTGTACTCAGTAAACTACACAACATTGAAGAAAGAAATTAAGGAAGACACAAATAAATGGAAGCATATACTATGTTCATAGATTGAAAAATTAACATCATTGAAATGTCCATATTACCCAAAGCAATTAATAGACTCAATGCAATTCTTATTAAAATACCAATGACATATTTCAAAGGTATAGAACAAACATTTCAAAAATTCATATAGAACCATAAATGACCCTGAATAGCCACAGCAATTTTGAGAGAGAAGAACAAAGAAGGAGGGATCACAATACCTGATGTGAAACTATATTACAAGGCCACTGTAATTAAAACAGCCTGGTACTGGCATAAGAACAGACACATAGACCAATGGAACAGAATAGAGAGCCAAGAAACAAACCCAAGTCTCTATGGTCAATTAATGTTTGACAAAGGGGGAAGAAGCATAAAATGGAATAAAAATAGCCTCTTCAACAAAAGGTGTTGGGAGAGCTGGACAGCTACATGCAAAAAAATGAAACTTGATCACCAACTTACACCATATACAAAAATAAGTTCAAGGTGGATAAAAGACTTACATATAAGTCATGACACCATAAAAGTCCTAGAGGAGAACATAGGCAGGAAAATCTCAGATATTCCACACAGCAATATTTTCATCAATGTATCTCCTAGAGCATGGGTGTCAAATTCATTTTCACCAGGGGCCATATCAGCCTTGCAGTTGCCTTCAAAGGGCAGAATGTAATTTTAATTCCTTAATTGTTAAGGAGTAGTTACATTTATACAGTCCTAAAATTCTTTTGGCCCTCATAAAGAATAAACAAATGGTACTTCATCAAAATAAACACCTTCTGCATGGCCAAAGAAAACATAAGCAAAATAAAAAGGTAACCATCCACATGGGAAAACATATTTGCCAATGCTACATCAGACAAGAGTTTGATCTCCAAAATATATAAAGAACTCACACAACTCCACTTCAGGAAGACAAACAACCCAATTAAAAAACAGGCAAAGGGACTCCCAGCCAAGATGGAGGTGTAGGTAGACACACTGTGCCTCCTCAAACAACCAAAATAAGAACAACAATTTAGAAACAAAATAACAACCAGAACTGACAGAAAATTGAACTGTATGGAAGTCTGACAACCAAGGAGTTAAAATAGACTCATTCATCTAGACTAGTAGGAGGGGTGGAGTCCAGTGGCTGGGCAGAGAGGGGTCCTGGCAAAAAAAGCAGTGGCTTGCAGACCCCAGGAGCTCAAGGCAGCAGCTGACAGAGCCCAGGCACACAAGATGGCAGTGGGCGGACCCTGGGCGCACAGGTGGTGGCCAGCAGACCCCGCGTGAGGGGTGGCAGTGGGCAGACCCAGAGAGGCGGTGCTAGTGGAGCAGGGCACAGTGCACAAGGTGGCTGGTGGACTGGGCAGTCCCACATTCACGCGCACATAAACCAGACAAAACTGGGGAGCGAGACAGACTGTGCAAACCAGGGCCCCAGAGCAGGGAAATAAAGCCTCAAAACACCAATTGAAAACACCTGTGGGGGTTGAGCTGGGAGAGACTCTCAGCCTCAAAGGAGAGCTTGTTGGAGAGACCCACAGGGTCTTAGAATGTACACAAGCCCACCCACCTGGGAATCAGCATCAGAGGGGGCCAGTTTGCTTGGGGGAAGCTGCAGAAGGGACTGAAATCCTACAGAGAGCAGAGAAAGCACCATTGTTCCCTGTCTGACCCCTGCCCCAACAAGGTGGGTTGCTCCGCCCTGGTGAACACCTAAGGTTCCACCCCTCATACGTAAGAGGCACATCAAGACAAAAGAAATAGGCCCAGATGGAAGAACAGATGAAAGCTCCAGAACAAATACAACTAAGCGACAAGAGATAGCCAACCTATCCGATGCACAGTTCAAAGCACTGGTGATCAGAATGCTTACAGAATTGGTGGAATTTGGTCGCAAATTAGATGAAAATATGAAGGCTATGCTAAGCGAAATGAAGGAAAATGCACAGGGAACCAATAGTGATGGGGAGAAAGCTGGGACTCAAATCAATGGAGTGGACCAGAAGGAAGAAAGAAACAACCAACCAGAAAATAATGAAGAAACAAGAATTCAAAAAAATGAGGAGAGGCTTAGGAACTTCCAGGACACCTTTAAATGTTCCAACATCCAAATTATAGGGGTATCAGAAGGAGAAGAGGAAGAGCAACAAGTGAAAAAGTTATTTCAACAAATAACAAAGGAGAACTTCCCCAATCTGGCAAAGGAAATAGACTCCAGGAAGTCCAGGAAACTCAGAGAGTACCAAAGAACTTGGATCCAAGGAGGAACACACCAAGGCACATCATCATTACATTACCCAAGATTAAAATGAAGGAGAGAATCCTAGAAGCAGCAAGAGGAAAGGAGACAGTTACCTACAAAGAAGTTCCCATCAGACTGTCAGCTGATTTCTCAAAAGAGACCTTGCAGGCAAGAAGGATCTGGAAAGAAGTATTCCAAGTCATGAAAGGCAAGGACCTACATCCCAGATTGCTCTATCCAGCAAAGCTTTTATTTAGAATGGAAGGGCAGATAAAGTGCTTCTCAGATAAGGTCAAGTTAAAGGAGTTCATCATCACCAAGTCCTGACTATATGAAATATTAATGGGACTTAGCTAAGAAAAAGAAGATAAAAAATATGAACAGTACGAATAGTATAGGCAAGAATCTTGCTGTTCATATAGTAATAGGCAAGAATAGTATGGTAAATGTAGAAACTAAAGAACTTATGACACATGGACATGAACTAGAGAGGGAAATGTGGGTGGGAGAGGGTGTGCAGGGTGAAGGGGAATGAAGGGGAGAAAATGGTACAACTGTAATAGCATAATCAATAAAATATATTTAAAAAGGAGCAAAATAGGCAAAGATCTTGAACAGACACTTCTTCAAGGAGGACATGCAGAGAGCCTAGAGATATATGAAAGGATGCTCAGCATCACTAGCCATCAGAGAGATGCAAATTATAACCACAGTGAGATAGCACTTCACACCAATCAGTTTGGCCAGCATAAACAAATCAACAAAAACAAGTATTGGAGAGGTTGTAGAGAAAAGGGAACCCTAGTGCACAGTTGGTGGAAATGCAGACTGGTGCAGCCACTGTGGAAAACAGTATGGAATTTCCTAAGAAAACTAAAAGTGGAACTGCCTTTTGATCTGGCAATTCCACTGGTGGGATTATACCCTAAGAATCCTGAAACACCAATTCAAAAGAACCCATGCATCTCAATGTTCATAGCAGCACAATTTACAATAGTCAAGTGCTGGAAGCAACCTAGGTGCCCACCAGTAAATGAGTGGATAAAAATACTATGGTACATCTACATGATGGAATACTACACAGCAGAAAGAAAGAAGGAGCTCCTACCATTGTGACAGCATGAATGGTACTGGACAACAGTATGCTCAGTGAAATAAGCCAGGCAGTGAAAGACATACCATATGATCTCACCTGTAAGTGGAATCTAATGAACACAAATAAGCAAGCAAAATATAACCAAAGACTTTGAAATTAAGAACAAACTGACAGTAACCAGAGGGGAGGTGGGAGAGGGATAATGAGGGAAAATAGGGGAAGGTCCAACAAGGAGCATGTGTAAATGACAAATGGGCAAAGCCAAAGGGGTAGGTTCGAAGGTGGGAGGCAGACATGGGTGGGGCAGGAGGGTGTGGTGGGGTGAAAATGGACACAACTGTACTTGAACAACAATAAAAATAAATAAACGTACACCTTTAAATCCATGAAAGGGAAAGGAAACAAACTGTCATGAGAAAGAAGAAAGGGGTTGGAACCTTCAGGAGATCAGAGGCCAAGAGTGAGTCACAGCATCAAGGGACTGACATTTAAGCTGAGACCTGAAGGGTGGTAGGACTGATGCCAGTGAAGAGCAAGGGGAAGGGCAATCTAGTTGGAGGGAACAGCATGTGCAAAGGCCCTGAGGAGGGACTGCTTGATAAGTTAAAGGAAGGTGACAGGAAGCCAGTGTGGCTGGAAGGCAGCAGGTGTGGGGGAGAGTGGTGAAAGATGAGGTTGGAATGACAAAAGCACATCGTGACAGGCCATGCAGCCACAGTGAGGAGTTTGGACCTTATTCCAGGTATGATGTCATGAATTGGGTTCCCAAAAGCAGAGCCTGAAACAAGGGTTTGGTGCAGATCCTTATTTGGGAGGTGATTTCAGGTAGTAGAAATGAAGTTGTGGAAATATTTTGGAAGGAAATCCATATAGACGATCATGGTGGTGGGGTGGGGGTAACAGATGAGCACTTGGGATCACAGAGGTCTGTGCTGCCAGACCTCTGAGAAGTGAGCCGGGAGTCCCCCGGAAATTTTCTTCTGAAGGGCGGGGGAGTAGCACATTTATCTGCCCACTCCGTTTCCCACTGGCTGAGGGGGGCCCCTGGGCTCTTTCCCGTGCCCTTCTGCACTTTTGCATAGGTTAAGCAGGTTCTGGGAGCCTCCAAGTAGGCCTGGGAGCAGAAAGCAGAAGACACTGGACGCACTCCTGCGATGAGCAGCTGTGGCCAAGCGTGATTCTCAGTGCAGAGGAGGACCACTGGGATAAGATATGGACACAGGGACCTCTGGCGCCAGTGAGGAATCTGGGACAGTCTTTAAGCAGGAGAGGTCCATTTAATGTGCAAGTTCAATGGCATCTGTCCAGCTGTGCACACAAAGGAAACAAGAATGTATTAAGTGCCTACTGCATGTACCAGTTCTGAGAGCTTTACATAAATTTTTCTTTAATTTTTTTACTTTATCAATTCATGTATTTAATTTTGGTAAACCATAGTTACACAGGTTGGCTCATGAAGGTCTTTCTTTTTAAAAAACATATGTGATAATTTTAGTGTTAATAAAACTATTTTTCTTTTTTCCTTTTCTAAACTTTTTTTATACTTGTTCAATTAGCCATCTCCTTTTCCCCAAAAAATTTTTTCTAATTGAAATGATTGTCCCTGTCTTACAGATGTGGAAATTGAGGCTCAGGGAAGAAAAATAATTTGCAGGAGGTCTCACAGACAGGAAGCCCCTACCCAGTCCCCACTGCTCTTGTCTGAGGCTGAGGAGGCCCTGCCCCTGTGTTCTTGTCTGGGGGCTGCACTCCCCATGGGTTCTGGATTCTCCCTAGCTCAGGTAGCACCAAGAAGCCAGCCCTCCAGAGCCCCCAAGGCCCTGTATTTTGACTCTCTGCCCCTGCAGGTGTTTGCCTCCCCCACGCGCAGAATTGTGCCGCCACTAAGACTAATTATAAATGCTGGGTATTTATAGTGAGTTTCTCCACCCAGTGCTTCCAGCACCTCGGCGGAACTATTTACAGAATCCTCCCAGCACCTCAGAGAGAAAGGCAGAACCTAGGAGGAGAAACGGAGTAAGGACCTTTAGCTGAGGAGGCCTTGTAGGGTGTCCTCTGAGGTAACTCTAGGATTTGACAGAACAGCTGTAGGACAGAGTGCAGGGAGAGTGGACTGGGGGAGAGGGGTCTGGGGAAGGGAGTGCAAGAGAGAAAACCTTGCCCACAGCCACTACTGGGCCATTTCCAAGCATCAGGCCATTTCATTTCTGAGCCTTGATTTTCTCACCTGTAAAATGGGACTATGACAGTGCTGCCTCCTAGGCTTGTGAGATTTAAATGAGTTTAAACAGGTAAAGAACAGAGATTTACAAGGAATAAACCTCAATAAATGATAGCTATTTCTTATTATTCTCATCCTTACAACTAACCAAATAAAGCAGGTAAGCGTTATGCATTGGATTTGAACTTCAAAAATTTAATAATAATAATTGAAGTTTCCAATTGTTTCCTCTGTGATGTATGACTGTGCCATGAGGCTATTTAGGAACCAAATAAATATAGGCCAAGGCAGGTAGTTTCTTGATGTCTCCACTCAGGAGGAAAAAGAAAAGAAAAAAGGAAACAGGCAGGGGGCACACAGAGACTTGTTTCTGGTTCTACACTGATGGTCACAGTACAGTGACAAACAGCACATGACAAGTGAATTGATAGAAACAGGAAATTGGGACAAGATCTTTGCAGGCTACTGAATACCCATAGCTTCCTCGTTGTAACAGGGGCCAAGCCAACAACTAACCATGGGTCATCCAATGTGTCAGCTGTCAACTAGGTTCCAGTGCCTAAACCACAGAACTCTGGAGGTTCTCCCCAAAATGTGCAAAATGGGCCAATTATCTCCCGCATTGTCAAGACACAGTGAGGACTGAATAGAAAAACTTACACAGAGTTTCTGGTACGTGGTGGGTTTTCCAAAATGGTCACCAGTATCAAAGTCCTGAGTTACATTACTATTTATTTCTTATCCAGCTTTTACTATTTTTATCTATTAAAACTACAACATGCTTGACATTTAAAATAATTTAAACCCTAAAGAAAGATAGAGGCAGGAGGAAAAACGGTTCATCCTCGCTCCACCCAAATTGTCGTTCACAAGGTTGCTACTGTTTTTGTTTTCTAGGCAAGGGCAGAAATCTTCAGTCCATAAACTCAGGAGCACAGATCCTCTCATGGGGACAGCCAGTGTCTCTCTGCATTACCCTCTCTGGGAAATGTCCTCTTCTATACGAGGAGGTGGCTAGACAATACCAGCTGTTCCCAGACGTTACCACACATTGAAATTATCTCAGAGATTTGAATAATCCCAATACCCAGGCTGCACCTGAAGCCAATGAATCAGGTGGGGGCCAGACATCAGTGTGTTTTTAAAATGCTAGGTTGTTTCAAGAATCAGCTGTGGTTGCAGGGGCTCACCCCAGGCCTTCTCAAATGTCAGCATGCATACAAATTGTCCTAGGCCTGTGCTGAACTGTAGACTCTGGTTCAGGAGGTCTGGCCTGAGATTCTGAATTTCTAAAAAGCTGCCAGGGAATGCTCATGCTGCAGCTCCAAGGAGCCTATTTGGAGCAGTGAGAGACTACACCACTGGTTGAAAACTTTGTTAGCCTTGGAATACTCTCTTCAAAGGAAATTTTACATGTAAACGTATTTACCAGAACTGGTCAGATTGAAATGAGGGATCAGAAATAAGGTTTCCACACTCAGACTCATCCCCCAATTCCCTGTTGGGCAGAATCATGCCCCCCACAGAGGTGTCATGTCCTAATCTCCACAACCTGTGAATATGCTTTGTTACATGACAACAAGAAATTGAGGTATTAGAAGAAATTAAAGTTTGTTAAGTCAGCTAACCTTAAAACAGGGAGATTAGTCTGGATTATCCAGGTGGGCCCAATTAATCAGAAGAAGGAGGCAGAAGAGGTCAGCCTGATGAGGTGTGTGGAAAACTCAACCTGCTGCTCTGCTGGCTTTAAGGACAGAGACAGGCCCTCAAGCCAAGGAATGCAGGCAGCCTCTAGAAGGTGAAAAGGAGGAGGAAACAAATTCTCCCCTGGAGCCTCCAAAAACACCTTGATTTTAACCAAGTGAGACCTGCTTCTGACCTCCACAGCTTTAAGATAAATGTGTTTTTTGTAAGCCACAAACTATGTTAATTTGTTACAGCAGCAATAGGAAACTAATTTCCTATTCCTTCCACCCCCTGGTCTCCCAGAAAGTCCTAGATCACTAAAAAACAGCTGAACTTGATGACCTGCATCACCGTGGCTCTGTGACAAGGCTGCACTAAGTCTGCCCTACACAGCTACCTCCTAGGCAGCCAGTATTCCAGGGCTTGCTGATACATCCTGGTCTGGTGGTACTAACTTCCCTGGGATTCCAGAGCCCTCACTGGCACCCACTTTCTGGCAAGAAGGGAATCCTGGTAGCCTCCTCAATGTGGAAGCTATTTTCAGCTCAGCATCTAGCATTTCAGCAAAAAACAGCTTGGAAGTATCTCCTGGCCACCCTGGGGGACCTCTGTTCCTTTCATTGTGGTGTACATGGCCACATTTGCCTGCAATATTGTAACATCTGCCTGCTCCCCACTGCTAAGGTATCCCGAGCACCTCCAGACCAACCAACCAGCCCAGAACAGGACAGGGAGTGAGGAGGAGAACCCAAGTCTGATCCTGTCTGGTCTCCACTTTCCTAGGGGTAGGGGTTTGGGCTGTTCTATAAAAGACCAGCTAGGTGCTGGCTGATGTGGCTCAGTTGGTTGAATGCCAGCCTGCCAACTAAAAGGTTGCTGGTTCAATTCCCAGTCAAAGTACATGCCTTGGTTGTGGGCCAGGTTCCCAGCTGGGGACGTGCAAGAGGCAACCAATCAATGTTTATCTTGCACATCCATGTTTCTCTTCCTCTCTTTCTCCCTCTCTTTCCCTCTCTCTAAAAAAATAAAGAAAGAAAGTAAAGAAAACTAAATGGGGAAAAAAAGTCTTAAAAAAAGGGCAGTCAGAGGTCTTGGTGGGGGAATTGGTCCTGGATCAGATGAAATCTCAACATAAAAGCACTAGAACAGTAGTCGCAGCCCTGCTACACACTAGATTCATCCAGGGAGCTTTTAAACTCTTGGTGCCCAGGCTGCTGCACCACAAACCAATTAAATCAGAATTCCTGGGGTGGAGCCAAGGTGGCAGGGTTTTGTAAAGAAGAAAAAACAGGAGCTCCCAGGTGATCTCAATGGGCAGTCAGGGTGAGACCCGCTTGACCAGTTGTTCTCAGAGTGTGGGTAACATTGCAACAGCAGCAGCACCAGGGAGCTTGTTAGAACTATAGACTCTCAGGCTTCACCCCAGACCTGTCAAATCAGACTCTGCATTTTAACAAGGTCCCTACAACTGCCCTTGGCACATTAAGTTTCAGAAGTATGACAGTGGAGCATAAGAGTTAAGGCTGCTGGCTCTGGGTCAGACTGCCTCAGTCTATGGAGTGTCTCTACTGTCCTTTATCCATGAGGCCCAGGGTGAATGACAGCCTCTGAGCTCCTCTATTCCCCCTTTTGGTTTTTTCCCACATCCCACAGGGGGGTTAGCCAGAAAACCCCAGGAGTCCACAATAGGCCAGGAAACCTGGTGGGGAAATGCAGGAGCATCCATATCCTGTCATGGATGAAGAAGTTCAGGTGGATCCTGAAGCTGAAACCATTTGTAGGGCCTCTGGAGGAAAGCAAATATGAAATTCCAATATAAAATCAGGTGTATTAGGAAATGAATCCAGTTTAAAGAATTCTTTGCCTCTGTCTTCTTAAATGAGCACCATCATCAGATCCTATGTTCTGACTTTCTGTTTCAAACAAAATTGTTGTGGCCTTGACTGGTGTGGTTCAGTTGGTTGGGTGTCATCCCGCAAAACAAAAGGTCACCAGTTCAATTCCCAGTCAGGGCACATGCCTGGGTTGGGGGCCCAGTCCCTGGGTGATGCGTGCAACCAATCAATGTTTCTCTCCCCCTTTCTTTCTCTCTTTTCTCCTCTCTCTAAAAATAACAAAATCTTTTTAAAAATTGTCTTACATGTATGTAAATGGTATATAATCTTGGCCTCATGAAAAATTAACAATCCATCCATAGTAATTGAAAAATAATAGAAGCTTCAGGATGTTCAAGGGAAGGATTATAGAAAGTCAGCACTTAACTGAAGCTCCTCCACTGATGTCATCAGAGCCCTGGAAGAATGTTGGAAGAGCCAGTGCTTTAGAGGGAGAACCAGGCAGTTCTCTGAAGAATTTTAAAAACAGGAACAAGGATTTCTCAGTTTGCAATGCTCTCTGGAAGCAGGCCCTTTCGGATGAAGGCAGGCAGGCTATACTTAGAAAGAGATGCATGGTGAACAGCATTTCTGTTACTATAAATTCATTTCCAAAAGCCAAACATATGTGTGTGCACACATAGAAATACCATATATATGGAAGAGATAAATCAGCATATGACATTTAGCCCTTCCTGAATTGGAAAATATATAAAATTACGCTTTTTTTCCTAGTGTGGCAATAAGAAGGAAGATATTTCACTCCGAGAAGATCGATCTAATAGAGAGTAATCTCTATCCCTGAGTGTAATTCATTCACCCATTCACTCGTTCAGTCTGCAAACAGTTGAGAGTTTCAATGTGTCAATGAGGAACAAGACTGATATAATTCCCAGACTTCATGAAGGATGAGGTATAGTGCCCACCTCTCAAAATACGGTCCCAGACTATATTCTAGAAATTTGTTAAAATGCAGATTCTTAGGGCCTATCCTAGACCTACTAAATCAGAATCTGTAGTTTAGCAAGATCTCCAGGGACTCATATGCACAGTAGGGTTCGAGAAGCTCTGGTCTAGCACAACCTAACTTCTAAATCTACTTAGCCAAGGAGGAAAGTTGCCTGGAATTTAGATGCCCATGGGTACCCATGAGTCCAGAGGCCCTCTCAGGAAGAAAGAAACCTGTTCAAGTTTCAGGGTAAGAGGGTTGGAGGGAAATTTGTTTATCTTGGTAGAGAAACTGAAAAGTGCCAGATTCCAACTCCAACATTCAAGCCCACCAATGGATGCATTGACTCCAAAAGCAGCAAAGTAACAGATGGAAGTGGAAGGAAAAAATATTTCTTCCAAATTTGCTGAGTCCAAGGAAGATGAAAGATTTGGATGCAGACAGCATGGTTAATCTTACCAACTTTACCTTGAGTTTCATTTTTGGCATCAGCTTAAAAGTTAATTACAAGCAAAGAACAAATCATGCAGCTGATGTGCACATTACAAACAAATTAAATTCTTAAAATAGGCAACACACCACTTGGAACAATGGTTTATGAGCCCAAGGGTGCATGAAAATAAATGCAGAAGGTGAACGGACCAATAACTAATACATGTGAATTAAATGAGGGCAAATTGTAGATATTAACTAAAAAAGAAAGAGAAACATGGTCAACTTCTCATTTTGTAAACAAGCCAAGTAGAATGACCCAGGATGCAACCCCCGAGGAGTGAGGAGGGAGGCAGGATGCAACCCCTGAGGAGTGAGGAGGGAGGCCTCTAATGGAATCAGGGCTCCCCAAAGATGTAGAAACAGCCAGAAGGGCTGGAATGAGGGCAAGGGGAGGGGCCCCGGCAGGGAGAGCTCAGATCAAAGCTGGCAGGCAGCATCCCACCACAAAAGCGTAAATTCAGAGGTGTGTGGGAGAGGAAATTTCAGCTGCAGAAAGTTTGAAATTAAGTCCAAAGTCCCCATCATGAAATGAGGAAACCAGGCACAGAGAGGGGGGATACTTTCCCAAGATACATAGCAAGTGTCAGGACCTGGACTTAAACTCTAGTTCTCTCCCTCCAAGTTATACTTCCTTCCATTCAGCAGGGATTGCAAATTCCTGTGCCTCCACAATCAGGCAGGCAATAGGAATGCAAGAAGCTGGCCTCATGTAAGAAAGTATAGTCCAGCACTGTGCAATAGAATCCCAGTGTGAATCACACCTGTAACTTAAAACTTTCAAGTGGATATCCCAATTTGGACTAGCCACTTTACAAGTGCTCAACAGCCACATGTGGCTAGTGGCTACCTTACTGGATAGTGCAGCAATGGGGAGTGTTGAAGAATATTTAAAAACTGGAGAGCTGCCACAATCCCAACCAAGAGGTAATGTGAACCCATGTGATCTGGTGTTCAAGAAAGCCAGAAATCCATATTTTCATGTGAACTCTTTCAATGTTGAAACAACAGATTTGTTAAATTAAAATATATTATTATGTATCTTAGCTCAGGCTGCTACAACAAAATACCAGAAACTGGGTGGCTTATAGTCAACAGAAATTTATTTCTCACAGTTCTGGAGACTAGAAGTACAAGAAAAGGGTGCCTGTTCTTGTGAGGGCCCTCTTCTTGGGTGGCAGATTATTGACTTCTCACTGGGTTCCCATTGGTGAAAGAGGCAAGGGATCTTTCTGTAGCTTTTTTTAATAAGGCACTAATCCCATTCATGAGGACTCCACCTCATCACTTAAAAGCGTCTCAAAGTCCCCAAGTCCACACCTCTAATACCATCACCTTTGGAGGTTAGGATTCCAACATATGAATTGGGGCATGGAGTTGGGGAACACAAACATTCAAACCACAGTATTCATTGTGCTAGCCAGTACACATCCAAGACTTAAGCATGGGGGCCACCATTTTGTAACTGTATCTTACACCTGCTACCTCAGAAGCAAAGAGCAACATCATTAAATAATCATCTTAAGCATTCTCAGGACTCTTTCGCTATATGAAACTTAGTGAGTCAATTTCTCTAAGCCTCAGTTTTCTCATTTCCAGAATGGGAATAATCTTTCAAGGGCTTGTCTTAAGGGCCAAATGAGAAAATTAAATGAAAAATCAACTCATAAATGTCCAAACACTGCACAATGATCGCTACTGGAACATTTTCTGAGAACAGGGCATAGTTAATTATCATGATGGCATTTGAGACCTCACCTGCCTTTGTCCCTGGGAGTCCAAGTCCTGCCTGTCCACACCCCATCCCTAAAGCTCAGAAGAATCTTCACTGGGAGTTTTCCACATTTCTAGTCACCTCCTACCCACTGCAGTCCACATCAGTCTGAAATCCTGGACAGTAATTCACTTATTCATTTAGCAAACACCACTGAGCACCCCTCTTGCATCATTCCCGTTGTTCTGGAAACTGAAACTAAGTAGTGTAGGGGACGCCATGGGCGCTCTGTCCAACCCCTTTTACCAGTTTTCTGTGCTCACCACTTGGCTTTTATATGCCCGGCTCACTCCTGCTACCTTCTTCACAGGACTGCTTTTGAGCTACAGAAACCCCATCCATCTGTAGAAATGCCTATAAATTGACTGCCCCCAATGACTCAAGGGGACAGGAGTGTACAAACTCAGCTACCCCTTAACCGAAGGTGGGACAGATGCTAAGATGTCATTTACTCGCCAGAACTCCCCATAGGATCATGTTACAGTTGGACTTGGTCTGAAATCTCCCCCTTGTTTGTCTACATCCTCTTCCCTGCCCTGCTTTTCCTACTCCTTTGCTGTCAATTTCTCCCAGAAGCACTTTTCTAATAAATCACATGTACATGAATCATCATCCAGGGTCTGACTCTGGGAGAACTTGACCTAGGACACAAACATTATTCATACACAGCCCCTACTCTCAAAGAGCTCTCTGGCTAACTGGAAAGGTATGCCACAAACTGGAAATTGCTTGATTCACTAGGATTCCTTTTGGGGAAAGCACTGTATTTGTTTGGAGGGATGCGTTAAATTCACTGGGTGCAAAATTGCTTTTCTATAGACATGAGTGCTGCTGGTTCCTAGACTTCAAGAGAAAAGGATGAAATTGCTCTGCATGAGACCATGAGAAGACTGTTTTCTCCCCAGTCGAAAAACGAAAGAGAGCGTCAGGCGTAGGGGAGAGGCCAGGAGCAGTGTGATGGGGCATGATGCCTCTTGTCTTCAACAAGTTAGCAAGCCAGCATGCCCACACAGGAGCTGGAAATGGAAGAAACCACAAGGAACTGAGCCCTTGCAAAACCACGGGAAGGACTTTGGACCACCTCAGGCTATGGGATCAGGGACATTGGAAGCGAGTTTACAAACTGCCACCAGTGCCCACCAGGAAGACTGCAGTAGCCTCCTACACTGTCTCCTACTTTTATGTCTGCCCCCTCCCACACTATCAATTCTCTGCCAGCAGCCAGAGTGAGTTCTTGAAATGCAACTAGATCTTGACATTTGGGTTTATAAAGTCCCTGAGTCCAGGTCATGTCACACATGTTTAAATAACTCTGATGGCTTCCTGTTGCATTTAGAACGAAATCCAAAGTTCTAACCCAGGACTTCATGACTCTGTAAGATCCCTCTTTCTGTCCCTTGAACAGACCCATCTTGTCACCATTCCAGGGCCTTTGCATTGGCTGTTTGCTCTGCCTAGACCACTCTCCCAATCCCCAGAATTCTCAGTCTGGTTGCTTCTCATCATTCAGTTCTCAGCTCAATTGTCACCTCCTCACTTCAGTCATTCCTTACCATTCTGAGTATTTTAACACCTCCTCCCCCACCCTCAATCCATTCCACTTAATTCTATATCAGTTTCTTCAGAACACTTACAATCATGGGTTCATGTGTTCACTTGTTGATTAACTCTCTGTACCCAGAACATAAGCCTCATGTAAGCAGGGACCTTTTCTTATATACCAATGTATCTACAGAATCTGGCACATAGTACAAGCTCACTAAGCACTTTGTGAGTGACAAAATAAGCTTCTGAGGGACAGGGAAGCCCCAACCTGTATTTGGATGGCATAAACAAGTGATATTGATATAAAAAGGCATAAAAGAGCTTGACCGGACAGGTCAAGATGGAGGTGTAGATCGACATGCTTCACCTCCTTGCACAACCATAAGAAGGATAGGAACCAATCTAAAAAAAAAAAAACCAACAACCAGAACTGCCACAAAAAATAGAACTGTATGGAAGTCTGACAACCAAGGAGTTAAAGAAGAAACATTTATCCAGATAGGTAGGAGGGGAAGAGATGGGCAGCTGAGGCCAAGAGGACATGGTGTGGCATAGCAAGGCAGTGGAGGTGGCAGAATGAGTGGTCCCACATTCACATGCAACCAATACAAACCAGGAGGAACAACTTGGGAGCAAGAGATCCCAGCCCCAGGCCAGACTGTGCAGCCCAGAGTTCCAGCACCAGGAAGATAAAGCTTCATAACCTTTGGCTGTAAAAACCACTGGAGTTTGGGTCAGCGAAAGAAATGCATGGTCTCTCAGGAGGGTCCATTTAAAGGTCCCACAGGGCCCTAGAATGTACACAAACACACCCACTTGGGGAATCAGCGTCAGGGCAGCAGCTATAAGGGTGCCAGTCGCTTATAGGAAGTAGGGGAAGTGACTGAAAACAGGGCAAGAGTCAAGCAAGAGACATTGTTCCTTCTCTGACACCTCCCCGCATACAACACCACAAAGCATCGAAGCAAGTTGCCCTGTCCTGGTGAATACTTAAGGCTCCTCCCCTTACAATGTAACAGCTAAATCGAAACAGGAAGTCAAAGCTGCTCTACCTAATATACAGAAACACAGGCAGGCTGCCAAATTGAGGAGACAAAGAAATATGGCCCAAATGAAAGAATAGATCAAAACTCCAGAAAAAGAACTAAGTGACACAGAGATAGCCAACTATTAGATGCAGAGTTAAAACACTAGTGATCAGTTGTTCTGGCATCAGTTGTTCAGAGAAATGATTGAGTACAGTCACAAAATAAAGGAAGAAGTGAAAGCTATGCAAAGTGCAATAAAGAAAAATATACAGGGAACCAACAGTGAAGAGAAGGAAGCCAGGATTCAAATCAACAATTAGAACCAAAGGAAGAAATAAACATTCACCCAGAACAGAAAGAAGAAACAAGAATTCAGCAAACTGAGAAAAGGCTTAGGAACCTCTGGGACAATTTTAAATGTGCCATCATCCAAATAATAGGGGTGCCAGAAGAAGAAGACAAAGAGCAAGAAATTTAAAACTTATTTGAAAAAATAAGCAAAGAAAACTTCCTCAGTCTGGCAAAGGATATAGACATACAAGCCCAGGAAACTCAAGAGTCCCAAATAAGCTGGACTCGAAGAGGGCCACACTAAGACACATTATAATTAAAATGCCAAAAGTTAAAGATAAAGAGAGAATCTTAAAAGCAGTAAGAGAAAAGCAGAGAGTGCTCTACAACAGAGTTCCCATAAGACTATCAGCTGATTTCTCAAAACAAACCTCATAGATATGAACGGCCTGGCAAGAAGTATTCAAATGATGAAAAGCAAAGACCTACATCCAAGATTACTCTCTCCAGCAAAGCTATTATTTAGAATGAAGGGGCAGATAAAGTGCTTCCCAGACAAGGTAAAGCTAAAGGAGTTCATCATCACCAAGCCCTTATTATGTGAAATATTAAAGGACTTATTTAAGAAAAAGAAGATCAAAACTATAAACTGAAAATGACAAGAAACTCACAACTATCAACAACTGAATCTAAAAAACAAAACAAACTAAGCAAACAACTAGAACAGAAACAGAGTCATAGAAATGGAGATCATATGGAGGGTTATCAGTGGGGAGGGGGAAGGGGGAGAAAGGGGAAAACAGTACAAGGAGTAAGAAGCATAGCTGGCAGATACAAAATAGTCAGGAAGAGGTTAAGAATAGTATAGAAAGTGGAGAAGTCAAAGAACTTACATGTTCAACCCATGAGCATGAGCTAAGGGAGGGATTGCTGGAGTGAATGGGGATACTAGGTAGAGGGGGGCAAAGGGGAAAAATGGGACAACTGGAATAGCATAATCAATAAAATATACCTAATTAAAAATAAATAAATAAAATTTAAACCAATTTTGAAATAAAAAGTAAAATTAAATTAAAAATTTTTAAAGGATGCATATAAGATATACCAAGTTCTGTGAGAGCACAGAGGGGTTAGAGAAAACACCCCAGAAGAAAGGATATTTGAGCTGAGCCTTGACACACTGGTCTTTGCTTTGTTCAGAATGCTCTAATTGTTCCTCGGAAGCGTGAAGCTCTTTCTGATTTGGGCCTTTCATAGATGCTGTTCTCTCCCTGTGGGAAGCTCCTCTCTATTCTTCACCTGGCTGATTTCTGCCCACACTCCAGATTTCGGCTTCAATGCCTCTTGTGCAGCCAAGCATTTGTTCCTTGACCCACTCCCATCCAAATGAAGTCCTCCCTACTGGCCTCTCTCCAAGAACCAACCCTCTTTGTCATTCTTAGCACTCACTCTCTGGGAATTCTCTGTTTGAAATTCTCTGTTTTCATCAATGCTGTATCCTCAGCACCTAGGGTACTCCCAAGGCAAGATAATAAGAAGCCAGGAAAATTCCTGGACAAGTGGTATGGGGAAACTGAGATAAGGTAATTAAATAAGACTAAAAAATTTGAACAACTTTCAGCCAGCTAGTGAATCGCAAGACTTTATCTTCCCTAACCAAGGACACTCGAGAGCAAATGGTTTATGCCTCTGCTCCCTAACCAGAAAATAAATAGTTTAAATCATCCGGGTGGGGAGATAGAGAACAGAGACCCAATTAATGCCATTTTGTGTCAGCTAAACCCAAGGACAGATGAAGTCAGGGGAACAAATAACAAAATCCCAATTAGAGCCAGACAGACCCAACATAAAAGTAAAACAGTGAAGCAGAATGAAGAATAATCCCAAACTCCCCTATACACTCATTTTCATGCATCAGCATATTAAAACAGATCTAAAAAGATGATGAATATTCTGCTGAAAACTTCACCTAAGATTCTCACTCGAAGAAGGAAGATAAAACCCTCAAGACAAAAGATACCAGGTTGGACTCACCCTAGAGCACACCCATGCCCCTTCTCAGGCATGAACTTTTTCCTCTCTTCTAAATATTAAGGGTTCCCATGAGACTTGCAAACAGGGGAGCAGGGGCAGCCCCTGGTCCTGTCTCCAAGGCCCCCTTTTTCTCTGCCCTTCCAGTGAGCTAACAGCAGTCCTTCCTTGGCTCACTTCTGTCACTGTGACTTTTACTTCCCAGTAAGCTAACAACAGCCCCACCTCGGCTCACTTTTTCCTGTAATGTTTCTAGGGAGCCAAAGCAGAGGACGGCCTAGGCTTTCCCCTGTTGCTTTTTTTACCCTAAGGCCTTCCTTTCTTTCACTGTCCCCATCTTTAATAAGCATACTCCCAAATCACTTAGACTTGTGTTGTGAAATCTCTCCTGCACAAAATCTAGAACCCACAAACTACACGTCGTCCTGAAGCAGACCTGCTCTGGGCCAATTTCTGTCCAGTGACACTACTAGCACACAGTAGGTACTCAATCAATCTTTGTTGGTGAATAAATCAGTGGGATCCCACATGGAAGACAGAGGAGAAGGATGTTCCTAACAGAGTTAAGAGCATATTCAAAATTAGTAAGTCTTGGTACATTGGGGAAGTCACACATTGTTCAGTGTGTCAAGAGAATAATGTACACATGGAAAAGATATGACATGTAGTAAGAAAAGCAGAGAGATGTGAAGCTTGGGTGGAATTTTCCATCACCCTGGCTTTCCCTGCCACCTAGACAGGTCTCTACAATTATTGTCTACATTTGCACCTTTGAGTGACAAAGGAAAGAATGGGTTTACTTTTCCAATGTCTCCTGAGATAAGGGAAGAATCTTTGTGGCTGCAGAAGACAAGAACTTTCTCATGAGCTGAGAAAACAAAAGATATAGAGAGAATAAACAATGGGTACTCTAAGGAATTGCAAGTTATTATGGGTCTGGACGGGTGAGACCAGCCAATACTTTCATCTTAGAAGAGATCAAACAAGCTTAAGTCAATGTGTGTCACATTGGATCATCTAGTTTTCCCTCATGATGATGGCTTTTTGAGAAGTAGTCAGTCTGTGTTGTGGAAAGATGACTGGATGGGGAATGCTTGAAGGTCAGGAGACTCTGGAGCAGGGAGATCCTGTGGGAGCACTGGTAGTGATCCCAGTGGGAGAAGATTGGGGTCCTACTGTGGCAATCATCAGCACTACTTTGCCGGATGTTTTCAGCTCATGGTGGGATAGTGCTGTTTGGACCCTCTGTGGTTGAGTGAAACCACATGTCTAGTTCTACACATGAGTTGTGAGCAGAGTGATATGTGTCACATCTGGATTGGGGCATTTAATTGCTAGTACAAGACCCTCCACAGCTCCCTTTACCTTGATCTCTCTCCAGGATACACCATGATTTCTGCACAACTCTCCTTTTTTCTCTCCTCCCCTCACCCTAGGGAGAAGGCCCACTGTTAAACTCTATGCTAATCATTTGGGAATTCTTCTATATCCTCTCAATTCTCCATGGGTTTAAATGTTTGAGCACTAAAGTCAGCATTTGCAGACTTCCTTTTATACTGTCCCATATATATATTTTATGCTGTCCCATATACCTTTTATTCCTCCTCCTAGAAAATAGCCTAGCCATCTGTTTCAATTAGGTTGGAAGGGACATGGAACAAGAAAGGAAAATAAGGGAATAGTATATCAATTAATATTTCAAAAATACTATTGATCTATTTTCAAATTCATTGACTCTTTTCTCTGAGCTTTTCTCAGGGTTGGTGTCAGTTGTCTCTATTCTGCTGTTAACCTCTTGCTATGAATGCTTTATTTCAGACTTGTATGTTTTAGACCTAGAATCTCCATTTGTTTCTCATATTGTTTCTATTTTGGACTGAGATTTCTTATCCTTTTGTTTATCACAAACAGATTTTCCTTTTTATCACTGAGCATGGTTGCAATAGCTACTTTAAAAATCCTTCTCTGCAG
This sequence comes from Trachops cirrhosus, assembly GCA_028533065.1. Lineage (NCBI taxonomy): Eukaryota > Metazoa > Chordata > Mammalia > Chiroptera > Phyllostomidae > Trachops > Trachops cirrhosus. The sequence goes on from CM052540.1 coordinate 94,534,160, forward strand.
GCTGGGTAGAGAGGACTTGAGGCAAGGCAGTGTCTGGAGGACCGGATAGGCGAGGTGGCGGTGGCCAGACACCCAGCAAGGTGGCAGATAGTGGAGCTGGGTGTGCAAGGCTGCAGCTGGCTGGCAAGGCAGCAGCTGGTGGACTGGCCAGGTGGTGGATTGTGGACTGGGTGGTCCCACATTCCAGTGCAGATAAACCAGGAGAAATAACTGGGGAGTGAAATAGACTGTGCAACCCAGGGCCCCAGCACAAGGAAATAAAGCCTCAAACCACTGATTGAAAATACCTATGCGAGTTGAGGCAGCAGAAGAAAGACCCAGCCTCACAGGAGAGTTCAGTGAAGAGACCCACAGGGTTTAGAACGTACACAAACCCACCCACCCAGGAATCAGCACCAGAAGGGCGTGATTTGCTTGTGGGAAGTGGGGGAAGTGACTGAAATCTGGCAGAGCTGAGCAAGAGGCAGTGTTCCCTCTCAGACTCCTCCCCACGTATAGTATCACAACCCAGCGAAGTGGGTTGTCATTCCCCAGTGAACACCTAAGGCTCTGCCCCTCACTATGTAACAGGTGCATCAAGACAAAAAAAAGTGGCCCAAATGAAAGAACACATCAAATTTCCAGAAAAAAATACAACTAAGCAAAGAAGAGATAGCCAACCTATCAGATACACAGTTCAAAACACTGGTGATCAGAATGCTTACAGAATTGGTGGAATTTGGTTGCAAATTAGATGAAAAAATGAAGGCCACACTAAGTGAAATAAAGGAAAATGCACAAGGAACCAATAGTGATGGGAAGGAAACAGGACTCTAATCAATGGTGTGGACCAGAGGGAAGAAAGAAACATCCAACCAGAAAAGAATGAAGAAACAAGAATTCAAAAAAAAAATGAGGAGAGGCTTAGGAACCTCCAGGACATCTTTAAACATTCCAACATCCAAATTATAGGGGTACCAGAAGGAGAAGAGGAAGAGCAATGAGTGGAAAAGTTATTTCAACAAGTAACAAAGGAGAACTTCCCCAATCTGGCAAAGGAAATAGACTTCCAGGAAGTCCAGGAAGCTCAGAGAGTCCCAAAGAAGTTGGACCCAAGGAGGAACACACCAAGACACATCATCATCACATTAGCCAAGGTAAAAATGAAGGAGAGAATCCTAGAAGCAGCAAGAGATAAGGAGACAATAACCCACAAAGGAGTTCCCATCAGACTGTCAGCTGATTTCTCAAAAGAGACCTTGCAGGCAAGAAGGGGCTGAAAAGAAGTATTCTAAGTCATGAAAGGCAAGGTCTTACATCCAAGATTGCTCTATCCAGCAAAGCTATCATTTAGAATGGAAGGGCAGATAGAGTGCTTCTCAGATAAGGTCAAGTTAAAGGAGTTCATCATCACCAAGTCCTTATTATATGAAATGTTAAAGGGATGTATCTAAGAAAAAGAAGATAAAAAACAGGTGTGGTAAAATGACAGCAAACCCACAATTATTAACAACCAAACCTAAAACAAAAACAAAGGCAAACTAGTAGAACAGGAACAGAACCACAGAAATGGAGATCACATGGAGGGTTAACAACAGGGGAGTGGGAGGAGGAGAGAGGGGGAAAAGGTACAGAGAATAAGTAGCATAGATGGTAGGTAGGAAATAGAAATGGGGAGGGTGAGAATAGTCTAGTGAATGTAGAAGCCAAAGAACTTATAGGTATGACCCATGGACAAGAACTAAAGCAGGGGGATGTGGATGGGAGGGGGTGTTCAGGGTGGAGGGGAGTGAAGGGGGAAAAATGGGACAACTGTAATAGCAGAATCAATAAAATATATTTTTTAAAAAAACAAAAACAAAAAAATCCTTCTCTGCTAATTCCACATCTGGGTCATCATGGACTCAACATCCGTGGATGGTCTTTTCTTTTGAGAATGGATCACATTTTTCTATTTCTTTGAATTGAATAATTTTGGATTGTACCCTAGATATTTTAAATGTTAAGTTTCAGAGTCTGGATTCTATTTTATTTCCCCTAATGAGTGTTGATTTTTAAACTTGTTTTAGGAGTCCATTCACTTTAGGAGACTCAAACTGCAAAATCTACCATTTGGGCAGCTCAATTCTCAGTGCGCCTATTTTAGCCTTACCTGATTAGGGTTTGCCCCATGCAAGCATGCTTCAGAGGTCCACCAGAGATTTAGACAAAATTTATCTGTAGAATTGAGGCCCCCATCTCTGCCTCTCCTTTCTGTGAGTGCACTTGTCTGTAACTCTGTCCTTGTGCCCTTCAAGCAAGAAAGAAGACAGGTTTTCTACTGGAGTTTTAGCCACCATCCTCTGCCCTATAAAGGGAGTTGGGGGTCTTTATATTGTTTCCAGAATTTATATTTACTTTCTGTGGGGAAGTTAGTTCAACTGGCTTTAACTTGGACATTACCAGAGCAAAATTCCACATTTCATTTAAGAAAGGATTTTAAGCTCTAAAAGACAAATAAATCAAAAATACATTATCTCACAATAAAGGACAAGCCTTTAGAGATAGATGCATCTCTATTAATAATTGTCCACACATTATTTTTCATTTTGTCACAAACCTATGGAAATTTCACCTGAGATGGATATACAAGAGTCAATGAAGCAATTTGGAAGTGACTCTGAATTTGTAACCATTTCCCACTTCACCATCAGGCCAGGTTCCTCTTTAGAAATAAAAAAATAAAATTATATTTGTAGAGTATTTTCTAAGTGTCAAGCTCTTTGCTAGATGATTTGTCAGTTTAAATCACAGTTTTGCCTCATTCTTCTGATGAGGAAATCTGAGCCTTGATAGAATGAGTACATTGGCAAAGTCTCAAAGTTACAAAGTGATGGATCTGGAGTTTGCCCTCAGGTGGTAGGGATGTTAAACAGAGGCAGGTGCTGTCAGCAAAGAACATATCTATTGGGCACACCCTCTGCACTTTAAAATATCAGAGGGTGTATTTATCTTTTCTAAACAATACTATCCAAGCTCAGCCAGAAATCACATTGCCAGAGGTGATCATGCAGGTCAGGACTGTTGGGATTCCTCAATGTCACATTTAATGAAGTCCCACATGATTCCAAGCTGATGGTCCTACGTAAGCCACAAACTCAGAGATTCTAGTCCCAATCTGTCTGCTTTGAAATTTCCCATGTGTCCTTATAAAATACCAACCCTTCTCCTATGCTGTTGCTGGGGTTATAAATTGTCGTTTCTGGGGGATGATTTGGCAATACCTTATTAAAATTGCTTGGACCCTTTCACCAAGGAATTTCACTTTCAAGAACATAGCCTAAGGGAACAAGGCACACTGAGATTTATGTACAAAGATGAATGCTGCAGCATCATTTGTAATAGTGAAAAATTACAAAATATTGAAATGTCCAAAAGTGAGTAATGCTTAAATAAAATATGATACAGCCATACCATAGAATATTAATATGCAGCTGCTAAGAATCATGTTCCTGAAGAATATTTAAGGATGTGGAGAATTGCTGACATATGTAGATGTTGAACTAAATAAAATGATGTAGATTACAGACCTCTATATAATATGGTCCCAAGTATAGGGTTGTGTCCATATGTGTGTTGTATATGTATGAATGTACAGGTATATATCTATCTCTGTATATATTTCAAAGAATATACAACAAGATGTTAACAGTGGTTATTTCTGGGGATTGATATTACAGATATCATTAAATTTTTTTATTTCTCATAACATGTCCTAAGATGAGCATATATTGCTTTTAAAAATAAAAAAATTAACTTGTAAATGCCATCAAGAGAAAACAGAGTCAAAGAGTGGAGAAGATGGTAATATAAGCCATAATTTCAAATACTTAGGGAAAATAAGGGCATTTCAAATTAAATCATTAATATCTACATATCAGTTAACCTCTGCCACATAACAACTACAAAATCTGAGTGACATTTGACAGAAGTCATTCATTTAACTCACATACCTGCCAGTCGACTGATCCAGGCTTTGCTCACTCACACATCTCTTAGCTGTGTGATGGGATGACCTAGACTTAGGGCTTAGCTGGGTTTGGATGACCTAGCCAGGGTTGTGGTCGGGTAGCTTCAGTGGCTCAATTCTACTCGCTTCTCATCCTCTCCCTGGGACCAGTGGGCAAGAGCCCATGCAAGTTCTTCTCATGGTGGAGAGAGGGGTATAAGGTGGCAAGCTCCCACAGGCAAGCACTTTGCAAGCATTTGGGGGCATCACACACTGCCATTCCATTGGCTAAACTGAATCATATGATGAAGCCCTAAATCAAAAGGCAATCCTTCCTCTTTTATGGGAAGAACTGCAAAGGCACAAGTCAAAGAAAGTGAAGAATTGAAGTCATTAATTTCATTTACAAATGGTCACCACCTTACTTGATAGATGCTTGCACATGGTATGAGTTGGAGACCATGACTTAGCAGGTCATCCTATGTAGAGACAGATTCCTCCACCTCCTCCACCTCCACCAACACCACCCAGACAATATTTTTGTTCCATGGGTGTCAAGCATTCCAAGTTTCTTGCCATCTGGTAATTTGAATTTGTTTGTTGATTGGCTTGTTGTCTGCTTTGTTTTGGTGTTTATACATCATTCAAACCATTAATTACTTTTGAGATGCTAGTCAATTTGGTCCATTGCACATTCCACTATAATGTTCCTGATCACTCACACACACACACACACACACACACACACACAATAACAGTGTTATGAAGGGCAAGTGGTTTGCCCAAGAAACACATAAGTCAAATCCATAATTTATAGCCACATAAGTTGGGCAGTGCAAATGGCCAGGGCTATGCTGTTCTCAAAGTAGCCACTACTGAAAGTTAAATTTTAATTAACTAAAATTATATGTAATTAAAAATTCATTTCCTCAGTAACACAAGAGCCCAAGGATACATATGGCTAGTGACTACCACAATGGATGACTGCTCAGAGGTGCAGACATAGAACAGTTCCATCTTTACAGAAAGTACCAGTGGACAGTGCTGCTCCAGATAGCACCATTGACACAGACTATGATGTGGAGGGCACCTCCTGGAGTTGTGTGATCCAGTGATCCTAATCCAGTGACCCAGATAACTCAAGCCTGGACTCCTGGCACTCAATACAGTTCTGTCTGTGCTAAGACTTACAGTCAACATTTCTAAAGGCATTGTTTTTCTCTGTTCTTTCAATTTAACCAACATGTACCTGCTGTTCTCTTGCTCCAACCAGTTCCTGCCAACCCAGTTCATTCTGAATATTTTTTAGGAAATAATGAGTTTCTTGACATTCTACCTCCTCTGCCTGGCACCCTCTGCCCCTGGACCATCTCTCAGGTCTCATCCCCCAACACTCCTTGCCTCACACTCTTGGCTCCAGCACATTTGTAGTTTACTACTTACTCATATGTTGTACTGTTTTGTGTTTCTGGACTTGGAGACTTTTGGACATTCTGTCCCTGCAACTAGAAAGCTTTTGTCTCATTCATTATCTGGTCATCAAGACTGAGTTTCAGCCTGCCTTTTGGCTTTTCCTGACCACACTGATTCAAATGTTTCCCTCAACAATATCCTGGGTTTCCTTTATCCTTGCACCTTTGTTCCATTGAGTGGCTTCCCTTCCAGGCTGTGAGCTCCCTCAGGAAAGAAGAGATGATTAAAGTGGCCCCAGACCCAGACCCACCTGGACATGAACCACTGTCCCGCCACTTGCTGGTTGTATAATCAAAGATAAGAGGCTCATTTTCTTCATCTATAAAATGGGGGTGATAATAAGAGTGTTTTGAGGATGAATTGTGATGCCATCTATAGGAATCTCATAACAGTGCTGGCAGACTTTAAGGGCCTACTAAGTGTCACCTCTTCCTCTATAGAGTGCAAGAGTGTATCATACAATAGGTGCCCAGTTAATGCTGCCTAAAATAGTCAAATGATAAGAGACCCAAACTACTTTAAAGGAAGTCCCATGGATTATTGTGGTGCCATAGAAGGACCAGACAATTTTAAATAATCCCCCAAAAGGTACTGGGAAAAACCTGCTTATTATGGCCAAGGAGAAGGCACAGCAATTTGTCTGGAATGGTTTTCTCTTTAGACAGCCCCAGCCAGGGAGCAACTCCAAATTTACTCAAGAGGTTGCCCTCCTAGCTCTGGAAGAGGTTAGGGACTTCCCAAAAGGACTTCCCCACCAGAACAGTTTTGAGGCAGCTTAAGCTCCAGTCAAAATGGTAATCATAAAATGCCTACTATTCAGTGGGCACTTGTTAAATGCCAGTGATTCTCAAGTAAGGGGAGTAATTTCTCCCCCTACAGTGGGCATTTGTCAATGTCTGTAGACATTTTTGGTTATCACAGCTGGAGTTGGGGATGCAACTAGTATCTATTGGGTAGAAACCAGGATGCTGCTCACCATTCCACAGTGCACTGAATAGCTCCTCACAATGAAGAGTGATCCAGCCCCAAATTTCAATGGTGTCAAGGTTGAGAAACCCAGTTATGTTCCAAGATGCTGAGCATTGTAAGTATTATCTTATTTAATCTTCATTGTGATGATTTATGAATGAAGCACTGTTATCCATCATTGCCCCCATTCTCCAAATGAGAAAACTGAGGCTCAGTTATGCAAATTGCCCATGGTCACACAACCATGAATTGGAAGAGATCTGATTCAAACCCAGGAGGCTGATGCAGAGGTCATGATCTTAGTGGTTGCACATATCAGGGAACACCACACCCTTTAAACCCACGGAGTTTAACAGTTTAGAAACCTGCACTGGAGTCTTCCCATGGCTACTAGACAGCTTTGTGGTCTTGAGCACACCATATGTTAGGCCACCTCAGCTTTTATTTTCCCAACTGTAAAATGGGGGGAAGATGCCCACCTCTTGGGGTGGTTTTAAGAGTTAAATCTGAAATGAAGGTAAAGTGCCTGACAATTAGTCTGATACTCATTAACTGGTAGCTGCTGCTGTTACTGATGTCCTTGTCAACATCACTATTATTATTCCCATCGCCTGGGAGACCCAGGCTCCCTCCCACCCAATCCTAAGGAAACAAGAACTAGGTTTTGTGGCTGGTCCTAGTGCGCCAGCTGGTACTCGGAGACCAGTGGGATGATGCCTCCCCGGCGCCAGATTTCACCCTGCAGAAGGGGGCCTGTGCTTCAGGAGGCTGCAGCAGCTCTGAGAGAAAGAGGCATGTTGCTCACGTGCTCCTGGCTGTGGGACCCAGAGAACGTGGCTGAACCACTAAGACTGTCCATCTCTTCTGAAGGATGGTTCATTCTGGTCCCTCCATTAAGAAGCACAGGGTTCTCTACTGCAGAAAGCAGTGTTGCATTGGCCCTGCCCCAGATTCTGTTCCCTAGCACAGGGCAGGAATGGTGGCCAAGGGAAAGAGTGGAATTCTTTGAAAAGAAAAATAATTTCTTTCTGCTAACTGTATGGGAATGCCTATCTTTTAGAAGGTGACAAGATAATGCAATGGTCAAAATGGAGAGAATATGCTAAGAAAGCACCCAAAATATGGAAGCCAGGATTGATTTAGGTAGTGCTTTCATGAGGCCTCTCAGATTCAAGACCAGCTTCACTTCATGTCTCTATTAATAACAGTAATAAAAATAACACCCAGAATTTATAGTCCACTGTTATAACTGCTTTAATTTGTCATCTTTAACACTGTAATCAGTGTACCCATTCAGACTATTGTGTCAACACATAAAAGATGCTTAGAAGGGGGCAAATAGGAAGCAATATATAAGCATTCACCATCATCATCACCCTTGTTACTAGAACTATTGCTATTATTACCACCCTGTAAGACCGGTGTTATCTCCATGGAGGAATAGGGCAAATAGAGGCTCAGAGAGGCTGATTTGCACAAGGCCACAAAAAAGGCAGGAAAGCACAGTAGTTAAACCAACTATCTTTGGCACTAGACTGTTGGCTTTCAAATCCTGACTTGGCTGTTTAGTAACCACATGCCAACTTAGGAGAGTTATTTCTACTGACCTTGGTTTTCCTTTCCTGCAAAATGAAGAAATAGTCTACAATATAAGTTAAGGTAATGATTCAGCCTTTTTTTTTTTGTTTAATTATGAAAACTCAGCTCTGGCATACAAAAAACAGAATTTAGATCATTTCAGTTTTGTGAAGATCAAGCCCTCCCTGCCCTTAAGGAATGAGGAATGAACTTTCTGTGGCTACTATTAGGAGGGCTCTGCCGTGAATGGTCAGAGATGATCACCTTGATCTGCATAAAGCTATTATGAGGGAGAAGATGACAGGCAGGATTGGGGTGTGGAGGGTGAAAAGGCAGGACAGGAAGGAGAGGCTGGAGAGGACAGAGGGAGGGGATCTGACACCCAATGCCCTAACCAGGAGCATAGGACTAAAGTCCAGGAAGTGCCAAGTGAGGAGCCACCAGACAGTGCTGAGAGAGATACCTATATTGCCCAAGATCTCTACCCAAACAGCAGCTCACCTTCCAACCACCCCTCTTAGGTGATCCTCTAGGGCAGGACAGACATCTGCCCTGTGGTCAAGGTCCTCATTCCTGCCATGTGTAGATACTACCAGAGCATACACCTCCCTACCTTTTGACAACCTAAGACCCAAGGCAACTTCTGGTCACTTAACAGGGCAGCCAGGAAGACCCCCTTCCCCACCCACATGTGGTGGGTTAAGGTGATCCCACTTCAGTGTTTTGTGCTGAGGCAGCAGGAAGTCAATGTCATCATCCCATTACCATTATCCATGACCATTTTTATTCTCATCATCTCAGGCTGGGCTGCAGGGTTGGGAAGAGCCCCCTGAACTCTGCTCTCAAGCTCCTCCAGAGTCTTTGACCCTCCAATAGCAACCTCTTTCCTCTGCCCATCCAGCATCCTGGAAACGAAGCCAGCCTTGCCATCTCCCTCCCACAAGATCAAGTGGACTGTTCAGCAAGTGCTCCCCTGGCAGGGAAGGGTCATGAAGGAAGTAGCCTGGGTTCCTGCTTGGTCTGCTTCTGAGGAGGGAGGGGGGTGATGCTGGGGCAGGACAAGGCTCTTATACACAAAGCAGATGCACCATAAACTCATACACCCTGGCACAGACACTCTGGGGGAAATGCTGCTGATTTACCCACTCATTCCTCCGAAAATAACTGCACACACTACCTGCCAAGTTTCCGGAACAGAACAAGTGCTGAGGAATAGGGAACTGATGAAGAGATGAAGTTTTGGGTAGTAGGAAGTAAACCACATTGCTTTGCCCAATAACAGGTCTCTGAAAGAGAAAAGTATTTGTAAGGGGCTTTATCATACCAAAAGTTGTCAATAACAACAATACTCATTGCTATCATTTTTAAAGCTGTCACTCTGTCCTGGTGCTTACATATACATTTCCATTTAACTTTGCTGGTACTAGCAATATCCCCATTTTTACAGATGAGTAAAGTAAGACTTGGATAGGTTAAGTAACTACCCCAAGGCCACAAAATAAAATAGCAGAATCATGATTCAAAGCCAAGCTTTTCTGACTTCTCAAGTCTTTTCTTCTGAAGCTGCTTCTCAAACAATTTGTCCATCTGTGCCTCTCAATGATAAATGGATGGATGGATGAATGGATGGATGGATGGATGGAAAGATAGATAGATAGATGATAGATAAATAGATAGATAGATAGATAGATAGATAAATAGATAAAAATACCTGTGATGAATGTAAAACATATCTCTACCACCCACTTTTCTACATGAGGCAACTGAAGTGCCTAGAGGTTGTATAAAACTTGCTCCTGATGCCCTGACTGGTGCGGCCCAATAGACTGGGCATTGTCCTGCAAACTGAAATGTCACTGGTTCAATTCCCAGTCAGGGCACATGCCTGGGTTGTGGGCCAAGTCCCTGGTTGTGGGTGTGCAAGAGGCAACCCATCAATGTTTAGCTCTATCCCTTTCTCCCTCTCTTTCCCTTTCTCTAAAAATAAGTAAATAATTTCTTTTTAAAAAACTTGCTCTTGGTGACACAGTCAGGTGAAATCAGAACTCATAGTTTTCATATTTGATGACTATGTATTGAGGGTTTGCTACGTGTCAGTCACTGCACTAGGTGCTAGAAACAGGCCTGTCTTCATGGAGTTTAAAGCCTAGCAAGGAAGACAGGTTTCAGTGAGCAATAACAGCAAAGCTGAATCTGTGTTGCAATTGGAGAAACCTCTCTGGTGGTCCAGGATAGCATTCTTGATGAGGAAAAGTTTATCCTGATACTCTCTGCAAGAGCAAGTCTTAGACAAAGACAGAAGGGCACACCCATATGACACAATATGCCCCCCAAAAGATGTTCACATCCTAGTCCATAGAACCTGCAAATCTGTTACTTTACATGGCAGAGGGGTTCAGTAAATATAGTTAAGTAAAGATTTTGAGATGGGAAGGTTAGCCTGGATTACCCAGGTGGAGCCAGTGTCCTTATGAAAGGAAGGTGGGAAGGTTAAATGATGGAAGGGGAAGCCGGAGTGATGCACTTTGAAGATGGAGGAAGAGATCATAGCCCCTCCAGGGAGACTCTGTCTCCTTGCCTTTCCAATGTCTAGAGATTTCCTACTAGGATACATCCTAGGAAACCTTTAGACTTTGGAAAGACTAGGAGACGGATTCTCCCTGGAACCTCCAGAAGGAACACAACCCTGCTGACACCTTGATTTTAGCCACCATAAGACTTATTTTGGACTAAGTTTGTGTTAATTTGTTATAGCAGCAATAGGAAAATATTATAATGGTCTTCTTAGTGTAAGATAAAATCTCACTTCACAAAATATCGAGTAAAAAGATATTTCAGGTTGGTATTACATTCACACAAAGGAAGATGTAAAGGAAGAAGCTGTATGAAAGGGGAGACAGAAATGAAGAGATACCACCACAAACAGAAATAGGAACAGAGAGTACAATAGATACCAACTGCTTTGGGAAGTGAACTGTGTTATCCAAAAAAAGATATGGTATAGTACTAACCTCCAGTACCTCTGAAGGTGACCTTATTTAGAAATAGGGTCTTTGCAGACACAATTAGTTAATATGAAGTCTTGCTGGAATAGAACCAGACCCTAATCAAATCTGACTGATATCCTGAAAAGAAGAGGATAATTTTGACACAGACACACACACAGGGAGAACACCATGTGATGACAGAGAGGCTGAGACTGGATTTATTCAACCACAAACCAAGGAATGTCAAAGATTGCCATCCACCACCAGAAACTAGGAAGAGGCAAGGAAGGATGCCCCTATAGTTTTCAAAGGAAGCAAGGCCCTGCAGACACCTTGATCTCAGACTTCCAGCCTCCAGAAATGCACGTGAGACAACACAGTTATGTTGTTTTTAGCCACCCAGTTTGCTGTACTTTGTTGCAGCAGCCCTAGCAAACCAATACACCTACTTTCATAAAGCCTCATCTAGTGAACCTTTGGGATATTATTACTAAATATGTTGCATTTCTGCCACTATAAGCATATTTTTTCAGGTCCTCCCAAATCAGAGTTTGTCATATTTTCATGTTTCTGAAACTTCTTACTTCATGTGGGTATGTTTAATATTGATTATCTTGCTTTCTTTGTTCCTTCCTTCACTTCCTCCTTTCCTTTTATTGCCCAAAGGCCACTCTTAAATGAGGAGTGCATCTTATTATAAAGAGCACTTTGGAATCAAGAAAATGAAATTGGTAGATACCCAGTAGACTTTAAGCATCATGAATGCAAGGATACCTCTGAAGCCCAGTACAGTAAATCCTCACTTAATGCCATCAATAGATTCTCTGACTTTAAGTAAAACAGCATACAAGTATAACAAAACCAATTTTCCCATAGACTAATGATATAAATAAGAGTTAAGTCTCTACAGATCTCATCCATGTTATAAGGAAACAACTTTGAAAGAGATGTTATCTGAGGACCTGTTATACTTAGAGCAGAGGCTGACAGGTAGTAATCTTGTTTAATAAATAATGGTGTGTTGAAAGAGGCAGAAATATCAGGTAGGAGGGGCAGGGGAGGAATCTGCACATTATCAAAAGTACCCAGAAAGAACTGAGCTAAGGGCTAGATGAGGCCCCACATACATGAAATGTGGGTTTCTCCCCTAAGACCCATTAAGCTCTATGACTCTGTAATACTACAATTAATTTTCTATTGAAAACTCCATGTGGTCACACAAATTTCCTTCAAAGTTGGAGAAATCCTCTAGAGCCATATCAGTTTGTGAGGAAAGTTACCTGGAAGGCAGGGGAAATGACAAACTCCCTGGAGAAGGCAGGTAGCAGGGAGAGGGGCACAGGACTGGGAGAAGAGCAGCTGGGAAAATCTCAGAAGTGCATAAATCCCAGAGGACGTTCCCTAGGAACGCGGTGCAGGAAAGGAGGCAGCGTGTGCAGATGAGTCAGGCCAACCCAGCAGTTGGCTCAGCCCCAAAGAACAGGCATGGCTCTGTCCCCAGCCCAGTGGAAGATAATACCCATTTGGAGCTTCAGTGTCTTCATGTGAACAAGAAGGGGATGACAGCTGGGTCCTTGCTGGTCACCTCACTGGGAAAAGTCAAGTGTGAGACTGATGGTCTGGGATGGCAGTGGGGGCAGCGGAAGTTAATGGCCTATAACAGGAGTTATCAACCTTGGGCAGTTATACCTCCCAGTGGACATTTGGCAACATCTGGAAACATTTTTGGTTATCAAAGCTGGGGGAAGAGACAGGATGTTACTGGCATCTAGTGGGTAGAAGCCAGGAGTACTACTCAAGATTATACAACACACAAGACAGCCCCCTAGGTGAGAAAGAAATATCTGGCCCAAGATGTCAAGAGTGCCAAGTTTGAATGACCCTAGCCTATATTCTACCAGCATTCAGGTACAATTTCTTTTAAAGCAGGTGGAGGGGGAAGATAGATAAAATAAATGGATCAATGCATAGGTGGGGGGGTGGATGAGTGGGTGGATGGATAGAAAAGAGAGAGAGAGATGCACATAGCTCCAGTGCCATCAGTCTGTAACTAGAACAGACTCCATCTCACATTCTACTCTGAGGACCAGGGACATCTGAATAGAGTTACAAGATTTTGCACAAGGAAAATGAGCTCACTTATCAGGCTAACCTACAACAAAGAGCTGCTGGGGAGCAGGGATGACTGGTCATCACCCCAGCTGCCCTCACTCTGTGGGCTCATCTCCATTTGCCTCTGCTGCATGTAGAAAGGAAGCAGGGTCAGAGAACTACCCAGAGCAGTCCACAGCTGGGCAGTGAGTTGGGGTGAAAACATACCCCCTGAAGCTCCCCCAACCAGGGCCAAATCCCCTGTTTTCTATACCCCTATTCTTTTGCATTGCACTTGTCACAAGTGTAGTAATTCAGTAATGATTGCTATTATCATTTAAGGATTATCTCCCCTGTCAACCAACTGTAAACTCCACACCATAAATTCCATAATCGTTGGCACCCTGTGTGGCCTGCTCACTGTAGCATCTCTAGCAATGAATTGGAGTGCTCAATACTTGTTTGTTGAATGAATATGTGAACACAGATGATGACTGCTCTGTCAGAACAAGAGCGCAACAAATTTGGCTCTGATAAATGAGGTGCCCAGAGAAGACTGAAATCAAGGCTGCCTACCAACATCTGGGTTGTGCCGTTGCCATCTGTGGTAGTCACCTTTTCTTCTGTCTGCTTAGCTTCATCATCTGGAGCCTCAAAGTCAAGGGGCCTGCTTTGGGTCTCTCCTGCTTCCAGCCATTTTCAACCCAGGGAGGAGTGGAAAATGGAGCCTGAGCAAACAAGTCAGAACACTCTGGGCCACATGAAATCAGGGTCATAAAGAACATGGAAGAAACACAGACAAATGTGCTGACAGGTTTGGCATCTTTATTTTCCTTCTAAGTACCAATTACTCATTCCAGGCCCAAATGGTGGCAAGTGTCCTTCCCTAAGGAGGCAGACCGCAGACACCAGAGGAGAGGTGGGTAGAAGAGAGGTTGAGGGAGGCACAGGATGGGAAGACTGGATGCCACATTTGCTGCAGGCAGAGCAAGGAAGAGCATCAAGGAGCAGCTACCTTCCAGGGCAGCTGCAGACTCCTGCAAGGTTATCTGTAGCAGGCACAGGTTCAAAAGTGACAGAGAGATAAAAATGAGTCATTGTCACCCAGCAAGAGCCATCTCAGCTGCCTGGGGCTCCGTGAAAGGTGTCCCCAGATACAAAGTTACTCAAATTCTGGAATGAGTTTTGCCTCAAAAAAGGGCATAGAAATGTCCGTGCCTGTAAAGACCGTCTGTTATGTACAGCCAGCGTGGCTGACAGAGCCAGGGTGATCAGCTGATAAGTGCCATCTGAAATGAGACAGTGACATACCCTCTAGAGACATCTGTCCTCAGGCTCCTAACCCAGCTCCCCAGCTGCCTAGTCATGCAACCTTGAGTAGTGACATCTCCTCTCTGATCTTCAGGTTCCATACCCCTAAATGATTACTAAGGGTCCTTTGTACTCTGAAGTTCATGCAACAACTATAAATAGCCCCATGCATTATTTTTCCCAGGGTTGATGTTTGCATTTTAACCAGAAGATTCTGATCTCTCTAACAGCCTATTGGTGGAGGTTACAGGTTCCAGAATCCAACTGTTCAGGTTCAAATCCTGGCCTCATCATTTACTAGCTCTTTGCATTCATGCAGGTTACTTAACCTCTCTGAGCCTCTGTTTCTTCATACTAATGATAATATAGCCAATAGAAGGGCAGGTAGTTTTTTCCAAAAAAACTACCCACACTAGGCCTCCACCTTTCAATTGGATTCCCCAGGGTCCAACACCTCTGGGATGAGGTTTCTGGACCCCTCTGCTTGGGGAAGAAGACAGAACATCATGATAACCATTGCTATTTGCTGAACATGAAGGCCCCTAGCCAACATGCTTTCTCTCTCATTACCTTGTGTTATTTTCTTTGTAACACCTGTTATGATGCAAAATTATCTAGCGAATTTACTCACTTGTTTCATCTCCCTCTACTGGATCTAAGTTCCATTAGATCACATGCTTAGTGTAGTTCATGACTGAGTTCCCAGTAACTAGCATATCACCTGGCACACAGAAGGTATTCAGTAAACACCTGTCATTGAATGAATGAAAGAGAAGAACCCAAAGTCACTGGGCAGGTACTGAACCCAAATCCTATGGGAAGTTGGTTACACTTTATTGAGAAAGTGTGGGCAAAGGCAGCAGTGCCCAAAAGAGGTTAGGGCCTGGGCATGAACTTTGAGTCTGCTAATCCCAGGTTCCAACTTAAGTGACTTAACTTAGACCTCAGTTTCCCCATCTACAACATGAGGGTAATACTATTAATATGTTCCTGTTAAGGATGAAATTATCAGGAAGATTAAGCATACTTTGCACAGTGCATGGCACACCATAGACCCTCAATAAATGTAAGCTATTTTGTATTACTGCTTCTACTAACAACTCCATGGAATACCTCATGGGGCTGGCTTCTTAGTGCTAACCATTTTCTCTCTCCCTTCCCTCCCTCTTTCTCACTGCCTTCTCCAAAGAGAAGCATCCCAGCACAGGAGGGAGCACCTTCCACACTGCTCCATTCCCACCACACAGGCTGGCGTGGATGTGGGCACACGTGGTCCCGAGGCAGCCCACACTGCTCTCTGTTCTGTTTCAGGCTGTGCACTCCTGATGCCCGCCCCAGCCTCAGTCCTCCCCCGCCACCTCCTCCACCCACCTGCATGCATGTGGCACGTGTGGGTACACGCGTTCCTGCCGCATGTCAAGCCCGCACTTGTGGGTGGAGAGTCCTGGCTGCACAGCTGAATCAGGAGAGCAAGTCTCACCACCCCCTCACTCCTTAATCCACTGCAATCTGGCTTCCTTTCTATGTCACCCAAGCCTGCCTGAGCCAGGGTCATAATGACTTCCACTCTCTGGCATCTTTTCCAGGGTCCGGTGTGTCTCCTGGGAAAACACAATTTTGATGACCACCACACAACTGCCACCTTCTTCTAATTCCCTTCTCCCTCAACTTCTCTGACCCAGCATCTTCCTTTCCTGTTCAGATTCACTTACTCCTACACTCTTCTACTCAACACATTTATTGAGCTTCTACCCTGAGCTGAACATTGCTGAGATATGATGAAGAACAAGGCAGGCTCTAAGGAGACAGTATGCTTCCTATGGTAGGAGACTGCATCAACATTACCTAGAATCATATCCCAGCTCTGCCAACTTGCTACTTGTGTAACTCTGGGCAGCTTGCTTACCCTCTCTGGGCTTCAGTTACCACCTCCAAAAAATGTATCAATTGTGGAACTTTCACAAATACCTATAAAGTGTTTAGCATGGTGTGTTTCCATTGTTTCCCCTACCCTAATCTATTTTCTGCACAGCAGCCAGAACAATCTTAAAACATAAATTAGGTCTTGGCTATTGCTCACTAAAACCCCTCCAGAGGCTTTCCGTTGCTCTAAACATAAAATCCAGACCCTTCACTATGGCTTTCTAGCCTGCCAATCCTCTGACCTCATGCTGGGCCATACAAGTTCGTTTCTACATCAGGACCATCGTGCTGTTCCCTCTGCTCAGAATGCTGAGCCATAGGCTTTCTCTCAGCAGACCCTCCGTGCCCTTCAGGTCTCAGCTTAAATGCCACCTCCTCAAAAAACTTCCCTGACCACTGGGAAGCAGACTGTCCATGTCCCACCCAGGTCCCTGTTATCAGACCACTGGGTCTATTTCCCAGCTACTTCAGGTATTGGCTGCTCTTGGCTCATACCCACACTCTCAGTTAAATGTGTTTTCAAGGATTCTTCTCCAGATTCTCCTCTCTTGATCTTCTTCTTGGTTGGTTGTGGTCCTTCTTAAGTGATTTCCCAGGATCCCAAACTCAGTGGGTCCCACCACTGATTCATCAGCTGCCCTTGGGAGCAGAGTTCCTCCCAGATGTCTCTAATCCTGGCAGTAGCGTGAGATTCCCAATGCTGAGGCTGGAAACTGGGTGCCACTTCTCATCAGACTCACTCATCTCAGGCCTCACTGTAGCCAGTCAGTGCCCAGACCCCTCCAAGCCAGCATGTCCACATCATCCTCTTCTCCCATGCTCCAGGCACATAGCCCTCAAGCTCATGACCGCCTTTCCTCATTTCTGGGTTGGTGCAAAAGCCTTTTCACAGAAATGTTCCACATGTAGTCCCAGTTCTCCTGAAACCATTCTACAGCAGTCTGCTGCACTCATGTTCCCAACACTCACCGTGAATCACATCCTTCCTTCTCACAGGAATCCCATGAAGTCCACAGAGTCATGCCCCAGTGTTTTGTTTAGTGTGGCATTCAAAGCCCCAGTTATAGTGGTGAGAGAAATAGCAGTAATGACAGAAAACTTTCACTGAGTTCTACCATGTGCCAGGTGGGGATGCACACCTCCTTGGAACACTGACAGTATCTGCTTAGTACATAACAGGTACTGAAATATATTTGATGAGTTAATATAATGTGTTTAACAAACATATCATCTATATTATATTTAACCCACATGACAAGCCTATGAGGTGAGGAAACAGGCTCAGAGATATGATAACTTACCTCCAGCCACCAGCTAGGATTGAAAAGCAGAGCTGACCAATCTGAGAGTCTGGCACTCAACCACTATGTTACCCTGGACAGCTCTCCTGCATCTTAGCAGCAGCCAAAATAGACTATCCACTCCCTATTCACAAAATACATGCCACATTTCTATGCCTTTGAACCTTTGCTGAAAATGGGCCTTTGCTTGGAATGCCTTCAATGTCCCTGCTTTCAGATTCTTTTTTTTTTTTACTTTTTTCTTTTTTTAATTGTTGTTCAAGTACAGTTGTCTCCATTTTCCCCCCACCACTCCCCTCCACCCCAGCCATCCCCACCTTTCACTCTCGATCCTACCCCCATTTGGCTTTGTCCATGTGCCCTTTATACACGTTTCTTGACAACCCTTCCCCCTTCCCTCTCCATTACACCCTCCATCTCCCTTCTGGTTACTATCAGTTTGTTCTTAATTTCTTTTTTTTTGCATTTTTACTTTATTTTATTTTAATTATTCAAGTACAGTTTTCTGCCTTTTACTCCCATCCCAGCCCACCCCCGCAAACCCTCCCCACTTCCCTCCTGTTTCCAGTCCCCACTCCATTGTTTTTGTCCATGTATCTTTTATTCTTGTTCCTGCAAACCCTTTCTCTTTTCCCCTGAAATTCCCTCCCCTATCCCCTCTGGCCACTGTCAGCCTGTTCTCTATTTCAGTGTCTTTGATAATATTTGCTCGTTTGTTTGTTTTGTTCATTAGGTTCCTGTTAAAGGTGAGATCATATGGTATTTGTCCCTCACCACCTGGTTTATTTCACTTAGCATAATGCTCTCCAGTTTCATCCATGCTGTTGCAAAGGGTAGGAGCTCCTTCTTTCTTTCTGCTGCATAGTATTTCATTGTGTAAATGTACCACAGTTTTTTGATTCACTAATTTAATGATGGGCACTTAGATTGCCTGAGCTTTCTCAAAAATATACCTATTAAAATTCTTTACAGGTCCATCCACAGCCATTGTGCATTCCAAAAAATCCCCAGTGTACTTCTACTCAATCCTCAATAATGACTTCAGTCAACAAATATTTGCTGAGCACGTACTTTGGGCCAGTCCCATGCCAGGTGCTCAGCATAAAGAGATGAATCAGTCACAGACCCCTTGGCACATACTCAAGTTCAGAAGGCCATCCATCCATCTCTCTACCTACCCATCCATCCATCCCATAAATATTGGTTGATCTCCTCCATATGCCAGGCATTGTCCTAGGGTTTGAGAATTCAGCAGTGACAAAACCAGTCACAAACATCTGCCCTTGTGGGACTTACATTTTAGTGGGAGAAACAGACTAACAAATAATAACTCCTAATGTGCACAGGAGGCTGACCAGCTTCCAGACACTCTTCTGAACACATTTCACATTTTACTGATTTAATCCTCACATCAACCTTATGTTATAGGTATTATTATCCCCATTTTATAGATGAGGAAAGGGATACTTGGAGAAATAGAATAACTCAATAGAATCACTCAGCTAGTAAATACCATGTGGCCCAAAATCCTAACCTAAGCCATAGAATCTATGCTCTTAACCACTATATTATACTGTTTCTCTAGTAATTATCCAAATAAACAAGAAACATGTCAAACAATGGGAAGTGCTCTGCATAAAAATAATAAAGTAATATGGAAGAGGCTGGCAAGGCCCTGAAGGATGGTCAGGGAAGACCTCCCTGAGGAGGGGACATCTGAGCCAAAATCTGAATAACAACAAAGTGGTTTTCAAATTTTAGGACACTTCAGGACCCCTTGAGAATGTAGAAATGTATAAATTCTTGAGCTTCATCCTAGATTTACTGTGTCAAAATGCAGTGGTGAAAGCTGTATTTTTTCACATACCCTCTAGTACATTTGACAGTCAGGCTTAGAAGCCATAGCAAAAGGGACAGACAAACAGATAAGTAGATGGACAGGACACATGTAAATCAGCAAGTTATAACATGACCATGAATCCTAGAGCTATATCCAAAGAGCTGAAAATACAACCCTGCGATTTACTCTTTCTGGGAAAATCAGAAAGTATAAAGGAGGGGAGGATCCTTGAACAACATCTTAAAGGGTGAGTAGAGTTTGCAAAACAAAAGAGGAGCAGGAAAGGCTTCAGACAGAGAGCAGCCTACATCAGATGCCCCAGCAAGGACAGGGCAGCCAGCAGGGAGAGTGGTGGGGGCTGGAGTAGCGGGGGTTGGAATTGCAGCAGGAGAGCCTCAGACCAGGAAGGACTTTGTTAAGTCTCTAAGAGGCTGGAGTTTCTCTTGAAGTCACTAGGAGACCCCAGAGATCAAGTTGAGGACTGGTTGGGGTGGCTTCCCTTGGCCAGGAAATGGCCCTGAGTGAAGTTAGCAGTGAAGTGGCTGTGGCAATAAAGTTTATAAAGAAATAAAAAGGCCTGAATGAGGGCCATAAAGGCAATTTACACCCTTTCTGTAGCGTGTCTCTTGGCTTGGATAAAATTAGTGTGTGCACTTGCTATATCTCCCCACTAAACTGTAAGGTACTCAAGTGGAACTAAAACCCATATAATGTATTGGCTAACGCTGGGTTTCTCACCCTCGGTACTAATGACATTTTGGACTGATAATTCTCTGTCACTGGGATCTGTCCTGTGTACTGTAGGATATTTAGTAGCATTCCTGGCCTCTACCCACTAGATGCCAAGAGCAAACTCATCACAGTTAGTGACAAGAAAATTGTCTCCAGTCCTTGCCAACTGTCACTTAGGGACAAAATTACCCTTGGTTGAAAACCCCAGGGTGAATGTAATAGAATGTGGGGTTCTACCAAATCTCAGCTCTGGCACTACCCAGCAGGGTCTCCTGAACGCTCTGCTTCACTTCTCTGTGCCTTTGTTTCCTCATCTGCTGAGTAGGGATTCTAAAGTATTGACCATATAGAGTTAACTTACAAATTAAATACCACCCTGGCTGCTGCAGCCCAGTTGGTTGGAACATAGTCCCATAACCAAACGGTTGCAGGTTTCATTTCTGGTCAGGGCACATACCTAGGTTGCGGGTTTGATCCTCGATATAAATGCATATAATCCCTGGTCTGGGCAGTGATCCCCAGTTCAAGTACCTATGGGACGCAACCCAACAATGCTTCTCTCTTGCATCATTGTTTCTCTCTTTCCCTTCCTCTGTCTCTAAAAGCGATGAAAAAATGTCCTTGGGTGAGGATTAAAAAAATATTTAACACTGCCAGCCAAGATGGAGGCATACATAGATATATTTTGCTTACACACTACCAAAAGAACAAGAAATTTAAAAACAAAAAATAACCAGAACTGCCAGAAAATCAAACTGTATGGAAGTCCAACAATCAAGGAGTTAAAGAAGAAACATTCATGCAGACTGGTAGGAGGGATGAAGATGGGCAGCTGGGGCAGAGAGGATGCACAAAAAGGTGGCGGTTGGAGGACCGTGGCAGCTAGAGGACCAAGCCAGTGAGGAGGTGGCTGGTGGACTGGGACAAGCAAGGCAGCAGCTGGAAGAGCAGGCAGTTCCACATCTGTGTGCAGATAAACCAGGAGCAACAACTGGGGAGTAAGAAAAACCGCACAACCTAGCATGGGAAAAGAAAGCTTCAAAACCTTTGGCTATAAAAATCTGTGGGAGTTACAGCGGTGGGAGAAACTCCCAGCCTCACAGGAGAGTTCACTGTAGAGACCCACAGGGTCCTATAATGCACACAAACCCATCCACCCAGGAATCAGCACCAGAAGGGCCCAATTTGCCTGTGGGCAGTGGGAGCAGAGAGGAACTGACTGGAAGTGGGCTGAGAACCCAGCAAGTGGCATTGTTCCCTTTCTGACCCCTCCTCCATATACAGTGCCACAACACAGTGATGTGGGTTGCCCTGCCCTGGCAAATACTTAAGGCTCCTCCCCTTACAATGTAACAGGAGCACTGAGACAAAGAAATATGGCCCAAATGAAAGAATAGATCAAAACTCCAAAAATAGAACTAATTGATGAAGAGATAGCCAACCTATCAGATTCAGAGTTCAAAACACTGGTAATCAGGATGCTCACAGAAATGGTTGAGTATGGTTGCAAAATAGAGGAAAAAGTGAAGGCTATATATTTTAAAGAAAAATATACAGGGAATCAACAGTGAAGGGAAGGAAACTGGGACTCAAATCAATGATTTGGAGCAGAAGGAAGAAATAAACATTCAACCAGAACAGAATGAAGAAACAAGAATTTTTTTTAAATAAGGAGAGGCTTAGGAACCTTTGGCACAACTTTAAACATTCCAACACCCAGAACATAGGGGTGACAGAAGGAGAAAAGGAGGAGCAAGAAATTGAAAACTTATTTTAAAAAATAAGGAAAACTTCCTCAGTCTGGCAAAGGAAATAGACATGCATGTCCAGGAAGCCCAGAGAGTCCCAAACAAGTTGGATCCAAGGAAAAATACACCAAGACACAGCATAATTACATTACCCAAGATGAAAGATAAGGAGAGAATCTTCAAAGCAGCAAGACAAAAGGAAAGAGTTATCTACAAAGGAGTTCCCATCAGACTGTCAGCTGATTTCTCAAAAAAAACCTTACAGGCAAGAAGGGGCTGGAAAGAAGTATTCAAAGTCATGAAAGGCAAGAACCCATCCAAGATTGGTCTATCCAGCAAAACTATCATTTAGAATTGAAGGGCAGATAAAGTGCTTCCAAGATAAGGTTAAGTTAAAGGAGTTCATCATCACCAAGTCCTTATTATATAAAATGTTAATGGGGCTTATCTAAGAAAAAGATGATAAAAACTATGAACAATAAAATGACAACAAACTTACAACTATCAACCACTGAACAAAAAAAAAAAAAAAAACAACGAACTTAGCAAACAACTAGAACAGGAATGGAGTCACAAAAATGAAGATAACATGAGGGTTTTCAGTGGGGAGGGGAGGGGTAGAATGGGAGAAAAGGTATAGGGAATAAGAAGCATAAATGGTGATTACAAAATAGGGGTAAGTTAAGAACAGTATAGGAAATGGAGAAACCAAAGAACTTATGTGTACAACTTATAGACATGAACCAAGGGGGAGAATGCTGGTAGGAGGTGGGGTATAGGGTGAAGGGGAAAAAATGGGATAACCATAATAGTATAATCAATGTAATATACTTAAAAATAATTAAACACAATAATTTGTGTGAAGTGCATACTCAGTGAATGTCAACTATCACTGGCTTTATATTTTAAGGAAACAAACACTTAGCCAAGAGCTACACATACATGAAGTGCCTATTAACAAATGTCAGCTACTGTTTGTTTCTGTTATTTTCTTACTCATATCTGTAGCACTTTGATGGGCATTTGAGATGGGTCTTGCCCATACATGCCAAAGTTCAGTAGATTGGAATGAGAAGGGAGGTGCCTACTTGCTAAGATGTAGTCTTGCTGCTGCTGCTGGTATTTTCTTATTGTCTCTGAGCACAACAAAAGTTTGGGGGGTGCTTATAGTGCCCACGATACAGTAACTATGCTCCTATCCCAAGAATTTCCTAAGGTATGTTCCAAGGAATACTAAATCAAAAGGTATTTCTTTAAAAAAAAAAAAAGGTTTCCAGGACAGAAAATGCAGGATATTCCATCCCTTTTTGAGCTAATAAGGCATGTTTGGTTAATAAAGGCTCTGAGAAGTCCTGCAGTCATCATTACTAGATTTTAAGCTCTAGGAACTCAGTGATCAAGTCTAGCTCGGTATCATATCCCCACTCCTCAAACAATGCAGAAGAAAAAGGGCACTCAATAAGCCTGTGATAAATGAGTAAACAAAATTAACATTTACATGAATGAACTTGCTAATTAAAGAACCCAGTGTTTCCCAAACACTTTGGACCACTGCACCATGGATGTTTCCCAGGACCAGAGCCCCCCAGGCACACTTGGAGAACATAGCCTCCCCCTGGCATGGCAAAGCAAACGTGAGTGACTGCAAAGGAAGGAATGCCTACAGAACACATTTGTGGCTTCTATGGTTCACAGTGACTTTATTGTCATTTAAAATTAATTTAAAACATGTTATTTTAGCTCCAAAATGAGCCCAGTGAGCAAATAAAATGTCTAGGGACTCCTGACAAAAGGACTCTATTCTTAAGAATTGTGGCAATCTCTGTGCCATCTTGTGCGCAGTGAAGTGGTGAAGCAAATGTTACCCACAGGGGTGGTACTGACCTCACTACACACCTCCAAGGAGCATTTGTCACTGCAAAGGCCATAGCTTCCACACTCCAAAAGACCAAATTTTCCCCAAGTTGTTGTTCTGTTCAATGGCAATCCTGTTCGATGGCACTCATAGCAAGCCTATTGCAAATTCAGTTTCAGGTTCTGAGTTTTCTAGCATATGTTTACTCTAATGCCCACCTTGTTTACATCTATAATTTCCATATGGATGAACGGTAAGCAGAGTAAACCATTGTGGTAAATGTGCTCCAGAGACACACAAGACTTTGCAACAGAAAAAGGGAGAGAAGCTTAGTTGAAATGACAGCTGACATCTGCACTGTGCTCACCATATGACAGATACTGTTCCAGCCACTTCATATGAGCAAGCCTGTCTAATCCTCCTAGCAACCCTAGGAGGTGGGTCTTAGTATCATTCCCATTTTACGGATAAGCCTTAAGGAAAGAGTGAGACTAAAGTCTCTTCACAACCTTACTGATAAATTATTAACAGAGCTTACAGCTTGAGGAAAAACAATAAATGTATATCTTTGACATTTAAACTTTTAAACTTTTCTGTAACTTTCTAGTCCTGTGTTAGATGTTACACAGATTCTCATCAGTACCATATGCTTCGGTGCGTAAATTCCAGTCAAGTATAAAGCCTCCTCCAAGAAAACCTCTGTGTGACCAGACTTCCCAATGCCCCATTTAATGATCATTATCATAATTGCTGGTATTAATTAACTTATCCTGATGGGTTATTTAAGATGTTATTTAGTTATTAACATCAGGATGAGTATATTAATTAAGAATCGTGAGAATGCAGAGCTCCATTCTCTCTTGTGATTCAGTTACATTATAAAAATGAATGATATTCCTAGCTATGTTTCCAGTTTGCAAACTCTAAGAACCATAAATAAATCATTGTCTTTTATTTCTAGCCAAAGTCTCCAGAGTCTTTTTGAGATCACTCAACAGCCATTGCAGCCCAGAGAGGTAGAATGACTGGACCAAAGACATACAGCCAGAGAGGGCAGGAGCTGGCATTTGGACCATAGTTTTAACACTCCACTCCACAGCCTCAGTAATTTGCAGTAATCACCAATGGTATTTTTATTTTTAACCAAATCTTTACCATACACTTTGGTTATCCATGTATACCATTAATGCTGGAGTTAATTATCTGATGGGAGAATAAAAGTCTGGGAAGAAAGAGTCTGTTTCTATGCCTGAGGTATCTTTGATTCCCTTCTAGTGCTTAACTCCCACCCCTTCACACCAGAAATGACATGGAAGTCAAGATACAGTTATAATTCAGAAATAAGAGGCAATTAACCAAATCTACATTTTATTACCTTCTTTGGTCCTCCTTGTTTTGTCAAAAAGGTTTAAAATAAACAAAAGTAAAAACTTCTCAGATGCCAGCCCCACTTGAATAATTTTAAGAAATCAGTTCCAAAAGAAATTCAGAATAATATCGTCCCAAACTTTTTCTCACCTCCTCAAACATTACTTGATCTCTTTGTAAACACTGAACCAGAAATGTCACCTGTAGTATCTCTTTTAATCTGAAAAGTTTAATTTGAAAAGCAGATATTAGTCCCCATTTTACAAATAAAGAAACAGGTTCAGAGAGGTCAGGTGTCTTGCCCAAGGCCATAACAGAGAGTAAAGGTCACAGTGGGGGTTCTAACCTAAGTCTCAGTCTCTGAAAACTCCGGATGCTGCTGCCTGACACAGTTTAAAGTAAATTTAACCAACAAACCCCAGAAAATAAGTTTTTTTTAGTCAAGTGTCCTCACAAGAGCTAGAGGTGTAGCAAATGTAATTGAACTTGAGGTTCTGCTATTCGAAAACCAATTGAATATCTGTTTACTTGTTCTAAGCTACATCAGGCTAATTGATGAGTCCGGCAGGTCAACAGAGTGATAATTCTGAGGTGCAATGCCAACAATCTTATGAGGGGAGACAAAAACCAGATAATCAAAACTAAATATGGGTGGAGCTCAGCAGTGAGGCTAACACGTGTAAGAATTGTATTAATAGCAACAGTTCTAATATCCTTCCTGTCAATGAGAATGTGACATGTACAAAAATTTTTAAAATATTTTTCTCATATTACTACAGATCAAGTGAAGACGTTAAATCTCTGTGTGGGTTTAATTTCTTTTTGGTACATTTTGTCATATTCAAATACAAAATCTCTAAGACTATTGCTTGTTCTTGAAAGACTAATAATACATCAACTGCAACAAGCTATTTCTTGTTTCAGTTGAAAATTTTCAAAAATCCCTAGGTGAACCATTTCTTACAGGGTTTTTACAAGGTCACTGCTGTTTATGAGGGCATTCATCCCAAGCTGACAAAGTGAGAGCGCAGCCGGGTATGTGTCAATGCCAGAACTTTCATCTGAATAGTTGCATCAGAATTTAAAGTTCATTTATTAATTCAACAAACTCTTTTTGAACAACTGTTTTGTGTAGTGAGCACTGCTCATGGCACTGGGGCTAGATTAGAAGCATGGAAAGAAGAGGACAAGGCCTGCCTCCGTGGAAGCTCATATATCCTAGTGAGAAGCAGTAGGGAAAGTAAAATAAAAACAAAACAAACTCATATTGGCAACAAGTAGAGCTATGTCCACCCAAAAGTTATGTTCAAGTCCTAACACCCAATGACTGTGAATATGACCTTATATGGAAATATCATCTTTGTTTATATAATCAAGTTAAAATGAGGTTGTAGGGGCTAATATATATATAGGGTGGGAAAAGTATATGTGTAGAACCTCAAGCAGAAACTTGAGCAGAACCTCAAGTTTTTCTCCCATTTTCTAAGTTCTTCTGGCTGGGCTAATAATCAAATTAACTGAGACAGATTAACAGGAGAAAATAAAATTTTATATATGTACATGAGGAATTCACACAAGCATGAAAATTCCAAAGACAGTGAGGCGACATTGGGTATATGTATAAGAAAATTTGGACAAAGGAGAAAAGGGAGGACTAGGGTATTAAATTTCAGAAATGAGAATGGACAGTTTACAGGTAGTTGAGGAAGAGCACGGCATACATAGCAAGAACATTTTTGCTAAGCAACTCAGAAACAAGGAGACCCAGGGGCTATCTAGCAGGCAAGATGACATTCTAAAATCTTCCTGAAGCGGTTTTCTCTGTTTGAATCTCTTGGGCAGGAAAGGGGGGAGGGTCAAATGTTGTCTCTGGGTGTTTTGTTTATTAACAAACAGCTTAAAATCAATATCCCAAAAAAGTAACTTCAGGGTGGCAAAACTTTGGTTCCCTTCAAGGTCATGCTGGATTAGGGTGGGCCCTAAACTCAATGACTGGTGTCCTTATAAGTGAAGGGAAATTTGGACACAGATGCACAAGGGAGAAGACCATGTGAAAAGAGGCAGAAACTGGACTGATGTGTCTGTAAGCCAGGGAAGATCAAGGATTGCTGGCAACCACCAGTAGCTAGAAGAGGTAAGGCAGCCTCCTCCCTTAGAGCCTTCAGAGGGAACATTCCCCTGCTAGCACCTTGATTTCAGACTTCTGACCTCCACCATGGTGAGAGAATACATTTCTGTTCTTTACACTATCCAGTTTGTGATACTTTGCTATAGCAGCCCTAGGAAATGAATATGATATCAAAGAGTGATAAATGGTCTGAAAAAAAAACAAAGCAGGTTAGGGAGATGAAGAGTGACTGGTAAGGAAAGGGCTAGTTTATATAATGCAGTTAAGGGAAAGTGAGATTACATAAGGATAGGATTGTCAAATCAGTCCCACAAGATTCAGAGGTTGTAATCTGCTTCAGGTGCCATAACAAAATACCACAGTCTACATAATTTAAAAACAACACACCTTCTCACATTTCTAGAAGCTAGGAAGTCCAAGATCAAGTTGCCAGAAAGGTAGGTTTCATGTTGAGGCCTCTTCTCTTGGCTTGTAGGCAGCCCCCATATCATTATATGCTCACATGACCTCTTCTTTGTATGTGTGTCTATACAGCCACACTGGGGGTTAGGTCTTCAACATATGAGTTAGGGATACACATGTTAGCATAGGTAGCTAGATATTAATAAAGGAAAGGAGCAAAGGGAATCAGTATTAAGCATAATAAACTACGGAGCTGAATTGGACACTAAGCCTGCTTCGCTAGGAAGTTGCAGCATTCATGGTCTCCCCAGGGAATTGCAGCATTGCCCCTCCCTCCCCTATGTAGGGAGGAAGGACTGTCTTTCCAGTCTCCCCAGGGTACAACTGGTCCAATTGCAAGTTGTGGGAGAGGAATAAATAAAGGGGAAATTATTCGGCTAGGTACATGCCCAGTAGAAGCCGAGATGGTGCAGGAGGAAGCAAGCACATGTGCAACAGAAGCCAAGAAGGCGCAGGGAGAAGTCTTACTAGGAGGCATGCACAGTAGGAGCTAAGATGGTGACCATAAAGTCCTGTCTGTCTAGGAACAATCTAGGCAATGGATTGGTTAGAACAGGGGTTT
The DNA here is from genome assembly GCA_028533065.1 of Trachops cirrhosus. NCBI lineage: Eukaryota > Metazoa > Chordata > Mammalia > Chiroptera > Phyllostomidae > Trachops > Trachops cirrhosus. The sequence goes on from CM052540.1 coordinate 94,562,455, forward strand.
CCACACCCCGTGGACCCAGACTGGTACCAGTCCATGGTCTGTTAGGAACCCGCAGCACAGCAGGAGGTGAGCGGAGGAATAGCCAGTGAAGTTTCATTACCGTCTGAGCTGAGCTCCACCTCCTTTCCAGTCATCCCCCTACCCTCCAAACCCCCTCCCGCCAACCACGGGGGAAAAAATGTCTTCCATGAAGCTGTCCCCTGGTGCCAAAAATATTGGGATTGCTGGGTTAGGGGAGGGCCCAACCTCAATCCAAAAAGGATTGGGAAGTTGATTTGTTGGTTTCAAAGAGTGCCTGGTGCTTCCCAAGCTGGAGATAATAGAATCCAAGCTTAACAAAGCTTGCTCTCTCTCGCTTGGTAACATGCACTTGCGCCATAACATGTACTTGCCCCATAACATGTACTTGCTCCATTTCTTCATGCATTTTCTTTCCATAGCTGCTGTGTGGGCCTAGCAGCCACCTTGGTCCCAGCAGCCATGTGGACTCCAAGCATAGGCTCCAAGTTCAAGCCTAGGTACAGCAATGCAGCACCAGCTGAAACACAGCTGGGAACAGACTATACTAACTAGACAGGGATAGAGGCTGAACTGAACTAAGCTTTAACGTGGCACAGAATTTTTGGACATTGGCCCTTTTTCTGGGCTTAATGAAGACAAGACTGGACTTTTCCACAGCAGAACAGGTGGAGATGAAGGCAGACTTCTATTTCTATTTTATTAAATCTTTCCACTACATCTCATCCTTCCATGTATGGATCTCTCAATATGCTTTTCTTGCAACTCTGTGAGAAGACCCCATTTCCACCCACAGCACACATACATTAAATCCATAACACACTCTTACCCAAAAGTTGTCAGTGTAACTCCCCCAAACCTTCTTTGTGTGTTAGCAAAAAACCCTGGCCCAGATGTACAAACATGGCCACTAAGTGATGTAGGCAGGTCTATTTCAGTGATACAATATCTCAATTTTATACTCCAATGATTACACAGTAAACAATAACCCTTTCCATAATTCCATTCATCCCAGTTTGTTTATCATCAGCAAACTCAACCAATCAGGTATAGCCTGTTGTAAGCATACCATACCAAGAAAAAGAACCAGGGCTGACTACATAAGGCCAGGTATAATGCAAAATGAAAATGAGGAAAATGAAAATAAGGTTCAAACCTTATTAAGAATTTCAAGATGGTGCCCTGGCTGGTGTGGCCCAGTGGGTTGAGTGCCAGCCTGCAAACCAAAGGGTCCCTGGTTGGATTCCCAATCTAGAGCACAAGCCTGTGTTGCAGGCCAAGTCCCCAGTAGGGGGTGCACCAGAGGCAACCACACATTGATGTTTCTCTCCCTCTCTTTCACACTACATTCCACTCTCTAAAAATAAATAAAATCTTTTAAAGAAATTTTTAAAAAAAATTACAAAAAACGTTAAAAAGAAAATTTCAAGATGGTAACTGCAGAGCATTAGACCTGCTAAGCGTAGGGCCCTGTGAGACTAATAAGGACCCTCCCTTATCTTTCTGTGGTGAATACCATCAGCAGCACCAATAAATGTGTTTACTAGGTTTGACTTATCATTTCTTTTGTTTTTTATTTTTTAATTATATTTTCTTGATTATGCTATTACAGTTGTCCTGACTTTTCACCTTTTGCTCCCCCTCCACCCAACACCCCCCACTCTTTCAGGCAATACCCCCTACCACTGTTCATGTCCATGGGTCATACGTATAAGTTCTTTGGCTACTCCATTTCCTATACTGTGCTTTACATCCCCATAGCTATTCTGTAACTACCTATTTGTGCTTCTTAATCCCCTCACCTCTTCACCCATCCTTCCCCCTACTCCCATCTGGCAAACATCAAAATGTTCTCATATCTTTGATTCTGTCTCTGTTTTTCTCATTTGCTTAGTTTGATTTTTAGATTCAATTACTGATAGATATGTATTTATTGCAATCTTATTGTTCATAGTTTTGATCTTCTTTTTCTTCAATAAATCCCTTTAACATTTCATATAATGGTTTGGTGATGATGAACTTTTTTAGTTTTTTTTCTTTGTTTGTTTGTTTGTTTGTTTTCTGCCTAGGAAGTAATTTATCTACCCTTTAATTCTAAATGATATCTTTCCTAGGTAGAGCAATCATGGCTGTAGGTTCCTGCCTTTCATGAATTTGAGGATCTCTTGCCAATCCCTTCTACCCTGCAAAGTTTCTTTTAAAAAGTCAGTTAACAGTCTTATAGGTACTCCCCTGTAGGTAACTAACTCTTTTTCTCTTGCTGCTTTAAACTCCTCTCTTTATCTTTAACCTTTGACATTTTAATTATTATATGTCTTGGAGTGGGCCTCTCTACTTCTATCTTGTTTGGGATTCTCTATGCTCCATGGACTTGCATGTCTATTCCTCCACCAAATTAGGGAAGTTTTTTTTTTCATTACGGTTTCAAACAATTACTAATTTCTTGCTCTTTGTCTTCTTCTGGCACCCCTATGATGCAAATATTGAATGTTTTGAAATTGTCCCAGAGGATGCTTATACTGTCCTCATCTTTTTTGATTCTTTTTCCTTCTTGTTGTTCTGATTGGTTGTTTTTTGTTTCCTTATGTTCCAAGTCATTGATTTGATTCTCAGCTTCATCTAATCTACTGTTGTTTCTCTTTTTTCATTTTATTTTATTTTTTTTATTTTTTTTAATTTTATTTATTTATCTTTAGAGGGAAAGGGAAGGAGAGAGGGAGAGAAATATCAATGTATGGTTGCTTCCTGTACATTCCCTACTGGGAACTGGCCTGCAACCCAGGCATGTGCCCTGACTGGGAATCGAACCGTGATCTCTTGGTTCACAGGCCAGCGCTTAATCCACTAAGCTACACCAGCCAGGGCTCATTTTATTTTATTTTATTTTATTTTATTTTATTTTATTTTATTTTATTTTATTTTATTTTATTGTTGTTCAAGTACAGTTGTCCGCCTTTCCCTCCCACCTCTCCCCCTCAACCCAGCCATTCTTACCTCCCTCCCATGATTCCACCCACCTTTGTTTTGTCCCTGTGTCCTTTATAGTTGTTCCTGAAAACCTTCCACCCTTTTCCCCCATTATCCTCTCCCATCTACCCTCTGGTTATGTCCTTTTGTTCTTAATTTCAATGTCTCTGGTTATTTTTTGCTGGCTTGTTTGTTTTGCTAGTTAAGTTACACTTAAAGGTGAGATCATATGGTATTTGTCTTTTACCACCTGGCTTATTTCACTCAGCAAAATGTTCTTTCAGTTCCATCCATGCTGTCACAAAGGGTAGGAACTCCTTCTTTCTTTCTGTTGCGTAGAATTCCATTGTGTAAATGTTCCATGGTTCTTTCATCCATTCATTTACTGATGGGCACATAGGTTGCTTCTGGCACTTGGCTATTGTAAATTGTGCTGTTATGAACATTGGTTCCTTTGGATTGTGTTTCAGGATTCTTGGGATATAATCCTAGAAGTGGAATTACTGGGTCAAAAGACAGTTCCATTTTTAGTTTTATGAGAAAATTGCATATTGTTTTTCACAGTGGCTGTACCAGTCTACATTACCACCAACAGTGCGCTAAGGTTCCCTTTCCTCCATATCCTCCCCAACACTTGTTTGTTGATTTATTTCTGAAGGCTATTCTGACTGGTGTGAGGTGGTATGTCATTGTGGTATTAATTTGCATCTCTCTGATGGCTGGTGATGCTGAACATCTTTTCATATGTCTCTTGGCCCTCTGCATGTCCTCCTTGGAGAAGTGTCTGTTCAAGTCTTTTGCCCATTTTTTAATTGGGTTTTGTGTGTTCCTGGAGTACAGTTGTGTGAGTTCTTTATGTATTTTTTAGCTCAAACGCTTGTCCGAGGTCATTGGCAAATATGTTTTCCCATATAGTTGCTTCTTTTTTCATTTTAATGCTGTTTTCTTTGGCCATGCAGAAGGTGTTTATTTTGATGAGGTCCCATTTGTTTGTTCTTTCCTTTATGTCCCTTGCTCTAGGGGACATATCACTGAAGATGTTCCCACATGGAATGTCTGAGATTTTCCAGCCGATGTTTTCCTCTAGGACTTTTATGGTGTCACGACTTACATTTAAGTCTTTTATCCACCTTGAATTTATTTTTGTATATGGTGTAAGTGGGTGATCAAGTTACATTTTTTTATGTGTAGCTGTCCAGATCTCCCAATACCATTTGTTGAAGAGGCTATTCTTACTCCATTTTATGCTTCTTCCCCCTTTGTCAAACATTAATTGACCATAGAGACTTGGGTTTGTTTCTTGGCTCTCTATCCTGTTCCATTGGTCTATGTGTCTGTTCTTATGCCAGTACCAGGCTGTTTTAATTACAGTGGCCTTGGAATACAGTTTGATGTCAGGTACTGTGATCCCTCATACTTTGTTCTTCTTTCTCCAAATGGCTGCAGCTATTCAGGGTCATTTATGGTTCCATATAAATTTCTAAAATGTTTGTTATATATCTGTGAAATATGTCATCGGCACTTTATTTTTTAATTATTTTATTGTTGTTCAATTACAGTTGTCTGCATTACCCCTAATGGCTCCCCCGCCACCGCAACCCCAGCCAATCCCACCTCCCTCCCTTGCTTCCACCCTCAACATTAATAGGGATTGCATTGAATCTACAAATTGCTTTGGGTAGTAGCGACAGGTTGATGTTAATTCTTCCAATCCATTAGCATAGTACATGCTTCCATTTGTTTGTGTCTTCCTTAATTTCTTTCTTCAATATTGTGTAGTTTTCTGAGTACAGGTTTTTTACCTCCTTGGTTAGGTTTATTCCTAGGTACATTATTTTTATTATTGCTCAAATGGGATATCAAATGGGATATTTTTCCTGATTTCTGTTTCTGACATTTCATTTTTGGTGTACAAAAATGCCTTTGATTTCTGAATTTGATGTTGTATCCCGTTGTTTTGCCAAATTCATTTATTAGGTCGAGTAGTTTTTTGGTGTAGTCTATAGGATTTTCTATGTACACTATCATGTCATCTGCAAACAATGACAGTTTTGCTTCTTTCTTTCCAATTTGGCTGCCTTTTATTTCTTTTTCTTGTCTGATTGCTGTGGCTAGGACTTCCAATGCTATGTTGAATAGGAGTGGTGAAGGGGGCATCCTTGTCTTATTCCTGATATTAGTGGAAAAACTCTAATTTTTTGCCCATTGAGTATGATGTTGGCTGTAGGTCTCTCATATATGGCCTTTATGATGTTGAAGTATGCAGTAAAGTATCACTTTGCTGAGCATTTTTATCATAAATGGGTGCTGTACCTTATCAAATGCTTTATCTGCATCTATTGATATGATCACGTGATTTTTGTTTTTGCTTTTGTTTATGTGCTGAATTACATTTACTGATTTGCGAACATTGAACCATCCTTGCATCCCTGGGATGAATCCCCCTTGGTCATGCTGTATGATCTTTCTAATGAATTGTTGAATGCAGTTTGCCAATACTTTGTTGAGGATTTTAACGTCTATGTTCATCAGTGATATTGGCCTGAAGTTTTCTTTCTTTGTTGTGTCTTTATCTGGTTTTGGTACTAGTATGATGTTGGCCTCATAAAGAGAGTTTGGGAGTCTTCCATCTTTTTGGACTTTTTGGAATAGTCTGTGAAGGATAGGGGTTAGCTCTTCCTTAAATGCTTTGTGGAATTCTCCTGTGAAATCATCTGGTCCAGGGCTTTTGTGTGTGGTGAGTTTTTTGATTACTACTTCGATGTCATCTGCTATTATTGGTCTGTTCAAGCTTTTTGCTTCTTCTTTGTTGAGTTTTGGAAGATTATATTTTTCGAGGAATTTGTCCATTTCACCTAGGTTTTCAAATTTCTTGGCATACCGTTCTTCATAGTAATTTATTACAATCCTTTGCATTTCTGTGGTATCCGTTGTAATCTCTCCTCTTTCATTTCTGATTGTGTTTATTTGGGTCCTCTCTCTTTTTTTCTTGATGAGCCTTCTTGAAGGCTTCTCAATTTTGTTTCTCTTTTCAAAGAACAAGCTCCTGGATTCACTGATCCTTAGAATTGTGCTTTTAGTCTCTATATCATTTAATTCTGCTCTGATATTCGTTATTTCCTTCCTTCTACTTGCTCTGGGCTGTCTTCATTGTTGTACCCCCAGTTCTTGTAGGCATAGGGTTAGGCTGTTAGTTTGAAATGTTTTTATCTTTTTTAGGTAGGCTTGTATCACTATAAACTTCCCTCTCAGGACTGCCCTCACTGTGTCCCATAAGTTCTGGGTTGTTGTGAGTTCATTTTCATTTGTTTCCAGAAACTTTTGATTTCTTCCCTAATTTCATTCTTGACCCATTCATTGTTTAATACCATGCTATTCAATCTCCATGACTTTGAGTGTTTTTGAGGTTTTTCCCTTGGGGTTGGTTTCTAGTTTCAGTCCCTTGTGGGCAGAGAAAAATGCGTGGTATGATTTCAATGTTCTTGAATTTGTTGAGGCTTGTTTTGTGTCCTATCTGTGGTCTATCTTTGAAAATGTTTCATGTGCATTTGAGAAGAATGTGTATTTTGCTTCTTTGAGATGAAGGGCTCTATATATATCAGTTAAGTCCATTTAATCTAAGGCATTGTTCAATGCCACAATATCTTTGTTGATAATTTTGTTTGGAAGACTTATCCATTTTTGACAGTGGGGTGTTAAAATCCCCTACTGTAATTGTGTTGCTGTCAATATGTTTCTTGACATCTTCCAAGATTTTCCTTCTGTATTTGGGTGCTCCTATGTTGGGTGCATATATATTTACAATGTTTATGTCTTCTTGATGGATTCTTTCCTTGAGTATTATGAAGTGACCTTCTGGGTCTCTCTTTATGGCCCTTGTTTTTAAGTCTGTTTTATCTGATATGAGTATTGCTACCCTGCCTTTTTTTTCCTGTCTGTTTGAGTGGAAAATTTGTTTCCAGTCCTTCATTTCAGTCTGTGTAGGTCTTTTGTTCTGAGGTGGGTCTCTTGTAGGCAGCATATGTGAGGGTCATGTTTTCTTATCCATTCAGCTATTGTATGTATTTTGATTGGAGCATTTAATCCATTTATGTTTAAGGGTATTATTGATCAGTACTTATTCATTGCCATTTTCCTACTTGTGTTTCTCCCTCTCTCTCTCTCTCTCTCTCCTCTTTCTCTCTCTCTCTTCTTTTCCTTCCTTTCCTTAAAGCAGTCCCTTTAGCATCTCTTGCAGAGCTGGTTTGGTGTAGGTGTATTCTTTTAGACTTCTTTTGTCTGGGAAGCTTCTTATTTGGCCTTCTATCTTGATTGAGAGCCTTGCTGGGTAAAGTAGCCTTGGTTGCAAACCTCTGGTTCTCATTACTTGGAATATTTTTTGCCATTCTCCTCTGGCTTGAAGCGTTTCTGTTGAGAAGTCAGCTGCTAGCCTTATTGGGGCTCCCTTGTACATTACTTCCTGTTTCTCCCTTGCTGCCTTTAAGATTCTCTCTTTGTCTTGAAATTTTGCCATTTTAATTATGATGTGTCTTGAGGTGGGTGTCTTTGGGTTCCTCTTGATTGGAACTCTCTGTGTTCCCTGAATTTGTATGACTTTTTCTCTCATCAACTTAGGGAAGTTTTCTGTTATAATTTTTTCAAATAGGTTTTCTATCCCTTGTTCTTCTTCTTCTCCTTCAGGTATCCCTATTATACAGATATTATTGTGTTTCAAACTGTCTTGCATTTCTCTTCATACCTCTTCATTCTTTCTGAGCCTCTTTTCCTGTTCTTGCTCTTTCTGGGTGATTTTTTTCTACTTTGTCCTCCAGCTCGCTGATCTGATCTTCTGCTTCATCAATCCTGCTTTTGATTCCTTTTACTGTGTTCTTCAGTTCAGAAATTGTATTCTTCATTTCCTCTTGGCCCTTGTTGGTAGTTTCAATTTCCTTTTTCATGTTGATATAGTTTGCAGTTAGTTCATTGTAGCTTCCCTGTAGTTTCTGGTAACTTATTGAGAGTTTGTGGAACTTCCTGATAATCATTGCTTTGAACTCAGAATCTGATAGTTGAGTTGCCTCTATTTCATTTAGCATTCTTTCTGAGGCTTCCTCCTTTCCCTT
>CM052540.1:94571041-94621060 GCA_028533065.1 Trachops cirrhosus
GGTCAGATTCTGAGGTAAGGTAAGAGTAAAGGATAGTAAATAGGTGTAGTGTGTGAGAGAATAGAGTTAACCACTATATAATAGAGTACAGGAAACCATGAAGTGGGCTAAGATCTGGGAGGGGTATTGTGTAGTATTTATAATTGTATGGAACAGCTATTATTTACAATAATATTAGAGCAACAATCATATGACAGAATCTATGTGATCTGCATAACAAGAATAAGGAGTATAGGACCCTGAGTACTGTGCTAATGGGACACAAGTGAAATGAAGGACAGTAAATTAGCAATACATTATGAAAAAGAGAACAGGGGAAACCTGTCAAATGATACAATATAACCAGCCAAGCAAAGGAGACTAAACAGAAAGAAGAGGAATACAAAAATACTATTAAAATAAAAGATGTAAGACTAATGAAAAAAATGATAATAAAAATATGCAATAATTTGCAGGTTCTGTGTAATAACAAAGTGAAATTTGTCTCACTGTCCCACTGTTGGGATGTCCTCTCTTTGGGTTCAACTCTGGTCTTTTCACAGTTCCAGGTTTTTTGTCTCACTTGGAGGTATTTTTTTTTAAAAAGAAGAAGAAGCAGAAGAAGGAAGGAAGAGGAGATAAAATGGAAAGAAAGGAAGAAGGAATAAAAGAAGAAAGGAGAGGGAGGAAAAAGGAATTGAGAGATAAAAATAATAAAAATTAAAAAATAAAAAATTACTTTAAAAAAATGAAGAAGGAAAACAAAAGCCTCTTGCTCATTTCAAACTGGCCACATCGGTTTTTTTGGTGTTCCTGGCTGCAGCAGGCTGAGGGGCGTTTCTCCTTTCCCAATCCACACTCAGTCAGCCTTGAGCACACTCTCCCCAGGGCTAGCCTGGCGCCTCTCCCCGTGGCCTTGGGTGTGGGATCCAGGCCTTCTGCAAAGTGCACTCTCCCTGGGTTGTGTGCGGATCGGGTTGCCACCTCCATCCCCATGGGTTCAGGAATGCACCCTTCCCAGTGCTATGGGGGGCACACAGGGCTTCCTGTGCCCCCTCGGAAGCACCACCAGCTGGGTGGGGAGGAGGCCGGAGCGATTGCTGCAGGAGAGTTCCCCAAACAGTGTCTCTTTTTTCACTTTTTCTTTTTGAGAAATTCCTCCTCCTCAAGCCTGCTGCTCCATACAGCAGCCCGGCCTCTCCCACAGCCCAATTCTCCAGACAGAGTAGGGATTATCAGGGTCAGGGCCCATCAGTGCGGCTCTCAACTCTCCCCAACCAGCATCCACAGACCCCGTGGGTGCTCACAGCCCCCGTGTGTTTGCCACTTAGTCCTTATTCCCCTCTCAGGAACTTCAAGCAACCAGGTCTCTCCCAGTGCTGCTCAAACCTTGTTTGGCTGGGGAGGGAGCTGTTGACCCAGCTCTCTCCCAAGAACCCTGTGTCAGACCTGGTGGGTGCCGGGGCTGGGGATGCAGCCACCCTGGTGCCTGCGCTAGTCCCTGGGACCTTATTGTCCTGAAGCACTGTCCTTACTGACTGATTTCTCAATGTCCACTACAATTTTTGGTCTCCTATTTTCATATATGCTGGGGTACTGTTGGCTGTTTGCTCTATTCCTCCATAGATTGGCTAGGTTTTTCTCCCGTGTGTAGGGGAACGTGGAATCTGCTCCCTCCTACCTCACCACCATCTTCCTCTTCCCAGAAGTTTTTTGATTACTGCTTCAATTTCATTGGCTGTTACTAGTCTGTTCAGGCTTTCTGTTTCTTCTTCATTGAGTTCTGGATGATTATATTTTTCTAGAAATTTGTACATTTCACCCTGGTTTTCAAATTTCTTGGCATACAGTTCTTCATAGTAATTTCTTACAGTCATTTGTATTTCTGTGATATCAGTTGTAATCTCCACTCCTTCATTTCTGATTGTGTTTATTTGGGTCCTCTCTCTTTTTTTCTTGATGAGTGCTGAAAGGCTTGTTGATTTTGTTTATTTTTTCAAAGAACCAGCTCCTGGATTCGTTGATCCTCAGAATTGTGCTTTTAGTCTCTATATCATTTAATTCTGCTCTGATATTCATTATTTCCTTCCTTCTACTTGCTCTGGGCTGTCTTCATTGTTGTACCCCCAGTTCTTGTAGGCATAGGGTTAGGTTTTTTGTTTGAAATGTTTTTATCTTTTTTAGGTAGGCCTGTATCACTATGAACTTCCCTCTCAGGACTGCCTTCACTGTGTCCCATAAGTTCTGGGTTGTTGTGAGTTCATTTTCATTTGTTTCCAGAAACTTTGATTTCTTCCCTAATTTCATTCTTGACCCATTCATTGTTTAATACCATGCTATTCAATCTCCATGACTTTGAGTGTTTTTGAGGTTTTTCCCTTGGGGTTGGTTTCTAGTTTCAGTCCCTGAAAAATTCTTGGGCAGAGAAAAATTCTTGGTATGATTTCAATGTTCTTCAATTTGTTGAGGCATGTTTTGTGTCCTATCTGTGGTGTATTTTTTGAAAATATTCCATGTGTATTTGAGAAGAATGTGTATTTTGCTTCTTTGAGATGAAGGGCTCTATATATATCAGTTAGGTCCATTTCATCTAGGGCATTGTTCAATGCCACAATATCTTTGCTGATATTTTGTTTGGAAGATCTGTCCATTTTTGACAGTGGGGTGTTAAAATCCCCTACTGTAATTGTGTTGCTGTCAATATGTTTCTTGACATCTTCCAAGATTTTCCTTCTGTATTTGGGTGCTCCTATGTTGGGTGCATATATATTTACAATGTTTATATCTTCTTGATGGATTCTTCCCTTGAGTATTATGAAGTGACTTTCTGGGTCTCTTTTTATGGCCCTTGTTTTTAAGTCTATTTTGTCTGATATGAGTATTGCTACACTGGCTTTTCTTTTCTGTCCATTTGCTTGGAATATTTTTTCTAACCCTTCACTTTCAGTCTCTGTAGGTCTGTTCTGAGGTGGGTCTCTTGTAGGCAGCATATGTGAGGGTCATGTTTTCTTATCCATTCAGCTATTGTATGTATTTTGATTGGAGCATTTAATCCATTAACATTTAAGGTTATTATTGATAGGTATTTGCTCATTTTTCCCCCTTGGTACCTGTGTTCCTCTCTCTTTCACTCCTTTTCTTTCTCTTCCTATAGTAGTCCCTTTAGTAAATCTTGTAGTGCTGCTTTGGTGGAGATGTATTCTTTCAGTCTTCTTTTGTCTGGGAAACTCCTTATTTCACCTTCCATTTTAATTGAGAGCCTTGCTGGGTAGATTAATCTTGGCTGCAGGCCTTTGTTTTTCTCTTGCCATTCTCTCCTGGATTGGAGTGTTTCTGTTGAGAAATCAGCTGCTAGCCTTATTGGAGGCCCTTTGCATGTTACTTCTTGTTTCTTTCTTGCTGCTTTTAAGATTCTCTCTGTGACTTTAATACTTGGCATTTTAATTATGATATGTCTTAGAGTTGGCCTCTTTGGGATCATCTTGATTGAGACTCTCTATGTTTCGTGAACTTGCATGCTTTTTTCCCTCTCCAGAAAGTTTTCTGTCATTATTTTTTCAAATAGGGCTTGTATTCCTTATTCCTTTTCTTCTTCTGGTATTCCTGTGATTTGAATGTTGTTGCATGAATGTTTTTCATGTTATCTTGGAGTTCCCTTAAGCTATCTTCATATTTTTTTAGTCTTTTTTGGTGCAGTTGCTGTACCTGGGTGTTTCTTTCCACCTTGTCTTCCAGCTCACTAATTTGGTCCTCTGTTTCATCCAGCCTGCTTGCAATTCCTTCTAGTGTGTTTTTTATTTCCAAAATTGTATTTTTCATTTCTTCCTGGTTTTTGTTTATGGTTTCTGCTTTCTTTTTCATATTGTTGTAGGTCTCACTCAGTTCCTTGTAGTTGTCTGTGAGTTCCTCAAGCATCCTTATAACCATTCTTTTGAATTCTGTATCTGATAGTTTGTATCTGATACCTCCATTTCATTTAGCTCTTTTAGTGAAAAGTCTACCATTCCTTGTGATTGCAGGTTCCTTTTTTTGTCTCCCCATTTTAGGTGACTCTTTTTGTTTATGTTTCTTGATGTTCTGCTTTGCTAGCTGTCTTTGTAGGGTGAACTTCTATGAAAGGAATTCTTTGGGATTCTATGGTATGGTCTCTTTGATCTCCTTGTCTGATGTTCTAGGGTTGCCCTTTCTTCTGTTTGTGTGGGCTCTCTTGTTGTACTTGGGTTTTTACCTTTTGGTGGTTCCTTTGTTAGTGGGTTCTCTCCTCTACTAAGTATATTGGTGTTCACAGCTGTCATCTAATCTTGGATGTGATCAGTGTCAGGGGAAGGCAAAATGGATTTAGATAGCAGGAATGTATTCTATGGGATTTAAAATACCAATAAGTAGAGAAGAGATAGGAGATCCTTTCCATAAGTATAGCATTAACCATAATATTTCACCCAACTAGCCACTTTTTATAAAAGGTGAAAAAGAGATAAGACTCCTGTTAGAGGGGAGGAAGATTGTGAGCTGAATCCAGAAAACAGAGCATTTTTTCGTGGTTATATGATGAGATACAGTGAGAGTAAAGGATAGAAAGTAGGACTAGTGTGTGAAAGAACAGAGTTAACCACAAAGCAATAAAGCTCAGAAAGATAGTGAAATGGGCTAAGATCAGGGAGGGGTGCTGTGTGGTATTTACAATTAAATGGACCAACAATTATTTACAATACTACTGGAACAACAATAATATGACAAGAAATATATGATTTGAATAACAAGAATAGAAAGTACATGACCAAGAGTAGTGTGTTATTGGAACACAAGTGAAGTGAAAGAAGGAAACTGAAAACACAATATGAAAGAGAGAACAAGGAAAACCAGTCAAATAATGCAATTAAACAAACATAAAATGAAGAAAACTAAACAGAAAGAAGAGAAATTTAAAAAATACTAATAAAATAAAAGAAGTAAACATAATTTAAAAATAATAATACAAATAAACAATAAAATGCAAGTTCGATGGGACAACAAAGTGAAATTTGTCTCAGTTACTCAGTTGTTAGGGTAAACCTTGTGCTCATTCTTTGGATCTGTCTGTGGACCTTTCACAGCTCCAGGTCTTACTGTCTCACTTGAGGGGGAAAAAAAAGAAGACAAAAGAAAAAAAGAGGGGGAAGAAGAAAATTTTTAAAAAGCCTCCTGCTGACTTTAAACCTGCTAAGTGAATGCTGGTCTTCCTGGATGCCACAGGAAGAGAGGGGCTGGGCTTCACTTTTCTCCCATCCTGTGGTTTTGAGAAGATGGAGGCCAACTCTGGGCCACAATATTTACAGTTGCCCAGCCTCCAGCCCAGGTCCTCCATGAGATGCCAGGTCCCCATTGTCCATCCGTGCCTAGCCTGCAGCTTTAATCCACCAGTTGCCCAAGGTCTGGGTGATGCGCCTCCTCCTTGCTTTATGCCAGCCCTCTGCAGCCAGGGCCCACCACCAGGCAAGTGGCACCAGTCAGCTTCTGTAAAGCCCAGGTGAGCAGGGCAAATCAGCTGCCTGGTGAGCTGCCTGAGCCAAGCACTGGGTGCACCTCAAACCACCATCAGAACAAGCCGGCCACTGCTCAAGAGTTTCTTACAAAGCAGCTGTGAGCCTTTTTTTTTTCTTTTTGAGTAAAAGCCTCTTGTTTAAGCCTGCTGTTCTTAACAAATGTCTGGCTTTTCACACAGCCCAACTTTCCAAACAGACTGGACACTATCTGGGTCAGGGTCCGACATGGCCCAACTCTTCTCCCTTCTCCAGGAATTGCCCAGCTCCCCAATTTCTCTGGTAATGACCTAGCCAGTGTCCACAGTCCCAGCAGGTATACACTACCTCTGTGTGTCTCCCACTTCGTCTCTATTCCCCCCAGCTACTTTAAGCATACAGGTCCCTCCTGGCACTGGGCTGCCCTCCCTTCTCTGGTAGGGGAGGGATTTGGTGATCTAACTTTCCTCTAAGTATCCTGTGGCAGGCTCTAGGTGGGGGGTTATAGCAGCCTAGGTTCCTGCACAGATCCCAGGGACCTTAGTGACCCAACGCAATCTCCTCACCGTTTTTCAATGTCGTCTAAAGGTTTGGCCTCCAAACTTCACATAAGCTGGGTTTCTGTTGGCTGTTCACTTTGTTCCTCAGAGGATTGTCTAGCTGTTCCAGCTGGGCACAGGGAGAACTGGGATCCATTCCCACCTACCTCACCTCCATCTTCCCAGTTCCGTGTAAATTGTTCCTTATTTCAGTTAGTGTATCCTTCATTCCTGACTGGATTTTTTTTTACACTGCTGAGGTCCTCACTAAGTTCCTTGAGCATGCTTATAATCAGTGTTTTGAACTCTGCATCTGATAGATTGCTTACCTCCATTTCATTTAGCTCTTTTTCTGGAATTTTGATCTGTTCTTTCATTTGGGCCATGTTTCTTTGTCTCCTTGTTTTGGCAGCCTCCCTGTGTTTGTTTCTATGATTTCAGTAAAGCTGCTTTGACTCCATGTCTTGGTAGTATGACCTAATGTAGTAGGTGTCCTATAGGTGGCACAGCCTCTCTTATCACCCAAGCTCAAGGCGTGCCCTTCATGTGGGCTGAGTATGCCCTCCTCTTGTAGTTGAGCTTTGATTGCTCTTGGCAGAAAAATGGGAGGGAATTATGCAGGCCATTCAGCTGCAAGGACTGGTTGTGACCACTGACCACCACCCTCTCCCCTCCATGGAGGATCAGCTGTGCAGGGACAGAATGCTGTTGCTGTGATATGGTCTGTAGCCATCAAATGGGAGAGCAGGCTCTGGGGTTTCCTGGGTAGTGCAGGCCAAGGTCAACCCGGGGCCACCTTGCTTGAGCTATAAAGCAATGTGATATGGCTGCTACTTCTGCTGGGCTTAGAGATTCCCAGGTGACGCCAAGCTATAAATCTAGGCTTGCTAGTGCCAGGCCTGGGGCTCACTGAGGCCAACTGTTGCTTGTTTGAGAGGATTTAGAAGTTATGAAGCCTAAGCTAAGACCAGCCATTCATATAGAAAAGAAGTTTGGGTGAGCCCATAAATTGGGTGGTAAAGAGTCTCACGGGATCTCCAGGGCTGGGCAAACAGTGTTAGCCATGTTGATGGAGTTTCAGATATGGCACTAGCTTCCCTGCTCTGTGGGGGAGAGTTCAGAAAAGGGACAATGGCCTCCACTTGCCTTGATGCCAGACACTTTAGTTTCTCCCTGTATGCCACTCGTGCCTTTCAAGCTGCTACCCCAATGCTGTAACTCACAGGAGGTGAGTCTGTGTAGGTGAGTCTATGTGTGGGTTCTTTAAGAGGAACTGTTTGGGGTTCCAGAAGTTTCTTTCATAGACTCAATCCCTGCTGGTTTTTGCAGCCAGAAGTTGTGGGGAATATTCAATAAGTATTTGTTAAATAAATTAGTTCTTTTAAAGCCAAATATTTTTGTTACTTTCTTTTTTGTTAATTGTGGTAAAATATACAATACATAATGTAAAACTTACCATTTAAACCATTTTTAGTGTATAGTTCAATTGTATCAAATACATTCACACTGTAGTGCAGCCATTACCACCATTCTCTAAAAGTTTTCATCAGTCTAAGCTGAAACTCTGTACCCATTACACAGTAAATCCCAGTGTCCCCTCCTCTCCAGACCCTGGTGATTACTGTTCTACTTTCTGTCTTTATACATTTGACTACCTCATATCAGTGGATTCATACAGTGTTTTTCTTCTGGTTTATTTTACTTAGCATAATGTCTTCAAAATTCATCCGTAGTGTAGCATGTGTTATAATGTTATTAATTTTAAAGGCTGGATAATATGCTATTGTGTGAATATACTACTTTCTGTTTATCTGTTCATCCATCAGTGGACATTCGGGTTGTTTTCACCATGTGGTGATTGTGAATAATGCTATGGACACAGTATAGAATTTTCCGTTTGAGCTCCTGCTTTTGATCTTTTTGTGTATTTTTTAATTAAACTATTTATTTTGAAAAATTAAGACCTTAGAAAAACTGCAAAATACTATGATAAGCTCCCATACACCCTTGTATTTCTATACTTCATATAGACTAGAAACAAATCTTAATACTTTTCTCAAATACTTGGACTCAATTTGGGGTGAGGAGGAATAGATAAGAGGGAGGGAACTGAATAGTTGTACTTAAAGACAAGGAAGAAATTTATGTTCTTGTGTGCAATATTTAAATAAAAATGGTAGTGGGGTAGCATGACTTTGGGAATATTATTTCTCAGAGACTCACTTTTTTGGACTACAGAATGGAAATAACCTAATTTACAAGATTATTGAGAGAACTAAGATGATATAGGTGCTATTCTGATCACAGTGTCTTAAGTACCTAATAAATGTTAGCCATTCTTATTATTAATAATAATTAAATAAATGTTTTGTTGAATAAACTCAAAAGGAGTTAGGAGGCTTTGGTTAGAGATAAATGACAACGATTTATTCAAGCATTTTAGGGTTTGCAAACTAGAAACACGATGAGGCAATACCCATAGTTTTCCAAAGGAGAAAGAAAAGCTTGAGAGTTTTATTGTAAAACTTAGTCTTGAGAAGAATCAGTTCTGCATTTTTAGCCTCTGGATTGGTCCTAGATGGCAATCTCCCAGGAACCCAGTGGACTGGATAATGGACTATTCTTTCCTGAGTTGTTCAGATGGTTATCTGCAGAGTTAACATGCATCTAGGCATGAGGCACAACTGAAAAGTTCGAAAGTTAAAGTTTCCAGGCTAAAGAAAGAACAGAATCAAAGAAATTATAATATTCCAAGGTCACAAGTGGCAGTTTTGGATTGGAACACAGGTTCAGATCATGAAAGGAGGGTTTGGGAAACCTGAATGATTTACTTTGGATCTTTCAACATACACTTGGCATTTTACCAAGAAGGAGATTAATTCTTTAATAATCTTTGTGTCTTTAAAACATATCCTAATGGGATTTGAATAGTCAAGTAGGACAAAAATAACACAATGACAGGACAGAGGTGCTAAATATGACATATTTTCCCTTTAGAACATGAGAATAATCAAAATCAGCAAGCATCAATTCCCTTCTTCATATGAGCAAGTATCTGGGAATCCTGAGTTTATTTTTACCTAATTGACAACTTTAAGGAATCCAAAAAGTCATCAAGAGTGTAAAACATCAAGGACTCCAATTGTGTAAAACATCTCTTGAAATCCACATTAATCAATCAGATTTGCCAAGAGTGATCAACCAAACTAAGTAGGACAGACAAATTGAGTTTTCAGACAAGTACAAGAATTTCCCAGTAGCTTCACAGATAAAGGTCAACTGGATAGACCAACATTTATTTGGATGGATTTTGCCTTAGTTTACATGTCAATCTATCAATCATTTGTGCCATAAATATTTATTGAATGCCTACTATGTGCCAAACACTGAATGCCTTACATACATCTCAGTAAATCTTCCCAACAGCCCTGCAACATTGATATTATTATTATTCCCATTTTACAGATGCATACTCTAACACTCAGAGAAAAAACTATATTTTCTGAACCAAAAATTGTAGACACTATTATATTTATAAGAACAATAACATAGGGCATTTGTCATCCAGACAGTCTCAGAAAAACCTAGAATATATAAAATTCATTAATATCAAAGAAAGTTCACTTTCAAAAGGCAAGAGAACTAAAACACTTGAGTCAATGAGTGCTTCAAACACACAGTAGGGATGTGTTATCCTCCATCCCATGCAAAGAAAGCATCTGAGTCAGAGAGGTCCATTTGTTCATTCATTCCTTCTTCCAACAAATGTTGAGCACTCCCAGTGCGTCATCATACAGGGTGCTAGGGATATGATATAGTGGTGAACTTGGAAAACCAAATCCCTCATTTCATGAAACTCTGTTTTATTTCTTAGCCCTCCAAACTCCAAGTTTTCTGTTCTTAACTTCCTTCCCACCCCACAGCACCCCACTCCTTGCTGGCCCTATATTGCAAAGGGTACATCTTGCTAAGGGTATGAATATGCCCTTCTCTCCCTGCCCCACCTCACCCTCAAGAGCCAAATCTTATATTTATAATTAACAAATATATCACTTCCAAAGATTTGATAGCTTGTCACCCCTCTACCACCCTAGAGGAATTCCACTAACTTCTTTGAAACCTAACTCAGAACCCCAGTCCCTGATCTTCATGGTTTGAAGAGTTTAAGGAGAATGTCAGTGGGAAAAAACACAAGCTTTTAAATTCAGAACACTTCCACAGTGGTCCTTTCCACAACCTCAATGCATGCGGAAAAAATAAAAAGGGAAATGGAAAAAAAGAAAAAGTAAAAAGGGAAACCTTTGACTTCCAAAGATTCAAGAGGCATAACAACCAAATGCAAGGTATGGATCTTGCTTGAATCCCAATCCAAAAACCCGTTACATAAAAGACATGAAGACAATTTAAAACTGGACTGTGGAGCAGGTATTACATGAGATAAAAGAATTATTTTTGACTTTGCTCAATGTGATCACTGTAGTGATATAAGAAAATGTCCTTTATTCTATAAAGATGAATATTGAACTGTTAAGGGTGAAATAGTACATTGACTAGAATTTGCTTTAAAATACTATACCAAAAATAAAAGTGAATAAAATGTACCAAATATTAATAATTGTTAAATCTAAAACAGCCCCACTATTCAATGGAACTTTCTGTAGCAATGGAAACGTTTCTGTCTAAGCTGTATGACATGGTAGTCACAAGCCACATGGGATTTGTGACTGCTGAGCATTTGGAATGTGGCTAGTGTGAAAGAGAAACTAACTTTTTTATTTTATTTCAATTAATTTGTTTAAATAGCTACTTGTAGTTAGTGCCTGCCATATTGGATAGTAAAGGTCTATGATGTTTATATGAGGTTTCATCTATTCTCTCTTCTTTCATGAATATTTGAAGATTTTTATAATAAAAATGTATAGAACAACTTGAATAAAAGACCACATTCTGTCCTGGGTGACCTTGGGTGTGTAGCTTATTCTCCATCAGTTCTCTCATCTGTAAAATGAGTATTCTTTACAGAAATGCCTGTGAGTTCCCCTACTCTTGCCAGATATGCTCCCACTCAAGAAAAGTCTCCCCACCTGACTAGTTCCCAGCTGGAACAGCTGCACCTTAGCCAGCCTTCAACCTAGTGATATTCACTTCCTTACCAGCCCACAAAGTTATTCAAATAATCCAATCACCTCCTCCCACAAGAACCAGGAGTCACCAGACCCTCTTGTTATTATGAAACCTGCTCCCCATAGTCCCTGCTTGTTCAGTCCATTCCTGAGTAAAAGCCCTGTACACCCCCGTAGGGCAGGTGGTGTCCTCCTCCCCTGGGCTGTGAGTATATGTGGCAAATAAACTGCTATCTCATCTGTCTATTTCATCTGTCCAGTGCTATGTACTGTGTGTTTGGGCAATCTAATACTATTTAAGGTTGGAGATCTTCCCTCACCAATGGGCTGAATAGAAGGTAATCAGAATACCCCTCGCTGACCTAAGAATTTGAGGATTACATGAAATACATACACAAAAGTGCTTTCTAAATCTCAACTATGAGCTAAATGTGAAAGATTATAAATGTTACTGTTGGTTTTGTTAATTCTCTGGCAACTGAGAAAGAACTCAGAGTATTATTGCTAACTGGTGGGTAAATATTTAGCCCAACTTTATTATTTACACCTAACATTTTTCATCATTAAACAGAATTATGTCATGCATCATGTTCTCTACACCATTTTTTTAGCGCCACAATACATATTTTCACTGCTATTCAACCCCTTTCAGGAGCACTACAATGTTCCAATGAATAAAGATATCATAATTAATTTAACCAGTTTCCTAAGTGATCCCATTCATTTCTGTCACTGGCAAAGGGGTTCTTGCCCCATCCTCCCCACCATAGAAATCAAGAGAGGACGTAAAACAGATGCAAAAGGGACACACACTAATAAAGAATATGACTCTGGAAACCACTGCCATGGTCTGGCTTATACAGGGCTGGGTTCTTCACGCAGGCACAGAGTAGATTTCTTTGCCTTTCAGATCCCAGCCTTGAGCTAGTGTCCAATCACACAGGTGCAGAGTGGAGCTCTTTGCTTTCCAGCAACCCTTGCTTTGTGGCCAGTATCAACCAGCACAACAGTAGAGGGGAGCTCTTTGGGGAATGCCTGAAGAGAAACTTTAAACTTATTTAGGAGAGGCTCAAAATGAAATAAAGAGGCATTCAACAGGAAGAACATTCCCATCTGTTTTTTTTTTTAAATTTTACTTATTTTCTTTTAGAGAGAGGTAAAGAAAGGGAGAAACAAAAAGAGAAAAACATCATCAATTGGTTGCCTCTCATACACCCACAACTGGGGACCTGGCCCACAACCCAGGCATGTGCCCTGGTTGGGAATGAAACTGGCAATCTTTTGGTTCATAGGCCGCTGCTCAATGCATCAAGACACACCAGCCAGGGCCCCATCAGTTTAAAAGAAGTTCAGCCTTGCCCTGACCTGTGTGGCTCAGTTGGTTTGGCATTGTCCTGCAAAGCAAAAGGTCACTGGTTCAATTCCCAGTCAGGGCACAGGCCTGGGTTGCAGGTTTGGTCCTAGTCGGGGCATGTACAAGAGGCAACCAATTGTTTCTCTCTCACATTGATGTTTCTCTCTCCCTTCCTCTCTCTGAAAGCAATGAAAAAATGTCCTCTGGTTAGGAGGGGGAAAAATCTCAGCCTGTCTCATTTCCAGGATTTTCAATGCCATATAAGTGCTGCTGACAAATGAATTTCTGTCTCTAGCCTGTTTATCTCTAAGTTTGAGGTTTGTATAATTTGACTGCTTGGCCTCTCCAATTTGATATGTCATAGTCATTACAAGTTTAATGACCCCAAACAAAACCCCTGATTCATCCAGTTTCTTCTATCTACCTTTGGACCAGTTTTTTCAGCCAACTGTTTGCCTTCATTAAGTTAAATGAAACTCTCCACGTGTTCACTATGCATTTGTATGAGAACTGTGCTTCTTCATATTTTGAGAATTACATGTTAATGATCATCATAGAGATGTGGTAATTACCACTCTCCTTTATATTATTTTTCCTATTTTTTTGTGTTATTTCTGGAAAGGAAGGAGGAAAGGCTAAAGAGACTTTAGAAAGAGACTTAGAAGACCTTATTTCTAAAATGCTTTTAGCAGGATGTACCCGGCCTGTCTAGATTGCTTATTGTAAGTAATCAGGGATATGTGTGGAACAACTGGCTATAGGACAGGAGGCAATCATGCAGACATTTCTATGTAATTAATGGAGGATAAAACTGAGAAATCATGAAGTCACAATTGTTTCTTCAGAGGACAATGATCCATAGCCATCACTGGGAACTCACTGGCTAATCCAGAGCAAATTCAGAACAATTAGAAATCCACAGCTGACAGATTTGGGCTCTTCCATAACAGAATTAATGTTTGTGCCTATGTCTTGCTTATAATTTTTAGGGTTAGTGTTAGATTAGATGTATGATTCATAGGAGTCTGATTTGACACATCAACTCTTCATGCTAATACCCATTCCTTAAGGAAATTTCCTGAAAGTAAAAATTACATGAAATTTTGAAAGTGAAAGAAAACTTTTCAAATTAAAATTGATCTTTTGGAAACAAATTTTGAAAGGGAAGGTACACACCCTTAAAATTCTGACCCATATTGTCAAGTTGTCCTCTCTTACCCACTTTCAATCACACTGACAAGCACCCCTCACACACCTACCCACACACTAGCTCTGGGCCCAATATTACCTTTACCACTGTGATCAGTGGAAAACAAAGGCATCCCATTTCTGGAGTCAGTGTGTTTGGACAGTCCGGGAAAGAACAATCATCCAAGTGCCCCAGACAAGGATGTCACTTCCTTGGAAGGGGTCAGAAAGGAACATATCAACTGTCTATCAGCCACATCCCCTTGTATTTGCCTTCCCAAAGGACCTCACCGTAGGCAACTGCCAATTGCAGGCAACTGCCAGCCACCTATTTCAGCCATGCCTGGCAACCACTCTTGGAGGAAGCAGACTTTCAACAAGAGTGGAAGCCTTCAAGCCAATGGAAGAGTCCCGTGTGCTGCAGGTGCCACAGCACAGGAAGAGGGGCTGAAGCCATGGCTTTTGCTCTCTTGGGAACACCATTTCACTTCTTTGGAATATACAGGGACTATAGATCAGAAATAAAAGTAACTTCAGACAGTTCTGCCAACTGTCCAATTTGGTAGGTGACGAAACTAAAGCTCAGCATGTAAGATTCATCTTTTCTTCATTCAACTACTATTTGCTGAGTAGCTAATGAATTCAGCATCAGACATTGAGCTACGAGATCAGGACAGAGGAGGAAACTAGAAAGGATTGTTCCTGACCTCATAGAGTTTACAGTCTAGCACTGGGGGTAGAAAAGAGAACTTAACATAATTTGGGGTCAGGAATCACTTGGAGAATATAACATATCCAATTCTCAAAAAAAATGAAGTTTAGTAACTATACATCCACATACCCCCACATGAACACAATTCAGCCTATAAATTCTGGTAAATTCACTGACTTCTGAAAGCAAATCCATGGATCCCCAATTTCAAAAGCATTCATTAACACAAAAAGTACTGTCATTGCAATAAGCCATTTTATTTTGAATTATTTATACCAACCCATCAAATAAGAATGAATAGTCTCATTTTACAGAGAAAGAAGTCAACATGCCACAGACTTCACATGCTCAGATCACACTGCAGGCCAGTGCAGACCACAGACCACCAGTGTTACATTCATTAGGTACTTAGAGTGCAAGTAACAGACATTTGCTCTGTCAAACTCAGAAGGAAAGGAAAGGAGAGGGTATCAGGTAACTTGAAGAATCAAAATGAAGACTCTGGAACTGGGATCCAGACAGTAGGAATCAAGGCAGCTCTGTGCTCTACTTTTCCTCCCCAGTCTTTGTAGTACTGTTATTTAAAAAAAAAAAAAAAAAAGACAATAGGATCAAAATGGAGTCGCTTATGCTAAGCCCCATGTCACCAAATCAAGACTTAATTACAGTTTTGGCTTTCCCAGAATTGGAATCTTAAACCAATCAATCAGGAATCACCTGATCAGCATTAGTTAACTAGTCTGCCTGATAAACTCCTACCACCCCCCAACAAAAGTGATCTGGCAATAACCAATCTGTTTTTTGGTAGTATAACCTTGTTCCTGCTCCTTTAGCTTATAAAAGTTTTTAACTTTGTACAGCTCCTGGGAGCACCCTACTAACTGCTAGAATGGATGCTACCTGCTTCAAATCAATTTTTGCACAAATAAAGTGCTATCATTTGTAATATGCCTCAGTTTATCTTTTAACACTGTCATCAAAATTTAGAGTCCTGATAGTGGGGGAAGTGACTGAAAGCTGGCAGAGAGCTGAGCAAGCAGCACTGTTCCCTCTTGGACCCCTCCAACACAGTGACGTGGGTTGCCCCACCCTGATGAATACATAAGTTTCTGCCCCTTACTACATAACAGGTGTGCCAACACACACACACACACACACACACACACAAAAGGCTGAAATGAAAGAACAGATCAAAGCACCACAAAAAATACAACTAAGCAATGAAGAGATAGCCAACCTATCAGATTCACAGTTCAAAACACTGGTAATCAAGATGCTCACAGAATTGGTTGAATATGGTCACACAATAGAGGAAAAAATGAAGGCTATGCAAAGTGAAATAAAGCAAGATATACAGGGAACCAACAGTGACAGGAAGGAAACCAGGACTCAAATCAACAGTTTGGAGCAGAAAGAAGAAATAAACATTCAACCAGAACAGAATGAAGAAACAAGAATTCAAAAAAATGAGGAGAGGATTAGGAACCTTCAGGACATCTTTAAATGTTCCAACAACCAAATCATACAGATGCCAGAAGGAGAAGAGGAAGAACAAGAAATTGAAAACTTATTTGAAAAAATAATGAAAGAGAACTTCCCCAATCTGGCAAAGGAAATAGACTTTCAAGAAGTCTAGGAAGCTCAGAGAATCTCAAAGAAGTTAGACCCAAGGAGGAGCACACCAAGGCACATCATAATTAATTACATTAGCCAAGATTAAAAATAAGGAGAGAATCCTATAAGTAGCAAGAGAAAAGGAGACAGTTATCTACAAAGGAGTTCCCATCAGACTGTCAGTCTCAAAAGAGACCTTGCAGTCAAGAAGGGGTTGGAAAGAAGTATTTGGAGTCATGGAAGGCAAGGGCCTACATCCAAGATTACTCTATCCAGCAAAGCTTTCATTTAGAATGGAAGGGCAGATCAAGTGCTTCTCAGATAAGGTCAAGTTAAAGTAGTTCATCATCACCCAGCCTTTATTATATGAAATGTTAAAGGGACTTATCGAAGGAAAAGAAGATTAAAAATATGAACAGTAAAATGACAAAAAACTCACAGTTATAAACAACTGAACCTAAAAAAACAAACAAACAAAAACAAAGCCATCAACTAGAACAGGAACAGAACCACAGAAATGGAGGGAATTCAGTGGGGGAGTGGAAGGGGGGGAAGTACAGAGAATAAGTAGCATAAATGATAGATAGAAAATAGGGGGCTTAAGAATAGTATAGGAAATGTAGAGGCCAAAGAACTTATTTGTACTACCCATGGACATGAACTAAAGAGGGGGAATGTGGGTGGGAGAGGGTGTGCATGGCCGAGGGGAATAAAGGGAGAAAATGGGACAACTGTAATAGCATAATCAATAAAATATAATTTTTCAAAAATTAGAGCCCTGAGTCATTGACAAAAACTTTCAAACCTTAGTCAGGGTCCTCCGAAACTTCTTCTCAGCTAGACCTTGACCTTTGGGCTTCCTTGTGTATCCAGTTTTAGTACCTGTCAAGTCAGATTAGCCAGAATCCCTACCCTCAATATCTGATCAAAATCCTTAGCTGCCACCATTTCTTGGGTATTGTCTGATCACCTTGGGCTGCCTTCAGCAAGAATCTGGTTAGGTCAGTTTAGCAGGAATTACCCTACCCTCTTAGTAATTTTCCATTTACTCACCACCACCACAACCAGCACCACCAGCACTACCTCCACCACCATCCTGCTCCTTGTCTATAAATCCCCCACTTTTCATCTGTACTTGGAGTTGAGGTCAATCTCTTTCCCCTACTGCAAACTCTTATTGCAGTAGTTACTTGAGGAAAGTCTTTGTTACTGTTCTTTAACAAGTGTCAGAATTCTTTGACACCATGGAGCAGATTCCCCTGGGGTGGGTCATGTGTCCACATGTGGCCAAGGGACAGTCCTCACAGGGTTGTGTACTATGGGGAAACAGATCTCTGAAAGGAGAGTGGGGTGCACTGACTAAACACAATGTAGGGAGGCCCAAAATACCAACCAATCAATATATAGTAAAAAATCGCATGTGTAGAATCATGGTTGGGAGTAAATCTACCCAGGGTATCTCTACCCCCCTTTCCATTCTCTGATTTGAACAAAAGTCGGGCTATTGCTAATTAATCAACATTTCTAACTGATGCTTCTCTCTACCTTAGATTTGTAATTCAATTATCTTAATGATGTGCTAGGAATTTTGAGCCACCTCTGACCAGTGAGCTCTCAGAAAGTAAAGCCAAATGGAATTTTAGGCTGTGTACGAGGCCTTGGGGGAGTCTAATGGGTGCAAAGATGTCATGAAAAGATGTAGTTTTGCCTTCCCAGCATCAGCCTCTCCTTCTGATAACAGCATCCTGATTTATCCCTCTTATGTGCCCAAGAGAGAGAATAAGACTGAGGGTTGGCCAACCTGAAATAATCAGCGTTAGTCCCAGGACTAAAATTATCTGGGAAATATGGATTTTTTTTTTTTTTGCTGGATTTGCTAGCCTGGAAGGCTAAGATTCAGGCTAGTAGTTCTTTGTTTTATCACTTAAGAACCTAGGTCCAGCCATGCCTGAAGCTTGCTAAGCTTTCAATTAGGTCATTTGATGCTATTTTTCTGTGTGTTTTTTAAATGTTAGGTTTATTCCTCAAAACCCCCCAAAATTTTTACAATTTTTATATACTGTATGCTAATATAAATGTGTTCCACCATGTCTAATCATGTAGTGATACCAATGACTTTTGGTATGATAGTAAAGGTGTTTTGTTTTGTTTTTTAATTAATCATGTAATATAACATATACACAGAGTAGGAGGAAAAACATGAGACAGTGAAATGATAAAGTCAACCACATTTATATCCCAGTGCACTATCTTCCTATTCTATTCCTCTCTATTTCTAGGCTCCTTTTCTTTTTCTTTTTCTTTTTTTTTTTTCTAGACTCCTTTTCTTAGGCACCTGGTTATTATCAGGATGCTGGGTTATCCATCACTCACAGCTTTAAACCATGAGAATATACCACCTATTTAAAATAAACTGAAACCCTGGCTGGTATGGCTCAGTGGATTGAGTGCCAGCCTGTGAATCGAAAGGTCACTGGTTCCTGGTCAGGGCACATGCCTGGGTTGTGGACCAGGTCCCCAGCTGGGGGCATGTGAGAGGCAACGTATCATCATATCGGTTGCACATCGCTATTTCCCTCCCTTCCTTTCTCCCTCCCTTCTTCTCTCTGTAAAACTAAATAAATAAAGTCTTAAAAATAACAAAGTAAAAATAAAATAAAGTAACGAAATTAAATAAATAACTGAGCACTTAAATGTATTTTTGTTACTAATGTGGTTTATATTTTAAGAGACACCTTGAAAGAAAGCAATGCATAACACAATGGAATAAATTAATAATGGTGGCATTTTGGGTGTTCATGTAATGTGATGGGCTGAATGTTTATGCCTCCACCACTTCATAGTTGGGATCCTAACCCCCAGTGTAATACTATTAGGAGGTGAGACCTTTGGGATGTGATTAGGTCATGAGGGTAGAGCTCTCATAAACTGGATGTGTACCATCATAAAAGAGACCCCAGAGAGCTCCTTTTCCTTTTTCCACCATGTGAGGACACAGCAGGAAGACACCATCTTTGAAAAAGGAAGAAGGTCCTCACCAAACACCAAATCTGCCAGCACCTTGACCTTGGACTCCCCAGCTCCCAGGCCTGTGAAAAAGAAAAGCACCCCACTCTATGGTATTTTTGTTATAGTAGACCGAATAGACTAAGACATCTAATTGAGACTTATTGAGCATCTACTATGTGCCAGACAAGATGCTATGACACAAAAGTGTTTTCTTCCCTCAGAGAATTTGCAGACAACTTCAGATAATAGATACGTAAGCAGACTGCTGCTTAGCAGAATGCTATTAAGGTGATGCTGTGAAAACATTCTTTGGGCACCTACCTGCAGGGAGAAGGAGACAGCCAGCAGGAGAGGCTTCCTCTAGGCCTTTGTACATTATTTCTAGCCCTAGCACAGCATCTAGCACACAGTGATTGCTCTGAAAAATATTTCCTATGTAATTGATAAGCTGGTATGAACCTTGGGCTTCTAAGGGCTGTGCACCTGCCTGTTTTGGTGGTGCTCCCAGAGCTTTTTCCAAAGAACACTCCATCAGGCCAGACAGTGTTTCCTCAGCCTCAAAGGGGTCAATCTGCTATCTTTGTTTAGCCTGCTGTTGTCTCTCCTTTGATCATTAACATCCTATTTTCAGACAATAGGCTTTGACCCCCAACAATTAGTTGTAGAGTTTTGCACAAAATAAACCAACACAGGAATGTTTTAGGGTGAGACTCAGGTGCTGGATGTTATGGTGCATGATTTTGAAGGCCTGAACAGTACAGGTTGGGGTGAGTAGGGCTGTGCTCCAGGCCTGGCCATAGCTCCCTAGAACAATTCCAGAGGAAGCTGAAAAGGCAGAGACATTGGCCAATAACCCACTCATTGTGTTTATCATGGGCCAGGAGCACCCAGTGCTGATCCAGCTGGCAGCACCCTTACATCTTACAAATCCTACACGTTAAAAAGGGCATGCTTGAGTACTGTCAACCAAGCATAGCAGAGAAAAAATGGAGTTATAGGCAGAGAGGGAAAAGCTCAGAGAGGCAAAAAGCACAAAACACTCATGGAACCGGACGGTGGTTTCAGGTGTACAAGGTATGTGTGTGTGCTCACTCTTTATGCCCCAGTCAAGGCAGAATTCCCTATTAGGCACAGTGAGCATAACACCTGTGACCCATAATACTGTAGGCATCATGTTTTAACTTTATTTTTAAATTAGAAGAAACAAATGAATATGACAATAATTCTCCCAGCTTCAATTTTATTCACTTTATATTTTATACCAACACAGCTGTAAAATATGATTTCATATTTGTTTACAGAGAAAGGGGTCTATGAGAAAAAAAATGCCTAGAGTCCATAAACTCCTAACATGGCCATGGCCCCAGCATCCAAAACAGCACACAAGTTGGCACTCAATAAATTGCTGCATGAATGAATGAATTGTAAGTGCTCCTGTTTGATCAGAATGGATGTCAAGTGTTTGGTGGACATGAGCCAGATTTCGGACACTGTTGACTGCTGGTTAAAGAGCCTGGACATTATCTGAAGGAAACCAAAAGTCATGAGATGTGAATGACATTCAGGCTGGAGTTTTGGAAAGGCCCTTCTGGTGGAAGGGAGAGGCGGAAGGCAGGGAAACTACTGAGGGGAAAGCAAGAGAGGCAGCTTAGGAGCAGGAGGTCCTCCTGGTAAGACATCACTTCCAGCCAGGGAAGCACCTAAACCTCTGCCAGCACTTAGACAATTTGGAATAGCAAGTTCCCATGGCATCAGATAACTTCCAATCATGTAATTAAAAAGTCCCTCCCTTTCCATTCATCTCCCAAATGCTCCTCATTACATCAAGAAGAAAGACTGGTCTTTAAACCCTCTCTAATCCTGGCTAATGTCCCTTTGTAACAGAACAAAACCAAGGTCTTCAGGAGCAACTCTGTCTGATTATTATCTGATGATACTGTTTTTGTTTTCATTGTATTTACTTGCGAGCTGTCTTCCAATTATAGCAAGCATTCCTAGATTTCTCATTTATCACAGTGATACCAAGTTTCTTGCTCAAAGAATTATCTAAATAAGTAAATAAAAGGACAAGTGGATTAAAAATAACATTAGGAAAGCAATATGGAGATTATAGATAGATAATACTAAAATAAAACTCAGGTGGCACTCAAATGGCTGGAGTTTGGGAAACATTGTTTTGTTCTGTATAAAAGGTAAAACCTGCTATCTTACATTATTTCATTCTCCACCTCACCAATTGTTCCAGAAATACTTTCTGGGCACATAGAACTGCAGGTCTTGGCCCTGACCAGGTAGCTCAGTCAGAACGCCATCCTGATACCACTCCAAGGTTGTGGGTTCAATCCCTGGTCAATTAGGGCACATAACAAGAAGCAACCAATGAATGCATAAATACATGAACAACAAATCTCTCCCTCTCTCTCTCTCTCATTTCTGCTCTCTTTCTAAAATAAAAAAATAAAATAAAGATTAAAAAAGGAATTGCAGACCTTGGAGCAGAAAGCAGGCACTTCCAAGAGAGGCCCCAGCACTGACTCAAGATTCTGGAACGATTTGCACTCCTGCTTCCACCTCTCCTCCACCTCTACAGTAAGACAGTGGACATAACAAACCAGGACAATGTCAATAACTGTGAGGGCTCACAGATTTGAGCTCTCTTACATGCTAATAAGTTGGTCTACCACAGTTTTATGGATGTTGGTAAAAGACACGAGACACTTGGGTCAGAACAAAAAGATGGTTTATTACTCACCCCAGTAGCCAGAATATCAAGCATTTTTGGTGCCAGTTGCCCCAATTCCCACAAGGCAACAGGAAGAAAGTCAAATAACAACTGCACCCACACAGTGAGTTGCAACATAAGAGAGGACACCTGAGCTTAGAAAACATGAATCTTTTATTATGGGCCATAAGCAAGCCAGCCCCTTGCTCCAGAGAGAGACATTACATTCATTGTGTTGGACAGTAAGCATGCCTGCCCTCTGACCTGACACCATCTCTATCTTCTAAAGCTGTTCATTAAACAAACATCCTTGAAAAGTTCAGAATATAATATCGTTAGTGCCTTGCTTCATAAGGTATAAAGAAGAGACCCACGAGGAAGTCTCCCAGTAGCCAGCCGCTCATACTTCATAGTTTGAACTGCCCTCCAAGGTTTCCCCTGTGTAGCACAGTGGAGAGTTTGTAGCCAGATAGACATAGTTAATATCTACTGAAAACTTCCCAGGTCTTTTAGGTGTGTTATTCCATTGTACTAATTCCTTCAGGTAAATATTACCCCCATCTTACAGATGAAGAAGCTAAGGCTCACATGCAGCGAATACATTGTCCAAGATCATTCAGTTAGATGTGGGAAGGCTGAAATTTAAACCCTGGCTGGTCTGACTTCAGGTTACTAGTATCCCTCTCTATGCAAATACTCATCATCCAATTAAAGTTAGATATCCAGGAATACCTCTACTTGCTTTTCACGCACTATACTCTCCTGAACTGCATTTGCAAAAGTAAGACTGGTCCAGAGAAAGGCTTTGCTGTATTCCAGCTGGATCCTGGGCCAGCCCAGGTGGATCCAGTAGTCTACCTCATCTCTTCATGGACCCTGGCTCCTAGAAGGTCAAGGTTCTAGGAGAGCCATAGCCACTGCACTACCCCTGGCACCAGTGATGGCTTTTCTTTGACTCAGGAGTAAGGAAAAGACCTGGGTGGGAGCTGGCTACTAGGGTCAGAACCAGGGGCAGGCAGAGCAGTTGGGGTGCATGGTTGCCTAGCACCTAAATGAATAAATGAGGCTGACTCAATGAGTCACCAACAAAAACACTTAAATGTAGGAAGAGAAAATAAGATTAATGATGACAAAGTTTCACTCAATCACTAAATACTAATTATGATTGTTTGTTACCCTAATATTCATTTTCTTTTCCAGAAATATTAGCTCCACTTCATAGATGAAGAAATTGCTGCACTGAAACAGACAGAGCCTAAGATGATAAAAAAAGCTGGTAATAGAACAAGTGGTAGACTCTAGGTCCTCCCACCTCCTTTCAAGCTCTTTCCAACACACTTTGCTACATGTCAGAGAGAGCCCTAAACACAAATCATTGATGGCAAAAAGCATGTCTACAAATCAATGGCAACAGCTTATGTGGGATATACTGCCATCACTTCATCTCTCAGGTAATCAATGCATCAACGCTCATGGGTCCTGGTCAGCCCCATAGCGCCTTCTCCGGCCAATGCTTATTACTCCAAGGACTTGCTATGAGGTAACAGAGGTGACTAAGAAATAACCTGTAGCCAGAAAAGTCCAATTAGGGCTTTTTTTCAGAGGGGAGACACTGCAATCAGGCAGGCTGAGTCTGAGCAGACTGCAGCCCCAAGAGAAGGAAGGGGTAGAGGGGTTTTTGAGGACATGGAGCAGACCTCCAGGAGTGTGAGTCACCTTGCCGATCTGTCCCAGATGTGCAGGGTGTAGGTGTTTGTGAAACAACAATGTCCTCTGGTCAGGAATGATTGATTTGGTGACAGAAAGTCTGAGAGATTTATGGGCTTTGTTTCTGGGGAATGCTTCAGGGAGAGGAGAAGGGGTAGTGGGGGTTCAAAGGGTTTCCAGCAGGGTGCCAGTGGCCATGCGTCAGTTGCCCCTGATACTATGGAGCCTCCTAGTCAGGTATGTATCCCGTGATGCATAACCTCTTTGTTTCAGCAGAGGCAGTGTCTCAGGTCCTCCAAGCCCCAGGATATTCTAACACTTGCCAGTACCCAGACAAGAGTGTCTGTATCTTCCAGGATACCTCATAATCATAAAGTATTGCCAAGGGGTTGAATACTGTGGCTCCACCATGCTTGGGGCTTCCTTTCTGCTGTTACCAGGTAGCCTGAGCCCAGTGGGGCAAAATACTACAGTCAGCATTTAAGGTGAATATCACGTGTAGATAGAATTACCCTAAAAGTCTCCCCTTGGAGACTGCTATCCTGTGCCAGTTTTAATTAGGTCCAGCCCAGCCAGCATTGCTTTACCTCCAGTAAAGGGAGATATCACTAATTCCCTTAGTGTGCCATTAGATGATATGGTTGTGCTACATTTAGGGGTCAGGTTACACCCTAAAAAAGAAAACTTCTTCTCTTAATACATAGCAATCTGCTCATACCGTGAGAGCTGTGTCGGGCCTGAGGTAGCCCAGGAGACCAGTGGTCACATCCCCCCACTGTACAATCACCCCAGAGCAGATGGCAGAGTGAGAGCAGGATGCCCCACAGTTTTAAACTCTCTCCTTCCTTTTATCCCTCCCTCTCTTCCTCTGAATGAGTATAGCCAAATTTGTGTCATTTGCATCTAGGATATGACTTCACCACAGTGAACAGAACACAGTCTTTGGAGTAGTCAGGCCTGGGCTCAAATCCCAACTCTTCTACTTCTTAACTGTGAGGCCTTAGAAAATGACTTTGCCTCCCTCTGTAACAGGGTATAGCCAAGAGGGGGGCCCCAAATAGGGATTTGGAATGGGGTCCAGAACTCAAGGTGTCTAGGAAATATTAGGATGCCCTCACCCCTTCCCCCAACAGGTGTCAGCTGGGGGAAGGGACACATGGAGCAGGAACATGGAGAGCTGTTTTGTACAGCAACAGCTTTGCAGCTAACCTCTGGCATGATCATTTAACACATCTATAACCTTTAACTGGTTGCATAGATATGTTAAATAGCTGTGGCCGTGCTTTGAGCCAGGGAGAAGGGAGTGACTTCCACCTGAGATGTAACTGGGAGGCAACTCCCCCTGGTTACACCTGTAACCAGTGCGTACGTGAGAGCTTGGAGATGATTGGCTCCAAGCCATGGGGCCACACCTGCCCAGACTCACTAGGCAGCCCAGTAAAACTCGAAGGATATAGGAATGCTGGCAAGTGTAGCCGATTGTAGGAGGAGTTGGAAATGGGGCTGCAGAGGAGGATTGGTGCGGGGATTTAAACCCAGAGGTGGCAACCGCTGGTGGGAGAACCACATGGTTTTGCCAGAGTACAGACCTCCGAAGCTTTGGTGAAAAGAGAACCACATTGCTTTGTCGAGAGTGAGGGCCCCACAGCTTTGTGGTGTACTCCCTGGCCACGTGGCTTAGGAAGCAGGAGAGACTTTGCCTGGAAGAAAATGGGTACAAAGAACTCTTGCCAATAGGCCATGAGAAGGTGCCACATGGCTTTGGATTAATGAGAGATCCTGCCTGGACGGGGACATAGCTGATGGTGCCGGCAGCCTAAATCACAGATGTCTACTTCTTTTCCTGAGATACAGTACCCCAAATTAGGGCAGGGGAGAAGGAAGCACTGTTGGTGGCTGTGGGTATCCAAAAGGACTTTGATATTTTAATGAAGACATCAGATCACTACTTTAAGTCTGTATAGCTTTAAATAAACATTTCCTTTCTTTTTCACAAATCTCCGGCATTGAGAGACATCTTTCCTCTGGCAGCACAATGCGAACGAACCTAGTCGGGATACTTTTGGTAATACTATGTCATACCTCACCGTGGCCCCTCTGCTCTGTAACACCTCTATAACTTCCTTGTTCCTTGTTCCTGCTTACTTTGGGATACAAAACCCTGTTGCTTTGCATGCTCTTTGGATCTCCTTTCTCTTTTCTAGAATGGATGCTTCTGGATTCACAAATGACTAATAAATGTCAATAAAATGTCACAGACAAAAATTAAATGTCTGTGAAATTTTATTTTAATAATAAAAATGCCCTCAAGTCAAAAGAATGTCAAGTTATTTTCTAGAGAATCTAAGCTGCTTTTGCAGGGGCTTAGAATATGCTATCCCCCAAAATATGCCACTTTGGCATATTATTTTGAATTAAAGGTATTCAAGAAATAGCCAATACAAAAAAAAAGACACTCTGACACTCCTTTGTCCCCCTGAAAACAGGAGATAATTCTCCCAGGTGAAAGGTGCCTTCCCTGTACCAGGAGAATAGAAGGCATCCTTATCACCAGACACAGGAAATTTAGCGACAAGAAGGCTGTACAAACAAACCATTTTACTACTCCTAGTTCACACCCCCTTGTCTTATCAATTCTTCACAAACTGTTTGTCTAAATGGTATAAAAACTCCCTGCTTTGGTCACTTCTTTAGTCTCCTATTTTTGTGGAGGTCCCATACTAACCTACTGTGTAATTGATTTGTTTTTCTCCTATTAATCTGTCTTTTTAGTGCAGGGTGTCTCAGCTAAGAATACAGTTGGATAGAAGGAAAATTATTTTTTCTCCCCTCCACTTTCTGCAAATAGAGGAAAGTGACTAGAGTCTTTCTTCCATCTTTTTCAACTCTGTGAGTGGCTGTGAACTCTGCCTGTCACTCACTTGTTTGGAGATTTGCACCAAGATCTGGCCTCTTTGTCTTGGGGTTACCACAAAGGGTCTTTCCGCTGAACACTCTGCTCCCCACACCCCTGTGATGTCTTCTCTGCCTTGGGCTATTTTTCAGAGCTTACACTGTGTCTGACTGCCTACAACAGAGGTAGAAGGGACTTGGGACCCCTGGGGGCAGAGGCCAGGAAATGAGTCCTCTTATCCAGCTTAAGAAGACCAGGAGTGGTATCCTCCCAACACTTGCTAAAGAGCTTTTTACTTTTCTCCTGCTTGAATTGCATTATAAAAGACTTCCTGTTACCATGATTAAGTAGACTGAAGACCCAAGAAACAGGGAGAAGGCTGTGGGTGGAAAAGGAATTCAAAGCTTTCTGCCTCATTCTATCTCACACAACTCCTGGCACATACAACAGGTGCTGCCTTAAACAGATTTGTACTTTGAGCCAGTCATCATACTAAGAAACTTCATGTGGCCAGGCATGGCAGTTATGCTTTGAAATTGATTCTATTCCTACTCCCCTTTTTTATGAATGAGGCAAGTGAGGCTCAGAGTGGCTAAGTGACATCCTTCTAATCACAGAGTTAAAATACGTTTCTGACCCAGTTCTCAAAACCAGACTGCCTGAGGTCAAACCTTATATTCCATTAAAGCATAATTCTCAAAAACAATTTTAAAAAATTCTCATTCAACTGATGCTGGAGGAGTGAGTCCCTAGGGGAGACTCAAGGGTTCTTGGCTTCTCAAATAAAAGAATTCAAGATGAAAACCAATTAAATACCTAGGAATAAACCTAACCAAGGATGTAAAAGACCTGTACATGGAAAATTTTAAGACACTGAAGAAAGGAATTGAAGAAGATACAAATAAATGGAAGCCATGGAAGCCATAAATGGAAACACATACTGTGTTTATGGACAGGAAGAATTAACGTCATTAAAATGTCCATACTACTCAAAGCAATCTATAGATTCAACACAGTTCCTGTCAAGATTGCAATGACGTATTTCACAGAACTAAGAACAAATATTTCAAAAATTTACATGGAACCACAAAAGGCCCCGCATAGTGACAGCAATCCTGAGAAAGAACAAAGTTGGTGGAATCACGGTACCTAATGTCAAACTATACTACAAAGCCATAGTAGTCAAAACAGCACTGTATTGGCATAAAAACAGGCACATAGATCAATGGAACAGAATAGAGAGCCCAGAAATAAACCTACGCCTTTATAGTCAATCAATATTCAACAAACAAAGCAAGCACATACAACGGGCTAAAGATAGTTTATTTAATAAATGGTGTTGGAAAAATTGTGCAGAAAAAGGAAACTAGGCCACCTTCTTATACCACACACAGGAATAAATTCAAAATGGACCAAACAATTAAATATTAGACCAGGAATCATGAAAATCCTAGAAGAAAACATAGGCAGCAAAATTTCAGATATTGCCCATAGACATTTTTTTATTGGATATATCTCCACAGGCGAGGGAAACAAAAGAAAAAATTAACAAATGGGACTACATCAAACTAAAGAGTTTTTGCACAGCAGAGTGCTACAAAAGAAACACCCAGAAACTCGGTTCTTCTCACCAGTGCAGTAAAGAATTAGAGATCAGCAAGTCTATTATCATGCAAGCAGGGTTTAGTGGTGACACGTTCTCACGGAAGAGAACCTTTCTCATGCTGAGAAAGGCAAGAGCAAGGGTGGCAAGAGCTAGAGAGAGCCTTTGTTTTGAGAATTTATATAGCTGGTGGGATGGGGGAGGGTGAAGAAGTTACATATTGATTGACAGGTAAAGGTGGTGCTAACTTTCCAGGAGGGGAGTGGGTTGTGAATACCCAAAGGTGTTAATGGGCTTCTTCCTTCAGACACTATGGACCCTTTCTGGCATTTCAGGCACCAGGATGAAAGCACAATTTCAAAGGCTTTCTCTCCCAAATAATGGAAAAGATATATAGAATTTCAAGGACTGCCCAGCAAATCAGTGGGTGGGACATGTATCCCTCCTCCTCCCTGCCTTGGTTTGCTATATATATATTCTACCTAACAAAAGGAAAACATCAACACAATAAAGACAACCCACAGAATGGGAGAACATATTCACCAGTACATCTGATAAGGGGTTAATATCCAAAATTTATAAAGTACTTATAAAACTCAACACTAAAAAAAACTCCAAACAATCCAATTAAAAAATAAGCAAAGGACCTGAAGAGACACTTCTCCAAAGAGTCCATGCGATGGCCAATAGACATATGAAAAGATGCTCAACATCACTAATCATCAGAGAAATGCAAATTAAAACTACAATGAGATACCATCTCACACCTGTCAGAATGGCTATCATCAATAAATCAACAAACAACAAGTACTGATGAAAATGAGGAGAAAAGGGAACCCTTCTGACTGTTGGTGGGAAAGCAGACTTGTGCAGCCACTGTGGAAAGCAGTGTGGAGATACCTCAAAAATTAAAAATGGATCTGTCTTTTGACCCAGTGATCCCACTTCTGCGAATATATCCAAAGGAACCTAAAACACTAATTCAAAAGAACATAAATACCCCTATGTTCATTGCAGCATCATTTACAATTACCAAGATATGAAAGCAGTCCAAGTATCCATCAATGGATGAGTGGATAAAACAACTATGGGACATTTACACAATGCAATTCTACTTGGCTGTAAAAAAGAAAAAAATTTACCCTTTGCAACAACAGTATGGATTGACCTGAAGAACATTATGCTAAGTGAAATAAACCAGTCAGAGAAAGACAAATACCATATGATTTCACTCTTATGTGGAATCTAATGAACAAACTGAACTAACAAGCAAAACAGAGCAGGTGACCAGCTAGTGGGGGTTGGGCGTTAGTAGTTGGAGAAAGTGAGCAAAAAGGAAAAAGACTCATGGACATGAACAACAATGTGGTGATTGCTGGGGGCAGAGGGGTCTTAGGGGACTAAATGGTAATGGGAAAAAAAATTAGAAAGATGCAAATCAGACAAGAAGTTAAAGTGAAAGCAAATTTATTGAGCAGAGGATAAGAAAAGGAATCTACTCCACAGATAGATTAGCAGACTCTCCTCACAAAAGAAAAAAGAGAAACCCCCAACCACCTCTAGAGGTTGAGTTATATCTGTTTGTAGTTTCTGTTGACTTATGAAACATTCAAACCTGTAAGAATTTTTATGAGTTTATTTGAGCCAAACTGATGATAATTGCCAGGAAGCAGAATCTCAACGCATTGAGAAAATGCACTGGAAAATGGCAGTTTACCACTTATTTTAGACATCAGAATCAAAGGAGAACACCTAAGAGGGTTATATGAAATTCATTGGTGATAGATTACAGAGGCAAGAAAAAGCAAAGTGGAAATCTCTGGTTTGGATAAAGGGTAAAATGAAGAGATAAATACTTGTTTTACATAAACGAGTACAGAATAGATAATAGTAAATAATTAACATGATAACAATAACAATTAGGGGCTTCATGGTCTCTGCAATGGTGCTGTGATTGTACCCTGAAAGGTCTGGAAAAAGGAAATTACCCTGGCATTTCAAAGGCAGCAAAAAAGACAATAGGCAGACTCTGTTAAGGTAAAGACTGATCTTTGTCTCAGTAGATACAAGCTTAGGACAGGACCACCCCTCCCCCATGACTTGCTTTTAGTTAAGAAGGTTTTCATTTCAGATCATCCTCTGTGTTTACTTTAGGTCTCTGAATTTTTAAGTCCCACCACATAGGCCTCTCCTGAGCTTGTCCTGTTTAGTATGCAGCCCCCTTTATGTTCACATTTCTATGGAAAATTGTTCGTAAGGGGAAACCGAGTGGAAAAAAAGTTGGGAATAACTTTAACCTTTACAAGGTATGTTTTCTGATCTGTTTTCCTTTTATGGTATGGGTAAATAATAAGGTATGGGTGAGTAGCTGTTAATCAATCTTTGCAGGAATTTTCTTTTTTCCCAAGGCTCCTTGTGGTCTGCTTGCATCTCGGGTCAGCCAAGTTCTGTGTCAGGCAGCACACAGCAGACCCCTGACTTAACTCTGTTTGACTTTAGTTAATTTATATGGTTGTCATGCCCCTCTCCTATATTATAACTAGATATTATGTGCATGTCTGAGTCTTCTTTAACTCATTTATAAGGGAAGCAAAATAATGACTAGGCTATGTCATCACACCTTACTAGTTTAATAGAATTTTAAGATGTCTGGACCCTTACCAATTGTGCAAATAGAGTTGCATGCCCACAGACAGTCAACAAAGCTTTAGATGGGCTTTTTAAAAAAACGTTTCAGCAAGTTGTAATATCATTTTACCTTATTTCTAAGTTTCAGATGAATCTGTTGATGGAAGAGACCTGGTTCTTCTTGCTGAGGCATGTAACGAATTACACATCAGCAAATCTATTAGCATGTAGTCAGTTTAATAGTGATCTGTTCCAATGGATGAAAATAGGACTAGGTAGAGTCGAGGGTGAAATACAAAGTTTAGGGTGAAGCAGGGCAACAAAAGTAAGAGCAGTTGAAGAACAGGGTGGCAAGCCGCCTGGGGTGGCCACAGGCTGGGTGGCCAGAGGCCCAGTGGCCCAAGAGCCAACAGTGCCAAGAGCCCGAGAGAGACGGAAAGAGAGACAGAGAGAGAGACAGAGCAAGAGCCCTTTGTTCTCAGGACTTACATAGCTGGTGGGATAGGAGAAAAAACGTTACATATTGATTAACAGGTAAATGTGGTGCCAGCTTTCCTAGGGGAATGTGACTACCTATGAAGCAGACTAAGATCAAAGAAGTGTCAAGTTAAGATGAATTTTGTAACGCTTCAGTAAGAGCAGAGTGGGCTAACCCCACCCTGCCCGAAACTCGAAACTCGCAAGTCTTAGATAAGCAAATAATCTCCTGTCTCTGTAACTTAGTTTATTGCCTCCTGTAACTTAGTTTAATTGCCTCCTGTCTCTGTAACTTAGTTTATCACTTCCTGCTCTGTAACTTGCTCCTCACTTATAAAAGTGGGGTTAATCCACAGCTCATGGCTCAGGATTTGAGGGAGTTTTGCCCCCTCTGAGCCCACACATAATAAAGAGCTGTGCTCCGCCATTCCAACTGTGGGGGAGTGATTTTTCCGCAACACCTAAAATTAGGTATGTATGGGGGTCTGTTCACCCAAATCCTTATTTTGCTCCAGACTCCATTTGTTCATCTTGTGGTAAAACAAATACGTTACAGGAGGCAGTTAATTAAAATGGGCACTTTCTGAAGTTATTTATGTGCTCTTTCTGTAAGCATCAGGGACTCCCTCGTAAAACAGATCTTGACCAGAAGTATACGATTAACCAAAGTTGTTTTATAGGCTTCTTCTTTGGGCACCGTGGGCCCTCTCCCTCATTCTAGGCTCTGGGATGAAAGCACAGTTTCAAGGCTTTCTTTCCCAGATAGTGGAAATGCTACACAGAATTTCAAGGACTTCCCTACTTTCTTGCTAACATAATGTTTCTTGTGATGTGGCAACTCCTGGCAATATTATCAGACCAGGCCCAGGACTACTGAGTTAGGGTGCGAGACATGTCTCTTTCCTCCTTGCTGCCTCAGTTTACTATTTATTCTACCCAAGTGGTAAAAGGTGTTGCCTGGCAACCAGGATGTGAGACACTGGTCAGTAACAGCAATGCAGTCTCAGAGTTCTTCCTACGCTGTCTCCTGCCTCAGTTCTAAATCCTTACCAAGTCTTAACCTTGTTTAAAAAAAGTAAACAGAAAGTTCATTTAAAATAAAGTATGAAGGCCAGAAGGGGGAGCTCTCATGCCCTACTGTTACAGTAAAGTGCAACAGAAGGAGTTCTTTGTGGTAGCTCTCCCAGCTTCCTCTTCTCTATAAAAGAGTTTCCTGCCCTTTGCCTTAGGAGACTTGTACATGACTCACCATGGTTGCATGTAACAAAATGCAATTCCTCGTTGTTCCCAAATAAACCCACTTTTGCTGGAGAAATATCTGGCTGATTTTTGTTTGATATAGTTGTTAAAGACGATGAGGCCCTGCTCTTTGGTCCTCTCAAGGAATCCCCAACTCTGCCTATCCAGGGGCTTTCTGTGATCCCTTTGCCCTACTGCTCCCAAGTCTGATGAGGACCAAGATGTGGAACCATCTCATCAGGCAATAATCCAGTCTAACACTTAGTCTTGAGTCCAGGACATGAGCCTCCTTCCAGCTTTCAAGAATGTGACTCATAATGCAAACAAATAACAAGGAAACTTATGTACCACGTATCTTCACCGTTTCCCACTTTGGCTATTTAAAATGTCTTCTTCTCACTGCATTTCTCTATTAACCTCTGTTTCTGTTGGAAAGTCAAATGCCTACAAAGAAAGTCATCATGTTCAGATGCAAATGAGCAGAAAGTCTGCTACAGGCTAATTGGGAAATGTACCATGAGCAAAAATCTTCAGTTCAGAAGGGCCCCCTGTGGTCCTGCCCTTGTTTTCAGGGGAGGAAACTGAAGACGATGTTGGCGGAGAGATTGCTCACACGTCTCATTTCTGCCCTTGTTGATGTTCGCATTTTTTTCAGGTGAAATTGATTGCTCCAGAACAACTTTAACCATCATGGCAGAACATTCAGAATGTAATCCTGGTGTTTCCCTTTTACTCATGGGCCTTAAAATGGGCCTTTGTACAGAAAAATTATATCTTGTAATATTACTGATGAATTTGGGTTCTTGTCTCCGGGTGTAAAAGAATCTAGATCAGGGACACTGGAAAAAATGAAGGCAGATTTACTGAAACTCTGCAGAGGGCAAGAACACTGAGATAAAGTTCCAAGTCCCACATCAAGAGGCTAAAGGACTTGGAATATATGGGGTCAGAACATGGAAAGTGAAATAGGGAGCTCATGGGTAGTATTTTATTTATTTATTTTTTTAATTTTTACAACTGATATCGTCAGAGTGGAGGCACCTGGGATTGTGCAGCCCTTATCACTGGATGCTGGAAGGGGCTTTCCCAGCCAGGTAGTGACTGTGTCTCTGTGGTTTGTGGCTTGGCTTTAGATCTGAAAAGCAAACTTGAAAGAAGTCAGGTTAGTTCCTGGACCATTGTTTTCTAGCTACCTATTAATAACTGCCATTGTTCTGGCAGGGCTTAACTCAATGGAGCAAATTTTGGGAACACTTTATTCTACCTGTTTCAGTAATAATGCTCACAGTAAGGACAGACACTCATCTGTGTATAGAAGAAACTCCAAATAACAGTGGCTTGTAACAGCAAAGATAAAAGTATACTTCTCATTCCCCCCAATGCAAACAGTTTTGGTGGTTCTGCTTAGCAAAGCTATCAGGAGCCCAGGAGCCTTTTCTTTTGTGTTTTCATCTCAGAAGTGTTGTCCTGGCTCCCATGCTCCACGCTCCACATTCCAACATGTAGAAAGGGGAGTATGACAACAGGAAAGAATACAGCTTACCTCACAAGGAATAACCTAGAAGTTGTCCACAGCTCTCCTTCTCACAGCCCATTGGACCAAATAGTCACATGGAAGCTGGGAAATGCAGTTTTCACTTTGGGCAGGCTGTCCAGCAAAAAAAATTGGTGGACTTCTTAATGGAGAAGAAGAGAATGGCAAGCAATTTGTGCCATGGGTAGGTAGTACTTGACAATATCCAGACCTGATGGGTGATTTTATTGATTTGCCAGGAGCTCCTACAAGGGAAATTTACAAAAGAAAAAGTTGTTAAATATTTGGCATTCTTTCCAATGAATTATACAACAAGTGAAATAGGTGAGTTCCTTTCGTACATGTGTATGTACATGTATATTTATCTATTTAAATATATATGTTTACTGTCCCTAGAAATTTCTGAAAGGATACTCAGAAGCCTGTTAAAAATGGTTCAGTTTGGACAGTGCAACAGGCTGTGAAGAGGAGGGCAGTTTTACATATCATTTTATTTCCTTCTATAAAATTAAACACACTTACCATGTATATGTATTAACATCTCCTTTATAATAATGAGAACTAGTTAATAAAAATTAATGAGCTTTTGGCTTTGATTCAGAAGCATGCAATTCAAAGTTGGAAAGGAATTTAGAGGAAATTCAGGTTGAGATATATTATCAAATGGGGGTAAGGGGAAGTGGTTGAAGATTCATTTGCTTACTATGATCCTATTTGGGCTTTTAAATTATATATAGGATATAAATATACACATATAGGTGTGTATATGAATAGCCATAGCTACATAAAAAGAGAACAAATTGGAAAAGTACACATCAAACTGTGAACTGTACATCTCTCTAGGTTAGGGGTGTGTAGGAGTTTTAGTTCCTATTTTATGTATTTCTGTAATGATTTTATTATGACATGAATTCATACCTTAATAAGCAGAAGAAAAACACCATAGATAAAAATAGTAACATTCCAAGCAATTTTTTAATTCCTCTGCAACAGTTCTAGCATCCAGGCTCTGATTAAATAATTTCAATAAAGGAGAATTCATCCATTCATTCATTCATTGAAAAAGAATGTATGAAATGTGATCCACTGTGATGTGCCCCAGGAATCCAAAAACGTGTTTGTACTGGAGCTGAGTAAGGCAAGGAAGGAAAGATGAAAGAGGAGGTGGGCAAGGAGCAGGAGTGTAAAGAGGCAAACATTGTTGGGATGGGTCATACCCGTTGAATCATGGTTGTATCTCCAACCCCTAGTCTAGGGCTGGCACATAATAGGTTCTCGGTAAATATTTGTTTTTAAAAAATGGGTAACCAAAGAGCAAGAAATGACAAATAATCTGATTTGCCAGATGGAACCGTCATTTTACTAGCAACATAAGGAAAGATCAGAGATAGGATAAACTGAGGCAAGCATGATGGTTAATTGGTGGCAGGGGGTGGGGAATGCAGGACTGAACCTCTGAGGAGAAGAATGGGAGAAAGGATAATCTCTAATCTTCAGACTGCCTTTCCTTTTGTGACATCTTCTTCGTATCTTTCACTCATTGGTATTTTGGTTTGTAAATAACAGTGTTGTGCTGGTGTGGTAATTAAAAAGTTAATGATAATTATAATCACCTCCAGTAGTTTTCTTGCAATTGGTTTAGATACAATATTTCATTTGGTATATACTTAATTCAGGTATACTGAGCTGGCTTTGATGATGGAAAAATAGAAGAATTCATCATTACATATAGTAGAATATTTACATAGTTTCCAAGCAGTCACGAAGTTAGTTCATACTTTTAGAGTGAACCTCAAAGGGTAATTTTGAG
This sequence comes from Trachops cirrhosus, assembly GCA_028533065.1. Classification (NCBI taxonomy): domain Eukaryota; kingdom Metazoa; phylum Chordata; class Mammalia; order Chiroptera; family Phyllostomidae; genus Trachops; species Trachops cirrhosus. Next base: position 94,606,671 of record CM052540.1, read on the forward strand.
TTGCCTTATAATTTTTTTTTACTTCTGCAATTTCTTTACAGTGAAATTGTGTTACTTTTATCGTAATACTTTTTTGAAAAAATAGAACAACCATAAATTTTATTTCTTCTGAACTAATCATTCCAAAAGTTTTGGGGGTATTTAGTATCATCTATAAAGGAGAAAAATTCCCCCTATGAATTTTAAAGTAAATGTAAATGTAAATGTAAATTCTGACCATCTCCCACTGTCAGAATATTTCCATAAGAAACCTACCGGCTGCAAATCCTTTCCCTAACCTTTTGATATGTCTATAAATCTCTTAGAGTTAAGGAAACCTCTTGACAGTTTTACATCCCAGGAATGTTTTTCAGAGATCTCAGGTTCGTCCCTTTTGAAAAGTAAGCATCTGAGAAGATAATACTCTAATGAATCCTCCTGTCTCCCTGTCACTGTGGGCACCTTCTTGGAGCTGGTAAGAGTGCAGGGAAGAGATGTTTTACCCTACTTTACAGCACAATCAGGTTTGCAAGCTCAGTGTCTTCACCATCTATCTGGAAAAAAAAAAAAGAACTCCTCAGTCCCTCAGTACACTGGCACACTCCCATTTACTCAGTGCCATCTGGATGGGGATGGGATTTGCCATTTTGTATCTAAAGGTTGTATCCTTTGGGCAAAGCCAGGTGAGTCCTGGGAACCAGGAGTCCTAAATTGTAGTCTCAGCTTGATCACTGACTGTCAGCGGGGAAAGACACTCAGGATTGCCCCTCAAAGGTTTTCAATTTCATCTGCTATAAAGGAGAATTGGTTGATCCTTTCCATTTAAATTACCATGAGAGTCATACAGGCTTCACTGGGCAGTGTGAGCAGTGTGTCTTTTCCTCTCACTTCAAGAAGACAATGGGTCAAACTCTTGACCAACAGGAATTTCCTACAAACCTCTGCCAAGAATGTGATTAGTGTCTGCCTCAAAGCACCTCAGACAACTGGTACAAAAAGTATGACTTGGAGTGTTTAACAATTCTAATGAATCCTCCTGATGAGGGAACTCCAGAGTTAAAAATGTTACCTTTAGTTATATAGTCAATAGACTTAAGATTAATGTGTGTAGAAAGCTGTTGTTCCAGGAACGAGAATGAATGACCAGACCTACCCTGACTCCAGGAGGACTACAAGTGATCAAGATGGTATCTGAGCCATTGTGCTCCAGGGAGAAAATGTCCAGATGCAGATAAATCACAGGTCAGCAGATGAAAGGATGCTAGGAAAATCGTCAGATTGTAGCGTTTATCTGATTAACATTTTTTCTTGAATTCCAAACCCCTTACCTACCCTTTTCTTCCTCTTATAAAAAAGGTCAGCACGAGATGAAATGTTAAAATGGTCTTTTAGGGTACATAACCTACCATCTTCTCCGATCACTGGCCATCTGAATAAAATGCCCATAAAGATTCAATATTTGTCTCTACTTTGGGTTTTGGTAGTAACAGGCCACACAAATGTCAGTTTTCTGGTTTCACTCATACTGTGAATAATAATACACTAGGCAAATGAGGGCTTTATGCTAAATAAGATGGCAATTTTCCTTTCTTGTTCAAAACTCTAGACAGTGATTATTAGCCAAACAACTCAGAAAGAAAGAGTGAAGGGTAGCATCAAGAGTGAAGGGTGAAGAAAAAGAAAGCACCAAGGAATAAACTTACCCAAAGAGGTAAAAGACCTGTACTCAGAAAACTACAAAACACTGAAGAAAGACATTAAGGAAGACACAAACAAATGGAAGCATATACCATGTTCATGGATTGGAAGAATTAACATCATCAAAATGTCTATACTACCCAAAGAAATTTAGAGATTCAACTCAATCCCTATTAAAATACCAATGACATATTTCACAGATATAGAACAAATATTTCAAAAATGTATATGGAGCCAAAAACAACCCTGAATAGCCTCAGCAATCCTGAGAAAGGAGAACAAAGTAGGAGGGATCACAAGACTTGATATCAAACTATATTACAAGGCCACTGTAATCGGAATAGTCTGGTACTGGCATAAGAACAGACACATAGATCAATGGAACAGAATAGAGAGCCCAGAAATAAACCCATGCCTCTATAGTCAATTAATATTTGACAAAAGGAGCAGAAGCATAAAATGGAGTAAAAATAGCCTCTTCAACAAATGGTGTTGGGAGATCTGGACAGCTACATGTAAAAAAATGAAACTAGACCATCAACTTACACTATATACCAGAATAAATTCAAAATGGATAAAAGGCTTAAACATAAAGCCATTATACCATAGAAGTCCTAGAGGAAAACATAGGCAGGAAAATTTCAGATATCCCACGCAGCAATATTTTTGCCAATATATGTCCTAGGGCAAGGGAAATAAAGGAAAGGATAAACAAATGGCATCTCATCAAATTAAAAATCTTCTGTGCAGCTAAATAAAACATCATCAAAATGAAAAGGCAACCAACCATATGGGAAAATACATTTGCCAACAATACCTCAGACAAGGGTTTGATCTCCAAAATATATAAAGAACTCGTGTGACTCAACACCAGGAAGACAAACAATCCAATTTAAAAACTAGGCAAAGGACCTGAACAAACAATTTTCCAAAGAGGACATAGAGAGGACCCATAGGCATATGAAAAGATGCTTAACATCACCAGGCATCAGAGAGAGGCAAATTAAAATCACAATGAGATACCACCTCACACCAGAGAGAATGGCCATCATGAACAAATCAACAAACAAGTGTTGGGGAGGATATGGAGGAAAGGGAATCTTAGTGCACTGTTGGTGGAAATGCAGACTGGTACAGCCACTGTAGGAAACAGTGTGGACTTTCCTCAAAAAACTAAAAATGGAACTGCTTTTTAACCCAGCAATTCCACTGTTGGGATTATATCCTAAGAATCCTGAAACACCAATTCGAAAGAACCTATGCACCCCAATGTTCATAGCAGCATTATTTACAATAGCCAAGTACTGGAAACAGCCCAAGTGTTCATCAGTAAATAAGTGAGTCAAAAAATTGTGGTATGTTTACACAATGGACTATGACCTAGCAGAAAAAAAGAAGGAAATCCCACCTTTCATGACAGCATGGATGGAACTGGAGAGTATTATGCTAAGTGAAATAAGTTAGTCAGAAAAAGACAAATACCATATTATTCTCACCTATAAGGGGAACCTAATGAACAAAACAAACAAGCGAGCAAAATAGAACCACAGGCATGGAAACAAGGAGCAGACTGACAGCAACCGGGGGAAGTGGGGGAGGATGTAAGTGTGTAAAGGAGAAAAGTCTAATCAACGAACAGGTAGCTATAAAGGACCCATGGACATGGACAACAGGGTGGGGATTGACTGTGGGATCAGGGGCGGGTGGGGCAAGGGAGAGCAACAGGGAAAACTGGGACAACTGTAATAGAACAATTTAAAAAAAAAGAGTGAAGGGTGATGCCTGCAAAGCCTGCACTTGGTAATAAGTGAGCTGGTTAATGTTGTTATAAGTATTTGTATGTTTCTGGAAAATTCAATCTGTGTGTAATATAAATACAAAAACCCCTGCAGTTTCTGAATTCCTTTTTTTGTTTGTTTGTTTCTGAATTTCTTGTCACTCATCTCAGTTGAATGGTCTTTGTAAATAAAGAGTACAAGTTGACAAAAAGAATAAACTCCAGTATAAAGAGTGAAATGAGCCCTGGCCAGGTGGCTCAGTTAGTTGGAGCATCATCCCCATACACCAAAAGGTTGTATGTTTGCGATCCCAAGGCGGGGCACATACTGGAGGCTCTATCAAAGTCTCTTTCTTTCTCTCTCTCTCTAACCCCCTTCTTTCCTTCCTCCCTACCTCCCTCCATCCTTCCCTCCTCCTCTCTCTCAAATCAATAAACATATCCTCGAGTGAGGATTAAAAAAAAAGAGTAGAGTAAGATGCTTATAATTGCTGGTTTCAATATTCACATTCCATTGTGTCCTGAGTCTATTAGCAGACTTGTCCTCAGCTCTCAGTTTGCCCTAGCTTCAACATTCTACATTATTATTATCTCTGAGTGAGGGCCTCCACCTAGGTGCTGTCAGACTTGAAGAAATAATTGCTGTTAATCAAGGTTGGCCCTTGTGGCTGTTTTTACCTGAGCACCCAATAACCCACATAGATTATAACTTTCAGGCCCTGGTCATTTCTCAGCACTGAGGGGAGAAATAGGTAGGAATGCTCTGTAAATCATTGTAAAGATGTACGTTACCTGATTTTTGCCTTGGAATACAGCATAAAGCAAAAGTCCATGTTGTAATTATGATATTAAAAATAACTAAGCATTTCACTAGCCAGTCAAGTAATTTTTTAATTTAGCTTGAAATAATATGCATCTTGAGTTGTAATCAGAGTTCAGATTTCTCAAGTAGAGGCTCAGTAACTTAATATGTAACAGTACTACTCATTCAAACCACCTGTTCTCCAGTGTGATTCTGAATAGAAGGTAAACCCCTGCAGAAAGAAACAAAACAAAACAATGAAAGGGAGTGAGAACAAAGCCTGAAGGTCAGGAGGCATACAAATTCACATTTTAACCACATCCAGAACTATATATGCCACACTTTTATTCTTCTTCTAATCCAGCAGTATTAATGACCTGAAACAAATTTTCTATCTATAATAGCACTTTGGGACTTGTGGCTGAAACCCAAAGACATCGGTGTTTCTATTTATCCCAAGTTAGTGTATAGAGTTGAAGTGGAAAATTCCCTGAGGCATAACTCAGGTAAATTTTGAGACAGAGTATGGCAGACAACTCCAGAAATTAATGATTATGTATGTGTGTGTGTCTAATGACATTCAGCCTGAGTTCTGTGATTTAAAAATATAATAATAAAGAATGATTTTTTTTGGAAATAAAAAAGATGCTTCTTAACCGAAGAGGAAGACTCAGATGTGTTCTGGAATGGGGGCCATCAGGCCTCAGATGTCAATGGACAGTGTTATTTGGAATAATGTAAAAAAAAATACCAGGTCTATAAGATTCAGAGTAAATTAGCTTTGGCCAACATTCACATACTCAACAAATATTTATTGAGCATGTATTATGTGCAAGATATGGTGCTTGGTGCTGGAGCAAAAACCAATGTGATCCTTTTCCTCAAAGAACTTGTCAACTAAAGCAGACATTTATCAGACACACAAACAAATGTTTCATCTCATAAGTATGGAATGAAAATCCAAACAGAGAGAGCAGATGTGGCTCTCATGAGGGAATGATGCTTAAGAAGGAAGTAATTGAGCCAGGTGCAGAGGGAGGAAAGGTGACTAGGAATAATGAACCAGCATGTGCCACAGTCATGGCTGGAGGGCAGTAAAAGTATTCTATAATTTCTGATTTATGATACGGTAATGGTGAATTCACATCATTATACAATTGTCCAAAAACACTGAATGTACAGCACCAAGAGTGAATTCTAATGTAAACTGTCGGTCTTGGGTAAGTATATCAATGTAGATTCATCGACTGTAACAAATGTACCATCTGGTGGGGGATGTTGATAATGGGGAACAATGTGCAATTGTGGGGTGGGGGATATGTAGGAAATATCTGTATCATCCACTCATTTTTGCTGTGGGCCTAAAACTGCTCTAAAAAAATAAAATTATCTTTTTTTAAAAAAAGGTATCTCTAGCTTCAACAGAAAGAATGGATGGGGGTGGGGGAGGGCACATGTGCAAAATGAAAGTTAGAAGCATGTCTACAGCAATCCAGGCAGGAAAGGGCCAGGAAAGTAGCAATGAAGATGGAGAAGAGAATTGTTTTTTAAGGGAGCTATTTAAAAGATAATGCCAATAGGACTGGGTGATGGGTTTTCTATGGAGATCAGGGAGAGAGAAGTATAATAAGCAATGATTTGCTGGAACTGATTCAAGCTGGCTGACAAGAGCTGATAGTTTAATTTTCAGAAATTTTACACATTGATTCTTAAACACAGTCACTACTGAAAATTATGAAATTATAAAAATTATATACCATATTTAAAAACAAAGATAATACTCAAAATTTATCACTTTCTAGTTACTTTACTACATTTTACTATTATCTACACTTTTGAGATTATTTACATCTATTGTATTATGTCTATTGTGGCAGAAATACTGTACAATGATTTGCAACTGCCTATTTCTTCCCAACTCTATGGTCCATGATGTCACACTGGTAGCTTGATATTGGCTGTGGTGAAATATTTAAACCACAGAAATTGGCAAATAATACAAATCAAAATCTAATTTCCCCTAGAGAGCAAGTCATTAAACATTTATCAGCGTACCACAGGTCATGTAGGTTTACCACAAGAATAAAACAGCAACCAGGGTTTCTTCAAGTTCTCAAGACAAATAATTTTAGGAGTCTATTTACTAGAAATAAATTATCATAAATTATAATATCTGACTTCCAAACATTTACTAACCTCTTGTTGTCTGCAAATATTGTGTTCATTATTTAACATGGAGTCTACTTTTTCACTTTTTAATTGATTTTAGAAAGAGAGGAGCGGGGAGAGAGAGAAACATCAGTTTGCTATTCCACTAATCCCTGCATTCATTGGTTGATTCCTCTATGCGCCCTGGCTGTGGATCAAACCTGCAACCTTGGCATATCCAGATGATGCTCTAACCTACTGAGATACCTAGCCAGGGCTGGAGTATCTCTTTTAATCCTCACAACAATCCTATAAAATTGGTACTCTCAATATCTCCCACTTCACAGATGAGAAAACCAAGGTTCAAATGGATTAGGTAACTTGTCAAGAGCAAAGTGTGGAGTAAGCAGCAGACTGCAAGATTGCAGCCCAAGCCTGTCTGTCTGAAGTACTGTTCTCTTCTAAAGAGAATCGGAACCACCAAAGCTATCTTGATCCTGAGACATCTTAAAAACTGATCTTAGGCTCCTTAAGTCAGACACTAGATGAATTATGGAGCCTTCTACATGTCCTCCCCATCTCTCCCCACACTCTGTATCTCTCCTCTTATTTTTGTAATATATTTTATTGAGTATGCTATTACAGCTGTCCCAATTTTCCCCCTTTATACCCCTGTCCCTCTAACAATCATCCCCTTAGTTCATGTCCATGAGTTGTGCATACAATTTCTTTGGCTTCCCCATTTCCTATACTATTCTTAACATCACCCTATTTTATACCTACCAATTATGCTTCTTAATGCCTTCACTTTCCCCCCCGTTCTTCTCTTTCCCTCTCCCCACTGATAACCCTCCAAATGATCTCCATATCTATGATTCTGTTCCTGTTCTGGTTGTTTGCTTGGCTAGCTTTCTTAGAATCAGTTGTTGATATTTGTGAATTTGTTGCCATTTTTAATGTTCATAGTTTTGATCCATCTTTTTCTAAAATAAGTCCCTTTAACACTTCATGTAATAATGGCTTGGTGATAATAAACTCCTTTAGCTTTACCTTGCCAGACAAGGTAAATGCTAAATGATAGCTTTGCTAGATAGAGTAATCTAGGTTGCAGGTCCTTGCTTTTTGTCACTTTGAATACTTCTTGCCAATCTCTTCTTGCCTGTAAGGTTTCTTTTGAGAAACCAATTGATAGTCTTATGGGCACTCCTTTGTAGGTCACTCACTGCTTTTCTCTTGCTGCTTTTAAGATTCTCTCTTTATCTTTAACCTTTAGCATTTTAATTGTGATGTGTCTTGGGGTGGTCCTCTCTGAGTTCAACTTGTTTGGGACTCTCTGTGCTTCCTGAACTTGTATGTCTATTTCCTTCACCAAATTAGGAAAGTTTTCTTTCGTTATTTTCTCAAATAAGTTGTCAATTTTTTGCTCTTCCTCTTCTCCTTCTAGCATCCTTATGATTTGGATGTTGGTATGTTTGGAGATGTCCCACAGGTTTCTTATGCTATCCTCGTTTTTTTTCTTTTTTTTTTGAATTCTGGTTTCTTCTTTCTATTCTGGGTGAATGTTTATTTCTTCCTTTTTCTCCAAACCATTGACTTGAATCCTGGTTTCTTCCCCTTCACTATTGGTTCCCTGTATATTTCTCTTTATTTCACTTAGTGTAACCTTAATTCCTTCCTTTATGCTGTTACTGTACTCAGTGAGTTCTTTGAGCATCCTGATCACCAGTGTTTTGAACTCTGTCTCTGATAGGTTGGTTATCTCAATTTCATTTAGTTCTTTTTCTGGGGTTTTGCTCTGTTCTTTCATTTGGGCCATATTTCTTTGTCTCCTCAATTTGGCAGCCTCCCTGTGTTTGTTTTTGTGTATTAGGTAGAGCTGCTTTGACTCCCTGTCTTAGTAGTGTGGCCTATTGTAGAAAAGACACCAGTAAATAGTGTGGGGCAGAGCCTTAGTTAATTGCCAGGGTGGAGTAACTGTTTTGTGGCTCTGTGTGGGCGGAGGGCTTGGAGAGGCAACAGTACTACTGCCTGTCTTCTGGAGGTTTGCCTGCACTCACTCCATTTCCAGTCACTTTACCCACTCCCCATATGCAACTGGTGCCCTTCCATCTGTTATCCTGGTGCTGAATCCCAGAGTGGGTGGGTTTGCATACCATTCTAAGACAGTGCAGGCCCTCTAAGTGGAGTCTCCTGAATATACAGCAGTATCTTTCATCTGGTTTTTACAGCCAGAAGTTATAGGGATTTATCTTCCCAGCACTGGTGCCCTAGGTTGTGTGGCCTGACCTGCGGCTGGGATTGCTATCTCCCAAGGTATCCCTCTTGATTTTTATCTACCACACATGAAGTGGGACCACCCATTCCACTGCCGCCACTGCCACCACCTTTCCATGCCACATGGCATCTCCACCCCTCCTACCCCACTGGATGAATGTGGCTTCTTTAAATCCTTGTTTGTCTAATTGCCATGCAGTTTGATATTCTGACAGTTCTGAGTGTTATTAGAGGTTTAGTTGTAATTCTGTCTGTGGTCATACAAGGAAGTGTAGCATGTCTACCTATGCCTCCATCTTGACTGGAAGTCTGTGTCTCTCTTTTTTTTTCCATACTCCTTCCCCACAGAGAGGTCCATAACAGGCCTCCCCAAAGTGTACTACTCTGGCATGTGGATTATTTTGAACCAAATTCAATCCAGACCCTGTGGGCTCAAGAGAAAATTTTACCTCTTCTTTAAGAATTCAAATTGGTGCCTTACCCATAGTAAGAGTTAATACCAGAAATAACTTTTTATGACCTATCTATAGGGCAGGGCAAACTTCGAATTACTGAACATCTGCTCCTCTTGTCCTCTAAGTTACCCTCCTCCCCTCTAAAACCTTACTTCATTTCTTAGCTCAGGATGTCATATTAATCTCATTTTACCTTTCTGTCTCTGAACCTCTCATGTATGTAGAGATCCCATATGTACATCTGTAATTAAATTTGGTTATCTTCTTTTGTTAATCTATCTCATCCCAATTTACTTATTAGACAAGTAGAAAGAAGATAGAAAGACAGAGGACAATTTTTCCTCCCCAGCTCACATCTCCCCTCATTTCTATCTCTCTGCCTTATAAAATACCTTACAACTTCTTCATGAAGTAACTAAAAGGTAAATGCAAACTATTATTCTTTTATTAATTAATAATGAATATTGGAGCTATAAATTATCAATGCAAATTACATTGAGAACAACTAAACATCATAGAGGGTCAAATTTACTTCTGGTTAAAAATTTACTAAAGAATCAAATTTTCTCCACAAAATGTGTACCTTTGCTATATTTGTCTTAAGAAAATAGGAATTGGCCGAAATCATAAATCAATAGTAAATTCATATACTATGAAATCAGTAGCAAGTTATAATCAGTATATGCAATAGGAAAAAATGATAGGTTAAATAAAATTTGTTCCCAAATTTTAGTGGAAAACAATTGGTTCCCATACCACTAATTTGAGAAAAATTAAAACTGAAATGATTCAAGGAAAATTAGAATAGTTTAATTGACCCATGTAGATCATTGATCATGGAATTACATTGGTTTAATAACATTCACTTTAAACAATGCTTTCTTATTGATGTTTCATCTGTGTTGATGCCATTCTGATTTAAACATTTGTATTCAAAATGCCCTTTGTATCAAATTAGTGTGTGTGAGAAGGTAAACACATTTTCCAGTCCCTGAGGCCAGCTCTGCACTGACCATCCTTATTTTGTTTCTTAGCCTCTTTCATCCCAAAGTGTCCTGACTAACCCAAAAGATAATGAAGAGAAGGACATTTGGGTTTTCTGTGAAGAGATGTTTCCATGGTCATATACTAAGTAGGCATGGAAGACCATCCCAGGGTCTTGGGAATCAACTTTGAATCATTAGAATTTTCAAAGTTGAAGGCAATAAAGATCCAGCCCTTATATATAGTACCTAGTACATAATAACATTAAACAATACTTGATGGAAGGATGGACGTTTGAATGAATAAATGTATAGACAGGCTTATTGGGGAAAAAACAACCTTATGTATCTAATTTTTGTCTTCTATCCTTGGCTTACAATATAGTTATAGGAAGTTAAGTATGATCATACCTAGATCAAATAGTCTAGCCAATAAAATAGAGCTTCTAGAAATATTAATAACTATGTTAGCTAGAATTTCTCAGCTGATGACACTTTACACACTGTGTGGAAGGATCAAATTTTCCTCTACCCTCAAGGTTCTTCTGGCTGGTCTAATAATCAAATAGTATGAGACAGATTAGCAAGAGAAAATAACCAAATTTAATATATATGTTTGTATGGAAATCCTGCATACATGACACTCAAAGACCCTACATGCATGAGAAGTTCAGAGATAGAAAGGGGTGAAGGGACCAAAGTTTACCACCTTGAAGCTGCCTTTTTGTGATACTGATTTTAAACTGTTTACTAAGAAACAAACAAAATCCTTTCCTGCTCCAGAGATTCAGACAGAGAGACCTGCTTCAGGAAGATTTTAGGATGTGCACCTTAGCCTAATTTAAATTAAGTATGGTAGCCCAGCTGGTGTGGCTCAGTAGATTGAGTGCCAGCCTGAAAACCCAAAGGTTTCAGATTCAATTCTCAGTGAGGGCACATGCCTGGGTTGCAGGTCAGGTTTCCAGTTGGGGTTGTGCAGGAGACAACCACATGTTGATGTTTCTCTCCCTCACCTTCTCCTTTCCATCCCTTCTCTCTAGAAATAAATAAAATCTTTATAACACCAAGAGAATTTGAGAGAAATTGTTACCTGATTAAAGGGGGTCTGTTTGCTTATGTACATCAAAGCCCAATAAGACATGAACAGGAATTTGCAGCAAGGAAAGAAAGGGTTTCCTTTCAGGAAGCCATGTCCAGAGATGGGCTATCTAATTGCTCAAAGATATGCCTCTCTGATCATTTCCAGACTATGAGCTGTATAGGGGAAAAGTCATTAATCATGGTGACTAAGGGAGTTAGGGTCATAGTCAGGGTCATGGTCTCTACTGATTGGTCAGTAAGTCACAACAGCCAGTAAGCACAGGGCTTGTAATTGGAGTCGGGGAAGAAACTTGTTGGACTGAACACTTAACATGTAGGATCCAATGCTATCTCCAGACCAATATGTGTCAGAATTGAGTTAAATTTTAGGACACCCAATTAGTGTCTACCAAGGACTAAAGAATTGCTTGGTGTTATTGAAAAAACACATCAGAAAAGTTTGAAAGGAACTTGTACAGTTGAGTTCACCTCTTGCAGATCTGTCATCCACCCAGAGGGCTTCTTATAGGTAGCTGCTGCCACTCAGCCTAAGCTCCAGAATGAACACACATTATGCAGACCTAAGCCCAAAACTCAGCAAGGAGCCAGATCCAGATAGACCAGACTAATATCCTAAAGCAGAGACACCAAGCTCACCAACCCCCAGCTGAAACTGGAGATGCATGAGAAATAAATGCATACTGTTGTATGCTCACTGAGACTTTGTTGCTTTTTGTTATTCAGCAATTGCTGACTGATACAAACAACATAATTATCTTTTAAAATATTTCTGCCATGCATTGATTTTATTATCAGGTACCACACAGATTGCTTTATTTTATTTATTCCTCACTTTAGGAGATGAATAGATTATTTCCCCATTTTATAAATCAGGAAACTGAGAACTAAGTGACGCTCAGATGTTACAAGGGGCTAGAAGGACAAGGAAATAAACTCAGGTTTATCTGACTGTTGGGAACCACCTTGCCTGGTTTCAGAAGCTGTAACCCCCCATGGCTAAGGCTGTGAGAAACCTTGGGACCATAAGCCACTAAGGAGACAAAGCTTATCTTCCTGCCAGGCACCACCTCAGCCACCTTCTACTTCACCCTGCTTGGCTCCAGGCGGATGACTGGTTAGCCAATGATGGGTAAGATTCCTCAAGGGAGGGATGACCTAAGACAGGCATGGTTACAAAGTGGACCTCAGGGAAGGACTTGGGGGGCTATAAAAAAGGGTAATTGACCCTCGTCCCTCAGCTTTAACATAGTCTGAGTCCTCATTCTGTCTGCGAGAAGTCTCCTAATCTCTTGGCTTCCTTTCTTCCCCAGACTGACTTAAACCTGAAACAATGCTAGAGGGTGGTGCAGCCCTGGGCAGGAATGAGCAGTTCTCTGGGGTTATCAGGCTTAAGAAAGAATGCATAAAATCCTGTGAAACATCCTTTGTTAAAAATGCCCTCGATTTTCTGATAAGGGTCCAAGTATGAAATGGGTTTGTTTCCCAAAGTTTTATAGACCTTTAGCTAACTGACCCTGACTCAGAATAAGCCCTCATAGACTTCCAGCCAAGATGGAGGCATAGGTAGACACACTGTGCCTCCTCATACAACCAAGATAGGGACAACAACAATTTAGAAACAGAATAACAACCAGAACTGACAGAAAATTGAACTGTATGGAAGTCGGACAACCAAGGAGTTAAAATAGGCATGTTCATCCAGACTGGTAGGAGGGGCAGAGTTGGGCAGCCAGGCAGAGAGGGATTGTGGCACAAAGAGCTTGGTACCGGGTGAGTAAGACCACAGCGGGTGGGCCCTGGGTGCACAAGTGGTGGCTGGCAGACCCTGGGCGAGGGGTGGCAACCGGCAGACTCAGCGAAACAGCAATTGTGAAGCAAGGCACTGTGCCCAACCCAGGATCCCAGCACTGAGTAGTAGAGCCTTAGGGAACTGATTGAAAACACCTGTGGGGGGTTGAGGCACAGGGAGAGACTCCCAGCCTCACAGGAGAGGTCCTTGGAAAGACCCATGGAATACACAAGCCCACCCACATAGGAATCAGCACCAGAAAGGTCCAGTTTGCTTAGGGGAAGTGGAGGAAGGGACTGCAGTCCCACAGAGAGTGGAGTAAGTGCCATTGTTCCCTCTCAGACCCCGCCCCCACATACAGCATCACAACCCAGTGACTGGGTTCCCCTGCCCTAGTAGACACCTAAGGCTCCACTCCTCATACATAACAGGTATGACCAGACCCCCACCCCCAAACAAGATGGCTGAAACAGAAGAGCAATGAAAGCCCCAGAACCAATACTTTTAGTGACCAAGAGATAGTCAACCTATCAGATGCACAGTTCAAAACACTGGTGATCAGGATGCTCACAGAATTGGTTGATTTTGGTCACAAATTAGATAAAAAAATGAAAGCTACAATAAATGAAATGAAGAAAAATGCACAGGAAACCAATAGTGATGGAAAGAAAACTGGGTCTCACATCAATGGAGTGGAGCAGAAGGAAAAAAGAAACAACCAAACAGAAAAGAATGAAGAAACAAGAATTCAAAAAAATGAGGAGAGGCTTAGGAACCTCCAGGACACCTTTAAACGTTCTAACATCTGAATTATAGGGCTACCAGAAGGGGAAGAGGAAGAGCAACGAGTGGAATACTTATTTGAACGAATAATAAACGAGAACTTCCCCAATCTGGCAAAGGAAGTAGACTCCAGGAAGTCCAGGAAGCTCAGAGAGTCCCAAAGAAGTGGGACCCAAGGAGGAACACACCAAGGCACAACATAATTACATTACCCAAGATTAAAATGAAGGAGAGAATCCTAGAAGCAGCAAGAGATAAGGAGACAGTTACCTACAAAGGAGTTCCCATCAGACTGTCAGCTGATTTCTCAAAAGAGACCTTGCAGGCAAGAAGGGACTGGAAGGAAGTATTCCAAGTCATGAAAGGCAAGGACCTACATCCAAGATTGCTCTATCCAGCAAAGCTTTCATTTAGAATGGAAGGGCAGATTAAGTGCTTCTCAGATAAGGTCCAGTTAAAGGAGTTCATCATCACCAAAGCCCCTATTATATGAAATGTTAAAGGGACTTATCTAAGAAAAAGAAGATAAAAAACGTGTAGTAAAATGACAGCAAACTCACAATTATTAACAATCACACCTAAAAGAAAAACAAACTAAGCA